>CM038675.1:667135362-667732771 GCA_021605145.1 Aegilops bicornis
ATGAGGAAACCTCGAAACCTGTCAGAAGTAATATGTTTCTATTGTAATGTAGCAGGGCACTCTGCCAGAGATTGTATGACGGAGAAGGAGACTGGTGATATATAGTTGAATTTGTAACAGAATAAATGGAGTAGTAGAAGTGAGAGCTTTTTCTTTTATATTGAGGTGTTAAGTTGAGACATGTAATGGAAAAGCGAGATGATTGTAATCATTTAAGAATCAATAAAGTTAGCAGTCTTTGTACGCTTTGGATTTTATGAGTTACCCTATGAGGAAAGATGTTGACCAATTTCGAGGATATGAGAAATATGGTCTATGGAATATTGGAACATTTTAAGGGTGGTAGTACCCTGTAAGAACCGTTGACCCCTGGAAAAGATAAGGATACCCACTGAATGGATTTCAGACAAAAAGAATATGAGTTTTATCTCGATATGTTTGATACCCCAAGAGAGTGTGGGATGATGTTGGAGACCGTCAGTTGTTTGGACCAAATGTGATCAAGGATTCGGAAGAGAATGATAAGTTGATTCAAGATAGACTGAAGATAGCTCAGTCCAGGCAGAAGAGTTATGCAGACTCAAAACGCAAGGAGGTAGTCTATGAAATTGGAGACGGAGCATGTCTTCGTGTGTCAAGTTGGAGTCACCCGAAGGACCTGCCAGAGTTCATGAAGTGTTTCACGTTTCCCGATTGAAGAAGTGCCATGCGAGATGGCCAATATTCCCTGTAAGGACGCTTGACCTGGAAAGGATAATGATGTTCCACGAAGTGAGTATGGACTTCATAAGTATGAGTTTTATCTCGGTATGTGGGACATCCCATGAGGATGAAGAGATGAATTACTATTGTATATAAAGGAGGTATGATGTTGGAAATATGGATCAAGGTAAATTCCATGATGAGTCCGAGTAATCATGTCCTAGTTTGGTGCCAATAGAAGGAAGGAAGACAGTACAATTGGATGGATTTAAGAATACTAGGAAGTTGGAAGTTGGGATAATGATCAGTTGCCCCGATGATGAGTTCAAGGTTTGCAAGTGATGAGATGGGCCATAACCCACAGGCTGCAGGACCTGCCAAGAAGCAAGCACACTCTTGCTGAAGGAGAAACTCTGGAAGAAGAGGATATGCCTTTATCAACCGACGATTTTATAGGAGTAACGCAAAACTTGAGAGTTGTGAAGGATCGATAGTTGTTTGTTTGGCTTGTAGAATCAATGGATTTATCCGAACTTAGTTCATTGACAAGAGAAATTCTGCAATGCTTGTGAGGATGACCGAGTGTTAGAATGCGAGATTCGCTAAACCATGTACAAGGTAATGATTTGGGTGCGGGAAGGATTGATCACCATGCCGACTTACTCTTATTATTCGCTTTGCTATATGGGATGGTAAATCTGAGTGACTTACCTATAGCAGAGAGACGCATTTATATTAAACCTTGTTTAAACCTTAGAATGGTATATGTATTTCTTTTCCCTTGTACAAGGCAGTTGTTGCCAACCGTAGGAAATACGGTGAGGTTCAACCTGCATCCGCTTCCTGCAGGACAAACCATAAATTGTTGACCACCATGAGATATTGATAGCTTATTAGTATTGGCGCCAGACCCGTCAGCTATGAAGACCCAGTCTCGGAACAACCTTACCAAGAAGTAAAGGACCAAAGAATTGAGGAAAAGGTTATGCCACTACCAGAAGAGCCCGAAGAAGGAATTATCCTAACGATTTGAGAAGACCGACACTGTCAACGATAAGGATGGAGTATATGAGTTTTGATGGAACCGTAACCATGCTTCTAAGGGTGGTAGCACCGAGACCCCGGAGACGATTGATGGATTTTTGAGAAGACCCCAAGCCCTAACCTATTTCTTTCTAGCCTCTCCGAATCTCGAGGACGAGATTCATTTTAAGGGTGGTAGGTTTGTAACATCCCAAAATTCTAAATTTTGGAATGTTATAACAAATAGATAGTTTTGATTGATTGTTTGATTGATTGACTGAAAGTGAGTGAATTCGAAACTTTTGTAAGTTAAATGAGAGGGAATAAAAGGACTTTCCCAAACTTTCATTTTTGCTTTTATGATCTTCGAATTCAAATTCTTTTCATCACAAAACCACGGAGAGAAGATGACACGACTTGTTCCAGCTTATTTAAATGACAAGGGTGTTGAAAATATTTGAATTTCATTTGAGAATATTTTCAATTCTAAAACTTTATGCAACTCAATGATTTTCACGAGAGAAGATAAAATGACTTCTTCAAATTATATGAAATATGAGTTGGGAGTTTCAAAGAATTAAATTCAAAGTTCTTTTGAATTTATTTTCAATTTGGAGTTATTTGGGTGTTATTCAAATTATTTTTCTCCAGAAATAAAATATATGGAAAATAGGGTAACATGATTCCCTACATCAGAAAATTGGAGAGAAATAAATTTGAATTAATTTTGGTATTTTTAAAATGATTTTCAGTGGAATTAATTAGGGAAGAAGCACTCTTTGCTTTATATGAATTAGAGTGAATAATATTTAATGCTATAGAAATGTTCAGCTTGTAGGAAATCTTTTTCTGAAAATTTTGATATATAATATGCCTATATTATATTTTGTATTTACCTCTTTTGTTTTATTTCTTTGTCTGTTAAAAAAAACCTTCCCCTCGCCGACCGGGCGGCCCAAGACTCGATCCAGCCTTGCCCACCAGCGCCGCCACTCGAAGCTCCTCATGAGACCCGCCAAGACGACATCGCTGTTGCCAGACGCCAACCTCTCCCGCCGCCTCTCGTTGCCCTCCTCCACGCAAGAGCCGCCGCTCCTCCCGCCCTATAAATCCGGAGCCCCGGGCCCCGTCTCTCCTCTCCCCTCCTCTCGCAGATCGCCGCCGCCGCCTTTTGCTCAAGCCGCCGCCGCCGCCCGACGAGATCCGCCGCCGCCGCCTCTTCCTCACCGCCCAGCCTTGTTGCCGCTCTCACTTGCCCAGCGCCGCCTCTGCCGTCGCCGGATGCCTCGCCGCCCTCTTGCCGTCATGGACGCCTCGCCACCGCCGACGCCCGTCGCCGGAGGACTACCGGAGCCGCTGCCCGCCTCGCCGTTGACCGCTGCCGGCCAACCCCCGTTTAGCTGGTAAAAAAACCGCCCGGACCGGTCTAATCTTTTGGTTTTCCTCGGTTTTATTTTAAAACCGGTTTTTCCTTTTAGTTAGATCTATTTAGTGGTTGTTCGTTAGTTAGGGTCCGGTAGCGAACGGTTTTCGTTCGTTAGTGATCGGTAACGAACGTTCGCTATTTAGTTTTTTCTTTTATTTTAGTTTTTCTGCCAGGGACTCGTTTGTGAATATTTTTATTTACAGATTAGCCCGTGATTTTCAAACCCTCATAACTTTTTACTCGTTAGTCCAAATCCAACGAAACCAACGCTCACTTCTTCGTTACGATCTCCTCCTTCCAGTAATCCAACTCAAAAATGTTTTTGAAAGTTTAAAATTTGAATTACATCAGATTTGAATTTGAACTTCGTTTGATCGTAACTTGAGTTTCGTAACTCTGATTTAGTTGATTCTTTTTGCAAATTAAAGCTCTTGACATAAACTTTCTGATAAGGCCAAATACACACAATTTTGGTACTGTTAGAAATTGTTTTATGTTGCAATAGTTATTTGCTTGGTTTTGATGTTTTCCGAATAATTTTCTTCGTTCTTTTCCAATCTTTTGAGTGATTGCTTATGTGTGGTTACTATTGATTGCTTACGATAGATTGACCGGAGTGTGACGAGTAGATCTATCAAGAGCTTTGAGTGTGAATCATCTTCATCAACATTGCAGGCAAGTAACACTTGATCATACCTTTTCATACCCAGTTTTTGTGCATTAGCTCAATCCTCAAACATTGCATGATTAGGATGTCATTAATTTGTGGGTTGGGAAGTAGATGATGAGGTAGGAACCTATTGCCCTGTTACTATCAAACCCTTGGGAGTTACTTCTACGTGTTGCTTATATTGCTATGCTATGCTCGTAGACGTGGTTTGGTTTGAGAGAATTCACGAAAGATGTGAGAGATTATTGTTAACTAAGGTTTAACTTAAGGTGGCTACTTTAATACACATCTGGGTGGATTGGTTGGGGCACCCTGGGGATATACCAGTGGACTTGCCCGGACACCTGGGTTATACCAGTGTTGTCCTAGGAGATCCCGAGGTTATACCGTGTGATCATCCTATGGTTCGCCACCCAGGCTCAAAGGGATCTGAGATATTTTCATGCTAGAAACTTCCGTGTGCAGCCACAAGCTATTATGGGCTCTAGCATAGTTGAGTAAGTTACGTGAAGCTCTTGAAGAGGTAGATCAGCAGGTAGTGGGTTTGTAGGTTTGGTATGGTGCACTTGGGAGTAAAGAGTTAATGTTTCTGAAAGACTGTGTCTCGGTCATCCGTTTCTCAAACATCATGTAGTGTGAGAAATCCAACAGAGGCGATCGAGTCTTGTGGGGAAAAGTGCACAAACCTCTGCAGAGTGTACAATCTAATCATGGTTAGCCGTGTCCCCGGTTATGGACAATTTTGAGTATCTAGTACTTGGAGTATCTTAAGTATCTCATCATGTTACTTAAATTAATTTGTTCGGTTAATGATTACTCTTAATTGGGATTGAGTTGGGGTTATACCTTCTCAATGATGTTTCAACCACCATGATAGTTAAAATAAAATTTATTCCTTTGACATAGGGAAAAATTGGCTTTTTGCAAAACTGTAACCATAGAGCTTTCCACCAGCCATATATGCATGTAGTATAGGCTTATTCTTTCATTACTCTCTATGTGTTACATTGCCAGCATATTCCATGTGCTGACCCGTTTTCGGGCTGCAACGTTTCATGTTGCAGACTTTTCAGACGACGAGTAAGTGATACGTTAGGGTTACGATTTCCTATACTCAACTTTGCCATTGTTGTTGATGGGAATCCACAACCTTGTTGCTTCCGCTATATTTGGATTGAGGTAATAGTATTTACGTTACTTTATACATGTGATTTACCTCTGTTATAAATCCTTCGAGTCTTGTGTGTGTCAAAGATACCGATCCGAGGATGACACCTAAGCACGAAGACTTGATCCATTCGGTCGGGTCGCTACAAGACGGTATCAGAGCACATGTTGACTGTAGGACGTGACCCTAGAAACCGGCAAGCCCATAGGAAAGATTTTTCTCTACAACTTCATTTTCAAAAGATCTTTTACCTCTCTTCTCTTCGGAGCTGATTCAAATACTCCCTTTTAGTGAGACCATACCCCTTTCCCTTTTGACCCTTTGGAAGATTTGACCGATGAGACCACTCCAAGGAGGCAAGATATCGGACAACTAAGACCATTTGGAATGAAGAGGGTTTTACCGTGTAAATGGAAATTACAATTGTTGAAGACTCCGAAGACTAGGAGATTTTGAAGGCTCTGAAGAATTCCCAGATTTGTATGACCTATAAAGGCACCACTTATGGAATTTGATGACTAAGGAAGTTGTCAATACCCGAGATCAAGGTGTATAGGAGAAAGACCGGAACATGGAGAGTTAGAACTCAAAGTTTTTGTCAATAAAACCCTAAGACAGGAGATATCAATTATGGAATGAAAGCTCATGGCAGTAACATGGGCAGAAACATGGACATTCATGATGTTATCGTTCGCCTATGCTATTGTCACCTTGCTGAGTTAAGCATGCATATGCATGGAATGATTAGATGGTAGAAGGCTGATGGAGCACCTATCAGCAATAGATGCAGTTTTAACATAGCTGGTGTATCACCATGATCTGGAGTATTACATCAAGGAGTTTAAGATGGATCTGCATGAAGCCGTATTTGGCAAGGAGGCAATTCATGAAGAATTCAGGAACCTGAAACTGAAAGTAGACAAGCTAAGGAGCAAATCCTTGAGACATCAAAGATTTGTCGAGGCTGAAAGCTGATGGGATCATCGTTCATATCAAGGTTGATGAAACCAGAAGTTTGGAATGCAACTCCGGAAATATTAAAGGACGTCGCGAGAGACTTCGCGTCAACAGAGATGATCTGGCAAAAGAACTTGAGCAGGACAAGCACGATTGGAAGAAGCCATCGGAAACATGAACAAGACTTGAAGAGTTTGATGACTTTGAGATCTATTGACCATTAGAAGCCCAAACCCCTGATATACCCTTATGTTAGATGCGACGTTTGTGAGCTGTCATTTGTTTGATGTTTTTCCGACAGCCACAATAAAATCTGCCTTTTCAAAACTTTTGTTTGTACTGTGTGCATCCCTCTTGATCTCTCTTATCCCACCCCAAACCCATGGACCTGTTAGAAGATGAATGGAGAAGAGCTTATATTTTCTGGACCGGTGAGTCAATTGGAGATGGACCAATGGATTCAGAACATGGAGGATCACATGGAGAATAACCCTATAGCCGAAAGGATATGACCCAAAGATGCTCTTCCATTCTTTGAAAGAAGTGCCGCTACACGGTGGAGGATGTACCAAACCATCAACGGATGGCAAGGAGTAACCACTTGGGGAGAAATTAAGTTGACTTTGCTAATGTCTCGGTTTGTGTCCCAGAAATTGAAGCCTTCGGGAAAGGATATGAGGAAACCTTGAGCATGCAAGATCTGTGGAGAAATAAGACACACCCATAAGGAACACAAGGATGAATGCCCTAATTGTGAAGGAAGTCACCCAGCTGAAGAATGCCCAACTAGGCAGATTACTTGTTTCTTGTGTGAAGGAACTACCCACTACCCTGCTTAGTGTCACATTTACACTATGGTACAGAGAACCATCCAGCGGAAGAAACAAGAAATGAAAGGAGCCCTCATGGAGATGTTAGAAGAACACATGTGAAGGAAGATGTTGAGGACACACACAAAGGAAACAAAATTAAAGCCCGCACCAAGTCATGCTATTCATGTGGAGAAGAAGGACACATCTCCCAAGATTATGCGAATTGAGATCTAGTAGAATTCCCGATAGAGGAAGTAGAGTATGACCCACAGGAAATAGAAGCCCTGATTGGAGCGGAAAGGTCCAGAAGAGGAATAGATTGGATTCGGGAAGGACCTGAGTCATGTCACCGTTACAAATGCAAGGAGTCGAGGGCACTACATCAATACTTGCCCAAAATGGAAGCCGAGGACCCAAGGAGGCTATGTGATCATGAGGAAACCTCGAAACCTGTCGGAAGTAATATGTTTACATTGTAATGTAGCAGGGCACTCTGCCGGAGATTGTATGACGGAGAAGGAGACTGGTGATATATAGTTGAATTTGTAATGAATAAATGGAGTAGTAGAAGTGAGAGCTTTTCTTTTATATTGAGGTGTTAAGTTGAGACATGTAATGGAAAAGCGAGATGATTGTAATCATTTAAGAATCAATAAAGTTAGCGATCTTTGATCTTGCTTTGGATTTTATGAGTTACCCTATGAGGAAAGATGTTGACCAATTTCGAGGATATGAGAAATATGGTCTATGGAATATTGGAACATTTTAAGGGTGGTAGTACCTGTAAGAACCGTTGACCCACTGGAAAGATAAGGATACCCAGAATGGATTTCGGACAAAAGAATATGAGTTTTATCTCGATATGTTTGATACCCCAAGAGAGTGTGGGATGATGTTGGAGACCGTCGATTGTTTGGACCAAATGTGATCAAGGATTAGGAAGAGAATGATAAGTTGATTCAAGATAGATGAAGATAGCTCGATCCAGGCGGAAGAGTTATCAGACTCAAAAGCGCAAGGAGGTAGTCTATGAAATTGGAGGCGGAGCATGTCTTCGTGTGTCAAGTTGAGTCACCCGAAGGACTGTCAGAGTTCATGAAGTGTTTCACGTTTCCCAGTTGAAGAAGTGCCATGCAGAGATGGCCAATATTCCCCTGTAAGGACGCTTGACCCTGGAAAGGATAATGATGTTCCACGAAGTGGAGTATGGACTTCATAAGTATGAGTTTTTATCTCGGTATGTGGGACATCCCATGAGGATGAAGAGATGAATTACTATTGTATATAAAGGAGGTATGATGTTGGAAATATGGATCAAGGTAAATTCCATGATGAGTCTGAGTAATCATGTCCTAGTTTGGTGCCAATAGAAGGAAGGAAGACAGTACAATTGGATGGATTTAAGAATACTAGGAAGTTGGAAGTTGGGATAATGATCAGTTGCCCCGATGATGAGTTCAAGGTTTGCAAGTGATGGGATGGGCCATAACCCACAGTGCGGGACCTGCCAAGAAGCAAGCACACTCTTGCTGAAGGAGAAACTCTGGAAGAAGAGGATATGCCTTTATCAACCGACGATTTTATAGGAGTAACGCAAAACCTGAGAGTTGTGAAGGATCGATAGTTGTTTGTTTGGCTTGTAGAATCAATGGATTTATCCGAACTTAGTTCATTGACAAGAGAAATTCTGCAATGCTTGTGAGGATGACCGAGTGTTAGAATGCGAGATTCGCTAAACCATGTACAAGGTAATGATTTGGGTGCGGGAAGGATTGATCACCATGCCGACTTACTCTTATTATTCGCTTTGCTATATGGGATGGTAAATCTGAGTGACTTACCTATAGCAGAGAGACGACGATATTAAACCTTGTTTAAACCTTAGAATGGTATATGTATTTCTTTTCCCCTTGTACAAGGCAGTTGTTGCCAACCGTAGGAAATACGGTGAGGTTCAACCCAGACCCGTTTCCTGCAGGACAAACCATAAATTGTTGACCACCATGAGATATTGATAGCTTATTAGTATTGGCGCCAGACCCGTCAGCTATGAAGACCCAGTCTCGGAACAACCTTACCAAGAAGTAAAGGACCAAAGAATTGAGGAAAAGGTTATGCCACTACCAGAAGAGCCCGAAGAAGGAATTATCCTAACGATTTGAGAAGACCGACACTGTCAACGATAAGGATGGAGTATATGAGTTTTGATGGAACCGTAACCATGCTTCTAAGGGTGGTAGCACCCGAGACCCCGGAGACGATTGATGGATTTTTGAGAAGACCCCAAGCCCTAACCTATTTCTTTCTAGCCTCTCCGAATCTCGAGGACGAGATTCATTTTAAGGGTGGTAGGTTTGTAACATCCCAAAATACTAAATTTTGGAATGTTATAACAAATAGATAGTTTTGATTGATTGTTTGATTGATTGACTGAAAGTGAGTGAATTCGAAACTTTTGAAAGTTAAATGAGAGGGAATAAAAGGACTTTCCCAAACTTTCATTTTGCTTTTATGATCTTCGGGAATTCAAATTCTTTTCATCACAAAACCCTGGAGAGAAGATGACACGACTTGTTCCAGTTATTTAAATGACAAGGGGTGTTGAAAATATTTGAATTTCATTTGAGAATATTTTCAATTCTAAAACTTTATGCAACTCAATGATTTTCACGAGAGAAGATAAAATGACTTCTTCAAATTATATGAAATATGAGTTGGGAGTTTCAAAGAATTAAATTCAAAGTTCTTTTGAAATTATTTTCAATTTGGAGTTATTTGGGTGTTATTCAAATTATTTTTCTCCTGAAATAAAATATATGGAAAATAGGGTAACATGATTCCCTACATCAGAAATTTGGAGAGAAATAAATTTGAATTAATTTTGGTATTTTTAAAATGATTTTAAGTGGAATTTATTAGGGAAGAAGCATTCTTTGCTTTATTTGAATTTGTGTGAATTTTATTTAATGCTATAGAAATGTTCAGCTTGTAGGAAATCTTTTTCTGAAAATTTTGATATATAATATGCCTATATTATATTTTGTATTTACCTCTTTTGTTTTATTTCTTTATGCATTAAAAAAACCTTCCCCTACGATTGGGCCGGACACCCAAGCCAGCCTTGACCAGCCTTGCGCCGCCCAAAACTCCCTTGAGAGCCCGCCGCCGCCTGTCGCCGCGCCTGCCATCGCCGCCCGGCCTCTCCCCGCCGCCTCTCCGTTGCCCCTCCTCCACGCAAGAGTCGCCGCTCCTCCCGCCCTATAAATCCGGAGCCCCGGGCCCCGTCTCTCCTCTCCCCTCCTCTCGCAGATCGCCGCTGCCGCCTTTTGCTCAAGCCCGCCCGCCGAGATCCGCCGCCGCCTCTTCCTCACCGCCCGGCCTTGTGCCGCTCTCCGCCGCCCGCGCCTCTGCCGTCGTGGGACGCCTCGCCCTGCCGCCCGGCGCCCGTCATGGGAGGACTACTGAAGCTGCCCGCCTACGCCGATTGACCGCTGCCGGCCAACCCCCGTTTAGCTGGTAAAAAAACCGCCCGGACCGGTCTAATCTTTTGGTTTTCCTCGGTTTTATTTTAAAACCGGTTTTTCCTTTTAGTTAGATCTATTTAGTGGTTGTTCGTTAGTTAGGGTCCGGTAGCGAACGGTTTTCGTTCGTTAGTGATCGGTAACGAACGTTCGCTATTTAGTTTTTTCTTTTATTTTAGTTTTTCTGCCAGGGACTCGTTTGTGAATATTTTTATTTATAGATTAGCCCTTGATTTTCAAACCCTCATAACTTTTTACTCGTTAGTCCAAATCCAACGAAACCAACGCTCACTTCTTCGTTACGATCTCCTCCTTCCAGTAATCCAACTCAAAAATGTTTTTGAAAGTTTAAAATTTAAATTAGATCAGATTTGAATTTGAACTTCGTTTGATCGTAACTTGAGTTTCGTAACTCTGATTTAGTTGATTCTTTTTGCAAATTAAAGCTCTTGACATAAACTTTCTGATAAGGCCAAATACACACAATTTTGGTACTGTTAGAAATTGTTTTATGTTGCAATAGTTATTTGCTTGGTTTTGATGTTTTCCGAATAATTTTCTTCGTTCTTTTCCGATCTTTTGAGTGATTGCTTATGTGTGGTTACTATTGATTGCTTACGATAGATTGACCGGAGTGTGACGAGTAGATCTATCCAGAGCTTTGAGTGTGAATCATCTTCATCAACATTGCAGGCAAGTAACACTTGATCATACCTTTTCATACCCAGTTTTTGTGCATTAGCTCAATCCTCAAACATTGCATGATTAGGATGTCATTAATTTGTGGGTTGGGAAGTAGATGATGAGGTAGGAACCTATTGCCCTGTTACTATCAAACCCTTGGGAGTTACTTCTACGTGTTGCTTATATTGCTATGCTATGCTCCTAGACGTGGTTTGGTTTGAGAGAATTCACGAAAGATGTGAGAGATTATTGTTAACTAAGGTTTAACTTAAGGTGGCTACTTTAATACACATCTGGGTGGATTGGTTGGGGCACCACAGGGATATACCGATTGGACTTGCCGGACACACAGGGTTATACCGGTGTTGTCCTAGGAGATCCCGGGTTATACTGGTGTGATCATCCTATGGTTCGCCACCCGGGCTCAAAGGGATCTGAGATATTTTCATGCTAGAAACTTCCGTGTGCAGCCACAAGCTATTATGGGCTCTAGCATAGTTGAGTAAGTTACGTGAAGCTCTTGAAGAGGTAGATCAGCAGGTAGTGGGCTTGTAGGTTTTGTATGGTCTGCCCGGAGTAAAGAGTTAATGTTTCTGAAAGACTATGTCTCGGTCATCCGTTTCTCAAACATCATGTAGTGCGAGAAATCCAACGGAGGTGATCGAGTCCTGTGGGGAAAAGTGCGCAAACCTCTGCAGAGTGTACAGTCTAATCATGGTTAGCCGTGTCCCCGGTTATGGACAATTTTGAGTATCTAGTACTTGGAGTATCTTAAGTATCTCATCATGTTACTGAAATTAATTTGTTGGGTTAATGATTACTCTTAATTGGGATTGAGTTGGGGTTATACCTTCTCAATGATATTTCAACCACCATGATAGTTAAAATAAAATTTATTCCTTTGACATAGGGAAAAATTGCCTTTTTGCAAAACTGTAACCATAGAGCTTTCCACCAGCCATATATGCATGTAGTATAGGCTTATTCTTTCATTACTCTCTATGTGTTACATTGCCAGCATATTCCATGTCTTTGACCCGTTTCGGCTGCAACGTTTCATGTTGCGAGACTTTTAGAACGACAGTAAGTGATACGTTAGGGTTACAATTTCCTATACTCAACTTTGCCGTTGGTGTTGATGGGAATCCACAACCTTGTTGCTTCCGCTATATTTGGATTGAGGTAATAGTATTTACGTTACTTTATACATGTGATTTACCTCTGTTATAAATCCTTCGAGTACTGTGTGTGTGTCAGCATACCGATCCAGGGATGACACCTAAGAACAGAGACTTGATCCATTTGGGTCGGGTCGCTACAGATGTTTGGTAGCACAAAAAGTGTTCCTCCGGTAAACGGGAGTTGCATAATCTCATAGTCATAGGAACATGTATAAGTCATGAAGAAAGAAATAGCAACATACTAAATGATCAAGTGCTAGGTTAACGGAATGGGTCAAGTCAATCACATCATTCTCCCAATGATGTGACCCCGTTAATCAAATGACAACTCATGTCCATGGCTAGGAAACTTAACCATCTTTGATTCACGAGCTAGTCAAGTAGAGGCATACTAGTGACACTATGTTTGTCTATGTATTCACACATGTATTATGTTTAGGTTAATACAATTCTAGCATGAATAATAAACATTTATCATGAAATAAGGAAATAAATAATAACTTTATTATTGCCTCTAGAGCATATTTCCTTCAGTCTCCCACTTGCACTAGAGTCAATAATGTAGTTCACATCGCCATGTGATTTAACGCCAATATTCATATCTGTATATGATTAACACCCATAGTTCACATCATCTTGTGACCAACACCCAAAGGGTTTACTAGAGTCAATAATCTAGTTCACATCGCTATGTGATTAATACCCAAAGAGTACTAAGGTGTGATCATGTTTTGCTTGTGAGAGAAGCTTAGTCAATGGGTCTGTCACATTCAGAGCCGTATGTATTTTGCAAATATTCTATGTCTACAATGCTCTGCACGGAGCTACTCTAGCTAATTGCTCCCACTTTCAATATGTATCCAGATTGAGACTTAGAGTTATCTGGATCGGTGTGAAAACTTGTACCGAGGTAACTTTTTATGACGGGCTCTTTTATCACCTCCATAATCGAGAAGTATTTCCGTAGTCCTTACTAAGGATATTTTTGACCAATGTCCAGTGATCTACTCCTAGATCACTATTGTACTCCCTTGCCAAATTCAGAGCAAGGTATACAATAGGTCTGGTACATAGCATAGCATACTTTATAGAACCTATGACTGAGGCATAGGGAATGACTTTCGTTCTCTTTTCTATTTTCTGCCGTGGTCAGGATTTGAGTTTTTACTCAATTTCACACCTTTGCAACACAGGCAAGAACTCTTTTCTTTGACTGTTCCATTTTGAACTATTTCAAAATCTTGACAAGGTATGTACTTATTGAAAAACTTATCAAGCGTCTTAATCTATCTCAATAGATTTTGATGCTCAATATGTAAGTAGCTTTACTGAGGTCTTTCTTTTAAAGAACTCCTTTCAAATACTACTTTATGCTTTCAAGAAAAATTCTATATCATTTCTGATCAACAATATGTTACTCACATATATTTATCAGAAAGGCGTAGTGCTCCCACTCACTTTATTGTAAATACAGGCTTTACCGCAAGTCTGTATAAAACTATATGCTTTGATCAACTTATCAAAGCGTATATTCCAACACTGAGATGATTGCACCAGTCCATAGATGGATCGCTGGAGCTTGCACATTTTCCTAGCACCTTTAGGATTGACAAAACCTTCTGGTTGCATCATATACAACTCTTCTCTAAGAAAACCATTAAGGAATGCAGTTTTGACATCCATTTGCCAGATTTCATAAAATGTGGCAATTGCTAACATGATTCAGACAGACTTAAGCATCACTACATTTGAGAAAATCTCATTGTAGTCAACACCTTGAACTTGTCGAAAACCTTTTGCAACAAGTCGAGCTTTGTAGATAGTGACACTACTATCAGCATCTGTCTTCCTCTTGAAGATCCATTTATACAATATGGCTGGCGATCATCGGGCAACTCCACCAAAGTCCACACTTTGTTCTCATACATGGATCCCATCTCAGATTTCATGGCCTCAAGCCATTTCGCAGAATCTGGGCTCATCATCGCTTCCTCATGGTTCGTAGGTTCATCATGGTCTAGTAACATGACTTACAGAACAGGATTACCGTACCACTCTGGTGCGGACTGTACTTTGGAAGATCTACGAGGTTTTGTAGTAACTTGATCTGAAGTTTCATGATTATCATCATTAGCTTCCTCACTAATTGGTGTAGGATTCACAGGAACAGATTTCTGTGATGAACTACTTTCCAATTCGGGAGTAGGTACAATTATCTCATCAAGTTCTACTTTCCTCCAACTCACTTCTTTTGAGAGAAACTCCTTCTCTAGAAAGGATCCATTCTTAGCAATGAATATCTTGCCTTCGGATCTGTGATAGAAGGTGTACCCAGCAGTTTCCTTTGGGTATTCTATGAAGACGCACTTCTCTGATTTGGGTTTGAGCTTATCAGGATGAAACTTTTTCACATAAGCATCGTAGCCCCAAACTTTAAGAAACGACAGCTTAGGTTTACTGCTAAACCATAGTTCATACGGTGTCGTCTCAACGGATTTAGATGGTGCCCTATTTAAAGTGAATGCAGCTGTCTCTAATGCATCACCCCAAAACGATAGTGGTAGATCGGTAAGAGACATCATAGATCGCACCATATCTAATAAAGTACGGTTATGACGTTCGGACACACCATTACACTGTGGTGTTCCAGGTGGCGTGAGTAGTGAAACTATTTCACATTGTTTTAACTGAAGGCCAAATTTGTAACTCAAATATTTTACCTCTGCGATCATATCGTAGAAACTTTTATTTTCTTGTTACGATGATTCTCCACTTCACTCTGAAATTCTTTGAACTTTTCAAATGTTTTGGACTTGTGTTTCATCAAGTAGTTATACCCATATCTGCTCAAATCATCTGTGAAGGTCAGAAAATAATGATACTTTCCATGAGCTTTAACACTCATCAGACCGCATACATCAGTATGTATTATTTCCAATAAGTCAGCTGCTCACTCCATTGTTCCGGAGAACGGAGTCTTAGTCATCTTGCCCATGAGGCATGGTTCGCAAGCATCAAGTGATTCATAATCAAGTGATTCCAAAATCCCATCAGCATGGAGTTTCTTCATGCGCTTTACACCAATATGACCTAAACGACAAAGTGCCACAAATAAGTTGCACTATCATTATTAACTTTGCATCTTTTGGCTTCAATATTATGAATATGTGTATCACACGATCGAGATCCAACAAACCATTTTCATTGGGTGTATGACCATAGAAGGTTTTATTCATGTAAACAGAACAAAAATTATTCTTTTAACTTACATGAATAACCGTATTGCAATAAACATGATCAAATCATATTCATGCTCAACGCAAACACCAAATAACACTTATTTAGGTTTAACACTAATCCCGAAAGTATAGGGAGTGTGCGATGATGATCATATCAATCTTGGAACTATTTCCAACACACATCGCCACTTCACCCTTAACTAGTCTCTGTTTATTCTGCAACTCCCGTTTCGAGTTACTAATCTTAGCAACTGAACTAGTATCAAATACTGAGGGGTTGCTATAAACACTAGTAAAGTACACATCAATAACATGTATATCAAATATACTTATGTTCACTTTGCCATCCTTCTTATGCGCCAATCACTTGGGGTAGTTCCGCTTCCAGTGACCAGTCTCTTTGCAGTAGAAGTACTTAGTCTCAGGCTTAGGACCAGACTTGGGTTTCTTCACTTGAGCAGGAACTTTCTTGCCGTTCTTCTTGAAGTTCCCCTTCTTTTCCCTTTGCCTTTTTCTTGAAACTAGTGATCTTGTTAACCATCAACACTTGATGTTCTTTTCTTGATTTCTACCTTCGCCGATCTCAACATCGCGAAGAGCTCAGGAATAACTTTCGCCATCCCTTGCATATTATAGTTCATCACGAAGTTATACTAACTTGGTGATGGTGACTAGAGAATTCTGTCAATCACTATTTTATCTGGAAGATTAACTCCCACTTGATTCAAGCGATTGTAGTACCCAGACAATCTGAGCACATGCTCACTAGTTGAGCGATTCTCCTCCATCTGTTAGCTATAGAACCTGTTGGAGACTTCATATCTCTCAACTCGGGTATTTGCTTGAAATATTAACTTCAACTCCTGGAACATCTTATATGGTCCATGACGTTCAAAAACGTCTTTGAAGTCCCGATTCTAAGCCGTTAAGCATGGTGCACTAAACTATCAAGTAGTCATCATATCGAGCTAGCTAAACGTTCATAACATCTGCATCTGCTCCTGCAATAGGTCTATCACCTAGCGGTGCATCAGGGACATAATTCTTCTGTGCAGCAATGAGGATAAACCTCATGTCACGGATCTAATCCGCATCATTGCTACTAACATCTTTCAACATAATTTTCTCTAGGAACATATCAAAATAAAATAGGAGAGCAACATTGCGAGCTATTGATCTACAACATAGATATGCTAATAATACCAGGACTAAGTTCATGATAAATTAAAGTTCAATTAATCATATTACTTAAGAATTCCCACTTAGATAGACATCCCTCTAATCCTCTAAGTGATCATGTGATCCAAATCAACTAAACCATGTCCGCTCATCACGTGAGATGGAGTAGTTTCAATGGTGAACATCACTATGTTGATCATATCTACTATATGATTCACGCTCGACCTTTCGGTCTCCGTGTTCCGAGGCCATATCTGTATATGCTAGGCTCGTCAAGTTTAACCTGAGTATTCCGCGTGTGCCACTGTTTTGCACCCGTTGTGTTTGAACGTAGAGCCTATCACACCCGATCATCACATGGTGTCTCAGCACGAAGAACTTTCGCAATGGTGCATACTCAGGGAGAACACTTCTTTATAATTAGTGAGAGATCATCTTAAAATGCTACCGTCAAACAAAACAGAATAAGATGTATAACAGATAAACATCATATGCAATCAAAATATGTGACATGATATGGCCATGATCATCTTGCGCCTTTGATCTCCATCTCCAAAGTACTGTCATGATCTCTATCGTCACCGGCACGACACCATGATCTTCATCATCTTGATCTATATCAATGTGTCATCACATGGTCGTCTCACCAACTATTGCTCTTGCAACTATTGCTATCGCATAACGATAAAGTAAAGCAATTATTTGGCACTTGCATCTTATGCAACAAAGAGACAACCATAGGGCTTACGCCGATTGCCGATAACTTTAAAAAACATGATCATCTCATACAACAACTTATATCTCATCACGTCTTGACCATATCACATCACTACATGCCCTGCAAAAACAAGTTAGACGTCCTCTACTTTGTTGTTGCAAGTTTTTACGTGGCTGCTACGGGCTGAGCAAGAACCGTTCTTACCTACGCATCAAAACCACAACGATAGTTTGTCAAGTTGGTGCTGTTTTAACCTTCGCAAGGACCGGGCGTAGCCACACTCGGTTCAACTAAAGTTGGAGAAACTGACACCCGCCAGCCACCTGTGTGCAAAAGCACGTCGGTAGAACCAGTCTCGCGTAAGCGTACGCGTAATGTCGGTCCGGGCCGCTTCATCCAACAATACCGCCGAACCGAAGTATGACATGCTGGTAAGCAGTATGACTTGTATCGCCAATAACTCACTTGTGTTCTACTCGTGCATATAACATCAACGCATAAAACCTGGCTCTGATACCACTGTTGGGGAACGTAGTAATTTCAAAAATTTCCTACGCACACGCAAGATCATGGTGATGCATAGCAACGAGAGGGGAGTGTGTCCACGTCTGTCATAGACCAAAAGCGGGCGTTAGAACAACGCGGTTGATGTAGTAAATGCGTCTTCACGGCCCGACCGATCAAGCACCGAAACTACGGCACCTCCGAGTTCTAGCACACGTTCAGCTCGATGACGTCCCTCGAACTCCGATCCAGCCGAGTGTCGAGGGAGAGTTCCGTCAGCATGACGGCGTGGTGACGATCTTGATGTACTACCGACGCAGGGCTTCGCCTAAGCACCGCTACGATATTATCGAGGTGGATTATGGTGGAGGGGGGCACCGCACACGGCTAAGAGATCCAAGGGATCAATTGTTGTTGTGCCTAGAGGTGCCCCCTGCCCCCGTATATAAAGGAGCCAGGGGGAGGGGGTCGGCCGGCCAGGAGTGGCGTGCCAAGGGAGTCCTACTCCCACCGGAGTAGGACTCCTCCTTCCTTGTTGGAGTAGGAGAAGGGGAAAGAGGGGAGAGGAGGAAGGAAAGGGGCCGCACCCTTGTCCAATTTGGACCAGAGGGGGCTGCGCGCCTCCTTCCTTTCGGCCTCTCTCCTCTATTCCCGTATGGCCCAATAAGGCCCATATACTCCCCGGCGAATTCCCGTAACTCTCCGGTACTCCGAAAAATACCCGAATCACTCGGAACCTTTGCGAACTCCGAATATAGTCGTCCAATATATCGATTTTTACGTCTCGACCATTTCGAGACTCCTCATCATGTCCCCGATCTCATCCGGGACTCCGAACTCCTTTGGTACATCAAAACTCATAAACTCATAATATAACTGTCATCAAAACCTTAAGCGTGCGGACCCTACGGGTTCGAGAACAATGTAGACATGACCTAGAACTATTCTCGGTCAATAACAAATAGCGGAACCTGGATGCTCATATTGGCTCCCACATATTCTACGAAGATGTTTATCGGTCAAACCGCATAACAACATACGTTGTTCCCTTTGTCATCGGTATGTTACTTGCCCGAGATTCGATCGTCGGTATCCAATACCTAGTTCAATTTCGTTACCGGCAAGTCTCTTTACTCGTTATGTAATGCATCATCCCGCAACTAACTCATTAGTCACATTGCTTGCAAGGCTTATAGTGATGTGCATTACCGAGAGGGCCCAGAGATACCTCTCCAACAATCGGAGTGACAAATCCTAATCTCGAAATACGTCAACTCAACATGTACCTTCGGAGACACCTGTAGAGCTCCTTTACAATCACTCAGTTACGTTGTGGCATTTGGTAGCACACAAAGTGTTCCTCCGGTAAACGGGAGTTGCATAATCTCATAGTCATAGGAACATGTATAAGTCATGAAGAAATAAATAGCAACATACTAAACGATCAAGTGCTAGGCTAACGGAATGGGTCAAGTCAATCACATCATTCTCCCAATGATGTGACCCCGTTAATCAAATGACAACTCATGTCCATGGCTAGGAAACTTAACCATCTTTGATTCACGAGCTAGTCAAGTAGAGGCATACTAGTGACACTATGTTTGTCTATGTATTCACACATGTATTAAGTTTCCGGTTAATACAGTTCTAGCATGAATAATAAACATTTATCATGAAATAAGGAAATAAATAATAACTTTATTATTGCCTCTAGGGCATATTTCCTTCAATACCTTCATAAAGTTTTGAAGAAGTTCAAAATAGATCAAGCAAAGAAAGGGTTCTTGCATGTGTCACAAGGTGTGAAGTTGAGTTAGACTGAATGCCCGACCACTACAGAAGATAGAGAGAAAATGAAAGTCATTCCCTATGCTTCATCCATAGGTTCTATCATGTATGCAATGCTGTGTACCAGACCTGATGTGTGCCTTGCTATTAGTTTTGCAGGGAGGTACCAAAGTAATCCAGGAGTGGATCACTGGACAACGGTCAAGAACATCCTGAAATACCTGAAAAGGAATAAGGATATGATTCTCATTTATGGAGGTGATAAAGATCTCGTCGTAAATGGTTACGTCGATGCAAGCTTTGACACTGATTCGGATGACTCTAAGTCACAAACGAGATACATATTTATATTGAATGGAGGAGCTGTAAGTTGGTGCAATTCCAAGCAGAGCGTCGTGGCAGGATCTACGTGTGAAGCGGAGTACATAGCTGCTTCAGAAGCAGCAAATGAAGGAGTCTATATGAAGGAGTTCATATTCGATCTAGGTGTCATACCTAGTGCATCGGGTCCAATGAAAATCTTTTGTGACAATACTGGTGCAATTGCCTTGGCAAAGGAATCCAGATTTCACAAGAGAACCAAGCACAAGAGATGCTTCAATTCCATCCGCGATCAAGTCAAGGAGGGAGACATAGAGATTTGCAAGATGCATACGGATCTTAATGTTGTAGACCCGTTGACTAAGCCTCTCTCACAAGCAAAACATGATCATCACCAAGACTTGATAACCCACAAGTATAGCGGATCAATTGTAGACTCTTTTGATAAGTAAGAGTGTCGAACCCAACGAGGATCTAAAGGTAGAACAAATATTCCCTCAAGTTCTATCGACCACCGATACAACTCTACGCACGCTTAACGTTCGCTTTACCTAGAACAAGTATAAAACTAGAAGTACTTTGTAGGTGTTGTTGGATAGTTTTGCAACATAATAAAGAGCATGTAAATAAAATCTAGGGGCTGTTTAGATAAAGACACAATAAAGTAAATATAGCGAGTGTGGAAAAGTGGTGGTAGGAGTTGCGAAATTGTCCCTTAAGCAATTGACTACTTTACTAGACCGATAGCAAGTTTTACGTGGGAGAGGCCACTGCTAGCATGTCATCCCTGACTTGGAATTCTATGCACTTATGATTGGAACTATTAGCAAGCATCCGCAACTACTAACGTTCATTAAGGTATTACCCAACCATAGCATTAAGATATATTGGTCCCCCTTCAATCCCGTATGCATCAATTTCTATGCTAGGTTGAAGCTTTTGTCACTCTTGCCCTCCAATACATAGTCCTATCAACATACAACTAACCCTATGGTGTGATCCACGCGTGCGTTCATATGATGGGCACCAAAGGACAACAACATAACCACAAGCAAATTAAATAAATCATAGTAATTGACCAACCACAGATAGGACAACGAAAATCTACTCAGACATCATAGGATGGCAACACATCATTGGATAATAATATGAAGCATAAATCACCATGTTCAAGTAGAGGGTACAGCGGGTTGCGGGAGAGTGGACCGCTGTAGATAGAGGGGGGAAGGTGATGGAGATGTCGGTGAAGATGGCGGAGGTGTTGGTGAAGATTGCAGTGATGATGATGATGGCCACGGCGGTGTTCCGGCGCCACCGGAAGAGAGGGGGAGAGGGGCCCCCTTCTTCTTCTTCCTTGACCTCCTCACTAGATGGGAGACGGGTTTCCCCTCTGGTCCTTGGTCTCCATGGCATGGGAGGGGCGAGAGCCCCTCCGAGATTGGATCTGTCTCTCTGTCTCTCTCTATTTCTGCGTTCTGGGATTCTGCCCTTTCACCGTTTCTCATATATCCGGAGATCCGTAACTCCGATTGGACTGAAACCTTCGCCGAGATTTTTTTCTTTCCGAAAATTAACTTTCTTGCGGCAAAAGAATAGCAGCAACCGCCTTACGAGGGGCCCATGAGGGTCAGGAGCACGCCCAGGGGGGCAGGCGCGCCCCCTGCCTTGTGGCCACCTCGGGCACCGTCTCGCGTTGATTCTTCCTCCCATATTTCCCAAATATTCCAAAAATATTCTCCGTCCGTTTTTATCCCATTTGGACTCCGTTTGATATGGGGTTTCTGTGAAACATAAAACATGCGACAAACAGGAACTGGCATTGGGCACTGGATCAATATGTTAGTCCCAAAAATAATATAAAAAGTTGCCAAAAGTATATGGAAGTTGAATAATATTGGCATGGAACAATCAAAAATTAAAGATATGAAGGAGACGTATCACCATCCCCAAGCTTAATTCCTGATCGTCCTCGAGTAGGTAAATGATAAAAAGATAATTTTTTATGTGGAATGCTACCTAGCATAATCTTGATCATGTATATAATCATGGCATGAATATTAAGACATGAGTGATTCAAAGCAATAGTCTATCATTTGACATTAAGACAATAATACTTCAAGCATACTAATAAAGCAATCATGTCTTTTCAAAATAACATGGCCAAAGAAAGTTATCCCTACAAAATCATATAGTCTGGCTATGCTCCATCTTCACCACACAAAATATTAAAATCATGCACAACCCTGATGATAAGCCAACCAATTGTTTCATACTTTTGATGTTCTCAAACCTTTTCAACTTTCACGCAATACATGAGCGTGAGCCATGGATATAACACTATAGGTGGAATAGAATATGATGGTGGAGGTTGTGTGGAGAAGACAAAGGAGAAAGTCTCACATCAACGCAACTAATCAACGTGCTATGGAGATGCCCATCAATTGATGTCAATGTGAGGAGTAGGGATTACCATGCAACGGATGCACTAGAGATATAAGTGTATGAAAGCTCAAATTGAAACTAAGTGGGTGTGCATCCAACTTGCTTGCTCATGAAGACCTCGGGCATTTGAGGAAGCCCATCATCGGAATATACAAGCCAAGTTCTATAATGAAAATTCCCACTAGTATATGAAAGTGATAACTCAAGAGACTCTCTATATGAAAAACATGGTGCTACTCTGAAGCACAAGTGTGGTAAAAGGATAGTAACATTGTCCCTTCTCTCTTTTCTCTCATTTTTTATTTCTTTATTTTCTCCCCCCTTTTTTTTGGGTTGGCTTCTTTGGCCTCCTTTTTTTGGGATTCTTTGGCCTCTTTTATTTTGATAACCTCACATGGGACAATGTTCTAATAATGATGATCATCACACTTTTATTTACTTACAACTCAATATTACAACTCGATACTAGAACAAAGATATGACCCTATATGAATGCCTCCGTGATGTAATAAGGATGTGCAATGATCTAGCATAGCAATGACATCAAAAAACGGACAAGCCATGAAAACATCATGCTAGCTATCTTAAGATCATGCAAAGCAATATGACAATAAATTCTCAAGTCATGTATATGATGATGATGGAAGTTGCATGGCAATATACCTCGGAATGGCTATGGAGATGCCATGATAGGTAGGTATGGTGGCTGTTTTGAGGAAGATATAATGAGGCTTATGTGTGATAGAGCGTATCATATCACGGGGTTTGGATGCACCGGCGAAGTTTGCACCAACTCTCGAGGTGAGAAAGGGCAATGCACGGTACCGAAGAGGCTAGCAATGATGGAAGGGTGAGAGCGCATATAATCCATGGACTCAACATTAGTCATAAAGAACTCAGATACTTATTGCAAAAAATCTGTTAGTCATCAAAACAAAGTACTACGCGCATGCTCCTAGGGGGATAGATTGGTAGGAAAAGACCATCGCTCGTCCCCGACCGCCACTCATAAGGAAGACAATCAATAAATAAATCATGCTCCGACTTCATCACATAACGGTTCACCATACGTGCATGCTACGGGAATCACAAACTTCAACACAAGTATTTCTACAATCCAAAACTACCCACTAGCATGACTCTAATATCACCAGATTTATATCGCAAAACTATTGCAAGGAATCAAACATATCATATTCAGTGATCTACAGGTTTTATGTAGGATTTTATGACTAACCATGTGAATGACCAGTTCCTGTCATCTCTCTAAATAGATATAAGTGAAGCAAGAGAGTTTAATTCTTTATACAAAATATATGCCCACGCTCTAACAAATATAAGTGAAGCAAAATAGCATTCTACAAATGGCGGTTTTTTATGTGAAGAGAAACAGGCAATCCAAACTTCAAATGATATAAGTGAAGCACATGAAGCATTCTATAAATCCATACTCAAAAAATATATAAGTGAAGTGCAATGAGCATTCTATAAATAAACCAAGGACTATCTCATACCATCATGGTGCATAAAATAAAAAGTGAAAACTAAATGCAAAAGACGCTCCAAGATTCGCACATATCGCATGAACGAAACAAATCCGAAAACATACCGATACTTGTTGAAGAAAGAGGGGATGCCTTCCGGGGCATCCCCAAGCTTAGAAGCTTGAGTCTCCTTGAATATTTACTTGGGGCGCCTTGGGCATCCCCAAGCTTGAGCTCTTGCCTCCCCTCCTTATCCTCATATCGAGACATCCTTGATCTTCAAACACTTCATCCACACAAAACTTCAACAGAAAACTCGGTAAGATCCGTTAGTATAATAAAGCAAATCACTACTCTAGGTACTGTTGAAAACCAATTCATATTTTGTTTTTTCATTGTATCTACTGTAATATAAGTTTTCCATGGCTTAATCCATTGATAGAAATTGATAGCTTCATCAAAACAAGCAAACTATGCATCAAAAACAGAATCTGTCTAAAACAGAACAGTCTGTAACAATCTGAACATTCACCATACTTCTGTTACTCCAACAATTATTCCAAAATTAGGAAAAATAAAAAATTTGTAAATCATGACATTGCAAAAAGTTTCAGAACCATTTGACTTTCCAGTAAAAAATGTAAAATTGCGCACTACAGCCAAAGTTTCTGTCCTGCACCGTACAAACCAACATGCATTGTAAACATCCTAAAGGCAAACCTTGGCACATTATTTTTATAATATAATGGAATTGTACAAGGGGATAATTATTTTTGTTTAAAAGTTTTTGTAATCAAGATTCACAAAGTTTCCGTGAGCATGAACAAAGTTCAAGGAGCTCCCCCACTTCAACAATGCTTGTCTTTCTCACTTTCACTTTCCTTTTTGAAAAAGTTTAGGGTTCCCCTCTTTATTTTTTTGGTTTTTAAACTATATAAAAGCACTCAACATAAATAAATGACTCTCTAAAACTTCCGGGTTGTCTCCCTGGCAGCGCTTTCTTTAAAGCCATTAAGCTAGGCATATTGTGCTCAAGTAATGAATCCACCCGGATCCCAAGGTATATCAAAGCCAATTTGAATCAACAATGATTTGGCATTTAGTAGTGAGCACAAAGAAACATATATCAAGCAATGACGAATTCTAACTCTCTTTCTGTGCATCGGCATGTCATAAAAGAAGAATTCATGCACACAAAGTAAAGGCCAATGCATAGTACAAACAGTTTCTTGCAATTTAATCATGTTGGAAACATAGAGAGGCGGAGATGTAGTTCCTCTCTCATAATAATTGCAAGTAGGAGCAGCAAGAACATGCATATTATATTCATCAAAATCATCACGTGCAACGGTAAAAGGCAACCCATCAATATAATCCTTAACAAGTACAAACTTCTCCGATATAGTGTAGTCGGGAGAATTCAAAAAGATAATAGGACTATCATGCGTGGGTGCAATAGCAAAAATTTCATGTTTAACATAAGGAACTATAGCAAGTTCATCTCCATAAGCATAATTTATATTGGCATCTTGTCCACAAGCATAGCAAGCATCATCAAAAAGGGATATTTCAAGAGAATCAACGGGATCATAACAATCATCATAGCAATCATCCTTCGGCAAGCACGAAGGGAAATTAAACAATGTATGAGTTGAAGAGTTACTCTCATTAGAATGTGGGCACGGGTGATCAATCCAATCTTCCTCCTTTTGTTCTTCGCTCTCCTCCTCATCTTTTTCATCCAATGAGCTCACAATGTCATTAATTTCTTCTTCCATATGCTCCTGCAAAATATTAGTCTCTCCTTGGACAGCAGAGACTTTCTCAATAAATTCATTAATATCGGAATTGAATTAATAATTCTTATAGCAATATTTAAGGATAGCTAAATTTTCAGGTCTATAAACCGAATCATCAAGATCTTCAAACTCTTTAAACATAGATTCAATTTCATAAGCACCCATAAAAGCAACGAATTCTTCTATTTGTTCCACATCATAGTAATCATATATACCATTAGCATAAGAAGCCAAGGTTTTATTATCATTAAATTTGCATGAAAAGGGAAGGTGTGGAGCCTTCATCCTAGCGCAACAAGTATAATCATATCTCAAGCATAGTTGCCTAGCATACCACTTCAACATATAAATTTGATCCCATAATAGTTTCCCTTTTTGAGTCAAGCGATAATCCCTAAAGTATTCACGTTGATCCAATGTGTCTCCCATTACCAGATTGAATGGGTTTTTCTCAAGATTATCAAAGTAGTACATAATATCTGTCACATAACGAGCATCGAGGGTTTTAGGAGGTTCCCCATCTCCATGAGTAGCAAGTACACCTAATTTTTTTGGTATTTCGTGTTCCATATCCATAACTAAAGATAGAAAACAACTAAGAACAGCAAATAAAAATTACTTAGTGATAAAGCAAACAAGCACACACGAGAATATTCACCCCACGCTATGACTCCCCGGCAACGGCACCAGAAAAAGGTCTTGATAACCCACAAGTATAGGGGATCAATTATAGCCTCTTTCGATAAGCAAGAGTGTCGAACCCAACGAGGAGCTAAAGGTAGAACAAACATTCCCTCAAGTTCTATCGACCACCGATACAACTCTCGCATGCGCTTAACGTTAAGCTTTACCTAGAACAAGTATAAAACTAGAAGTACTTTGTAGGTGTTGTTGGATAGGTTTGCAAGATAATAAAGAGCACGTAAATAAAATCTATGGGCTATTTAGATAAAGACACAATAAAGTAAACATAGCGAGTGGAGAAAAGTGGTGGTAGTAGTTGCGGAATGGTCCCTTAAGCAATTGACTACTTTACTAGACCGATAGCAAATTTTATGTGGGAGAGGCCACTGCTAGCATGTCATCCCTGACTTGGAATTCTATGCACTTATGATTGGAACTATTAGCAAGCATCCGCAACTACTAACGTTCATTAAGGTAAAACCCAACCATAGCATTAAGATATATTGGTCCCCCTTCGATCCCGTATGCATCAATTTCTATGCTAGGTTGAAGCTTCTGTCACTCTTTCCCTCCAATACATAGTCCTATCAACATACAACTAACCCTATGGTGTGATCCACGCGCACGCTCATATGATGGGCACCAAAGGACAGCAACATAACCACAAGCAAATTAAATCAGTCATAGTAATTCACCAACCACTGATAGGACAACGAAAATCTACTCAGACATCATAGGATGGCAACACATCATTGGATAATAATATGAAGCATAAAGCACCATGTTCAAGTAGAGGGTACAGCGGGTTGCGAGAGAGTGGACCGCTGTAGATAGAGGGGGGAAGGTGATGGAGATGTCGGTGAAGATGGCGGAGGTGTTGGTGAAGATTGCGGTGATGATGATGATGGCCACGGCGATGTTCCGGCGCCACCAGAAGAGAGGGGGAGAGGGGCCCCCTTCTTCTTCTTCTTCTTCTTCCTTGACCTCCTCCCTAGATGGGAGAAGGGTTTCCCCTCTTGTCCTTGGCCTCCATGGCATGGGAGGGGCGAGAGCCCCTCCGAGATTGGATCTGTCTCTCTGTCTCTCTCTGTTTCTGTGTTCTGGGATCTGCCCTTTAAACGTTTCTTATATATCCGGAGATCCGTAACTCCGATTGGACTAAAACCTTCGCCAAGATTTTTTTCCGAAAATTAACTTTCTTGCGGTAAAAGAATAGCAGCAACCGCCTTACGAGGGGCCCACGAGGGTCAGGGGCGCGCCCCCTGCCTCGTGGCCACCTCGGGCACCGTCTCGTGTTGATTATTCCTCCCATATTTCCCAAATATTCCAAAAATATTCTCCATCCGCTTTTATCCCGTTTGGACTCCATTTGATATGGGCTTTCTGCGAAACATAAAACATGCAACAAACAGGAACTGGCACTGGGCACTGGATCAATATGTTAGTCCTAAAAATAATATAAAAAGTTGCCAAAAGTATAAGGAAGTTGAATAATATTGGCATGGAACAATCAAAATTATAGATACGACAGAGACGTATCAAGACTCCATGGGTGTTAGAATCGTTACTATGTAATCTAGATTATTGACTCTAGTGCAAGTGGGATACTGAAGGAAATATGCCCCAGAGGCAATAATAAAGTTGTTATTTATATTTCCTTATATCATGATAAATGTTTATTATGTATGCTAGAATTGTATTAACCAGAAACTTAGTACATGTGTTAATACATAGACAAACAGAGTGTCCCTAGTATGCCTCTACTAGACTAGCTCGTTAATCAAAGATGGTTAAGTTACCTAGCCATAGACATGTGTTGTCATCTGATGAACGGGATCACATCATTAGAGAATGATGTGATGGATAAGACCCATCCGTTAGCTTAGCACTATGATCGTTTAGTTTATTGCTATTGGTTTCTTCATGACTTATACATGTTCCTATGACTATGAGATTATGCAACTCCCGAATACCGGAGGAACACTTAGTGTGCTATGAAATGTCACAATGTAACTGGCCGATTATAAAGATTCTCTACAGGTGTCTCCGATGGTGTTTGTTGAGTTGGCATAGATCGAGATTATGTTTTGTCACTCCGATTGTTGGAGAGGTATGTTTGGGCCTTCTCGATAATGCGCATCACTATAAGCCCTGCAAGCAATGTGACTAATGAGTTAGTTGCGGGATGATGCATTACGGAATGAGTAAAGAGACTTGCCGGTAACGAGATTTAACTAGGTATGATGATACCGACGATTGAATCTTGGGCAAGTAACATACCGAGGACAAAGGGAACAATGTATGTTGCTATGCGGTTGGACCGATAAATATCTTCGTAGAATATGTAGGAGCCAATATGAGCATCCATGTTCCGCTTTTGGTTATTGACCGGAGATGTGTCTCGGTCATGTCTACATAGTTCTCGAACCCGTAGGGTCCGCACGCTTAACGTTCGATGACGATTTGTATTATGAGTTATGTGATTTGATGTACCGAAGGTTGTTAGGAGTCACAAATGAGACACGGAGATGATGAGGAGTCTCAAAATGGTCAAGACATAAAGATTGATATATTGGACCATGTTATTCGGACACCGGAAGTGTTCCGGATAGTTTCGGATAAAACCGGAGTGCCGGAGGGGTTACCAGAACCCCCGGGGGGAAGTAATGGGCATTAGTGGGCCTTAGGGGAGAGAGAGGGCAGCAGCCAGGAGGTGGCACACCCCCCCCCCCAAGGGGAGTCCGAATAGTAGTAGGGGAGGGGGCGCGGCCCCTCTTTCCCTCTCCCTCTCCCTCTCCTTCCTTCTTCTCCTACTTGGACTAGGAAAGGGGGGGGGGATTCCTACTTGGAGTAGGATTCCCCCCCCCCCCCTTGGGCGCGCCCCTTAGGGCCGGCAGGCCTCCTCCTCCCCTCCTTTTTATACAGGGGAGGGGGCACCCCATAGACACACAAGTTGATCTTTAGCCGTGTGCGGTGCCCCCCTCCACAGTTTTCCACCTCGGTCATATTGTCGTAGTGCTTAGGTGAAGCCCTCTGTCGGTAACTTCATCATCACCGTCACCACGCTGTCGTGCTGACAAAACTCTCCCTCGGCCTCAACTGGAGCAAGAGTTTTAGGGACGTCACCGAGCTGAACATGTGCAGATCGCGGAGGTGCCGTGTGTTCGGTACTTGGATCGGTTGGACCGCGAAGACGTTCGACTACATCAACCGTGTTACTAAACGTTTCCGCTTTCGTTCTGCGAGGGTACGTGGACATACTCTCCCCGCTCGTTGCTATTCTTCTACTAGATAGATCTTGCGTGATCGTAGGCAAAACTTTTTTGAAATACTACGTTCCCCAAAAGGTTTATCAATCCATGGGAGGCGTAGGATGAAGATGGTCTCTCTCAAACAACCCTGCAACCAAATAATAAAAAGTCTCTTGTGTCCCCAACACACCAAATACAATGGTAATTTGTATAGGTGCACTAGTTTGGCGAAGAGATGGTGATACAAGCGTAGTAATGATAGTAGATATTGATTTTTGTAATAGGAACAATAAAAAACAGCAAGGTAGCAATTGATAAAGCAGAGCACAAACGGTATTGCAATGCTTGAAAATGAGGCCTAGGGCCTATACTTTCACTAGTGCAATCTCTCAACAATACTAATATAATTGGATCATATAACCATCCCTCATTGTGCAATGAAGAATCGCTCCAAAATTCCTATCTAGCGCAGAACATAAGAAGAAATTGTTTGTAGGGTACGAAACACCTCAAAGCTATTCTTTTCGATCAATCTATCCTAGAGTTCATTCTAAAATAACACCAAGCTATTCTTTCCGATTGATCTAACCAAGAGTTCGTACTAAAATAACACCATATGATACACATCAACCAACTCTAATGTCACCTAGATACTCCAATGTCACTTCGAGTATCCATGAATTGATTATACGATATGCACCAAACAATTTTAGATTCATAATACTCAATTCAACACAAAGAACCTCAAAGAGTGCTCCAAGATTTCTACCAGAGAAACAAAGACGAGAACGTTCATCAACCCATATGCATAGATTACCCCAATGTTACCTCGGGAATCCGCGAGTTGAGTGCCAAAACACATATCAAGTGAATCAATATGGTACCCCATTGTCACCACGGGTATTCATAGCAAGACATACATAAAGTGCTCTCAAATCCATAAAAGTATTCAGTCTGATAAAATGAAATCTCAAAAGGAAAACTCAATTCATCACAACAAGATAGAGAGAGGAAAACACCATATGATCCAACTATATCAACAAAGCCCATGATACATCAAGGTCGTCCCATCTCAAGAACACGAGAGAGAGAGAGAGATTAAACACATATCTACTGGTACAAACCCTCAGCCCCGAGGGTGGACTACTCCCTCCTCATCATGGTGGCCGCCGGGATGATGAAGATGGCCACCGGTGATGATGAAGATGGCCACCGGTGATGATTTCCCCCTCCGGCAAGGTGCTAGAACGGGGTCTAGATTGGTTTTTCGTGGCTATAGAGGCTTGCGGTGGCGGAACTTCTGATCTAGGGTTACCCCGAGGGTTTTGGAATATTTGGCAATTTATAGGGCGAAGAGGCGGTGCGGGAGGCCACCGAGGTGGGCACAACCCACCTGAGCGCGCCTAGGCCCCCAGGCATGCCCTGGTGGGTTGTGCTCTCCTTGGAGCTCCCCTCTGGTACTTCTTTGACCCACCGGGTGTCTTCTGGTCCAGAAAAAATCTCAAAAAAGTTTCGCTGCATTTGGACTCCATTTGGTATTGATTTTCCGCGATGTAAAAAACAAGCAAAAAACAGGAACTGGCACTGGGCACCATGTCAATAGGTTAGTCCCAAAAAATGATATAAAGTTGCTATAAAATTATTGTAAAACATCCAAGAATGATAATATAACAACATGGATACTTCATAAATTATAAATACGTTGGAGACGTATCACTAAGCATTAGCAATGCGGTGGTTTTGGTTAATTTTTTAATAACTCGTACAACTAGGGTGATGGGCAGTTGTACCGCCCAGGCCACTGCAGCCTGGATTTATTGCCTGGAGTAAAAATACCTAGAGGAAGTACTTATAATGAGAATGATTGATCGAATAACACAACCGTTTTATTGTTTCAAAAAGGGTAATGAGCAAACGTTTGATTTGACCTACTCTTGTGTGACCCAACAATGCCCCTACCTTCACGTGTGAATCTTGTCACAGTGACATAAACGTCTGCCCCAGATTGCCCCAGTATACGTTCGTCCAGTCCTATTTTTTTGTGCCGCAGCCTGTATCCTCCAATATACGTTTGTTGCTTTTACTAACTCCCTCCAATACGTTCAGATGGCAATTTCTATTCGGTTTTGCTAAAGCACATCTAGATGTGCCATAAAATTTAAGTTCTCTGTCATTGATCTTACACAAAGATCTGTGTGGGTATTTTAGTGCTCTTTTATCTTTTTCTTTTTATGCTTGATTAAGTGACTTATATGTGAAATAATTAGGGGACATCTAGATATGCCTTAGACAGACCCCTATTCAGTTTTGTTTTTCGAGTTAGACCCCAAGTAAGTTGGCTACCTAGAGCACGCCAAATTTTGTGTTTTCTATGCTTTTACACATGGAAACTATATCTACTATACCGGCAATTTATGTGTTTTATAGTCTTTTTTACATGTGGCAATTATATCTGCTATAGCATGCCGAATTATGTGTTTTCAGACTTCTACAGTTGCAGCTCCTTTTCAAAAAAGGAAATTTCCCCTGTGACATCATGGCAATTCCTGGACATGGTGGCAACTTTCTACTTTTTACCATGGTAATTCTCTATGTTATTCCACGGCAATAGCCTAAGTTGTAGCAAGACAATTCCTAACATGGGAATTTTTATCATATCAGTAGCATGTCAATTCTCTCGCTGCATCATTGCCATGTTCTGCATATATATTATGCCAATTCTCAATGTTGCAGCATGACAATTGCTAAACATATATATATATATATATATATATATATAATTCTTTGTTGTAGCATGATAACCCACAAGTATAGGGGATCGCAACAATTTTCGAGGGTAGAGTATTCAACCCAAATTTATTGATTCGACACAAGGGGAGCCAAAGAATATTCTCAAGTATTAGCAGCTGAGTTGTCAATTCAACCACAACTGAAAGACTTAATATCTGTAGTGAAATATTTAGTAGCAAAGTAGTATGGAAGTAATGGTAACAGTGATAAAAGTAACAGTAGCAGTTTTGTAGCAATTGTAACAGTGGCAACGGAAAAGTAACGAAGCAAAGATCAATATGTGAAAAGATCGTAGGCAATGGATCAATGATGGATAATTATGTCGGATGGCATTCATCATGCAAGAGTTATAACATAGGGTGACACAGAACTAGCTCCAATTCATCAATATAATGTAGGCATGTATTTCGAATATAGTCATACGTGCTTATGGAAAATAACTTGCATGACATATTTTGTCCTACCCTCCCGTGGCAGTGGGGTCCTATTAGAAACCAATGGATATTAAGGCCTCCTTTTAATAGAGAACCAGACCAAAGCATTAACACTTAGTGAATACATGAACTCCTCAAACTACGGTAAGCACTGGAAAGAATCCCAATTATTGTCACCTGGGGGTATGCGGATCATAGATCATAGTAGGTGTCTACAACTTGCAAGATAGGATCAAGAACACAAATATATTCATGAAAACATAATATCTTCAGATCTGAAATCATGGCACTCGGGCCCTAGTGACAAGCATTAAGCATACTAAAGTCATAGCAACATCAATCTTATAACATAGTGGATACTAGGGATCAAACCCCAACAAAACTAACTCGATTACATGGTAAATCTCATCCAACCCATCACCATCCAACAAGCCTACGATGGAATTACTCACGCACAGCGGTGAGCATCATGAAATTGGTGATGGAGGATGGTTGATGATGACGACGACGTCGATTTCCCCTCTCCGGAGCCCCAAACGGACTCCAGATCTGCCCTCTAGATGAAGAACAGGAGGTGGCGGCGGCTCCGTATTGTAAAATGCGATGAATCCTTCTCTCTGATTTTTTCTCCCCGAAAGTGAATATAAGGAGTCAGAGTTGAAGTTGGTGGAGCTTCACGGAACCCACAAGCCAGGGGGCGCGCCGAGGGGGTAGGGCGCGTCCCCACCCTTGTGGACAACAGGTGGGTCCCCCTCGGTTGATTCTTTCGCCAATATTTTTGATATATTCCAAAAATATTCTCCGTGAAGTTTCAGGTCACTCCGAGAACATCTATTTCTGCACAAAAATAACACCATGGCAGTTCTGCCGAAAACAACATCAGTCCGGGTTAGTTCTATTCAAATCATGAAAATTAGAGTCCAAAACAAGGGCAAAAGAGTTTGGAAAAGTAGATATGATGGAGACGTATCATAGCATGACAATTCTCTCTGCTGGCAAACATCGCCATTGCATGGCAATTTCTGGTAGCGGTGTGTGAGTGGGGGGGGGGGGGATTGGGTCAATGATTCGATAATGAGGACCCTGATACGTCCATTTTGCATCATGATTTCCTATTGTTATTTATTATGTCTTGGGTCAATATTTCACTTTATGATGTAATTCTAATGCCTTTTCTCTCTTAATATGCAAGTTTCACGTGAAGAGGGAGATTGCCGGCATCTGGAATTCTGGATCTGAAAAAACTACAACAGAGATAGATATTCTACACAGCTCCAAATGACTTGAAAATTTACGGAGAATTATTTGGGAATAAATGAAAAATATTGGAAGAAGAATCATCGTAAGGGGACCCATCATTGAGCCACAAGCTCAGGTGGTGCCCCCTGGGGCGTGCCACCCAAGCTTGTGGGCCCACTAGCAGGCCTCTGGGCCCTCCTTCTCCCATATGATGTCTTTTGCCCTTGAAAAAAAAATCAGAGGAAGACTTTCGGGATGAAGCGCCGCCGTCTCGAGGCGGAACCTGAGTAGGAGCACTTTTGCTCTTCGGTGGAGCGATTCCGCCGGGGATACTTCCCTTCGGGATGGGGAAATCAAAGCCATCAGCATCACCAATGAATCTTTCATCATGGGAGAACCAATCTTCATCAACATCTTCACCAGGACAATCTCATCTCAAACCCTAGTTCATCTCTTGTATTTAGTCTTTGTCCTAAAACCTCAGATTGGTACCTGTGGGTTGCTAGTAGTGTTGATTATATCTTTTAGTTGATGCTAGTTGGTTTATTTGCTGGTTCAGATCTTTAAGCATATTCAATACACCTCTGATCTTGAACATGAATATGATCTGTGAGTATTTACTTTTGTTCTTAAGGACATGTGAGAAGTCTTGTTATAAGTAATAAAGTGAAGTTGGTATTCGTCTGATATTTTGATGATATGTATGTTGTTCTTCCTTTAGTGGTGTCATGTGAACGTCGACTACATGACACGTCACCATACTTGGGCCTGAGGGGAGGCATTGGGGTGGAATAAGTCACTAGTGCAGTGCTGTGCTATACAAAAGGTTTTTACCCCTTTCCGCGAGAGAGTTTTAAACCGTCGCCTTGTTTGTGTGTGCAATAGAGGGGTCCTTTCCACACGACCCAGAAACCGTCGGGGATAGGCCCTCTGGTCACACACGCGGGGTAAAAAGATGTGATAGCTTGGCTTATTAGGGATGATATACTACTCATATCAATAAGGAATTCCTTCTTTTCCGGGAGCCCATTTGGAAAGAACTCCAAAGTTAAGCATGCTTAGCTTGGAGTAGTTTCAGGATGGGTGACCGACCGGAAAGTTGCTCCCAGGTGCGCACGAGTGAGGACAAAGTGCGCAAAAAAGACTAGTATTGATTAGTGAGGCCTGTCTAGATCCCGCCAGGAGTAACGACCATCGACGGGTGTGTTTGGGGCGTTACAAGTTGGTATCAGAGCCAACCCTCGCGGTTACACGGATGTTTGTGGACAGGTGCGCGGTCAAGTTGTGCATGACGTTTGTGACCCGTTGTGGCACACTACATGGCACATGTGCCGGACTGGAAGCACAGATGTATGTGCCAAGAGGGAACGTTCCCGTGGCCCGACGAGGACGCCGGTTCCTGTGAGTGGGGGTGTATGTGATAGCTGATACGTCTCCAACATATCTACAATTTTTTATTGTTCCATGGTATTATATTATCCATCTAGGATGTTTTATATGCATTTATATGCTATTTAATATGATTTTTGGGACTAACCTATTAACCTAGAGCCCAGTGCCAGTTTATGTTTTTTCCTTGTTTTCGAGTATTGCAGAAATGGAAAACCAAACGGAGTCCAATTGACCTGAAACTTCACGGAACTTATTTTTGGACCGGAAGAAGGCCATGGAGCAAAAGAGATGGGCCAGAAGAGTCCCGGGCTGCCCACGAGGGTGGGGGGCGCGCCTCCCTACCTCGTGGACAGCCCAGAGACCCCCCTGACTTGTTCCCGACACCAAAACCACTTATATATATATACATAAACCCCCATAACATAACCTAGATCAGGAGTTCTGCCGCCGCAAGCCTCTGTAGCCATCAAAAACCAATCGAGACCTTGTTCCGGCACCCTGCCGGAGGGGGGAACCCTCACCGGTGGCCATCTTCATCATCGGCACTCTCCATGACGAGGAGGGAGTAGTTCACCCTCGGGGCTGAGGGTATGTACGAGTAGCTATGTGTTTGATCTCTCTCTCTCTCGTGTTCTTGATTCGACACGATCTTGATGTATCGCAAGCTTTGCTATTATAGTTGGATCTTATGATGTTTCTCCCCCTCTACTCTCTTGTAATGGATTGAGTTTTCCCTTTGAAGTTATCTTATCGGATTGAGTCTTTAAGGATTTGAGAACACTTGATGTATGTCTTGCATGTGCTTATCTGTGGTGACAATGGGATATCACGTGATCTACTTGATGTATGTTTTGGTGATCAAGTTGCGGGTTCCGTGACCTCGTGAACTTATGCATAGGGGTTGGCACACGTTTTCGTCTTGACTCTCCGGTAGAAACTTTGGGGCACTCTTTGAAGTTCTTTGTGTTGGTTGAATAGATGAATCTGATATTGTGTGATGCATATCGTATAATCATACCCACGGATACTTGAGGTGACATTGGAGTATCTAGGTGACATTAGGGTTTTGGCTGATTTGTGTCTTAAGGTGTCACTACTAGAAAAAGGGCTATAGATGAAATTGACACTAATGGCGCACCAGACATGTGGTGCGCCACTACTATATAGTTGTGGCGCACCAGATATGGGTGCGCCATTAGTGTCCATATTACTAATGGCGCACCTGGTGTGTGGTGCGCCATTACTAGTTTTGTCCTGGCCCCATACCCCTCTCCAGACTTAGCAGTGGCGCACCAGGGGAAAGTGCGCCATTACTAGTTTTAACTAGTAATGGCGCACTAGTAAGAGATGCACCATTGCTATCTATACGTATGGCGCACCCCTACCAGTGCACCATTGCTATCGCATTCTCTCCCCTCCCCTTCCTCCTGACACACCCACCCACCTCCCTCGACTTCGATCTAGATCGGGAAGCCCCGGCCTCCCGCCTCTTCCTCTCCCTCCCGACCACGGCGAGCCCCCTTCCCCCTCCCTCACACCAGATCCAGGGCATGGAGCCGTGGTGAGCTCCTTCCCCAATCCTCCTCATCAGATCCAGAGGAGTGCTGGTGCCCACGTCCTCCGACAAGGGCGTTGCTCCGGGTGTGGAGGCCGCCGAGCTGCAGGAGGAGGAGCTCCCCGCCACCCCAAGGCCCCAGATCCAGCCGCCACGGCCATAGTCGGGCATCCAGATCCTCGTCGTCGTTGAGCTGGCCCATGATTGATGAACGGCGGCGGATCCGACGGCAAGGCCAAGGTGCCGCAGGCGATGGCACCGGTGGAGGGTGGTTTCTTCTCCACGTCCACGCGCCGGGAGAGGAAGCAGCCTCCGCTTTGTTCTGCACCAAGTTCGGCAAGGGGGGACGTGCGGCCGTCCTCCTCCTCTGCATCCATGGCGCTCATCCCGGAAGGTATTGTGCCTCTCCCGCATTAATCCTGCTTCTAAATCGATCTGCACAACTGATTTTTGCCTATTGTTCTGTTTGTCTGCAGGGGAGGTACTGCTGGAGCTCTAAGGCGGCCTTAAACACCACCGATCTGGTCGGAGGATGGGCAGATAAGGCCCTGCGTCTCCTGCTCCTTCCCATGTACGTGTTCATCCCAGTCTCTAACTCTCTGTCCAGACTTAACTACGTAGCGGCTACCTAGTATGGATATGATTACGAGCTAGCCGGATTGGATTATGTAGCCTACCTCAATGCTTAATTAGTCTGGCGGTTTCTTGCACGCATATATGCATGCATCATGGTAGAGAATTGAAATCACTAGCTCTAGCTACTTCGTGGTTGAATGGTTTGCATTGCGATTGTACGATCAAATTCTGTACATCTAACATTTGATGAACTAGATGCAGCTTGCTTTTGATTCAGATGATTTATATCGTGTGATGTGTTAAAAATATCTCTGCATTTAGTCCTGCAGTCATCGTTGGAGGAGAGGATGATGGTGAAGCGGCAGAGGATGATGGTGCCCGGCCATGGCGGCGAGGAAGCCCCAAGATTGATACGTGGCTCCCTCCGTCAGAAGTTTAGATATCGCACATCCTGTATGTTGTGCAAATCGGAGAGATCCGTAATGCTTTTCTCATGTATTTTGTTATCTCGTATGGATTTGGGGCGTATTTCAAGCAGGTAATAACCTACTCTGATGCTTTCGCTCTAAGAGGAAAGTGTGCCACCCCTATCCTCAAGCAGGTAATAATTAATCATTTATGAGTTGATGGACAACAATTACTCTATTCTTCCACCATTGCATCACTCAATCAAATGTCATCATGTATCAATGATGTAAATATATGAAAAAATAAATGCGTGCTCTTTTTTCTTATTTGGATGAAAACAAGGCAGTGTATTTATTTTTTATAGTTTATACAATTTCTGCAAGATTAATTAATGGTCGTAAACTCACTGTCACACTAATGGACACAATAAATAAGAGTGGTAGTACTATCAATGGTTCGGTCGGTAGCCTCAACAGCGTCTGCACTACTTCTGATATTGTTTTTCAGTAGCTTTTTTCTGCACCTTTCTCTTTCAGTTCTTAGTACTGCTGCCCCATGAACACATTTTTTTAATTTGACTGTACATTCAAATGAAGCCTTTGTTAAGTATACACTCCAAAATTTAGTTAACAGTAGCCTAACTGAATTTTCTGTTTCAGAATTTATAAACTCACTTTATATTCAGTTTATAAATTAATAGTAGCTTCAAAATTAAGTATCATTCCCATGGATCAACTGTTATTTTATTTTGTAGAGGATAAAGTTCAGATCATGAATAATGGCATTACAAGTGAACTTGTCACAATTACACATGTCCTAACTAGATATGAGCAAGTCTTCATTGGCATGCAAGTACTACTTTTACATTGTCATGACAGGAACAATTAATTTGACATGTATCGTTGGTAATCGCTAAAACATTTCGTTCATGTTTCAACAAATTTGGTGAAGACCACTTCATATGTATTTTGCATATATGAATTATCTCATGTTGCCTTCTAAGATGTTAGTTCTTTCAGTTCTAGCCCTTCTATCTTTAATTCCTGGCTGCTGGACTACCTGCAGGACAACGAGTTCATCTACGGCAGCTATTGCTGTGAGCAGTCCGTCATGACGCATCTCCAGCGTCTTCGCCGCACAACGAGATCCTCGGCGTCTGGAAGTAAGTCGCCGACCATCTGCTTCCTGATGAATTTTCTTTCTAGCTCAATGTGATCGGATCTGACTAATGCGTTCAGATTTGCTCTTGTTTTCTTTTCAAATAGTACTAGTAGTCTATATTCGGTTGTGCGACTACACCGTAGCCACTTGAACCGATGAGAATTCTTCAAGCCTACCTATAGCCACTTGAACAGATGTCTATCTCAGATCTGCTCATCTAAAAAATCCAAGTGGAGTAGTATACCGGTAGTATAGTATAATAACATTATCAAAAGGTAAATTCCCTGATTATTTAGCCCTGTCAGATAAATACTCGTCGAAAGTGGGCTCATATCAAAATTCATTTCCATTAGAATCTTACTCATACAATATTCACACCATGTAATTCTGGAAATATATGCTCATATCTAGTTCTGCATCAAAAATGACAGTATTGACATGTTATAAATAGTTTGTTTGTCTTTCTGTTTATTTTGTTACATTTTGCAGGGATAAAGTGAAGAAAAAGAAGAAAAGATTACTAGAAGATTAGTTTTAGGATTTTCTTTTATTTCCTTGCAATTTTCCTTTTATTGGATACTTGTAAAGACATTGTAATATTCTTACTATAATAAAAATTATGATTCTATTTCATTTTTTGTTTTTAAATTATTTTCCTTATAGGTTGTTTTCTGTAAATTTGGAATTTTTTTGTTTTCCAAATACATTACTAGTGGCGCATTTAAGCTCTTACTAGTGGCACACCTTCCTTTATTACTAGTGGCGCACCTATAAGGCTATTAGTGGCGCACCTGGAGGGAATACGAGTGGAGCACCTAAGGGTTAGTAGTGGCGCACCATGTGGTGCGCCATTTGTATTTGGATTACCAATGGCGCATCAAAGGTGCGCCATTACTAACAATTACTAGTGGCGTGTTAATAATGGCGCACCCATAGTGCGCCATTAGTAGCAATATGTGGTGCGCCACTAATAGCCTTTTTTTCTAGTAGTGTGTTATTCTAGTAGGAAATATAGGATAGATCGAACGGAAAGAATAGTTTCGTGTTATTTTACTAGGACTCTTGAATAGATCGATCAGAAAGAATAACTTTGAGGTGGTTTCGTACCCTACCATAATCTCTTCGTTTGTTCTCCGCTATTAGTGGCTTTGGAGTGACTCTTTGTTGCATGTTGAGGGATATTTATATGATCCAGTTATGTTATTATTGTTGATAGAACTTGCACTAGTGAAAGTATGAACCCTAGGCCTTGTTTCAACGCATTGCAATACCGTTTGTGCTCACTTTTATCATTAGTTACCTTGCTGTTTTTATATTTTTAGATTACAAAACTTATATCTACTATCCATATTGCACTTGTATCACCATCTGCTCACGAACTAGTGCACCTATACAATTTACCATTGTATTGGATGTGTTGGGGACACAAGAGACTCTTTGTTATTTGGTTGCAGGGTTGTTTGAGAGAGACCATCTTCATCCTATGCCTCCCATGGATTGATAAACCATAGGTCATCTACTTGAGGGAAATTTGCTACTGTCCTACAAACCTCTGCACTTGGAGGCCCAACAACGTCTACAAGAAGAAGGTTGTGTAGTAGACATCAATCAGATTCTGGCGCCGTTGCCGGGGAGGTGAGTGCTTGAAAGTATATCTTTATATCTTGCAATCGAATATTTTTGTTTCTTGTTTTATCAGTAGTTTAGTTTATAAAAGAAAACTAAAAAATGGAATTGAGGGTGCCTCATATGCTTCATCTTTTTAATATCTTTCGTGAAAATGATGGGAAGGATAATTGTGCTCAATTGCTAGAGGAAGAATGCATTAGAATGTTTGCCACTAAATCTTTGAATGATGAGTATGATTGCAATGTTGTTAGTACGAATTATTTTAATATCCATAGTACTAATGATGATTGCACTAGTCATGATGAAAATGGCTCTTATAAGCATTTCAATTTTTGTGGAGTGCATAGAGTTTGCAAGTACACACCAAATGGGGAAGATAGATCTTGCAAGAGGCATAAGTATTTCGAAACTAAATGGTTGCAAGAAAGGCTAGATGTTTGTGCTGAAAATTTAAAATTTTTTTGCCATCCTTGTGAACTTTGCACTGACGTGATCATTTAAATCCCCAATGCAAATGGTTTCATGATCGTATCGTGTCCAAAAATTGTGATGACTTGATTTCCCTTGCGCATCATAATGAACTTAGTTTGCTTTTGGGTTATGAAGAAATCTAACGTATAACCAAGGATCTTCCAGAATTTGTCCTTGATGAAGTTCTTGATTTTGATCTAGAGGAAATTTATATGTATTGTGCGGTGAATTGCATTGAAAATCCTTATATTGCCAATTACATAAAGAAAACAAAACAAATAGGAGATGAAGAGAATACTAATGAAAGGGAAGAGACTTCCCAATATCCTCCTATTATTTCTCATGATGAATCAGGTAACGAGGAGGAGCTTTCTATTCAACCAATCTCATTAATAAGGAGCTAAAAAAAGAGGGTTAAACCCGCACATGATGTGAAGAAGAAAAATAAAATATGGAGAAGCAAAGGTAGAAAGGTATCCATCCCAAATGATGTTGCTCCTATTACTCATTGTGATGATGATAATTGTTATACTATTGGTGCTATCCATAATATTAATGATGAGAGTGATTATGCTTATGATATGAAAAGGCCCAGGCTTGGGGATGCTATGTTTGATGAGAATGACATGTTTGAGAATATATTTGCTGCCATTAATGTTTGTCCCAAGCTTGGGGATGCTATGTTTAATGAAGATGATATTTTTAGCCTCCCTAGTTTTGATGAGAAAATTTACTATGATGATTGCATGCTTCCTATTTATGATGGTTATATTGATGAAGGTGGGTTTGGAAGAGTGTCAAATTTAGGAAGTAATGATCCCACTATTTTGGAGGGTGTTGAATCTTATAATATTTATGAAAGTGGATTTGGAGAGATCATGATTTTATTTAGTGATGAATCCACTATTTCGGAAGAGGTTTCAATTGATTATGATGAGAACAAAGTTTCTACTTACGATGATTATTGTGATGAAACTTATGCTATAAAAATAGTGATGATTATATTTATAAAACTTTTCATGATTATGATTACCATTTTTCTGAACATTACTCTTTTAATATGGAAACAATTTATAGTATTCGAGTTTCTTATGATACTCCCACTATTCCGATTGAGAAGAATTTTGCTTATGTAGAGAGTAGTAAATTTTCTATGCTTGTAGATCATGAAAATGATGCTTTATGTGATGGTTATATTGTTTAATTCATTCATGATGCTACTGAAAATTATTATGAGGGAGGAACATATGCTTGTAGGAATTGCAATAATATCAAGTTTCCTCTCTATGTGCTTAAAGTTTTGAAGTTATGCTTGTTTTGCCTTCCTATGCTAGTTGATTATTGTTCCCATAAGTTGTTTGCTCACAAAATCCCTATGCATAGGAAGGGGGTTAGACTTAAATGTGCTAGTCATATTCTTCATGATGCTCTCTTTATGTTTCAATTCTTATCTTTTATGTGAGCATAATTGAAATCATCATGCCTAGCTAGGAGCGTTAAACGATAGCGCTTGTTGGGAGGCAACCCAATTTTATTTTTGTTCTTTACTTTTTTCTCCTGTTTAGTAATAAATAATACATCTAGATTCTGTTTAGATGTGGTTTTATGTTTCAATTAGTGTTTGTGCCAAGTAGAACCTTTGGGAAGACTTGGGTGAAGTCTTTGTGATCTTGCTGTAAAAAACAGAAACTTTAGTGCTCACAAGATTAGCTACAACTTTTTACTGGAGAGTGCTATTAGGTCGATTCTTTTTGTAGATAATTAATAGATAAATTACTCAGGTCCACCACTTTATTTCAGAATTGTTGGAGTTACAGAAGTATTCGAATGATACAGATTACTACAGACTGTTCTGTTTTTGACAGATTCTGTTTTCATTGTGTTGTTTGCTTATTTTGATGAATCTATGAGTAGTATCGGAGGGTATGACCATAGAGAAGTTGGAATACCGTAGATATTACACCAATATGAATTTAGAATGAGTTCACAACAGTACCTAAGTGGTGATTTATTTTCCTATACTAACGGAGCTTACGAGTTTTCTGTTGAGTTTTGTGTTGTGAAGTTTTCAAGTTTTGGGTAAACATTCGATGGACTATGGAATACGGAGTGGCAAGAGCCTAATCTTGGGGATGCCCAAGGCACCCCAAGGTAATATGCAAGGACAACCAAGAGCCTAAGTTTGCGGATGCCCCGGATGGCATCCCCTCCTTCGTCTTTATTCATCGGTAACTTTACTTGGAGCTATATTTTTATTCACCACATGATATGAATTTTGCTTGGAGCGTCATTTTATCTTCTTTTGTTTTGCTTTCTGTTGAATAAAATAGTAACATCTGAAATTATTAAATGTTAGAGAGTCTTCACATAGTTGCATAATCATTCGACTACTCATTGATCTTCACTTATATCTTTTGGAGTAGTTTGTCATTTGCTCTAGTGCTTCACTTATATATTTTTAGAACACGGCGGTGGTTTTATTTTGAAGAAATAGATGAACTCTCATGCTTCACTTATACTATTTTGAGAGTCTTTTAGAACAAAATGGTAATTTGCTTTGGTTATAAAACTAGTCCTAATATGATGGGCATCCAAGATGGGTATAATAAAAACTTTCATATAGAGTGCACTGAATACTATGAGAAGTTTGATACTTGATAATTGTTTTGAGATATAAAGGTGGTGATATTAGAGTCATGCTAGTTGGGTAATAATGAAATTGAGAAATACTTGTGTTGAGGTTGGCAAGTCCCGTAGCATGCACATATGGTAAACGTTGTGTGACAAATTTGAAGCATGGAGTGTTCTTTGATTGCTTTCCTTATGAGTGGCGGTCGGGGACGAGCGATGGTCTTTTCCTACCAATCTATCCCCCTAGGGGCATGCGTAGTAGTACTTTGCTTCGAGGGCTAATAAACTTTTGCAATAAGTATATGAGTTCTTTATGACTAATGTGAGTCCATGGATATTACGCACTCTCACCCTTCCATCATTGCTAGCCTCTTCGGTACCGTGCATTGCCCTTTCTCACCTTGAGCGTTGGTGCAAACTTCGCTGGTGCATCCAAACCCCGTGATACAATACGCTCTATCACACATAAACCTCCTTATATCTTCCTCAAAACAGCCACCATACCTATCTATTATGGCATTTCCGTAGCCATTCCGAGATATATTGCCATGCAACTTTCCACCGTTACGTTTATTATGACACGCTTCATCATTGTCATATTGCCTTGCATGATCATGTAGTTGACATCGTTTTTGTGGCAAAGCCACCATGCATATTATTTGATACATGTCACTCTTGATTCATTGCCCATCCTGCACATCACGGAGGCATTCATATAGAGTCATATTTTGTTCTAGTATCGAGTTGTAATCATTGAGTTGTAAATAAAAGTGTGATGATCATCATTAATAGAGCATTGTCCCAAATAAAAAAAAGAAACGCCAAAAAAAGGGAAGGCCAAATAAAAAAAGAGAAAAAAATAAAGGCCAAAAAAAGGCCAAATAAAAAAAAGGGACAATGCTACTATCCTTTTTCCACACTTGTGCTTCAAAGTAGCACCATGATCTTCATGATAGAGAGTCACTTATATTGTCACTTTCATATACTAGTGGGAATTTTTCATTATAGAACTTGGCTTGTATATTCCAACGATGGGCTTCCTCAAAATGCCCTAGGTCTTCGTGAGCAAGCAAGTTGGATGCACACCCACTTGGTTTCTTTTGTTGAGCTTTCATACATTTATAGCTCTAGTGCATCCGTTGCATGGCAATCCCTGCTCCTCGCATTCACATCAATTGATGGGCATCTCCCTAGCCCGTTGATTAGCCGTGTCAATGTGAGAATTTCTCCTTTTTTGTCTTCTCTACATAACCCCCATCATTATATTCTATTCCACCCATAGTGCTATGTCCATGGCTCACACTCATGTATTGCGTGAAAGTTGAAAAAGTTTGAGAATACTAAAGTATAAAATAATTGCTTGGCTTGTCATCGGTGTTGTGCATGATGAGAGCATTTTTGTGTGACAAAAATGTAGCATGGTCAAACTATATGATTTTGTAGGGATGAGATTTCTTTGGCTATGTTATTTTGATAAGACATAATTTCTTGGTTAGTATGCTTGAAGTTTTATTATTTTTATGTCAATATTAAACTTTTGTCTTGAATCTTATGGATCTGAATATTCTTGCCGCAATAAAGAAGATTACATTGATAAATATGTTAGGTAGCATTCCACATCAAAAATTCTGTTTTTATCATCTACCTACTGAGGACGAGCAGGAATTTAAGCTTGGGGATGCTTGATACGTCTCCAACGTATCTATAAATTTTTGATTGTTCCATGCTATTATATTATCCATCTAGGATGTTTTATATGCATTTATATGCTATTTTATATGATTTTTGGGACTAACCTATTAACCTAGAGCCCAGTGCGAGTTTCTGTTTTTTCCTTGTTTTTGAGTATTGCAGAAAAGGAAAACCAAACGGAGTCCAATTGACATGAAACTTCACGGAACTTATTTTTGGACCAGAAGAAGGCTATGGAGAAAAAGAGATGGGCTAGAAGAGTCCCGGGCTGCCCACGAGCGTGGGTGGCACGCCCTCCCCCTGGGCGCGCCTCCCTACCTCGTGGACAGCCCGGAGACCCCCCTGACTTGTTCCCGACGCCAAAACCTCTTATATATAGAGAAACCCCCAGAACATAACCTAGATCGGGAGTTCCGCTGCCGCAAGCCTCTCAGAGGCATCAAAACCAATCGGGACCCTGTTCGGCACTGGGAGGGGGGAACCCTCACCGGTGGCCATCTTCAACATCCCGGCGCTCTCCATGATGAGGAGGGAGTAGTTCACCCTCGGGGCTGAGGGTATGTACCAGTAGCTATGTGTTTGTTCTCTCTCTCTCTCTCTCTCGTGTTCTTGATTTGGCACGATCTTAATGTATCGCGAGCTTTGCTATTATAGTTGGATCTTATGATGTTTCTCCCCCTCTACTCTCTTGTAATGGATTGAGTTTTCCTTTGAAGTTATCTTATCGGATTGAGTCTTTAAGGATTTGAGAACACTTGATGTATGTCTTGCATGTGCTTATCTGTGGTGACAATGGGATATCATGTGATCTACTTGATGTATGTTTTGGTGATCAACTTGTGGGTTCCGTGACCTCGTGAACTTATGCATAGGGGTTGGCACACGTTTTCGTGTTGACTCTCCGGTAGAAACTTTTGGGCACCCTTTGAAGTTCTTTGTGTTGGTTGAATAGATGAATCTGAGATTGTGTGATGCATATCGTATAATCATACCCACGGATACTTGAGGTGACATTGGAGTATCTAGGTGACATAAGGGTTTTGGTTGATTTGTGTCTTAAGGTGTTATTCTAGTACGAACTCTAGGATAGATCGAACGGAAAGAATAGCTTCGTGTTATTTTATTACGGACTCTTGAATAGATCGATCAGAAAGAATAACTTTGAGGTGGTTTCGTACCCTACCATAATCTCTTCGTTTGTTCTCCGCTATTAGTGGCTTTGGAGTGACTCTTTGTTGCATGTTGAGGGATAGTTATATGATCCAGTTATGTTATTATTGTTGAGAGAACTTGCACTAGTGAAAATATGAACCCTAGGCCTTGTTTCAACGCATTGCAATACCATTTGTGCTCAATTTTATCATTAGTTACCTTGCTGTTTTTATATTTTCAGATTACAAAAACTTATATCTACTATCCGTATTGCACTTGTATCACCATCTCTTCGCCGAACTAGTGCACTTATACAATTTACCATTGTATTGGGTGTGTTGGGGACACAAGAGACTCTTTGTTATTTGGTTGCAGGGTTGTTTGAGAGAGACCATCTTCATCCTACGCCTCCCATGGATTGATAAACCTTAGGTCATCAACTTGAGGGAAATTTGCTACTGTCCTACAAACCTCTGCACTTGGAGGCCCAACAACGTCTACAAGAAGAAGGTTGTGTAGTAGACATCAATAGCTTGGCTTATTAGGGACGGTAGACTACTCATATCAATAAGGAATTCCTTCTTTTCCGTGAGCCCATTCGAAAAGGACTCCAAAGTTAAGCGTGCTTAGCTTGGAGTAGATTCAGGATGGGTGACCGACCGGGAAGTTGCTCCCGGGTGCGCACGAGTGAGGACAAAGTGGGCAGAAAAGACTAGTATTGATCTGTGGGGCCAGCCTAGATCCCACCAGGAGTAACGACCACCGGTGGGTGTGTCCCGGGCATTACAAAAGATCTCGTGTGCGATCGGGTGAGCCATCGCAGACAATTATATATACAGGCCCAATAGTTTCCGTTCGTAAGTACATCCCAGACAGTGAATCAAAGCCATGCGTTTTCGTTCGTATGTACTTCCCACACAGTCAATCCAGGAAATACGTTTCCGTTCGTATGTACATCCCACACAGTCAATCCAAGAAATACGTTTTTGTTCGTATGTACATCCCACACGTTTTCCGTTTGCACGTACATCACACACAATTGTCCTCATCAAATCGCCTATGATAGCGTTGCCATTGCAGACGATATTAACAATTTTATCGTTTGCGTTATTGAATGCATCATGCATGGTGCCTAGAAGAAACTGTGTGGCGTTGGTTGTCCATCACACACACTTTTTATGTGGAAAACGTTTGCGCAAGGTGGCCTAACGCAAACAGTTTTCTAGAGGAAGTTGTGTGTGATTGTTCATTGATCCAACGTGTTTACTTCCTAGAAACTGTGTTAGTTGTCTGAGGTCATCGTCCATAATGTTGTCTCAATAACTGTTTGCAACAGAAAAACCCAATAAGCAGGCTAATTGGCCTATTATTATTAATCCATTTATTAATAAAATTGGCATTTCATATTAAGCACACAATATAATTCATTTTTGTATTACGGAACCAGGATTTCATAATTGAAATACATCAGAGTAGAACATCATATATCTTCAACACTCAGTGACAGCATATAGGCATATAGCTAGCTACCTCATTACACAACTGCACCAGCACCAAGTTTCACATGCAACATCTATAACCTTTGAAATTAGCATCATAGACGGTGAAGAGGGAGGTGAATATTGAGCCTTCAATGATGTTGAAGATCCTCGCAACTTTAGGCCAGTGCCTGTGGATGATTGACCGTCCATCCTTCATCCTCTCGAGGAAGACTTCAATATTGTACTGTGGGTGTTGTATGAATACCTTCCTCCACTACAAAAAAACACTTCCGTGATAATACATGTTTGTCACAGTAGGTCACGTTTTCTATCCATGACGATTTTATGACAGAATCAAGATAGTCATACCTGTGCTATCGTAGAAGTGTTCCATGACAATACGCAAATTATCATCACATAAGTGTCCACTTCCATGACGATAAATGTCGTGGAATTAACACGACAGATGTCCTCTTGCAAGAACTTAGTCGTGGAGCCATCGCAGCTAGGAAGCTTAAAGGGGTTAATCGGGATAAGGGACACGAGAGGTTTATACTAGTTCAGCCCCTTGTGGTGAAGGAAGGCCTACGTCTAGTTGGGTTGGTATTACTTGAGGTTTCGATGACCGGTGAGCGAGACACGCTATGCCCGGTTCTCGAGGAGTTGTTTCTTGCCCTAAGCCGCCGGCGGGTCGTCCCCTTATATACACGGGTTGACGCCCTGCGGCCTACAGAGTCCCGACCAGCTCATAAACAGTGTCCGGCTCGGCGACTAGTTACTTCTACCTTACAGTACAAGTTATGCCGTCATGGCGGTTTATCTTTACGGGCTTCAAGTCGCCTGTGGGCCTTTAGACCCTTTACTGAACCGCCATCTTCACGTCTTGGTCTTTGGGCTTCAGATGGGCTTCTCTTTGCGTAACTCGGCCCCTCCTGGGCGGCTTACATAATAGTTATATCCCCGACATTAGGCCCCAGATTGATTTGAACTGGTTCATGTCAATCATAAATAACCTTATGAACTGGCCTTCAGTCTTCTGTTTTGTACAGAAACTTTTAACTCGCCGTGACATCATCATCTGACTCCGGGTTAAATCTTTGTGACGTCATCTTCAATTAAACTCATATTTTATTCCATCATATCCTCCAACGGATCTTTGCCTTTACTGACCATCCTGAGAATCGAGGCGCCAGGGCCGCTGGATAATGACGCTTTGGTCTCCTCGTTTTTCGCGCCGTCTCGGTTGGCCCCTCCTTATAAATAGATGCGACTTAGGTCTTTTTCATTTCCTTCAGTCGTCTTCTTCCTCGCACTTTCCTTTCTGCCGCTCGAGCTCCGCCACCGCCGCCGCCGGACCCCTCGTCTTCACCGACTCAGGCCGCTGCATCACCCTGTTTCTGATCAGAAAACGACGGAGACCCTCCGCAGCACTTCCGCATCTGTGAGTTATTTTCCCCCCTTCCTTAGATCTGCATTAGTACTGCCTTGAGTTCGTCGACGTTCATCGCCGCCTGACGCAAACCTCCATTAGTTCTTACTTCTAATGCTTTGCTCAGATTGTAAAAACAACACAGAACTGCCGCGGAGGATGTTTTGTGCTTATTCTGTATGAAAATAGATCTCATTTCCTCGTTTTGGAAGCCCTCCTCGAGTACATGAACTTCCCTGTACTGTTTTAGGTCTAGAAAATTTTCCTTTCCAGAGCATCGTTTGATCCAAAATAATAATTTCAACTTGTGAAACCTGTTTGTTCCACACTTAGCCAAAAACTGCGTCTGTTGACTCTGTTTCCGCCATAGTAGTTCATATGACCGGTTCAAAATAATACCGGCTGTTAACACCGCTTGCCTCTGGCGACTTAAGAAAACTTCAATTGCCTTTCATACTCGTAATGATTTAAACATCATCGCATGATTACCTATGTGTCATTAGGCCCCTTCTTAAATCGCCATTCTGAGTAACTCAATAATGCTTTGCTCCGGGTTATAGTTGAACCGGAAAAATTCTTTATCTTGTTGTAGGATTCGATTTACACAATGGCACTCAAAGCTCCCAAACCTCCGGTGACCTGTAATTGGGTCCCATCCATTGTCATGGGGAGCAAATTGTCCGAATTTGTGAAGTCTGGCTATCTGCCCAAGAAGGAGGTCATGTCTTACCGTGCTCCTGACCTGTCCGAGGAGAAACCTCATCCCAAAGAAGGGGAGGTAGTAGTCTTTACAGATCATATGAGTCGGGGCTTCGCTCCACCCGGTTCAAAATTCTTTAGAGACGTTTTGCACTTCTTTGACTTAAAACCTAAAGACATCGGGCCCAATTCCGTGTCAAATATCTGCAACTTCCAAGTTTTCTGTGAGGTCTACCTTAGAGAAGAGCCCAGACTACTTTTGTTCAGGGAATTGTTCTATCTGGACCGGCAGAATGAGCGCGCCAACGGGCCCAGTCTGGAACTTGGTGGCATATCGATTCAAAGGCGGAGAGACTGTCTGTTCCCTTATGCTGAATTGCCGAGTCATCCAAAGGACTGGAACCAGACATGGTTCTATTGCCAGGATTCTTCTTCAGCTGGTGAAAACCCGCTGCCCGGCTTCCGTGCATTGTGCCTTGAATCTACTCACCCGCTGCCGGATAAGTTGACTGCCATTGAACGTCTGCCACTCACCCCCAAGATCAAGAAGATTAAAGCTCTCTTGGGGAACGGCTTGGATGGCATTGACCTGGTCCGAGTCTGGGTTGCTTGGAGAATAATTCCATTAAGCCGCCGCCCTGGCTTAATGTGTAATTACTCAGGCGAGAAAGATGACCCTCAACGTCATAGCCCTGACGACTTACCAGATGACGTAGTGGAGGCTACCACTCAGTCTTTGTTAAAGGAGGGTACAGTGACCAGTAAGGCCTTTGGGTTACTGCCTTTCTGCAAACAAAACCCGGCCCCTGCAATAAGTCCCAGTTATTACCTTTTATTATGCTTATACCTTGCTTTTACTTATAACCTTCCACAACTTCTCTTCAGGCAAAAGACAGCTTCTGGAAGGTTCATTATGACCATGAGGCGGCCAAACAAGCTAGGGCTGCTAAGAAAGCCGATAGAAAATCCGCCAAGCCTACCACCTCCAGGAAAAGAAAAACAAGCACCTCAGAGATGCTTCAACTTGATGACTCTGATGACAATGAAGAAGAGGTAACTTTTAAACTTCCCTGACTATTTTATCATCATTTCACTGACATGTTTTCTCTTTCAGGAAGACACGGGAAACAGCCAACCCGTCAAAGAAGAGGTAACTATAATCTCCTCCGACTCCGAGCCTCTGCCGTGTCAGAAAATTGGAAGAGTAACACGGAAAGTAAGATTTTCACATCCTTTGGCTTACCAAGACCCTGACTTTCTTTTGAAGCAACAGCAATTTGAAAGCCGGAGGCAGACCCGGACCAGCAAGGACGCAGAGCTCTCCTCCGGCTTGCCTGACGTAACTCGGAAGCGTCGAACTGAGGTTATCTCCGACCTATCCCCTTTTTTACCTTTGGCGGATCTAATCCGTCAACCTCTCAATTCATCTGTCTCCAATTATCAGGATACATCTCCTTCATCCGGCGAGTCTATGCAATCAAACATGCCGCCTTTTAAGACTGCCCCTGGGTAATATCAATTTATTCACCTTATGTTTTTCCTTCTTCATGTTCCTTTAATCATTTCTCTGCTTTGCCCACAGCGTGCAAGTTAAGCCCAGGAAGAAAACCAAGAAAGATAAACCGGCCCAAAACCCTGTGGTGACTGAACCGGAACAGGGTGTAACTGCTCCTGACTCTTCCATACATCAGCCGCCGCCTGAGCCGGCTCAAGATATTGCAGCACCAACTTCTGATTCGCCTTCTGAAGATATTTTTGATGGTTCTGCTAACCTGGAGGCACCTAGCCCGGTCAAGGCGGCTGACCCAGAAGTGGAATTTCTCAAAGCCCAATTCGTTGAGCCGGCCCGGCCCACCGTTCTCGCCAAATGTTTGGCTAAAGAGGAGCTGCTAGAACGCCGTAAGGCCAAGATGGATATCACCGACTATACTCATTTGAGTATTGGAGAGATCGTCTCGGGCTACATCAACCAGGTGCAAAGCAGTCGTGACCTGGAAATTAACATGGTGAAGCAAATACAACAAATATCTGAGGTATGACTTATGCTTTCTTACTTTCAGTCATACTTACTATACCAGCCCCCAAGTCTATTGCCTATGAGTGAATATGCTGTAGACTTAGAAACATTGTTAGAGCTACTTGCCTAGCTTAAAGAGAAAATATTTAAACCGGATGTAACACAATACCTTTAACTTGCGATACACATTAGCCCCCAAGTGCCAAGTATCTTTGCTTGCAAAGTATTTGGGACTTAATATCCAGGACCGGCTTAATAATTTAGAAAGCTTTGATATACATTAGCCCCCAAGTGTCAAGTATCTTTGCTTGCAAAGTGCTTGGGACTTAACATTATTTACCATAATCTTGACTTTTATCCGGTGCAATGCAGGCCACCATAAGTCAATTTGAGTCCGAAATTGCTGACCTAAAAAACCGCCTCGCAGCCCAGGAAATTGAAATTCAAAAGGCCAACTCCAAATTTGAATTCAGCGTCTCTGAACAGGAGAAGTTGAAGAAGAATTTTGAATCAGAGAAGAAAATCTGGGCTGTGAAAAGGCGGATCGGTGACCCGGCCGAGACAATGAGGCGTCGCTGGCAAATGCAACAGCCGAACTGACCGGCTTACAACGCCAGATATCTCGGATGGTCTCAGCAATCTTTGGTAAGTTATCCTTAAGCAAGCATTAAATATTGTAAATATTCATTCAATCGTTACCTGAGGTTTACCTTATACTTACCAATACAGGCCCCAGGAGCGCAAACCTCAAGCAGAACACGTTGATCAAATTGAAGGCGGTGTATACTCTAGTAGAGCAACTGTACACCGGGTCACAATGTGCTTTGGCCGTTGTGGCCTTATCAAATGATGTGCCCCACCTCTTGCAAGATGTGTTACAACGGCTTGCTGTACTTCCTCAGCGGATTCAAGAATTGAGACGGGCCCAAGCAAGAGCTGGAGCAATAGCCTCTTTGAGCCGGGCCAAAGCCTGGTTACCAGAGCTAGACCCGGCCAACATCGCTCTTGGGTATCCAAGTTTAAAGGAGGATGGCACTCCATTTGATGAAAAGGACTTCACCACCTGCGTGAGGGGTATACGCCCTGTGGCCACTCAAATTGGGAACGACACTGACCTCGCCCAATATCAGCCGGGTTATGATAAGGATAATCGGAGAATCCCCACGCCGCATTATGATGATGTCAGCTTGATCCCTCCAATCCGTAAGCACACCTTTGCCCCTGAAGTCGACCCAACCGATTTAATAGATGATGAAGCTGAGTTTGAAGCCTTGAGTGGCATTGACTGGGCATCATCATCCTTCCAGGACAAGGCAGCCGACGGAGAGGCGGAGAAGGATAACCCGGAAGCTTCAGGTCAACCCCAAGAATAAATTGCCAGGTGCCACATGCTTATGTCTTTGTAGAAAAACAATGCTGCATCATTCAGACTCGGGGAGTCTTGTAATAGAGTAGAAAATACTTTGAGTTTTGTCATGCCTTCGCGCATGCTTATGGCCCTTAATACTTGCATAAGCCGCCGTCACTATGCACTTCGTAGTTTATAAGAATCTGTTATGTCCTTGCAGAAATGTCTTGCATTGCCCTGCACATAAGACAAACAGAAACCCCTTGGTGACTTATCGCTGTGATGCTTACGGTTACTTTTCCGGCTGATATAAGCCAACCCCTGAGGATAAGTTTAGCTCCTGAAAATTGGCATATCAAAGCTCACCTGGTACTTAGCAACCTGAGGTAACCAATACTAACCTGGAGGATTGCGATCTACTCCATTGTATTTTTCAAGAGAGGGTCTCAAGATAGTCAATATTGACACTTAGAAAATATGATAAATAACAAACAAAATTTAAAAAGCCTTTGATTCGAATACGATCAGGAAGCCGTTCCAAAGGGGTTAAGCCAAGATTCGGATACGATCATATAGCCCCGAGTGGCTGTGGCGATGTCGATCAAGTGGGTATCGACAACTATGTTCTCTTTGGTTCGAATACGACTTATGTTTGAACAGGAAGCCCCCAAGTGACCATAAGAGTTGTTTAATGACGCTGATTCAAATACGATCCACGTCAGACCCAAAGGGGTTAAGCTATGATTCAAATATGATCAAGAAGCCCCCAAGTGGATTTGGCAGTATGCCGATCAAATGGGTATCGACAGCTGTGTTCTCTTTGGTTCGAATACGAGCTATGTTTGAACAGGAAGCCCCCAGGTGATCATGGCTAGATTCAGATATGATCATAAGCCGGACCAAAGGAAAGCCGGGTTCAGATGTGACCCGCTCCCTCTTGGTTATTTCCACCACCTGACAAAGAAAACACATAAAACCTTTTTTTGGGTGGAAAAAAGGACAGAGGTCCTGCTTTATTGCTTTATGTAATATATACATAGTATAAACATATACACATTAGAGCCGGTGGCTCAAGTATAATAAGGCCGAAGATGAGCGATATTCCACGGCCGACGGGTCTCCCCCTCCGATTTACGTGAGTCTTTGTGCTCTCAAACATCAATAAGGTAGTATGACCCGTTGTTCAGATTCTTGCTGACCACAAAGGGTCCTTCCCAAGGAGGGGATAGCTTGTGCATGTCAGACTGATCCTGGATGAGTCAGAGCACTAAGTCGCCTTCCTGAAAGGTTTTGGACTTAACCCGGCGACTATGGTAGCGGCGCAGGTCTTGCTGGTAAATCGCCGAGTGGGCTATTGCCAAGTCTCGCTCTTCATCCAACAGGTCCAGTGCGTCTTGCCGAGCCTTTTCGTTGTCCGCCTCAACATAAGCCGCCACACGGGGTGAATCATGACGGATGTCACTTGGCAGGACCGCCTCTGCTCCATACACCATAAAGAAAGGCGTGTAACCCGTAGATCTGTTAGGTGTGGTATTAATGCTCCAAAGTACAGAAGGCAACTGCTCCACCCAACAACCCAGCGTCCGCTGCAAGGGGACCAAGAGCCGGGGCTTTATACCCTTCAAGATTTCTTGGTTAGCTCGCTCTGCTTGACCATTGGATTGAGGATGAGCCACAGCCGAAATGTCAAGCCGGATATGCTCTCGTTGACAGAACTCTTCCATAGCTCCTTTGGAAAGGTTAGTGCCATTATCAGTTATGATGCTGTGTGGAAAACCAAAATGAAAAATCACCTTTTTCATAAACTGGACCGCCGTGGCTGCATCACACTTACTCACTGGCTCCGCCTCCACCCATTTTGCAAACTTGTCAACCGCCACCAAGATGTGCGTCTTTTTGTCCTTAGACCTTTTGAAAGGCCCGACCATGTCAAGCCCCCAGACTGCAAACGGCCAAGTAATTGGAATCATCCTCAATTCTTGGGCCGGCACATGGGCTCATCGTGAGAACTTCTGACATCCGTCACATTTACTGACCAGATCTTCTGAATCAGCATGAGCCGCCAGCCAATAAAACCCATGATGGAAAGCTTTGGCCACAAGAGACTTTGAACCAGCGTGATGACCACAATCGCCTTCATGAATCTCACGAAGGATCTCCTGACCCTCCGCAGGTGACACGCAACGTTGAAACGCTCCAGTGACGCTACAGTGATGTAACTCGCCATTAACAATTGTCATGGACTTGGACCGTCGGACGATTTGTTTTGCCAAGGTCTCATCTTCAGGCAACTCTCCCCGGGTCATGTAAGCTAAATAAGGCACTGTCCAATCCGGGATAACGTGGAGAGCCGCCACCAGCTGTGCCTCCGGGTCTGGTATTGCCAGATCTTCCTCTGTAGGTAACTTAACAGAAGGATTACGCAAAACATCAAGAAAGGTGTTAGGCGGCACCGGCTTACGCTGAGATCCCAGTCGGCTTAAGGCATCAGCCGCCTCATTCTTCCTTCGATCAATGTGTTCCACCACATAACCCTTGAAGTGTCCAGCCACAGCATCAACTTCACGATGGTAAGCCGCCATAAGGGGATCTTTAGAGTCCCACTTGCCTGACACATGTTGAGCCACAAGGTCTGAGTCTCCTAAGAATCTTACCCGGCTCAAGTTCATCTCTTTGGCCATCTGGAGACCATGGAGTAAGGCCTCGTACTCAGCTGCATTGTTAGTACAAGGAAACATAAGCCGGAGCACATAACAGAATTTGTCACCTCGGGGGGAAGTTAACACGACTCCAGCCCCCGAGCCTTCCAACTGTCTAGACCCATCAAAGTGAATAGTCCAATATGTGTTATCGGGCTTCTCCTCAGGTGCCTGTAGCTCTGTCCAGTCATTGATGAAATCCACCAAGGCTTGAGACTTAATGGCAGTGCGTGGTATGTACTTCAGACCATGAGGCCCGAGCTCGATGGCCCACTTGGCGACTCGTCCTGTAGCCTCTCTGTTCTGAATAATGTCTCCCAAGGGGGCAGAACTTACCACAGTGATAGGGTGACCTTGGAAGTATTGCTTCAGCTTCCGGCTTACCATGAACACCCCGTAAACAAGTTTCTGCCAATGAGGATATCTTTGTTTTGACTCGATGAGTACCTCACTGACATAATAAACCGGCCGTTGAACCGGATGTTCCTTACCAGCCTCCTTGCGCTCTACCACAATTGCCACACTGACGGCTCGTGAGTTAGCAGCCACATATAACAGCAAAGGTTCTTTGTCAATGGGAGCTACAAGAACCGGCGGCTCAGATAACTGCCTCTTCAAATCCTCAAAAGCAGCATTAGCAGCATTACTCCAGACAAAGGTGTCTGCCTTCTTCATCAGTTGGTACAGCGGTAGGGCCTTCTCACCTAACTGGCTTATGAACCGACTTAAAGCAGCAACACGACCCGCCAGTCGCTGAACATCATTGATACATGCCGGTTTAGCCAAAGAAGTGATTGCCTTGATCTTCTCCGGATTAGCCTCGATGCCCCTGTTTGAGACCAAGAATCCCAAAAGCTTGCCTGCAGGCACACCAAATACACACTTCTCCGGGTTAAGCATCATCTTGTAAACCCGGAGGTTGTCAAGGGTTTCTCTGAGATCAGGTATCAAGGTTTCCGTCTCTCTGGACTTCACCACTATGTCATCCACATAAGCATGAACATTGCGCCCAATCTGATTGTGTAGACAATTCTGTACAAACCGTTGATAAGTCGCCTGGGCACTCTTGAGCCCAAAAGGCATAGACACATAGCAGAAGGCTCCAAACGGAGTGATGAAAGCCGTCTTCTCCTGGTCCTTAACGGCCATCTTGATCTGATGATAACCAGAATAAGCATCCAAAAAGCTCAAACGCGCACGACCCGCCGTAGCATCAATGATTTGATCAATACGGGGGAGAGCGAAATAGGATCAGCCGGACAAGCCTTATTTATGTCCGTGTAATCCACACACATCCGCCAGGTGCCGTTTTTCTTGAGCATGAGCACTGGGTGAAAAACTTCGACAATGAACCCTGCTGCCAAGAGCTGGGCGACCTCCTCTCCTATAGCTTTTCGTCGTTCCTCATTGAATCGCCGCAGAAACTGCCTGACCGGCTTATACTTCGGATCAATATTAAGAGTGTGCTCAGCGAGTCCTCTCGGTACACCCGGCACGTCAGAAGGCTTCCATGCAAAGATGTCCCGGTTCTCACGGATGAACTCGATGAGCGCGCTTTCCTATTTAGGATCCAAGTTGGCACTGATGCTGAATTGCTTAGACGAATCGCCTGGAGTAAAATCAACAAGCTTAGTCTCTGCAGTCGACTTAAACTTCATGGCCGGGTCATGTTCCGTAGTCGGCTTCTTGAGGGAGGTCATATCCGCCGGGTCAACGTTATCTTGATAAAATTTGAGCTCCTCTGCTGCACAGACAGACTCGGCATAAGCCGCATCGCCTTCTTCGCACTCCAGGGCCACCTTTCGACTTCCATGCATAGTGATGGTGCCCTTGTAACCCGACATCTTGAGCTGTAAATAAACATAACACGGCCAAGCCATGAACTTGGCATAAGCCGGCCGCCCGAACAAAGCGTGATATGGACTCTTGATTTTGGCCACCTCAAAGGTTAACTTTTCAGCCCTAGAATCATGCACGTCTCCAAAAGCCACCTCTAGCTCAATCTTACCCACAGGATACGCCGACTTACAAGGCACCACTCCATGGAATACGGTGTTGGAAGTCTTTAAGTTCTTATCAGTTAAGACTATGCGCCGAAAGGTCTCGTAATAGAGGATGTTGATGCTACTACCTCCATCCATGAGCACCTTAGTAAATTTATAACCACCAACCTGCGGTGCCACCACCAGGGCCAGTTGACCCGGATTATCAACCCGGGGAGGGTGATCGTCTCTGCTCCAAACAATGGGCTGTTCCGACCACCGTAAGTAACGAGGGACTGCCGGCTCAACAGAGTTCACAGCCCTCTTATGAACTTTCTGATCACATTTACACAAACTTGTGGTGAACACGTGATACTGCCCACTGTTTAGCTGTTTTGCATGGCTCTGATAACCCGACTGCTGCTGCTGCTGACCTCTTTGACCAGACTGCTGTTGGTTATAACCACCCTGGTTTCCCTGAAAACTGGACCCTGAACCGCCGCCCAGGCCATGAAAGCCGCCACCCCCTGAGCCGCCGCCCGGGCCTTGATTGCCATCAAACATATTGGAGTTCTTGAAAGCCTTCATGATTGCACAATCCTTCCATAAATGAGTCGCTGGCCATTCCCGAGTGCCATGTTTCGGACAAGGCTCATTGAGTAGCTGTTCAAGAGATGGACCCGACCCACCAAACCGAGGGGGTGGTTTCCCCTTGCGCTTCTGACTGTTACCCCATGCATTAGCCACAAATTCCGGGTTACCGTCCGCCTTATGCTTATTGCCTCCTTGATTTGTCGGGTTATGCTGCTGACCTTTTCCATTACCGTTCTTCTTTCCCTTCCCTGTCTTTTCCTCATCATACGCGGGATCCTTGGTACTATCAGAATCGGCATACTTGACTAAAGCCGCCATCAGCGTCCCCATATCATTGCAATCATGCTTAAGGCGCCCCAGCTTCTATCTCAGAGGCTCAAAGCGGCAATTCTTCTCCAGCATGAGAACTGCTGAGCCGGCATCCATTTTGTCAGACGAATGTATTATATCTTTGACCCGGCGCACCCAATGAGTCGTGGATTCGCCTTCCTCCTTCTTACAATTTGTCAAATCCACAATCGACATAGACTGCTTGCAAGTGTCCTTGAAGTTACGGGCGAAGCGAGCCTTTAGCTCTGCCCATGAACTAATGGAATTGGGTGGCAAGCCCTTTAACCAAGAACGGGCCGTTCCGTCCAACATCATGGTGAAGTATTTAGCCATCGCCGCGTCACTAACCTCCAGCAGCTCCATGGCCATCTCATAACTTTCAATCCACGCCCAGTCAGAATCGGCCGTATAATTCGGCACCTTTCGAGGTCCCTTGAAATCCTTTGGCAGACGTACATTACGTAGAGCCGGTACCAGACAAGGAACATCTCCGGTTCTAGTAGCAACACCCGCCTCAGCGGAAGTCGTCGGATAAGACGGTAAGTCCTGTTGGGCTGCTAGCTGAGCCGCTAGCTGAACCGCCCGCTCGTCCTCCTGACGTATCTGATCCTGTACCGGGTTATGCCCGCCCGGCTGGTTCCGGCGCTGGGCGCTACTTGACAAGCCTTCTGACTCCATATGCCTGCTGTAACTCGGGCTCCGGTTTGGACGAGGTGGAGATAACCAAGGCGGAGGAGTTGAGTGAATCCTGTCCCGGCTGTAGGAGTAGGTCTCTTGCTGAGCCAGAGCTGTTTGGACAAGTTCCCTGATCCTCCGGGTCTCCACCGCCGTCGGATCATCATCGTCCACTGGGAGAGCCGCCAAACGCGCTGATGCTGCGATTAAGTTCTCCATGGGGTTGGAGAAGTGACCCGGTGGTATTGGCACGTAACGGGGTGGTGCCATACTCCCATGAAGAGGCGCTGTCACCTATGGCTGAACCGGCCCCCCCGCTCCGAATGTCATAAGCTGATTTGCACCTGGCGGGTTACTTGGGCCGGCTCCGGGTGTAGCAAAGAGATTCCGAGGATCATAAATCGGAGGTAAGCGGGACTGAGTTTTCTGATGTCTCCTCCTCATTACCTCATTAGATGCGTTCAGACTCATTGTGAGCTGAAAAGCCTCTGCCTGAAGTTGCTGCGCCCGTACATCCAAAGCCGCCCGCTCTGTGGCCAATCTAGTATCTTCATCCGCTAACGTTTCCTTGGCCTGGGCGATCTCCTCTTGAACCTGTGCCACCTCTGCCTCATGCTCCGATTGGTTCGCAGGGATGACCGTAGCGGTTAACAGGGCCGTAAGTTTATCCATGAGATCCATCAGCACCTGAGCTGGTGAGCGCATAGGGCCTCCTACCCTGGCTGCTCCTGACCCGGACGTTATCGCTGCTGAGGCCGTAGAATTTTGGCCGGGTTGAGTACCAGCCATGAAGACTCCTGCCCAGTTTGGCGACTCAGAGGGGTCCGGAATAGTGCTGCCATCGGAACATCCCCCAAGCACGCCATCTTGAACTTGGTACAATGAATCTGTTGAGCCGGCGGATGAATCGCCGTCAGAGAGGACGGCCGGCTCACCATCACCTTCAGATCCTTCAGAAAGTTCACCTCCGTGGAGGCAACCCACGAAAGCATGCTTCACGACAGGTTGAGCTCGGGCGGGTCTCACACGCTGAGACGTCTCGACGAGGTCGGTGCAGTTGTTCGGCTCAGGGCCCGGCTCACCAATCCGGCCGATGAAGACATGAATTCCGCCAAAGGGGACCCGGTACCCGTACTCAATTGAGCGGGCGTTGGGGCTCCAGCCTTCATCGTCTATGTAGATCTTGCCGCGGCGACTCTTGGTCATCCGGCCAACTGCGTATCCCTTGAGCCCTTCGAAGCTGCCCTTCAAGAACTCAAATCCACCGTGCGCTGGCCCCATGGTGGGCGCCAACTGTCGTGGAATTAACACGACATATGTCCTCTTGCAAGAACTTAGTCGTGGAGCCATCGCAGCTAGGAAGCTTAAAGGGGTTAATCGAGACAAGGGACGCGAGAGGTTTATACTAGTTCAGCCCCTTGTGGTGAAGGAAGGCCTACGTCTAGTTGGGTTGGTATTACTTGAGGTTTCGATGAACGGGGAGCGAGACACGCTATGCCCGGTTCTTGAGGAGTTGTTTCTTGCCCTAAGCCGCCGGCGGGTCGTCCCCTTATATACACGGGTTGACGCCCTGCGGCCTACAGAGTCCCGGCCGGCTCATAAACAGTGTCCGGCTCGGCGACTAGTTACTTCTACCTTACAGTACAAGTTATGCCATCATGGCGGTTTATCTTTACGGGCTTCAAGTCGCCTGTGGGCCTTTAAACCCTTTATTGAACCGCCATCTTCATGTCTTAGTCTTGGGCTTCAGATGGGCTTCCCTTTGCGTAACCCGGCCCCTCCTGGGCGGCTTACATAATAGTTATATCCCCGACAATAAATGACACGTCATGGAAGTGCTTTCGTCAAGGGTAACCAACACGTGGCCTCCATCGTAACGGGTCACCGTTAAGCTATCGGGTTCGGTTTTGGATCCGATAACTCACTAACTGCACCGACCAATGAGGATTTTCCACGTGTAAAATTCTCATTGGTCGGCGGAACCACGTGTCAGCTCTGCGCCACGACAGATGTCGGTCGTCCAATGGATAGCAGGCGCCTATGATACGTCGACACATGGCACGGACCAACAATGACCCGTTTAGGTTAAAAGAACGGGCCTGTCAAAATAAGCGGGTCGGCTCATTAGCAGTCTACTTGCGCCAGGCCCATTCACAACCACGCCCCATACGAGTTACTTAATATCGACCCATCGACATTCTAGATTTGACAAATTCTAGCCCATCGTCAGTTCCAGGCCGTTAACAGCCCGCTACGTCTTTGGGCTCAATTACGGCCCGACCTTCTTTTGACCTGTTAGCAGCCCATTATTAAGATGGACCAATATCCCGCCGGTATGTCTCTTGGCCTTTTCTCGTCCTACTCTGAAGTTGGGCGAATGGGTCAACTTCTAGCTCGTTGTGTCTTCCGGCCTGTTAACGGCCCGCACAACAGTTGGGCCTTTGACGTTCCCACCAGACTTTGGGTCCATTAGCGGCTCACGTTCTCCAAGGCACAATTTCAGCCCTATCCGACTTTTGACGTGTTAAAGGCCTATTTTGTACATTGGGCCTCTTTTGGCCCAAAACATTTTTGGCCTCTTAATGGCCCGAAAAGGAAATGGGCCAAGAAAAAATTGAGGTTTATTTCGGACTGCTAGAGGCCCACGGGCCATTTCCATTTAAGCGGCCCTATCGATCTTTCAGCCTGTTAACGGCCTAGTAAGAGCACTAATATGCGTCGTTGCTATACAAATGGTTTTTAACCCCTTACTGCGACGACATTTGGCCCCGTCGCCTGTGAGTGATGGTGATAGGGATATGCCCTCCTGGCACACATGCTCGGCAAAATGAGGTCGTGTGCGACAAGCGAGTGCTCAAATATGGAAATACGTACAGTAGAGCTAAAAAATATACAATTATACAAGGCGAAATTGTTTCCGGTCGCAAGTACATCCCACACAGTCAGTCCCCGCTAAACATTTCCATTCATATGTACATCCCACACAGTGGCTCCAAGGAAGACGTTTCCGTTCACAGGTACATCACACACAATTTTCCCCGTTAAATTGTTTGTGATAAGCGTTATATTGCACACGATATTAACAATTTTATCGTTTGCGTTATTGAATGCATCACACACGGTGCGTAGAAGAAACTGTGTGGCAAAGGCTATCCATCACACACAGTTTTTATGTGGCAAACGTTTGCGCAAGGTGGCCTAACGCAAACAGTATTCAAGAGAAGGTCGTGTGTGATTGTTCATTGATCCAACACGGTTTATTCCTAGAAACTGTGTGCGTTGCCTGAGGTCATCACCCACGGTATTTTCTGAATAACCGTTTGCAATAGCAAAACCCTATTAGCAGGCTAATTCGCCATTAGCAGGCTAATTGCCCTATTATTAATAATCCATTTATTAATCTAATTGACATTCATATTAAGCACATAATATATTTCATTTCCATATTAAGGAAGCATGATTTCATAATTGAAATACATCAGAGTACAACATGATATAGCTTCAGCACTCAGCTACCCCATTACACAACTACACCAGCACCAAGTTTCACATGCACCATGTAGAACCTTTCGAATTTAGCATCATAGACGGTATATAGACAAATGCATCTCATCTGGAAAACTGCTGAAGCGGAAGGTGAATATTGAGCCTTCATTCATGTTGAAGGTCTTTGCAACTTTAGGCCAGTGCCTGTGGATGGTTGACCGTTCGTCCTTCGTCCTCTTCAGGAACACTTCAATATTGAACCGCGGGTGTTGTATGAAAACCTTCCTTGCCTCCTGACCATAGAGGTGGTTTGAGAGATAATCATCAGTGAACTGCTTTGGAAAGGCCTGAAAACAGGGATGTGCATAAATATCTTCTCTATATTGGAAATGGGGCAAAGGAGTAAAAAAAGGCAAGGTATAATAGTTAGTACCATCTTGTAGTGAACTGATGTCTTCTTCATTGTGTAGACAAAGATCTTATTGTTTTTTTGTTGCTAATTTCTTTATCCTAACAATCTTTCTGAGTTTCTTGGCTTGATTGATATTCATGGACAACTCATTTCTCCACATGCAAAAAGGGTCAAACGTTGGGTCAAAACCTCTGACAACAGGACTGTGCGATACCAAATTGTTAAAAACCTAAATATTAGAATGGTACCTGCAATTGCACAATAATGTGCTATTAGACAACGGACCATGCACGTGCTAACCTCGATTGTAAACCTCAGTGCTTCCCATTGTTTCCTTGCAACACAAATAAGGTATTTAGTCATCAGGTTAACTAAGGGTTTGCATGCTATCAGTAAAATACGTCGATGAAAAATAAGAACATTGCATATTCATCAGATTAATTCAAGCCACATGGAAAAGCCATTTATCCAAACCAAGCATGATTAAGAACTAGGAAATATAGCACTTGTATATGTTTCTCGTGTATTAAGTGTAGCCAAATTCGATTTATTCCTCACATGCACAAGAATAAAAAATTCTACCCACGACAATTGGACATCACATTGCAGAATTGAACCAAGCAGTTAACTAAACACCACAACAAATAATCAAACATGAACTGAGCACCACATTGCACAATATAACATACTCCTAATAGAAGATCAGACGGTTAACCAGACCATGCATGCTTAACAACTTGGAAATATAGTAATTGTATTTGTTTCTCATGTATTTACTACAGCCAAATTCAATTTATTCCTCACATGGTACACAATATGTAACGACCCGAATCTGATAAGATTCGATGTCTCTGTACTCACTGTGCTAGTCCCTGGATCGACTCGCTAGCACACACAGTACATATGAATATCAAATATCAAGTGCATCATTTATTACAACGTATGATCCGAAGTTATAAAGTATTACAAACTGAATAACACATGGCTAACTTATTCAATAATAATAGCGGAAAGGTAGCATAATCAACGATGAGTCCATCAATGCCCATCAAGAACATGTTGAGTGAAGACTACGCAACCCTACAGATCTCACCGATCATCTGAAAATCCTGCAACATGATAAGTTGCAGCCACAAGGGTTAATACATTGAATGTATTGGCAAATCACACAATATGATATAGCAAACCTACATCCACAAAGCAATGTATGACAAACAAAACACACTAGTTTGGAGAAGAATGTCTTCACCTACCTCCACTACCTGAACTCACAACCGTCTCTAATTTACTGCCCAAGATAACCCAAAGATTCTAAATAAACATGACAAGAACTTCAGAAGTATGTCTCAAGTGCGCTCTGTCAGTGGCGCATTCTCTAGGAACAATAGAGCGCTCTGCCAAGGACGCATTCACCTGATTTATGTTCCGAAAACTACACCTCACCTCAAGTGCGCTCTGTCAATGGCGCATTCTCTAGGGACAATAGAGCGCTGTGCCGATGGCGCATTCACACAGTTAATAATCCCGAGCCTACGGCTATAAACACTCACCACTTTCATGGATCACTCGACACATACCCGTCTACCATATCAAGTTGATCACACCATCACATAACACAATCGATAACAAAACATGGCAACACGAGATACACATATCAAGCCAAACATTTATCATAGCAATGAAACCACACATGCATAGCAGAATATAAGATGAGCAAAATCAAAAGTGCAAACTTGCCTTGAGCAGTGCTGAAGTACTCTAACGATTAATTCCGATCCGCTTCACACTCCAGACAATCTATACGATAACGAAGGCACCGATAAATAAACTATACTCGCACAACAATCACAATAAAGCCAACAACAATGAATTCAAATAAAAACTTAGATAACAGAACATAATATTAGGTATCTAATATCTACATGCTAATACGATCAAAATTCAAAAGGAATCAACTCATTTAGATCTACGGTTTAAAAGATATGGCCTCCGGAAGTTTGAATTCAAATTTAAACAAATTCAAATCTAAAGAGTTCAAAAATGTGAAATTTTGGTTCTACGATATTCTTTTGGTCACTACGAGTACCCAGGAAAAAGAATTGATGAATTTGGAGTTACGGATCTCAAGATAAACCTAAATGAACATTTGATATGGAATCTGCCAAAATAAATTGTGCTAAAAACAGATTTGTGGAAGAACTGCTACGGCAGCTGTGGATGTGCCATGTGTCACATTGTCATTGGCTGTAAACCGTTTGCTGCAGTGTTTAAACGACGAACGGCCACAACTTAAGGAATAACGGTTCGGCAGAGAGAAAAAAAACAATGTATGATCTAATCTGGGCCGTTTAAAGAAGATCAGACGACGCTAGGTGACTCACCGGAGAAGAACAGAGGCTGGCCGCCGGACTTGAGGAAGAACGGCGCGGGGCGGCTCGGGCGGTGATGGTGGCGCTTGCTCCGGTGGTCTCCAGACTCAGGAGGGTAGCGTCTGAGCCCGGAGCTCGGCTGCGGTCTCGAAGAAGTCCTCAGCGGCGTCGGTGGCGGACGGGGTTGACGGTAGAGGATGGCTGGAACTCGGGCGGTGGCTGGGATCTCCGGATCGAGGTCCTTGCGCCCGCTTCGGTACTCCCCTGTGCGAGATAGTGGGTCAAGGAGATAGAGGAGATCAAGAAAAAATTAACAGGAGTAAGAGGAGGTGCTGGGACCCATCAGAGGCGGCAAACGACGACGGCGGAGGTCAGGAGCGGTGGAACTCCGGCGAGATCACGAAATCAACCTAGGGCACGGGAGACTGCGATTTTGGCAAAAAATCGGCAGAGGAGGGGTTGGGGATCTTAAATAGGTCACCCGCTCGTGCGTGGAGTACAAGGATTGATCGAATCGGTCGATCCGATTGTGGCTGGGTTCGTAAATCTGATTGCTTGGGAAGAACACGGCGCTGGGCAAGATGACATGCGGCCCTAGCGGTCAAGAGAAGAAAAAAAAACAGAAAGGGAAGAGGGCTGCGGTCTTTGGGCTGGCCTGCTAGCTGCTTCTTGGCGCTACTTGAGCGCCTGCAAGACGAGGATAGGGGGCAGCGGATGTGCGATCCGGTGAATAGTAATGCCTTGCATAACATTTATACTAAACAGAACATACATTTGAACAAAACAAACAAGCTAGTGACTTCCTAAAATATACCAAACACATAGTAAAATATTATTACTACTACAAAATACCGTGAACATTTTTAAAACACAAATGCACTAAAATAAATATATTTAATGCAATACAAGCATATAAAGAATATGATAACAACTACAAAATAATTTTGAGTTTCTACAAATCCAAAATAATTTAGGTAGACACCAGAATATATTCTTAGCATTTTCCAATTATAATTAATAGGGGAGAAGTCATATTATCTCCACTCCAAATACTTTGCCTTATTGGAAAACACTTTGAATATTCAGGAAATTTAAATAAGCATAGAAATCATGATGAAAAGAATGATACTATTAACATTCCAAATTTTAAAAATTTGGGATGTTACAAATCTACCCCTTAAAATGAATCTCGTCCTCGAGATTCGAGTTAACTAGCAAGGTTAAAGATGGGAACTTGACATAATCCATATTCCAAAATATCGAGGCTTACTCATTGCATAATTCCTTCACATGAATAGATATGATGCATTAATACTGAAAGAACGGTCACAATACTTTGATCTTAATTAAGAATCTTACTAAAGGCTGATGCATTATCTGGTCTTCCTACCCCTTTGTGATTCACATGTCCACTTTCGAAGTGATCAATCTCGTTCTCTCTAGAATTCCCATTGTCATAATTAATTTTCTTCTCAGGACAGTTTGTTGAATAGTGTCCTGGGTTCCTGCATCTGTAGCAAAGTAACTGGCTTAGATCCTTCTTTGTGGGTGTCGAAAGGTCGTGGTCGTTGTTGCCATTCCTCTGAGTATTGTGGTTGTGTCCATTGTTGTTGTGATGATTATGCCCATCATGGTTATGACTATTATAAATGTCCACTTCGTAATCATAGTACTCGTAAGATGTTGATGAATTACGATGCTTCCGTTGTCCTCCGTAACTGAACTCGTGTCACTCGCCTTCCTCTTGCGGTTCTCCACCTCTAGAAACTTGCCTTCAAGTACAATAGCCTTATCAATAAGCTCCGATAGTTGTTGAATGTCGCCCTTTGTCAACTGAATACTCAACTCATCATCCAGTCCTTCAAGAAACTTCTCTGTCTAGCTGCATCGGTGTTAACATCATTAGGTGCATACCGTGCAAGATTATTGAATTCCTCCACATATGCATTCACAAGGCGACCTCCCCGACGCAAGCTGAACTCTTTCTTCTTCAGACTCATGGCACCAGCAGACACATGTGCGGTGCGAAAACCTACTCAAATCGCGCCCAAGTGATAGTAGCAATAGGATAAGTGACCAAGTAATTGTCCCACCATGCTGCGGCTGGTCCTTCTAACAAATGAGAGGCAAACCGCACTCTCTCTCGCATCAGTGCAACCAACTGTCTCCAAATTCCTATTAACCGAGTGAAGCCAATCATCAGCCACAATAGGTTCAGGGGTGCTAGAAAACCTCTGAGGATTCAACCTCAAGAAACGAGTAAGTGCATCAACTGGGGGTGGTGGTGGATTATTGTTATTGTTGTTTTTGTTGTTGTTGTTGTTGTTGTTTTGGTTCTGAACAAGTAACTGGATCAACTGAGTTTGTCCCTGAAGCAGCTGCTGCATGTATGGCGGTATGTCATTGTTGTTGTTATCTCCTGAACCACTGCCTCTAGAGTTACGCCTCGGCGGCATCTGATGGGTAAGCAAGGGTGAGATATAGACAGAAATAGATCTAAGGGGAAAACACTACCCATATGCTCATGCTAGCAACTAAAACTCCAATAACAACAAAAACAAACACTAAATTCGCACAATTCACACAAGTCACCAAAATTATCCTAAAGTAATCACATCAAGGAGCATATATGATCAATCAAAGCACCCAATTGCATAATATAAACAACCCACAAAATATGACAACGCAGAAAGCAATGACCAACCAAACATATAACACATCACACAACACAAGCAAAACCTACAGGTAAGGTCATATCCACAAGAGATATGATCTCATCATACTACCGCAAATCGTTTATCGAACACAACTTAGGAATGGTGGTCTGCCAACTAAACTCCTTAAATAACACTAATATAATTCCAAGGCTCAACTATATTTGAAAAAGTAAAGATATGAGTACAAGAGTATGAACTAACAAGTAGACAACAAGTTGTAAAGTAAGTTTTACACTCCTATGGCTTTCCTAATCCATTTTCTAGGGTCACGACCTACAGTCAACACACTGCTCTGATACCATCTGTAACGACCCGAATCTGATAAGATTCGATGTCTCTGTACTCACTGTGCTAGTCCCTGGATTGACTCGCTAGCACACACAGTACATATGAATATCAAATATCAAGTGCATCATTTATTACAACGTATGATCCAGAAGTTATAAAGTATTACAAACTGAATAACACATGGCTAACTTATTCAATAATAACAGCGGAAAGGTAGCATAATCAACGATGAGTCCATCAATGCCCACTGAAGAACATGTTGAGTGAAGACTCGCAACCCTACTGTATCTCACTGATCATCTGAAAATCCTGCAACATGATAAGTTGCAGCCACAAGGGTCAATACATTGAATGTATTGGCAAATCACACAATATGATATAGCAAACCTACATCCACAAAGCAATGTATGACAAACAAAACACACTAGTTTGGAGAAGAATGTCTTCACCTACCTCCACTACCTGAACTCACAACCGTCTCTAATTTACTCGCCCAAGATAACCCAAAGATTCTATATAAACATGACAAGAACTTCAGAAGTATGTCTCAAGTGCGCTCTGTCAGTGGCGCATTCTCTCGGAACAATAGAGCGCTCTGCCAAGGACGCATTCACCTGATTTATGTTCCGAAAACTACACCTCACCTCAAGTGCGCTCTGTCAATGGCGCATTCTCTAGGGACAATAGAGCGCTCTGCCAGTGATGCATTCACCTGGTTAATAATCCCGAGCCTACGGCTATAAACACTCACCACTTTCATGGATCACTCGACACATACCCGCGTCTACCATATCAAGTTGATCACACCATCACATAACACGATCGATAACAAAACATGGCAACACGAGATACACATATCAAGCCAAACATTTATCATAGCAATGAAACCACACATGCATAGCAGAATATAGGATGAGCAGAATCAAAAGTGCAAACTTGCCTTGAACGGTGCTGAAGTACTCTAACGATTAATTCCGAGCCGCTTCACACTCCAGACAATCTATACGATAACGAAGGCACCGATAAATAAGCTGCACTCGCACAACAATCACAATAAAGCCAACAACAATGAATTCAAATAAACACTTAGATAACAGAACATAACATTAGGTATCTATTATCTACATGCTACTACATCCAAAATGCAAAAGGAATCAACTCATTTTGATCTACGGTTTAAAAGATATGGCCTCCGGAAGTTTGAATTCAAATTTAAACAAATTCAAATCTAAAGAGTTCAAAAATGTGAAATTTTGGTTCTACGGTATTCTTTTGGTCACTACGAGTACACAGGAAAAAGAATCGATGAATTTGGAGTTACGGATCTCAAGATAAACCTAAATGAACATTTGATATGGAATCTGCCAAAATAAATTGTGCTAAAAACAGATTTGTGGAAGAACTGCTGCGGCAGCTGTGGATGTGCCATGTATCGCATTGTCATTGGCTGTAAACCGTTTGCTGCGGGGCTTAAATGACGAACGGCCACAACTTAAGGAATAACGGTTCGGCAGAGAGAAAAAAAACAATGTATGATCTAATCTGGGCCGTTTAAAGAAGATCAGACGACGCTAGGTGACTCACCGGAGAAGAATAGAGGCTGGCTGCCGGACTTGAGGAAGAATGGCGCGGGGCGGCTCGGGCGGCGATGGTGGCGCTTGCTCCGGTGGTCTCCAGACTCAGGAGGGTAGCGTACGAGACGCGGAGCTCGGCTGCGGTCTCGAAGAAGTCCTTAGCAGCGTCGGTGGCGGGGTTGTGGCAGAGGATGGTGGAACTTCGAGGCGGTGGCTGGGATCTCCGAATCGAGGTCCTTGCGCCTGCAGTACTCCCCTATGCGAGATAGTGGGTCAAGGAGATAGAGGAGATCAAGACGAAATTAACAGGAGCAAGAGGAGGTGCTTTGGGACCCACCTTGTGGCGACGGAAGCGACGACGGCGGAGGTCGAGGCGGTGGAACTCCCATGAGATCGCGAAATCAACCTAGGGCACGGAGACTGCGATTTTGGCGAAAAATCGGCAGAGGAGGGGTTGGGGATCTTAAATAGGTCACCAGCTCGTGCGTGGAGTACAAGGATCGATCGAATCGGTCGATCCGATTGTGGTTGGGTTCGGTAAATATAGTGCTTGGGAAGAACACGGCGCTGCGGGCAAGATGACGTGCGGGCCCTAGCGGTCAGCGAAAGAGACGAAAAAAACAGAAAGGGACGAGGGCTGCGGTCTTTGGGCTGGCACACTAGCTGCTCTTGGCTGCCTTCTTGGCCAAGACAAATGAGGATAGTCGGGCATGGATGTGCGATCCGATGAATAGTAATGCCTTGCATAACATTTATACTAAACAGAACATACATTTGAACAAAACAAACAAGCTAGTGACTTCCTAAAATATACCAAACACATAGTAAAATATTATTACTACTACAAAATACCGTGAACATTTTTAAAACACAAATGCACTAAAATAAATATATTTAATGCGATACAAGCATATAAAGAATATGATAACAACTACAAAATAATTTTGAGTTTCTATAAAGCCAAAATAATTTAGGTAGACACCAGAATATATTCTTAGCATTTTCCAATTATAATTAATAGGGGAGAAGTCATATTATCTCCACTCCAAATACTTTGCCTTATTGGAAAACACTTTGAATATTCAGGAAATTTAAATAAGCATATAAATCATGATGAAAATAATGATACTATTAACATTCCAAATTTTAAAAATTTGGGATGTTACAAAATAACAGAATGCACCCACAACTATTGAACATCGCATTGCAGAATTGAACCAAACAGTTAACTAAACACCACAACACAAATGAACCAAACATTAACTGACCGCCCCATTGCAAAATGTATAACCAAACCAAGCATGCTTGACAACTTGGAAATATAGCAATTGTATTCATTTCTCATGTATTTTGTAAAGATAAATTTGATTTATTTCTCACATGAAAGAAAATACGAAATTGCAACCTGAAGAATTGAACATCACATTTGCAGAATTGAACCAAACAGTTAACTAAAGACGACAACTAAAACAAAACAGTTAATAAGTGAGCACCACACTGCACGACATATAGAACATATACACTAGAGCAACAGATTGCATGGTAAAATTAGATAGCACAATTCGCTAGAATTTCTGAAGGAAAGGTAGGAACAGCACACGCAACGGGTAAACCGAGCATGCTTAACCGGCATAGCTAGCAAATGGCAAGGTGCTCCTCCAAGATCTGGGGCTCAGCACGAATGGCAGCCATCATGACCTCATCCACGCGTGCGGCCGCGATTTGCTTCTCCGCTGACAAATGCTCCTTGAGATCCTGGCTATACTACATGCACCATCTCTTAGGGCGGCACTTAATTGGTGGAGGGGGAGGGGTCGGTGATTTGGGTGGAAGGTGTTCCGCCGGCGATCAGGGCATGTGGGATGTGGAAGGAGGAGGAGGATGGGGGTCGGGTATGGATTACCCGCCTGGATAGACGAGGCCGAGCAGCGTGAAGGAGGGTTGCCGGCGAGGAGGCGGCACTGCAAGCAAGGAGTGAAGGTTTCAACTTGGAAAGGAAGGCAAAAAACAGGGGAAATGTGGCTTTTGGTAAGTGGGAGGGGGCGGGGAGGTAGATATTTCCGCGAAAGCCAAAAATTTGGAATCACTTCAGCGAAAAAACTGGCGCGCAAAGTGTCATCAGACACGGTCCCTTATTCAAAATGGTGTACGATATGTGAACATCACAAATGATTCAGATAGCTTAACCTGTGTGTGATGGGTTTGAACGTCAAAATTTTCGGTTCGAATTTCCCTGGTTACAGTGGTCATCCACGTCATTTCATAATTTGGGTACACAAAGGAGACTACAGCACACCCACACTTCTTAATCGAGCAAGTTCAGCAATTAAACAGAGCTAGCTGACCTAAACATTACTCTAACAAATTAAAGGCCGGCGCTCTTAATTAAACAAAATAAAGAGTACTACTACGGCTGGTGCTCGTCGATCTCCGCCGCTGCCTCCATGTCCAACTCACGCGCGACGGTCTCCTGGGGAAAGGGCTCCATGGCATCCATTGCACCATACTCGGCAAGCATCTCGTCATCCGCGTCCGCCATCTCTTTGGAAAAGGCCGCCACGAGCTGGGCGTGGGCGGCCGTGATCTGTACTTGGATGGGCTCTGTCATCACAAGGTATGCGGTGGAGGAACGGACAGCTGCTCAAACGGTCTCGGCGATTGCCAACTCTTCGGCCGTGGGTTGCCGACCTTTGTCGGCGAAGCTTCGTTCAATTTGTGCGGTGACCGCCACGAGCTGGGCGTGGGCGGCCTCGACATGGTCGTGGGCGGCCTCCATCAGGGCTTAGGCCGCTGCTGCGGAACGGACAGTTATTGTGCCGCTCTCGCCAGTTGCTATCCCCGAGGTAGATGTTGATGCCGCCACCTGAGAAGCAACAGGGGCCGTTTGGGCTGCCTTGGCTGCCCGGTCGCAGATTGCGGCCGCGCTCATGCACCTTGTTAGCACGCGCATGGCGGCTACGACCGCGCTCTCGCCAGAGTGGGCCACCGAAGTTTCCCTCATGACGCGGGTCCATGTGCCCATCTTTCACTGACGATGATTGAACATTGAAATGATATTTGGGGAGCGAGCTAGTGTGCTAGAGACGCCGGCTGTGGATTGTAGCCGACACACCTTCTCGCGTAAGCCATAGGCTTACTATACACCGACGGTGCTCTAGGATATTTTGTGCTGCATCTCACACGGTTGGTGATAATAAACTATTTGGGATCTACTTGATTTTTCATCTTGATTTTAATTACATAATGGGGTCACAATTGCAATGGATGGTGTTTGAATTGCTAGACCTTTTATCTGCAGTGAACATACAACTATATGTGTGTCGTAAAAGAATTGGAATTATTCAGGGTTCGTTTGAACATTTTACACATTAAATTGGTTTTCTAGCCATTTCAGATGTACAATTCAAAATTAAACTACTTGCACATGCTCCGGTGCACCAACATGGGTTGTAAAATCATATATGTGTCCATGGGTTTATGCTTATGTCCCATGCAAGAAATGGGGATGAAATTCGAACACCACAACATCGTGGCTCTCTAAAAAACGTCGACGTACTTGCTTTTGTAATTCTAGTAAATCCAAAATTCGTCCGAAATTCATGAAACTTGGCATGCTATCATGGAGCGGCATCAACATGCCGTGGTAATTTTTTTTGTCCCATTTGGGGTAGGTTTGGGTATAAGATTATCATAAACCAGAGATTCTCACAACAAGTGTGATGGTTTCATTCTTTCATTTAAAAAATTCTAGAATGCAAGGGTTTTGATGACAGGTGGTGTATGTGGATAAAATGGTACTACAATTTGGGATCTTCATCTATTCTTCTGAATGGAATACCAGGCATGAAACTTAAATGTAAACAGGGAGTGAGACAAGGTGACCCAATATCCCCCTTGTTGTTTGTGCTTGCAGCAGATTTACTTCAGTCCTTTATTAATAAAGTCTGGTTGGACGGATTAATTTCACTCCCTATCAACAAACCTGCTTCGGAAGACTACCCCATTGTCCAATATGCTGACGACACATTAATCATTCTCCCGGAAAATCAACATGAGCTTCAAACAATTAAGGTGATTTTTGACTCCTATGCTCGGGCAACTGGTCTGAAAATCAACTACGCAAAATCGCAATTAATGCCAATAAATGTGGATTCTCAAAAAACTTTGGATTTGGCCAATGTTCTGGGGTGCCAAGTTGGGGAGATGCTGTTTACTTATTTGGGCTTGCCTCTTGGTACAACGAGGTTCACTGTAAAAGACCTGATGCCTTTGGTCGACAGAATTGAGAGAAGATTAACGGGGACAACTATTTGGTTATCCTATGGAGAACGAGTGCAATTGATCAACTCTGCGCTCTCGTCACTTCTGTCTTTTGCCATGTGCATTCTAAAAATTCCACTCAAGCTGATTGAGATTTTTGATCATGAGAGGAGACACTGTTTATGGAGAAAAGAAGTTGACAGAGATGCCAAAACTCACTCTTAGCCGCTTGGGATATGGTTTGCCATCCTAAGAAAAAAGGGGATCTTGGGGTTCTAAATTAGCAAATTCAAAACAAAGCATTACTACTCAAGTACCTACATAAGTTCATGCACAAGTAGGACGAGCCGTGGACAATGCTAGTCTGGAATACTCATTATGATGATACCCCCCATGCAAAACCAAGTTGTGGCTCTTTTTGGTGGCGCGATGTCTTCTTTCTGATGGATATCTACCGCCGGATCACATCTTGTATCGCAGCTGCGGGTGATACGATCCTCCTTTGGAAAGATGTTTGGATTGATGAGAGACCGTTGATGAACACTCACGAGCCTGTTCTCTTTTGCCAAGAATGAAGAATTCTCATTGGCGCAATACTACAACAACAATGATCATGTGGACAACTTTTTCCTGCCTCTGGAAGCCAGAGCTGAGCTTGACAATCTGCAAGAGACCATGGTAGGGATCAACTTGGAGACTATGGGGACGGATGAATGGATATTATGCTGGGGTGACACCCCTTTTAAACCTAAGAAGTTTCATAACTTCATGTTCAGAAATATGTTGGCGCCACAATGCCTCACCTCCATTTGGAAATCAAAATGTATCATGAGGCATAAGGTGTTTGCGTGGCTAATGTTACTTGATAGAGTCAATATGAGGGATATGCTGCTCAAAAGGCACTTTGACATTGGGGATGATCACAACTGCCCGGTGTGCAACCTGGAGGTTAGGGAAACAAACAACCATCTATTCTATGAGTGTCCATTCGCTACAAAGTGTTGGGAAACTATGGGTATTCATTGGGATAATCAGCCGGATATACAACACAAATACGAGAGGGCTAGGGCAAGCTGGCAGGGGCCTCTATTCAAAGAGATAACCATATTGACATCCTGGAACATTTGGAAGCAATGCAACAGAGTGGTGTCTGATGGTGAAGTGGCTACCCATTCTGAGTGGCTGAGGTAGCTCAAGGAAGATTTTGTGATTTTAGGTTACAGGATCAACCCTCAAAATCTAACCTTTTTAGAAGGTTTCAGCAACTCCCTAGCTGTTTAAACATCTGCATTCTATAGGCTAGTTGAGTTGTTTCTTGTTTCTCTTTTCCATTTGGACATGGCTCACTTTGGGCATATCTTCATGTAAAGGCCATGTAAACACTCATGTACCCCCTGTTAACCGTAGGTTAACACTATAATAAATACAACAGTAGGAGACTCTCCTGCTGTTTTCATTATTCAAAAAAAGTGTGATGGTTTCGGTAGGGAACGTTTCACCTTTCTGGATGAAACGATATCCGTTCCCTCTTCTCGATTTCAATTTTTTTTTCTAGTGTCAACATAGAAAAACAGGAGTGTTGTGTCAAATTTTGGGATTTTTCGGGGTTCACTTGGACATTTTTATACATTAACTGAGTTTTCTATGCATTCATGTGCATAATTAAAATTTCAACTACAGACACATGCTCTAATGAATATAAATTAGTTGAAAATTCGAATATGTGTCCTTGGTTGCATGCTTAGGTCCCATGCAAGAAATGGGAATGAATGTCAAACACCACCTTACCGTCACTCGACATAAACATTGAGATACCTGGTTTTTTAAATTCTAGTAAATCCAAAGCTCGTCCGAAATTCATGAAACTTGGCATGCTGTCATGGAGCGGCATCAACATGACGTGGTAAATTTTTTGTTCCATTTGGGGCAGGTTTGGGGATATGCTTCTCACAAAACAGAGCTTCTCACAACATGCCTGATGGTTTTGGTAGGGAATGTGTCGGTGTACAAAAGTAGGGGTCCTTTTTGTACCCCTTTACTTGTGCACGGGCAGTCGCAACCACACGCTTGCGGCCGCGCTTGGCGGGGCAGAAGAGGAAGCAAAGACACAAGACTACCAGAGCAACGCCAAGACAGAGGCGCGAGGAGCAATGGGACAAGGTGGGCTCTCCCGGGCAGGACCCTTGCCGGGGGAGCTTACATAGCCCCGACAAGGGCCTTGCCGGGGAAACTTGCCCAACACCAGCAGAGCCGCCACCCTTGAGCCTAAGAGTTCCGACACCATCGACAAACACTGGAACCAAGGCTCAGGAGGCGCCTGCATGGTGGCATGCAGATATTTGTGAAGACCAAGAACGTACAAGACTAGATGAAAACCAGAAGACGGAAACCCCCGGCAAGACCCTTGCAAGGGACATCTGCGGGGCCACAGCCAGGCCCCCACCTGCCAAGGCTCCACCACCGTTCTAATACAGCATTCAACCCGCTAACAAGGCAGGCACCTGCGTGGCGACGTGTAGCTTCTAGGACAATGATACGTCTCCAACGTATCAATAATTTTTGATTGCTCCATGCTATTATATTATCAACCTTGGAAGTTTTATATGCATTTATATGCTATTTTATATGTTTTTTAGGACTAACCTATTAACCTAGAGGCCAGTGCCTGTTTTCTATTTATTCCTTGTTTTTGAGTATCGCAGAAAACAAAAACCAAACGGAGTCCAATTGACCTGAAACTTCATGGAACTTATTTTTGGACCAGAAGAAGGCCATGGAGTAGAAGAGTTGGGCCAGAAGAGTCCCGGGCTGCCCACGAGGGTGGGGGGCGCGCCCACCCCTTGGTTGCGCCTACCTACCTCGTGGACCGCCCGGAGACCCCCCCCCCCCCGATTTGTTCTCGACGCCAAAACCTCTTATATATACAAAACCCGCAGAACATAACCTAGATCAGGAGTTCCGCCACCGCAAGCCTCTATAGCCACCAAAAACCAATCGGGGTCCTGTTCCGGCACCCTGCCGGAGGGGGGAACCCTCACCGGTGGCCATCTTCATCATCCCGGCACTCTCCATGACGAGGATGGAGTAGTTCACCCTCGGGGCTGAGGGTATGTACTAGTAGCTATGTGTTTGATCTGTCTCTCTCGTGTTCTTGATTCGGCACGATCTTGATGTATCGCGAGCTTTGCTATTATAGTTGGATCTTATGATGTTTCTCCACCTCTACTCTCATGTAATGGATTGAGTTTTCCCTTTGAAGTTATCTTATCGGATTGAGTCTTTAAGGATGTGAGAACACTTGATGTATGTCTTGCATGTGCTTATCTGTGGTGACAATGGGATATCACGTGATCTACTTGATGTATGTTTTGGTGATCAAGTTGCGGGCTCCGTGACCTCGTGAACTTATGCATAGGGGTTGGCACATGTTTTCGTGTTGAATCTCCGGTAGAAACTTTGGGGCACTCTTTGAAGTTCTTTGTGTTGGTTGAATAGATGAATCTGATATTGTGTGATGCATATCGTATAATCGTACCCACGGATACTTCAGGTGACATTGGAGTATCTAGGTGACACTAGGGTTTTGGTTGATTTGTGTCTTAAGGTGTTATTCTAGTAGGAAATCTAGGATAGATCGAACGGAAAGAATAGCTTCGTGTTATTATACTACAGACTCTTGAATAGATCGATCAGAAAGAATAACTTTGAGGTGGTTTCGTACCCTACCGTAATCTCTTCGTTTGTTCTCTGCTATTAGTGGCTTTGGAGTGACTCTTTGTTGCATGTTGAGGGATAGATACATGATTCAGTTATGTTATTATTGTTGAGAGAACTTGCACTAGTGAAAGTATGAACCCTAGGCCTTGTTTCAACACATTGCAATACCGTTTGTGGTCACTTTTATCATTAGTTACCTTGCTGTTTTTATATTTTTAGATTACAAAAACTTATATCTACTATCCATATTGCACTTGTATCACCATCTCTTCGCCGAACTAGTGCACCTATACAATTTACCATTGTATTGGGTGTGTTGGGGACAAAAGAGACTCTTTGTTATTTGGTTGCAGGGTTGTTTGAGAGAGACCATCTTCATCCCTCGTCTCCCACGGATTGATAAACCTTAGGTCATCCACTTGAGGGAAATTTGCTACTGTCCTACAAACCTCTGCACTTGGAGGCCCAACAACGTCTACAAGAAGAAGGTTGTGTAGTAGACATCAATCAGTTTCTGGCGCCGTTGCCAGGGAGGTGAGTGCTTGAAGGTATATCTTTAGATCTTGCAATTGAATATTTTTGTTTCTTGTTTTATCACTAGTTTAGTGTATAAAAGAAAACTACAAAAAAATGGAATTGAGGGTGCCTCATATGCTTCATCTTTTCAATATGTTTCATGAAAATGATGGGAAGGATAATTGTGCTCAATTGCTAGAGGAAGAATGCATTAGAATGTTTGGCACTAAATCTTTGAATGATGATCATGATTGCAATGTTGTTAGTATGAACTCTTTGAATATCCATAGTACTAATGATGATTGCACTAGTCATGATGAAAATGTCTCCTATAAGCATGTCAATTTTTGTGGAGTGCATAGAGTTTGCAAGTACACACCAAATAGGGAAGATAGATTTTGCAAGAGGCATAACTATTTAAAAACTAAATGGTTGCAAGAGAGGCTAGATGCTTGTGCTGAAAATTTAAAATTTCTTTGCCATCCTTGTGAACTTTGCAATGAATGTGATCATTTAAATCCCCAATGCAAATTGTTTTATGATCATATCGTGTCCAAAAATTGAGATAATTGATTTCCCTTGCACATCATAATGAACTTAGTTTGCTTTTGGGTTATGAAGAAATGAAACGTATAACTAAGGATATGTGTCGGGGAGGCTGATCGTACCCGCGAACACCTATGGGGCCGGCGGAGCAGGCCCCTTGTGGTTCGGAGGGGGGCGGAGATCGCACGAAGAGCGGATCGAGGCGAGGCACACGAGCAGTTTACCCAGCTTCGGAGCTCTACAGAGAGATAAAACTCCTACTGCTGCTTGTTTGATGTATTCTGTTCTTGCTAGGGAGCAATGCAAGCTACAAAACCTAGCGTGAGTGTCTCTGGTCTCGAGTGGGTCGAATGAACCGAACGAGCCGAACCTCCGGAACCCTGCGGAACCGAACCTTGCGAACCCTGCGGAACCGAACCCCTTCTACGTTGCACTCGGGCCTCCTTTTATATGCTCAAGGGGTCTCCGACAGGTGGCAACATAGGCGAGGGTACAAATGTAAAAACAGGAGTTGGTACTCCTACTTGAACAGTGTACAGTGCAAAATACCTAACTCTGACGGCAAGGGACAAAAGCAATAAATGCCCGTCATTGTCGCCCATACAGTGCAACAGAGGCCATCAGGTGCGCCTCCGCTCGCCACGATGGCGAGCCTGTCAGCGCCGCTTATCGCTGCTCTCCGCTGGCTGCACAGCCGCTCGACACGCGCCCATGGAACGGTCCCATGGCGACACGTCGCTGGGTGAGCTGGAGCGGGGACGGAGAGAGGTTGCATGCCGCGGCAAGCGCCTTGCCGCGGCCGAATCCTTGTCGCGTTTGGGAGCTTGTCGCTTCACCAAGCCTTCCCGGCAAGCTCCTCTTGCCGGGGCCTTGCTTCCTTCGTGCCTCAAGTGGCCTTCCCGGCAAGCTCCTCTTGCCGGGGCCTTCTTCGTGCTTAGAGAGGCCTTCCCGGCAAGCTCCTCTTGCCGGGGTCTTGTCTTCTGAAAGGCTGCGGAGGGTCTTGGCGGACGCCCGGCGAGGCTTGCCACGGGGACGCTGCGACTGCCCGTGCACAAGTTCGGGGTACTAAGGTACCCCTACTTTAGTACACTGACAGGAGCCCCCGGGTCTGGGCCATACACGGTGCCGAGCGCTGTTGGGCCAGGCCCAAAACAGGCACGGCACGCGGCCTGGGTCCAAACCCTCTCCAGATCCGCCGGGTTCCCCGTGAACGCACGCGTCAATTGCGGCGTCGTGGGGAAGTGGGCGGCGTGCGGGGTCGCTTCACCCGTCGCCTCAGTTCTGCATCCCCGCCACGTGGTTCCCATGCTCTTGGGGTCGCGGACGGTGGAAGTGAAAAAAACTGGGCCGTTACGAGCAGAGGCAGCAGGTCGGCCCCGATTCCCTGCTCTTCCTATGCCCTGATTTGCCGAGCGGGGCGGTCGAGCCCCCACCTTGCTTCCTTAAAAAGAGCGGAAGGGGAGCGCAGAAGCCCGCACTCTCCTATCTCCTCCTTTCCTCAGTTTCTGCTCCCCTTTCTCTCATTCGTCATGGAGAAAAGGAACCTTGGTTCTTCATCGGTGGCGGTGAGGGTCGCCGCTAGACAGCGCTCCCCTCCCAACCCCGTGCCCGGGGTGGCAGAACCGGCCACAAGGGGAAGAGGGAGGGGGCGAGGTCGTGGACGAGGTCGCGGCGCTCGGGGAAGAGGCGGACGGGGCGGCGCGCCGTCTCCGCTTCCGCCGGCGGTTCCCCTCCCTGCGGCGGTCCATACAGGGGACGACCCTTGCGAGTTCTTCGTCAGGCTGCGCCGGGCGCCTCGTCGTCGCCTCCGGCTTCCAGCTCCGTTCGCGAGCGCGATGGAGTCGGATCCGCCCGAGACACTGAGATTGCACATGAGGGGCTGTGGAATCAGCGGCATGCGAGTCCGTGTTGTATTCCCAGCCCCTAATGTGATGTATCTCGATCGTGGGTGGAAGACGTTCACTCGCATCCACAGCCTGATGGCGGGGTCTACCCTCCATTTTAAGTTAATGGAGGGTGATCTCCTCTCCGTCAAGGTCTTCGGGGATCTCGGTACTCGGGCGAAGTGCTGCATGGATAGCTCCTCCGACAGCGAAGATTCCCCCTCGAGCGAGAGTGACGAGGAGGAGAGCGACAGCGACGACGAGGGTAGCAGGCCCGATTAGTTGTCGGGCGCCGCTTCGTGCGTCACCGGCGACCCCATCATCCGCGTCGCCGGCTCCTTGAACTCCCCGGGGTCGTCTCCTTGGGCGACTGGCGTAGGGAGGCTGCGGAAGGGGAAGAGGGATGGCGACAAGGCCGTCAAGTCGGAGTATGAGGCGTAGTGCCCTCGGACAGCGTCTTGACGTCCTGCCGCCCGTCTTGAGCCCCGCTTCCGGCGCTGCCATCTCCGTCAAGCCCTCGGGAGCTCCGGGATGTTCCCTTGGTGCCTTCGCACTGTAGCTTCGCCTAAGCGTTTCTTTTGCCCTTCTCGCCTCCTTCACCTACCTCCTGAAGAGAGGGACAGAAAAAGGGATTACGGGCATCTTATCTTTTTAATTTGTAAGCCTTCGGGCCTTATCCGCATTTAAAACTTGTAATCTTCTCTTTCATGTTTTTCATTCCCCACGGATTGCATCCGAGTAGAATGTTTTTAATGAAAAAGGGATGCTTGAAAAGGGACGAAGGGCTTATCTGATATCGCAGCCCCCGGCAACTCCGGCTTGCCGCAGTCCCCGGCAACTCTGGCTTGCCGCAGCGCCCGGCAACTTTGGTTGCCGGGGCTTGGGTGCCGGTGCGCCCTTCTTCTCCTCTTCGCTGTTATTTCAGTTCTGAGAACGATTTAGCCAGTGCCGCAATAAGTTATTTTTGTAATATAACTTTATTCTGGGCAACATTTGCTACGTTACTTCCTTTACTCGACTCTTGGCTTTGTATGTTTTTACCCTACGCTTTTCAGGGAAACTTGCCGGTGCAGGCACCCTTGCCGAGAGCGGAACTTCAGCAGCCTGCTGGCGGGGTCGCTACCGACAAGTAACCTTGTCGCGGACTAGCCGCAGCTCACTTAAGTTTTTGAGCGGACTCGAAACAAAGTAAGGGCGCGACCAGTCACGATTTGGTTCCTCCGCGCATGGGTTTTTCATACAAAGCGCGGTCGTTCAAGGAAGATAACTTTAAAAATTTAAAAATTGATTGCTCAAACTTTGGCAACTTAGCTTTTCTGTCTCTTGCTTCCCGATGAGGTGAAACTTCCTCGAGCGGCGCCTGGTCCATAGTATTATCTCCTCCTCCCCCCTGGTTAACTTGTGCGCGAGGGAGCCTCCCTTTCTTTGAGAAAAGAAAAAGAAGAGGAAATGACGTTATGGAGCCCAGCGGCTCAATTCTGCTTACCGGGTGTGGTTGCTGCACAAAGTGTTAGCTAAAACATGCAATAAAATGATGAAAGCACGAATTTGACAAGCTGTGCGCAACACATGAGCTTTTATCGATGCACGGGTCTGCGCCCGGCTTTGTACAAAGGATTACATGCAACATCGGCAAGACTTGTACAAAGCGTGGTTGCCGGAACGGGTTCGACAACCGCGCCTTATGGGTAAAACTTACGAAGATGCTCAATGTTCCGTGAGTTGCTCACCGAATGCCATCTTCGGTCTCAAGGCGGACAACGCCAGGCCTAGTGACTCGTTTCACCCGATAAGGGCCTTCCCACTTCAAGGCCAACTTGTTTGAATTCTTGGCGGACTGAACGCGCGAAGAACAAGGTCGCCTTCCTCGAGACTTCGCACTAACCCTACGGCTATGGTAGCGACGCAGAGCTTCTTTGGTAGCGGCGGCTCGCCACAGCGGCTGAAGACGATCCTCCTCAAGGAGCAAGCGGTCGTCATCTTGTCGCAGCTGCTCTTGCTCAAGCTCATCATAAGCGAGCACTCGAGGCGACCCATATACGAGTTCCGTGGGGAGAACTGCCTCTGCTCCATAGACTAGAGAAAAGGGTGTCTGGCCGGTGGCTCGATTTGGCGTCGTCCTGATCGACCAAAGAACCACCGGTAGCTCCTCGATCCAGTTTCTTCCGCACTTGTGGAGCCTGTCGAAAGTTCTGGTCTTGAGCCCGCGCAGCAGTTCAACATTTGCCCTCTCTGCTTGACCGTTGCTTCTCGGGTGAGCAATGAAGCAAAGGCAGACCTTGGCGCCAAGGTCTTGGACGTCTTGCATGGAGGTGCGACTGCGTGAATTGTGTGCCGTCGTCGGTGATGATCCGGTTGGGGATTCCAAACGGCAAACAATTGACTGAAGAACTTGACTGCCGACCGTGCCACCTTCCTCATCGCTTCCACTTCCGTCCACTTTGTGAACTTGTCGATGGCGACGCATAAGTACTCAAAGCCCCGCATAGCCTCGGGGAAGGGGCCGAGGATGTCGAGCCCCGGACCGAAAATGGCCAGGATAAGGGATCGTCTGGAGAGCTTGAGCTGGCTGGTGTATCTGTTTGGAATGGAACCGCACGCTTCACACTTGGTTACTTGTGCAGTTGCATCTCGGAGGGCTGTCGGCGGAAGAAACCTTGCCGGAATGCTTTGCCGGCAAGTGCTCTTGCGCCAATGTGGTGACCACATATGCCTCCATGTATCTCTGCCAACAGCTTACATCCATCTTCCCCGGAATACACTTCAATTTCACACCGTTGAGTCTTCTTCTATACAAGTATGCCGTCGACAAACTGGTACATACTTGACTGCCGGGCTACTCTTTCCGCTTCTTCTTGCTCTTCGGAAGTTCTCCGTCTGCAAGGAAATGGACAATCTGCTGCGCCCATCTTTGGAGCTTGCGGCTCGACAACAAGGACTAAAGGCACATCTGCTGCTGCAGGAACATCAGCTTCCACGGCAAGGACCTGAGGTCCTGCCGGAGCTTGATGGTCCCCGACAAGCTTGCCGGAGCAAGACTTGTCGGTAGCGTCTGCTTCAACGAAACAAACCCTGGGATCTGTCGGAGCAGACTGCTCCTCAGCACTGTTGGTGTTGATCTTGGGGACCTTTGCAACGACGGCTTCGGGAAGCTCTGTCGGAAAGTAGTCACCAGAGGCCAACTTCCTCTTCTTGCTTTGTCCAGTTGATGGCGTTACGGTTGGCTGAGTCAGCTTGAGCACGAAAATCCCTGGTTCCACAGGCAACTTAAGTGCGGCGCACTTTGACGAGCCGTCACAATATCATTCTGAGCTCTTGGAACATGTTCCATTTGCAGGCCGTCAAAGTGCTCTTCTAGCTTTCTCACTTCATCAACGTAGGCTTCCATCAACGGACTCTGGTAATCTTTGTTGACTTGGCGGACGACGAGTTGCGAGTCACCCCTGACAATAATCTTCTTGATCCCAAGGTCCACGGCGATCCTGAGACCGGCAAGCAAACCTTCATACTCTACAGTATTGTTTGTCGCTTGCTCCTTGGGAAAGTGCATCTGGACGACGTACTTGAGGTGCTCTTCGGTGGGTGCGATAAGTAGCACGCCGGCACCGGCGCCTTGCAGCGAGAAGGCACCATCAAAGTACATCAGCCACTCTTTGCTTCCTTCCTTGACGGGAATGCTCGTCTCCGGAATCTCTTCATCTGGTGTTGGCGTCCATTCCGCTATGAATTCTGCCAACGCCTCGCTTTGGATAGTTGATGTGCTTTCAAACTTGAGACCAAAGCTTGACAGCTCCAGTGCCCACTCGACAATCCCGCCTGCCGCTTCGGATTCTCGCAATATCCTCTTCAGCGAAAGCGGGTGACAACTGTGATCTCATGTGCTTGGAAGTAATGGCGCAGCTTTCTCGAGGCCATGAGGAGGCCGAAAAGCAATTTCTGCACACCAGTAGTACCTTGACCTAGCCCCTGCAGGGGGAACCGACAAAGTAGACCAGCGCTGCACCATCCTTTTCTGTGTCTGCATTCATGTGTCTGCTGGATTCATCCTTGTCGGGACCAGAGCTTGTCGTGAAGCCCCGCTTGTCGCCGGATGTGCTTGCCGTGGTTGCTAGCTCTCATCCGCCTCCCTCTCCGCTACTAACGCAGCACTAACCACTTGATTGGTTGCCGCTATATATAGCAGCAACTTCTCTCGTGGCTTAGGTGCGACAAGTGTTGGAGTGGAGGACAGGTATCTCTTCAAGTCCTGCAGCGCAGCCTCCGCTTCAGTCCATTTCATTGGACCTGCCTTTTTCAAAATTTTGAAAAAGCGGCGGTATGCTCAGCAGATCTAGAAATAAACCTGCTGAGAGCAGCCATGCAACCGGCAAGTCTTCGTACATCCTTGACGCGCCTTGGTGCTTCAATCTGCTCGATGGCCTTGATCTTGTCGGGTTTAGCTTCAATCCCTCGTTGAGACATGAAGGACCCGAGAAGCTTGCCGGAAGGGACTCCAAACACGCACTTCTCGGGGTTGAGCTTGAGGTTGATCTTGCGCAGATTTGCAAAGGTCTCGTCCAGATCTTGAACCAGAGTTGCTTTGTCCTTGCTTTTGACCACTATGTCATCCATGTAGGCTTCTACATTTACGTGCATTTGCGGCTCGAAGCGTCATGGACTACCCTTGCAAATGTTGAACCAGCATTCTTCAAACCGAAAGGCATCGGTATGAAAACAAGATGTACCACATGGTGTGATGAATGCGGTCTTCTCCTCATCTTCTTCAGCCATGAAGATCTGATGGTATCTCGAGTATGCATCAAGAACGAAAGCAAATCACATCCAGCCATGGAGTCAACAATCTGGTCAATGCGCGGCAAGGGAAATGGATCTTTGGGACAAGCTTTATTAACATCCGTGAAGTCAATACAAAGTCTCCATTTTCCATTTGCCTTGCGCGCGACTACGAGATTGGCCAACCACGTGGGATGGAGCACTCCTCGACAAGGCCTGCCGCTTCCGGTTCTTGATCTCTTCGCTATGAATTCTTGGCGCTCCACCGCTTGCTTCCCGACTTTTTGCTTGACGGGCGCGCGCATGAGGACAAACGGCCAGCGGTGCTCAATCACTTTCCTGGGAACACCGGGATGTCGACGGTTGCCATGCAAACACGCCGACATTCGCCCGCAGAGAAAGCAACGAGCGCCGCTTCCTATTTAGGGTCGAGAGAGGCACTGATGGTGAAGGTATCACCAGTGCCGTCCTCCTTGGCGGGCACCTTCTTGGTCTTGACGGAGCCACCATCTTCTTGCACTTGCCGGTGGAGCTCGATGGTGCGTCCTCGACGGTAGCGCAGCACTCCGAAGAGGTGCGCTTGCCGGAGTGAGCATCGAGCCCTTGCTGGACTTGGACTTGGTCTTCTTCTTCCCCGGAGCTTGGTGGCAAGTGTTGGGCGATGCAGCCATGTGCTGCATCCCGGTAGATCTTGTCGGCACAGATAAGGGCATCCTTCTTGTCGCCATGGACAGAGATGACGCTTATCGGGCCTGGCATCTTGAGTAGGTTGTAAGCGTAGTGAGTGGCTGCCATGAACTTGGCGAGTGCTGGACGGCGAAGTATCCCATTGTAAGGCAATGGGAAATCTGCAACGTCGAATGTAACCCTCTCAGTCCTGAAGTTCAGCTCGCTGCCAAATGTGACCGGCAACGTAATCTTCCCCTTCGGCTTGCTCCTTCCTGGATTGATTCCTTGGAAGGTACCGGTCTCTTCGAGCTCGCTGTCAGGGATTTGAAGCTTCTGGAGCACCGCGGAGGAGATCAGATTCAAGCCGGCCCCGCCGTCAACTAACATTTTTGTGACCTTGAGGTTGCGGATGGTTGGTGAGACCAACATCGGCAAGCACCCGACCGCTTGATCCAGCGGTCAGGATGGTCCTCAATATCAAAAATGATAGGCGTGCTGGACCACTTCAGAGGCTTGCGTGACTCTACGGATGGTTCCGCTACATTGACCTCCCGCATCCATTGCTTGAGTTGGCGGTGGGAGGTATGCCGGGAAGCACCTCCGTCAACGCAGAGAACCTCTGTGGCTTTCTGAAACTCCTTCTCATCGGCGTCATCGTCTTCCATATCTTCGTCGTCATCATCATCTTCATCCTTGTCGCGCCGCTGAGGTCGATCTCCTTGCCGCTGCTTGGCCTTGCCGCGGCGTCCTCCCCGGCCGGGACGTTTCTTGCTTGCTCCCCCAGCACCTTCCTGGGCCTTCTCCTTGTCGCGCCGCTTGTACTCAGCTCTCTGCTGTTCGACAAGCTGCTCGACCTTCTTGCAGCTCTGGAGGTCGTGGCCCTTGGTGCGGTGGATCTTGCGGTACTGCTTGCCGGAGCTGTCCTGCTTGTCGGCGGCCGCCACCGACTGGTGGTTGGCGTCAGCGGCAACCTCCTTGCCGGAGCCACCAGCCTTGGCGTTCTTGTCGCCACTTCCATTGCCGGACTGCTCGACTCCTAGCACTTCTCTGGCTTTCTTCTTCCTGTTGCCTCGCCGCTGGCCCTTTTTTGCCGGGCGGTGTCATCCTTGTCGAGATCCTGCTTCAGCATTCTCTTACGAGTCTCCTCCCTTCCTCGGTAGCGTGCACACTTGTCGGCGATAGGCGTACAGCTCACCGACGTCCTTGACTTTGCGCCGCCATCTCCTCCCTCATCCTGCGGTTCCGCACATTACGATGAAATGCGCTGATCACCGCGGCGGGGTGGACGTCTGGATGTTGTAGTGCACACGGCTGAATCTCTGGATGAACTTATGAGGGACTCTCCTTCCTTCGGGCGAGCAAGTGAAGGTCACTCTCTGGCCATGAGGTTTGTGGCCACCGTGAAGGCGCCAACAAACTGATGGCACAGATCTGCCCAAGAGGATATGGAGCTGTCCGGCAAGTGCATGAGCCAAGATCTCGGCGTTGAGCTTGAGGACGAGCGGGAAGTAGTTGGCGAGGATCTTGTCGTCCCGTCCCCCGCAGCCTGCACCGCGATGGTGTAGATGCTAAGGAACTCCGACGGATGCGTCCTGCCATCATACTTCTCCGGCACGTCTGGTTTGAAGTTCTTCTGGCTGGGCCACTGGACTTGCCGCAGCTCACGAGTGAACGCAGGGCAACCTACCGCGTACGACAAGTCGCCTGGCTCCTCCGGCGCGCGCATGTCAACAGAAAGCCCAGCGCGCTTGTCGGACTGACGTTGCGCTTCTCTTCGGCGCTCGATGCGGGTTCGAGCGTCCTCTTGTTGTCGCTCATGAAGAACTTGGCGCTGATCGCGACGAGCCCACGGATCCGACGACGCAGTGGAGTCGCTGTCGAGGTGGATCCGTTGGGTCGGCGATCTTGGCCTTCTTGGCGGAGAGTGCACGGTGGTGGCACCTCTGACAGTCTCGTCACCACCGGCTCGTGCCTTGTCGTCACGCCGCGGCAATGATGGCGTTGGTTGCCGCGGAGCGTCGCCGTTGGCAAAGCCGATGAGGCTCTGGATAGTGGCCCTCCACTCGTCGACCTTGTCGGCCGTTGGAGGGTAGTCGAGGAGCAGCTGAGCTCTCGCCAGAGCTTCTGCGGGAGTAGTGGGTGGCATTGGAGAACGGTGCGAGGAGCGGGACACGCTCGGACTTCTAACTACGTTAGAAGGAGCAGCGCCCCGTCCGGGCGACCGTATCTCACTTGTGCCAGCATGTTGGCGCACATGATGTTCTTGAGGGTCTCGATCCAACGAACGTATGGCGTTGTGAAAGCCATGACGTTGTTGGTCCCGCGTCTCCTGAGATGGGCGCGGGGGATGTGCGGACGCCGAGGTTTGCGGTGCCTTGTCCTTGGACTTGGCAACGTCGCGAGCACCTTCGTCGGCGCCCGTCCCTCCGCCAGCGTCTGCCCCACCACCCGTTTGCTGCGGTGAGGGTGGGTACGACGCGGACGGCTCTGCTGCCGCCGAAGCCTTCTTCTTCAGTGGCATGTTGAGGAAGATATTGATGACGCTGCTCGTGTGAACGCTGGATCGGGATCACACAGCCTCGACGCCCCCTACCGGGCGCGCCAGAGATGTCGGGGAGGCTGATCGTACCCGCGAACACCTATGGGGCCGGCGGAGCAGGCCCCTTGTGGTTCGGAGGGGGGCGGAGATTGCACGAAGAGCGGATCGAGGCGAGGCACACGAGCAGTTTACCCAGCTTCGGAGCTCTCCGGAGAGATAAAACTCCTACTGCTGCTTGTTTGATGTATTCTGTTCTTGCTAGGGAGCAATGCAAGCTACAAAACCTAGCGTGAGTGTCTCTGGTCTCGAGTGGGTCGAATGAACCGAACGAGCCAAACCTCCGGAACCCTGCGGAACCGAACCTTGCGAACCCTGCGGAACCGAACCCCTTCTACGTTGCACTCGGGCCTCCTTTTATATGCTCAAGGGTCTCCGGCTGTGGCAACATAGGCGAGGTACAAATGTAAAAACAGGAGTTGGTACACCTACTTGAACAGTGTACAGTGCAAAATACCTAACTCGGCGGCAAGGGACAAAAGCAATAAATGCCCGTCATTATCGCCCCTCTGATTACCTGTGAGAGGCCGTCAGTGCGCCTCCGCTTCGCCATGATGGCGAGCCTGTCAGCGCCGCTTATCGCTGCTCTTCGCTGGCTGCACAGCCGCTCGACACGCGCCCATGGAACGGTCCCATGGCGACACGTCGCTGGGTGAGCTGGAGCGGGGACGGAGAGAGGTTGCATGCCGCGGCAAGCGCCTTGCCGCGGCCGAATCCTTGTCGCGCTTGGGAGCTTGTCGCTTCACCAAGCCTTCCCGGCAAGCTCCTCTTGCCGGGGCCTTGCTTCCTTCGTGCCTCAAGTGGCCTTCCCGGCAAGCTCCTCTTGCCGGGGCCTTCTTCGTGCCTAGAGAGGCCTTCCCGGCAAGCTCCTCTTGCCGGGGTCTTGTCTTCTGAAAGGCTGCGGAGGGTCTTGGCGGACGCCTGGCGAGGCTTGCCACGGGGACGCTGCGACTGCCCGTGCACAAGTTCGGGGTACTAAGGTGCCCCTACTTTAGTACACCGACAATATGCCAGAATTTGTCCTTGATGAAGTTCTTGATTTTTATCTAGAGGAAATTTATATGTATTGTGCGGTGAATTGCATTGAAAAGCCTTATATTGCCAATTACATAAAGACAACAAAACAAATAGAAGATTAAGAGAATTATAATGAAAGGGAAGAGACTTCCCAATATCTTCCTATTATTTCTTATGATGAATCAGGTAACGAGGAGGAGCCTTCTATTCAACCAATCTCATTAATAAGGAGCTCCAAAAAGAGGATTAAACCCACACATAATGTGAAGAAGAAAAAAAGAAAAGACGGAGAAGCAAAGTTGAAAAGGTATCCCTCCCAAATGATGTTTCTCCTATTACTCATTGTGATGATGATTATTGCTATACTATTGGTGCTATCCATACTATTAATGATGAGAGTGATTATGCTTATGATATGAAAAGGCCCAAGCTTGGGGTGCTATGTTTGATGAGAATGACATGTTTGAGAATATATTTGCTGCAATTAATGTTTGTCCCAAGCTTGGGGATGCTATGTTTAATGAAGATGATATTTTTAGCCTCCCAAGTTTTGATGAGCAAATTTTTTATGATGATAGCATGCCTCCTACTTATGATGATTATATTGATGAAAGTGGGTTTGGAAGAGTGTCAACTTTAGGAAGTAATGGTCCCACTATTTTGGAGGATGTTGAATCTTATTGTGATAAATATGAAAGTCGATTTGGAGAGGTCATGACTTTATTTAGTAATGATTCCACTATCTTGGAAGAGGTTTCAATCGATTATGATGAGAACAAAGTTGCTACTTATGATAATTATTGTGATGATAATTATGCTATAAAAAGTAGTGATGATTATATTTATAAAACTTGTCATGATTATGATTACCCTTTTTCTGAACTTTATTCTTTCAATGTGGAAACAATTTATAGTATTCAAGTTTCTTATGATACTCCCACTATTCCGATTGAGAAGAATTTTGCTTATGTAGAGAGTAGTAAATTTTCTATGCTTGTAAATCATGAAAATAATGCTTTAGGTGCTGGTTATGTTGTTGAATTAATTCATGATGCTACTGAAAATTATTATGAGGGAGGAATATATGCTTGTAGGAATTGCAATAATATCAAGTTTCCTCTCTATGTGCTTAAAGTTTTGAAGTTATGCTTGTTTTGTCTTCCTATGCTAGTTGATTATTGTTCGCATAAGTTGTTTTCTCACAAAATCCCTATGCATAGGAAGTGGGTTAGACTTAAATGTGCTAGTCATATTCTTCATGATACTCTCTTTATGTTTCAATTCTTATCTTTTAGGTGAGCATCATTGAAATCATCATGCCTAGCTAGGGGCGTTAAACGTTAGCGCTTGTTGGGAGGCAACCCAATTTTATTTTTGTTCTTGGCTTTTTGCTCCTATTTAGAAATAAATAATTCATCTAGACTTTTTTATATGTGTTTTTATGTTTTAAATTAGTGTTTGTGCCAAGTAGAACCTTTGGGAAGACTTGGGTGAAGTCTTTTTGATCTTGCTGTACAAAACAGAAACTTTAGTGCTCACGAGATTAGCTACAACTTTTTGCTGGAGAGTGATATTTAGTTGATTATTTTTGAAGATGATTAATAGATAAATTCCTCACGTACAGAAATTTATTTTAGAATTTTTGTAGTTCCAGAAGTTTGCGTTAGATACAGATTACTACAGACTGTTCTGTTTTTGACAGATTCTGTTTTTCGTGTGTTGTTTGCTTATTTTGATGAAACTATGGCTAGTAATGGAGTTTATGAACCATAGAGAAGATGGAATACAGTAGGTTTAACACCAATATAAATAAATAATGAGTTCATTACAGTACCTTAAAGTGGTGTTTTGTTTTCTTTCGCTAACGGAGCTCACGAGATTTTCTGTTAAGTTTTGTGTTGTGAAGTTTTCAAGTTTTGTGTAATTATTTGATGGATTATGGAACAAGGAGTGGCAAGAGCCTAAGCTTGGGGATGCCCAAGGCACCCCAAGGTAAAATCCAAGGACAACCAAAAATCCTAAGCTTGGGGATGCCCCGGAAGGCATCCCCGCTTTTGTCTTTGTCCATCGGTAACTATACTTGGAGCTATATTTTTATTCACCACATGTCATGTGATTTGCTTGGAGCGTCTTGTATGATTTGAGTCTTTGCTTTTTAGTTTACCACAATCATCCTTGCTGTACACACCTTTTGAGAGAGACACGCATGAATCGGAATTCATTAGAATACTCTATGTGCTTCACTTATATCTTTTGAGTTAGATAATTTTGCTCTAGTGCTTCGCTTATATCTTTTTAGAGCACATCGGTGGTTTTATTTAATACAAATAATTGATCTCTTATGATTTGAGTCTTTACTTATATTTTTTTGAGAGTCCTTTAGAACAACATGGTAATTTTCTTTTGTTATAAAACTAGTCCTAATATGATAGCCATCCAAGATAAAAACTTTAAAGTGCATTGAATACTAAGAGAAGTTTGATACTTGATAGTTGTTTTGAGATATAAAGGTGGTAATATTAGTGTTGTGCTAGTTGAGTAATTGTGAAATTGAGAAATAATTGTGTTGAAGTTTGCAAGTCCCGTAGCATGCACGTATGGTAAACTTTGTGTGACGGTCGGGGACGAGCGATGGTCTCCTTATGAGTGGCGGTCGGGGACGAACGATGGTCTTTTCCTACCAATCTATCCCCCTAGGGGCATGCGTAGTAGTACTTTGCTTTGAGGGCTAATAAACTTTTGCAATAAGTATATCAGTTCTTTATGACTAATGTGAGTCCATGGATTATACACACTCTCACCCTTCCATCATTGCTAGCCTCTTCGGTACCGTGAATTGCCCTTTCTCACCTTGAGAGTTGGTGCAAACTTCGCCGGTACATCCAAACTCCGTGATATGATACTCTCTATCACATATAAACCTCCTTATATATTCCTCAAAACAGCCACCATACCTACCTATTATGGCATTTCCATAGCCATCCCGAGATATATTGCCATGCAACTTTCCACTGCTCCGTTTATTATGACACGCATCATCACTGTCATATTGCCTTGCATGATCATGTAGTTGACATCGTATTTGTGGCAAACCCACCATGCTAATTTTTCATACATGTCACTCTTGATCCATTGCATATCTCGGTACATCGCCGGAGGCATTCACATGGAGTCATATTTTGTTCTAAGTATCGAGTTGTAATTCTTGAGTTGTAAGTAAATAAAAGTGTGATGATCATCATTATTAGAGCATTGTCCCATGTGAGGAAAGGATGATGGAGACTATGATTCCCCCACAAGTCGGGATGAGACTCTGGACAAAGAAAAAAAAAGAGGCCAAAAAAAGAGAGAAAGGCCCAAATAAAAAAATAAAACAATGAGAGAAAAAGAGAGAAGGGACAATGTTACTATCCTCTTTCCACACTTGTCTTCAAAGTAGCACCATGATCTTCATGATAGAGAGTCTCTTATTTTTTCACTTTCATATACTAGTGGGAATTTTTCATTATAGAACTTGGCTTGTATATTCCAATGATGGGCTTCCTCAAAATGCCCTAGGTCTTCGTGAGCAAGCAAGTTGGATGCACACCCACTTAGTTTCTTTTGACGAGCTTTCATATATTTATAGCTCTAGTGCATCTGTTGCGTGGCAATCCCTACTCCTTGCATTAACATCAATTGGTGGGCATCTCCACAGCCCGTTGATTAGCCGCGTCAATGTGAGACTTTCTTCTTTTTTGTCTTCTCACATAACCCCTATCATCATACTCTATTCCACCCCTAGTGCTATGTCCATGGCTTGCGCTCATGTATTGCGTGAGGGTTGAAAAGGCTGAAGCGCGTTAAAAGTATGAACCAATTGCTCGGCTTGTCATCGGGGTTGTGCATGATGGGAGTATTTTGTGTGACGAAAATGAAGCATGGACAAACTATATGATTTTGTAGGGATAAGCTTTCTTTGGCTATGTTATTTTGATAAGACATAATTGCTTGGTTAGTATGCTTGAAGTATTATTATTTTTATGTCAAAATTACACTTTTGTCTTGAATCTTATGGATCTGAATATTCTTTCCACAATAAAGAAGGTTACATAATAAATATGTTAGGTAACATTCAACATCAAAAATTTCATTTTTATCATTTACCTACTCGAGGACGAGTAGGAATTAAGCTTGGGGATGCTTGATACGTCTCCAACGTATCTATAATTTTTTATTGTTCCATGCTATTACATTATCAACCTTGGATGTTTTATATGCATTTATATGCTATTTTATATGCTTTTTGGGACTAACCTATTAACCTAGAGCCCAGTGCCAGTTTCTGTTTTTTCCTTGTTTTGAGTATCGCAGAAAAGAAAACCCAAACGGAGTCCAATTGACCTGAAACTTCACGGAACTTATTTTTGGACCAGAAGAAGGCCACGGAGTAAAATATTTGGGCCAGAAGAGTCCCGGGCTGCCCACGAGGGTGGGGGGTGCCCCCACCCCCCTGGGCGCGCCTCCCTACCTCGTGGACAGCCCGGAGACCCCCCTGACTTGTTCTCGATGCCAAAACCTCTTATATAAATAGAAACCCCATAACATAACCTAGATCGGGAGTTCTGCCGCCGCAAGCCTCTGTAGCCACCAAAAACCAATCGGGACCCTGTTCCGGCACCCTGCCGAAGGGAGAACCCTCACCGGTGGCCATCTTCATCATCCCGGCGCTCTCCATGACGAGGAGGGAGTAGTTCACCCTCGGGGCTGAGGGTATGTACCAGTAGCTATGTGTTTGATGTATCTCTCGTGTTCTTGATTTGGCACGATCTTGATGTATCGCGAGCTTTGCTATTATAGTTGGATCTTATGATGTTTCTCCCCCTCTACTCTCTTGTAATGGATTGAGTTTTCCCTTTAAAGTTATATTATCGGATTGAGTCTTGAAGGATTTGAGAACACTTGATGTATGTCTTGCATGTGCTTATCTATGGTGAAAATGGGATATCGCGTGATCTACTTGATGTATGTTTTGGTGATCAGCTTGCGAGTTCCGTAACCTCGGGAACTTATGCATAGGGGTTGGCACACGTTTTCGTCTTGACTCTCCGGTAGAAACTTTGGGGCACTCTTTGAAGTTCTTTGTGTTGGTTGAATAGATGAATCTGAGATTGTGTGATGCATATCGTATAATCATACCCACGAATACTTGAGGTGACATTGGAGTATCTAGGGGACATTAGGGTTTTGGTTGATTTGTGTCTTAAGGTGTTATTCTAGTATGAACTCTATGATAGGTCGACCGGAAAGAATAGCTTCATGTTATTTTACTACGGACTCTTGAATAGATCGACCACAAAGGATACCTTTGAGGTGGTTTCATACCCTACCATAATCTCTTCGTTTGTTCTTTGCTATTAGTGACTTTGGAGTGACACTTTGTTGCATGATAAGGGATAGTTATATGATCCAATTATGTTATTATTGTTGAGAGAACTTGCGCTAGTGAAAGTATGAACCCTAGGCCTTGTTTCAATGCATTGCAATACAGTTTGTACTCACTTTTATCATTAGTTACCTTGCTGTTTTTATATTTTCAGATTACAAAAACCTATATCTACCATCCCTATCGCACTTGTATCACCATCTCTTAGCCGAACTAGTGCACCTATACAATTTACCATTGTATTGGGTGTGTTGGGGACACAAGAGACTCTTTGTTATTTGGTTGTAGGGTTGCTTGAGAGAGACCATCTTCAACCTATGCCTCCCACGGATTGATAATCCTCAGGTCATCCACTTGAGGGAAAGTGGCTACTGTCCTACAAACCTCTGCACTTGGAGGCCCAACAACGTCTCCAAGAATAAGGTTGTGCAGTAGACATCAGACAACTCAGCAAGCACCTGTGTGGTGGCGTGCAGATCTTCGTGAAGACTCTGCCACCGCACCAACTCAGCAGCGAGCCAACTAGCGTGGTTGAGGGAGTCCTGGATTAGGGGGTGTCAGGATAGCCGGACTATGCTATGACGCCCGGATAATCATGCTACAGTAATCTCACGTTAATGGTGCATCGTCACCTCTGTCAGTGTAGTTAATCTCGGGTTAATTCGAAACCATTTCAAAATTCAAATTCAAATTTATGTCAACAACAAAAGTTTTCAAAAATTGAAACAAAAAATGTTCGGTGGGTGCCGAATATTACAAGGGTAATTATAGTAAAGAAAACATATTTTTAGAAAATGCCTAAATATTTTAAAATGATTTAAAACAGAAAAGAAAATAAATAAAAAGAAAAGAAAACACAAAAACAGAAAAGAAAACTAACAAAAAAAATAGAAGAGGAACCCCCTGGCTTCGGCCCAGCTCACCACAGGCCCAATTGGGCCAACTCACCAGGCCTAGCCGGCCACTCCCCCATTTCCTCTTATCCACTCCCCTAGCAAATCCTAACCCATAACCCCTAGTTCCCCACTCGCCTCCCACACGATCCCCTCTCCTCCCTCTGTCCCCCGATCCAGATCGGGGGGAAATGCCCCTGACGCCACCCCACCGCGCCTCCGACCTCCTTCACGACGCTACCTCGCCGGCGCCGCCCCTCCCGCCTTCTTGCTCACTCTCCTGCATGTCGCACGTCTTCCCCGAGCTCCGCAGGCCGCCGTACTCATCGCGCCTGACGCCTCGTCCACCATCGCCCGAAGGCCTCCCTATGGACGGACTACCCCGCCGTCACTGCTCGTCGCCACCGCTCGGAGCTCCTCCGCCTCGTTCGTCGCCCCATCCTTTTTCCCCCTCGACGCCTCCACCGAGCCACGCCGACCCCCTACCCGCCAACGCCGGTGAGGGCCACGCCCTCCCCTCTCTCCCTTGTCCCGTACGTGCATCAGCGTCGTACTTAGCCGCACCCAGCGCATGCTCACCGCGCCTTTGTCCGCGGTCGGCGAACCCCCTGCGTCTCTCTACAATCGCCGCCCACGCTCCCCGCGAGCCCCCGTCCGAGGCCCTGCACCCCGTCGTGACCTCGCAGTGCGCCCGCAACCACCCGCGCGTGGCCGTCCCTGCCCGACCGTGTTCCGCGCCACACCGGCCGCATCCCGCGCTCCCTTGCCTCCCTCTCCCCATGACGCTCCGCCGCTATCCGCCCAGACGCGCGCGCATCCTCCCCTGCTGCTGCGGCGGTTTGCGGCGCGCCATCGCCTGTCCTGCGCCGCCTCCACCCCACCACGCCAGCCGCCAAGCGTCGCCTTCGCTGAGGTCGGCTCGCCATGCGCCCATTGATTCTTGCAGACTTCGCCCAGCCCTGGCGAAGACCGTAATAGCGCCCATGCGCCCGCATCCAACGCCCGATACCCGCAACCGCATTGGCCCTTTGGACCAATGACAAGTGGGGCCCGCCATGTGAAACGTTTTTTTTAAAGAATTTTTTATTAAAATTAAGTAATTAATTAATTAGTAAAGTAATTAATTTAATTAATCCTGGTTAGGTAGCTAATTAAAACCTAATCAATATACTAATAAAACTAACTAATGTTGATTAGTGATCAGTCAATGACAGTGGGGCCCTCGTGTCGGTTTGACCCAGTCAACGGTCAGAGTGGACCGCTGATGTCATGCTACATCATGATGGCGTCATAAAATGATTTTCGAACTAAATAAATTCTGTCAATTCTAAAATTGAATTAAAATGTTTAAAAATTAATATAAAATAATCCGTAACTCGGATGGAAAAACTTTGTATATGAAAGTTGATCAGAACGACGAGACGAATCCGGATACGCAGCCCGTTCATCCGCCGCACACCCCTAACCCATCGAACTCGCAACTTTCCCCCTCCGGTACCGCTGCCCGAAAACGTCAAACACCGGGGATACTTTCCCGGATGTTTTCCCCCTTCGCCGGTATCACCTCCTACTGCGTTAGGTCACCTCTAGCACCGCGTATTGCCATGTTACGCTTTGTGTTACAATTGATTGCTCTTTTATTTACTGTGTTCCCCCTCCGTTACTTCTTTCCGGTAGGCTCCGAGACCGTTGCCGATACCCCTGTGATCGACTACATCGACGACGACCCTTTCTTCTTGTCTGAGCAACCAGGCAAGCCCCTCCTCCCCTTGATCACCAGATATCGCCTATTCTTCTCTACTGCTTGCATTAGAGTAGTGTAGCATGTTACTGCTTTCAGTTAATCCTATACTGTTGCATAGCCTGTCCTTGCTACTACTGTTGTTACCTTTACCTGCTATCCTACTGCTTAGTATTGGATGCTAGTGTTCCATCAGTGGCCCTACACTCTTGTCCGTCTGCCATGCTATACTACTGGGCCGTGATCACTTCGGGAGGTGATCACGGGCATATACTATATACTTTACACTGTTACATTACAGGATACTGTTAGGAGATGGGGTGAAGGGGCGGTGGTTCCACCCAGTAGTGGTGGGCACAGGTTCCCGATGGCCCCGATTTGTTACTTTTGTGGCGGAGCGACAGGGCAGGATGAGACCACCTAGGAGAGAGGCGGGTCTGGCCCTGATCGGCGTTCATGGATACTTAACACGCTTAACGAGATCTTTGTATTTGATCTGAGTCTGGCCATTTGGTCTATACGCACTAAACAACTACGCGGGAACAGTTATGGGCACTCGACTTCGTGACGTCGGCGGCGGCGGCCTTGGCAGATTGGGTGAACGCCACTAGGCTAGGTTCGCCTTCCGCACGCATAGCGATGCAAGTGTGCTAAGGGCGATGGGCCCAAACCCCTGTGCGCTTAGGTTTAGACCGGCGTGCTGACCTCTCTGTTGTGCCTAGGTGGGGATGCAACGTGTTGATCTTCCGCGGCCAGGCATGACCCCGAAAAGTGCGTCCGGCCAAATGGGATCAAGCGTGTTGGGTTATGTGGTGCACCCCTGCAGGGAAGTTAATCTATTCGAATAGCTGTGTCCCTCGGTAAAAGGACGACCCGGAGTTGTACCTTGACCTTATGACAACTAGAACCGGATACTTAATAAAACACACCCTTCCAAGTGCCAGATACAACCCGGTGATCGCTCTCTAACAGGGCGACGAGGAGAGGATTGTCGGGTAGGATTATGCTATGCGATGCTACTTGGAGGACTTCAGTCTACTCTCTTCTACATGCTGCAAGACGGAGGTGGCCAGAAGCGTAGTCTTCGACAGAATTAGCTATCCCCCTCTTATTCTGGCATTCTGCAGTTCAGTCTACCGATATGGCCCTTTACACATATCCCCATGCATATGTAGTGTAGCTCCTTGCTTGCGAGTACTTTGGATGAGTACTCACGGTTGCTTTTCTCCCTCTTTTCCCCCTTTCCCTTCTACCTGGTTATCACAACCAGATGTTGGAGCCCAGGAGCCAGACGCCACCGTCGACGATGACTCCTACTACACTAGAGGTGCCTACTGCTACGTGCAGGCCGCTGACGACGACCAAGAGTAGTTTAGGAGGATCCCAGGCAGGAGGCCTGCGCCTCTTTCGATCTATATCCCAGTTTGTGCTAGCCTTCTTAAGGCAAACTTGTTTAACTTATGTCTGTACTCAGATATTGTTGCTTCCGCTGACTCGTCTATGATCGAGCACTTGTATTCGAGCCCTCGTGGCCCCGGCTTGTATTATGATGCTTGTATGACTTATTTTATTTTTAGAGTTGTGTTGTGATATCTTCCCGTGAGTCCCTGATCTTGATCGTACACGTTTGCGTGTATGATTAGTGTACGATTGAATCGGGGGCGTCACATATACCTTCGGCCGGACTCCTGGACTATGAAGATACAAGATTGAAGACTTCGTCCCTTGTCCGGAAGGGACTTTCCTTGGCGTGGAAGGCAAGCTTGGTGATGCGGATATGTAGATCTCCTACCATTGTAACCGACTCTGTGTAGCCCTAGCCCTCTCCGGTGTCTATATAAACCGGAGGGTTTTAGTCCGTAGGATGAACAAAAATCATACCATAGGCTAGCTTCTAGGGTTTAGCCTCCTTGATCTCGTAGTAGATCTACTCTTGTACTACCCATATCATCAATATTAATCAAGCAGGAGTAGGGTTTTACCTCCATCGAGAGGGCCCCGAACACAGGTAAAAACATCGTGTCCCTTGTCTCCTGTTACCATCCGCCTAGACGCACAGTTCGGGACCCCCTACCCGAGATCCGCCGGTTTTGACACCGACATTGGTGCTTTAATTGAGAGTTCCTCTGTGTCGTCACTTTTAGGCCCGATGGCTCCTCCGATCATCAACAACGACGCTGTCCGGGGTGAAACTTTTCTCCTCGGACAGATCTTTGTATTCGGCGGCTTCGCACTGCGGGCCAATTCGCTTGGCCATCTGGAGCAGATCGAAAGCTACGCCCCTAGCCATCAGGTCAGATTTGGAAGTTTAAACTACACGGCGAACGACCGCGGAGACTTGATCTTCGACGGATCTGAGCCACAGCCAAGCGCGCCGCACTGTCACGATGGGCATGATCTAGCTCTGCCGCCAAACAGTGCCCTGGAGGCCGCACCCGTGTCCGCTCCAACCCTTAGCTCGGAGCCGACCACACCAATCGAGGACGGGTGGTTAGACACCGCCTCGGGGGCTGCAATCTCTACGGCGATCAAGCCGAACACTAGCCTTTTCCTCTGCGAAGCCAGTGACTCCAAGGCGCCATACTCCTCTCCGGACTCCGAGCCCTCCGCGCCCCTACCAATCGAAGCCGATTGGGAGCCGATCATGGAATTCACCGCCGCAGATATCCTTCAGCACTCGCCCTTCGACGACATGCTGAATTCACTCAGGTCTCTCTCTTTGTCAGGAGAGTCCTGGCCGGACTATGACTGGCAAGATTGGGATGCGGACGATGAAGAAATTCGATGCCCACCCACCACCCACTTCAAAGCCACTATCGATAATCTAAACGACGTGCTCGACTTCGACTCTGAAGACATCGACGGTATGGACGACGATGTAGGAGACAAACATGAACCAACGCCTATAGGGCACTGGACAGCCACCTCATCTCATGACGTATACATGGTGGACACACCTAAAGGAAGCGACGACGAGGAACACAGGGATGCAACGAGAGATCATTCACTCGAAAAGCAATCAAAGCGGCAACGTAAGTGCCGCTCCAAGCCCTGCCTCGACAGAGATAGCAGCCACACAGACCCAGCCATAGAGCAGGACGAGCCGGCGGACGACGAACACGCCTTTGAGCAAACGCCCGAACAGGGCAACTTGGATAAACAAACCGAACAACCTGTCCCCAGCGAAAACAGCATTCCGGACGACCTTACCCCGGACAAGCTCATGGAGCAGAAGAACCTCCACAAAAGGCTCGTTGCCACTGCGCGTAGCCTGAAAAGCAGAAGCGGAAGCTCAAAACTGCGGAAGATGCACTCAGAATCAGATGGAGCAAAGTACTCAACACCGCAGACAAATATGGCGGCAGTCGCCACACCAAAAGCTATCCTAAGCAAAAGCTACTGCCTAAATTTGACGAGGAGGCCGTAGAGCCCCCGCAATCAAAAAATAAGAAAGCCACCCCGTCAGATAGACGACCCCATGGCCAGCATAGAGCGGCAAGCGGCGCCGCACACAAGCCGGCACACGTTCCACTCAAGGATTCGCATCAAATAGATGGCCCAGCCAGATCTATCTATGGGCCAAGAAAGCAAGCTCTCGTAAGCAATGCAACACAACCAATATCCGAACATCACGGCACACCCAAATACAGGGGATCCGCACACCCCCTATGTTTCACCGATGAGGTTCTGGACCATGAATTTCCAGCGGGATTCAAGCCCGTAAACATAGAGGCGTACGACGGAACAACAGAACCTGTATTCTGGATTGAGGATTACATCCTCCACATACACATGGCCAGAGGAGATGACCTCCATGCCATAAAATACTTACTCCTTAAGCTTAAAGGGCCAGCTCGGCACTGGCTCAAAATCCTTCCCGAAAACACCATTGGAAGTTGGGAAGAGCTCGAGGATGCTTTCCGGGAAAATTTTCAAGGGACCTATGTGCGCCCTCCGGATGCAGATGATCTAAGTCACATAATTCAACAGCCCGGAGAGTCAGCCCGGAAATTCTGGAACGGATTCCTTACTAAAAAGAATCAGATAGTCGACTGTCCGGACGCCGAAGCCTTAGCAGCTTTTAAACATAGCGTTCGAGACGAATGGCTCGCCTGACACCTCGGCCAAGAAAAGCCAAGAACAATGGCCGCATTAACAAGCCTCATGACCCACTTTTGCGCAGGAGAGGACAGCTGGTTGGCAAGATGTAGCACCAGCGACCCAAGTACATCCGAAGTTAGATATGTAAATGGAAAACCCCGACGCAGCAAGGACCAGCGCCGGAATAAGGGAAGCAGCCCATAGAGCACGGCAGTCAATGCCGGATTCAAAAGCTCGTGGCAGAGTCAGAAAAAGCCGCCCCTCCAGGATAACAGGGACGAGCTATCCAACCTAAACAAAATCTTGGACAGGATATGTCAAATACACAGTACCCCCGGGAAGCCTGCAAACCATACCCATAGAGATTGTTGGGTCTTCAAGCAATCCGGCAAACTCAACGCCGAACACAAGGGGCTCGACACACCAAGTGAGGATGATGACGAACCCTACAAGCAGAGCACCAGGAAATAAAAGAATTTTCCACAAGGAGTCAAAACAGTAAACTTACTTCACGTGACAAAACAAGCGGCACCCATAGAGATACGCGCCATACGGCCTATCCCAAAGGAGTCTCGCCACTGGTTGTTAAAACTGATCACCTTCGACCATCAGGATTACTCTAGAAGTATCCGGAACGCAGGCTGGACTGCCTTGGTATTAGATCCAATAATCGGCGGACTCCACTTTACAAATGTCCTGATGGATGGCGGCAGTGGTCTAAACCTGTTATATCAGGACACAATCCGCCACATGGGGATAGACCCAACAAAAATTCACCATGGCAACACTTCCTTTCAAGGAGTAACGCCAGGCCCAGTTGCCCACTGCACGGGCTCTCTCCGGCTAGAAATTATGTTCGGCTCCCCCGACAACTTCCGTCGCGAAAGGCTAACCTTCCATATTGCCCCATTCTCAAGCAGCTATCAAGAACTACTGGGACGCGAGGCTTTCGCCCGCTTTAATGCAATACCACATTATACGTCTCTTACGCTTAAGATGCCCGGTCCATGAGGCATCATCTCATTAAAGGGAAAACATTGAGTGCGCCTCCCGCGCTGAAGACTGTGCGGCTGCCTTAACAGCCCCACAATAAAACGGCTTCACCAGCCAAAACATCTAAACTGGTCGTTAAGACCACGAACACGGCTAGACGAGTCCGGCACAAACATATAATCGATAACGGCTTAATAGCCGTATACCCCTGTACTAGGGGCTCCGCTCATATAAAACAAGAGACAATCATGCTCAATCTTACCCATTTCAATTTATACTTTGTTTATTTTGTATAACTTCTGTTCGGCACGACCTTTCTTCATCTAAGTTCCTCTCTTTTACCGATGAACACCATGCTGCGCCCGTCCAGGATATGGCACAACGGAGACACAGGCGCAGACGTGCAGCAGGGACCCGTTCCAAGGATTCTTTTCAGATTAAGACCCTGCGTAAACCTTTTTTTACTGTCTCTTGTAGATACACATCCCCTGGTTTTTTGGTATAACCAAGGAGGAGGCTGGCGTCTTGGCATGTGGCCACGTCAGAATTTTGCTCGTACCTGGACACTAGGGGCTTATAACTAAGGGTGTTGTCCCGCCTGCCCTCATAAAGACCGAATACCTTAGGGAGTGTTCGGCGTCGCGAGTTTGGCCTTATATGCATCAGCTCCGAATCATGTCTTTGGTCAAATGTTGGGTTGCCCGGCTCCTGTGTTTTGCTGCCTTACGTTCTGCTCTATCAGCTAAGGCGGCACCAGGAGAACTACTGTGATTGTGCCCCGGTTCGGCCAGGCGAGCACCTCAGTAGAGAAAGCCGAAAATTGACTGTCATGATATAGCGTGAGACTGGTCAACCACTCGATGACTTATTGGAATCTTTAGGATTCCTCCGCATTAACGAAGGGCCGTTTGCCGGCCAGGCACATACGCGCCCCGAGTTCGGGCAAGCGCAGACGCCACCAAGGGCTATATAAGTAGCCTCACTGTCAAACTCCTATGGCTAAGTGAAAGTAATAAAGCATCATAGTCTGATTGCCTAGTTCGCTGCGCTATCACCTCCTTTGTAGGACCAAGACGTTGGATTAAGTGTGAAAATGCGCCTTCTGCGAACACCCCCGCATTATTTGGGTGGGGGCTGAAGCCGACGACTGCCATCTTTCAGATTATATATACATATATCTTAAACGGCCGCACAGGAGGTGCTATAATACTTGAAGGTACAAGTATAAAAAGCTTCTACAATTTATCAAAACATTGTTTTACAATAACATATGCTATTCGAACATAGCATCCTTCGAGCACTGCGTCTCTATTACACGAGCGCCTTGAAGAACTTCCTAAAAATAGTGCTCGGCAGGTACTCGTCTTTCGTCCGAATCTCGGGATGCAACAGCGGTGGTCTCCATCTCCACCCAGCATGTCTTGACACGGGCAAGAGCCATCCGTGCACCCTCTATGCACGCTGACCTCTTCATCGCATTAATATGCGGCACCGCACCAAGGAACTGCTACACCAAGTTGAAATAACTTTTCGGCTCTGGCCTCCCCGGCCACAGATGACTCATGACACACTTCATGGCGAGTCCGGACAACCTATTCAGCTCGGCCAATTCGGCCAGACGATCGGCTATTGACAGTGGACGCTCTGGATTGTGGAACTGCGACCAGAAGAGCTTTTCCACTTCGTGATCTTCTTGATCTCGAAAGTGTTCGGTCGCATCTGCAGCACTCGCTGCCAAATCTAGATAGGTGTCCGCCGTACTCCACATCCGGTCTAACGGAGCATGTTTAGGATCGCAGAACTTCCTCCGCAGCATAAAGGGCTTTCCAGCCGCGATCTCTCCGGCCTGGCGCAGCTCCTCCTTCATAGCTCTCATCGGAGAGCAAGCATCCTTGGCATCGGCAACGGCCTTCTCCAGGTCCGTTTGTTCCGCCTGGTCTTCTCTTTCAAGAAGCTTGCAACGTTCAGCAGCGCTCTTCAACTTCACGGCCATCTCAGCCATTTCCTTCTTGCTTCGGCAGTGAGCAGCCTGTTCCGCTTTCAGCTCTTCAATTGCCTTTCCGGCAACCGCATCACTTTTTCTGGCTTGCTCCTTGGCTCGGGCAAGTTCCGCCCGAAGATTCTCCATGGCAGCAGCACCATCTACATCAAGCACATACATTGTAAGATACTGGCATAAAGCTCCTCTTACCAGGTGCCACCGGAGGAATTACATACCTTGTGCCTCGTCAAGCCGCTTGTTGACAAGCGCGATGTCGGCATCTGCCACGTCAAGCTGCCACTTTAGCTCAGAAAATTCATCAGTCCGGCTGGCCTCCGGACACTTCGCTACCTACGTATGAAGGCGACATATTAGACCTGGGATTATGATCCTCTGCGCGCCGTCACTTTTGACAACGCACAGAGTCTCAGGGGCTACTATCTACATAGGGCGGCTCTTCTTTATGCGCAACTGTCAAGAAAGGGTACATTATTTCACGTACCTCAAAACCTGTCAGTAAACTCCTGACGGCCTCGTGCAATCGCTCTCCGCGGATGAAATCCTCTCAATCACCGTACCCATCAATGCACGGTGCTCCTCTGAGATAGACGCTCGCCCTAGCAGATCCTTCAGCTCCTCCGACCGCGCACCAGACGGTGCCGGACTCGTCCGATGGCCCTTTTCGAAGGCCGGACTCGGAGGGCTTTGGGGGCCCATACGACTACCTTCCGGCCCTGCCGGATTCGGAGAAACCCTCTGCGATGATACCTCAGGGTCGCCCGCCTCGCTAGGCGGTACGGCAGGGGGAGGCGTTCCGCTCTCCATCATCTCCGGAAGAAGGTCCCCCGAAGACGAGCTCTGCTGAGAACGGCTGAGGTCCGAGCTACAAGGTAAATTTTCGGTTACTTTCCTTAGATATAAAGCAAGGATTTCTCTCATCTCTTAAAAATAAAACCTCTCTCTACTTACGGCTCGGTGGAGGGCTGATCCCCTTGAGGGCATAATTCGGCCGAGGTATCCCCCGACGCAGGACCCTCTGACGAGGATTCCCCCCCCCCCCCCAGCTTTGAGGCCATGGTCTCCGGGTCTTCAGAGGCGGTCCTCTTCTTCCCCTGAGGAGAGGAATTTTCGGTTCCTCCCTTCCGAACAGCCTCCTTCGAGGAGGCCGTAGTTTCCTTGTCCCCTCCCTTGCTTTCCTCCAAAGGCACAATCTTCAACATCCTGACTAGCACGGGATCCGGTGTGGTCTCGGGGAGGGGAGCCGGACACCTGATCAACTTTGCTTTTGCTATCCACTCCTGTTTAAAGGACAGCTCTTTTAGGGGCAAGTTTATGACAAAATATACGGATATCGAGTCCGGGCACAAGGCTACTTACTTGAGTATCCGGGCGGTTGCAGCTCAGACCTGCATCCTCCGTGAAGTCCGGACACATTGCTTGTGATCGAAAGAACAATTTATACATCTCCGCGTGCGTTGCGCCCATGAAATGCTGGAGAGCTCACAGTCCCTCCGGATTGAACTCCTACAGGCGAAGGGGGCGACGTTTGCCGGGCAGGATTCGACAGATCACCATGACCTGCGTCACTTCGACCAGGCTGAGGTCTCTATCTAAGAGATCCCTGATGCGGCCCTGCAACAAGGGCACGTCCTTGGATGGCCCCCAGTTTAGTCCTTTATTGACCCATGACGCTAGCTGTGGTGGGGGACCCGAGCGAAAGGCAAGTGGCGCCACCCACTTGGTGCCCCTGGGAGCGGTGATATAGAACCACTCTCGTTGCCATAAGCCGAGCTCCTCTTGAAAAGAGCCCTCGGGCCATGGAGCATCGGCATTCTTGCTTATAACAGCGCCTCCGAACTCCGCGTGCCGTCCCTCGATCATCTTCGGCTCTACTTTGAAGGTCTTGAGCCATAGTCCGAAGTGAGGAGTAACACGGAGGAAGGCTTCACACACGACGATGAATGAGGAAATATGGAGGATGGACTTCGGAGCTAAGTCGTGAAATTCGAGCCCATAATAAAACATGAGCCCCCTCACAAAGGGATCCGTCAGGAAGCCTAGCCCCCGACGGAAGTGAGACATGAACACCACGCTCTCACTAGGCTTGGGAGTAGGAATGACCTGCCCTTGAGCAGGCATCCTATGCGAGATTTCGCCGGTCAAGAACCTGGCCACTCTCATCTTTAGCACGTCCTCCTGTATAACGGAGGAGGACATCCATCGGCCTCGAAGGTTGGAACCGGACATTGTTGAAGATCCGAAGCGCCTGAAATCTGGAGCCTTGGGTGTTGGAAGTCGAGGCGAAAGGCGAACTCGTTTGAGATTGAAAGAAAGGAGAAAGGCCTTGGTCTCTTTATAAGAGGTTGAATACTAAGGTCCTTCACCGTAACCGTTTGGGACTCGCCTTTAATCGAGAAAACATGCCAACGGGCACGATTGGGTTAACCACGTCCGTATTGATGAGAATCCCGTAAATAAAGGGGACACGATCTCTGCTTCAACAAGACGTGCCAAGGAAACCGCCTCGCTAAACGCGCTGAGGTGGGACAGTAAAAACGATTCCAATAAAGGCTTGGCTGTGGTGTGATGTCATGCTACAGAATACGTCAGCAGATTAGATTTGCGTAATTATTATTCTCTCTATGGCAATATGTGGAAACTTATTTTGCAGAGCGGGACACTATTCTGGTGTTCAAAATCTTCTACGAAGTACTTGGAGGAGGAACCCGCCTTGCAATGCCGAAGACAATCTGCGCGCCGGACTCGTCGTCATTGAAGCCTGGTTCAGGGGCTACTGAGGGAGTCCTGGATTAGGGGGTGTCCGGATAGCCGGACTATACCTTCGGCCGGACTCCTGGACTATGAAGATACAAGATTGAAGACTTCGTCCCGTGTCCGGACGGGACTTTCCTTGGCGTGGAAGGCAAGCTTGGCGATGCGGATATGTAGATCTCCTACCATTGTAACCGACTCTGTGTAACCCTAGCCCTCTCCGGTGTCTATGTAAACCGGAGGGTTTTAGTCCGTAGGACGAACAACAATCATACCATAGGCTAGCTTCTAGGGTTTAGCCTCCTTGATCTCGTGGTAGATCTACTCTTGTACTACCCATATCATCAATATTAATCAAGCAGGAGTAGGGTTTTACCTCCATCGAGAGGGCCCGAACCTGGGTAAAAACACCGTGTCCCTTGTCTCATATTACCATCCACCTAGACGCACAGTTCGGGACCCCCTACCCGAGATCCGCCGGTTTTGACACCGACACTCATCCATTCTTGCGCACTCGAGCTCCAGCACCCAAGTTCGCATTTTCTCCTCCAACCACTCCAAGCATGTCCGGAGCGGGAGGCAAGTGGATGGTCTCCTCCGTTACGGAGGAGGACATCACAAAGCTACGGGGAGCCGGATATCTGGCCGTGGATATTGCACACCGGCTGCCAGATGCGGGGCAGATCATCCCTACTCCAGAGCCCCATGAGAGGGTGGTATTTCTTACCCACTTCATTCGCGGACTGGGATTTCCTCTCCATCCGTTTGTCCGCGGGCTCATGTTTTACAATGGGCTGGACATTCACGATCTGGCCCTCAATTTTATCCTCAACATCTCGGCGTTCACCGTCGTGTGCGAGGCCTTCTTCCGCATCAAGCCCCACTTCGGCCTGTGGTTGAAGAACTTCAATGTTAAACCGAAGGTGGTGGTCGGCCAGCAAGCGGAGTGTGGAGGCGCCATGGTGGGCAAAATAACCAACGTCACCTGGCTCGAAGGCTCCTATGTGGAGACCATAAAGGGGTGGCAATCAGGGTGGTTCTACATCACCGAGCATGCGACACCAACCGGGTGGCGGCCCCCAAATTTCGATCTGGAATCCCCATGCGGCTCACCTCCGGAAAGAGAAGGGCACATCACGGGGTTCCGCGGTAGAGCTGTCGGACTCCAGACCTGCGTCAAAAACATGATGAGCAAGAAAATCAAGCTCGTCAACGTGGTCCAAGTCATGCTCTTCCGCCGGATCCTCCCGTGTCAAAGACAGGCATTCAATTTGTGGGAGTTCGACCCGACCGAGCACCAGATGCTACGAGAGCTCTTCGACACGACGCAGAAGGACGTCTGGAAGGTGCTGTTCAAGGGTGCCGAGGTACCTCCTCCCCTTACCGAGAATCGTGGACTCTGCGCAAAGCGCCCTGCCAATCCGGTAAGTCTTTTATATCTCATAAGATGTTCTTTTCCCCAGTATAACCACGCGCGGGATCTAAGCCTCCATGCCATTTAACAGGACTAGGTAGAGACAGCGGACCAGATCAATTGTCTAGCCCCCTTGCCCGAAGATCCAGCAGATGCTGTCTTAACGAAGATGCTGGTTGCGGCGCCTTACGAGGTGCCGGCGAAGAAGGCCAAGAAGAAGGCCACGGGGACCCGGAAGGGTCTCCGGCGCAAGGTTATATCGGACTCATCGTCCGAAAACACCGAGGCGCACTTCTCCCACGAAGACGAGGAGTAAGAAGAGGAAAGCTCTCCCCCCCAGCCGGGGGACAAGAAAAGGAAGGCCGCCCCATCCGGGGAGACCGAACGGTCCAATAAAGGAAGGACCCTCCTCCTGGACTGCTCCACGACAGCCGCTTTCAGCGACGAGGAGTGGTTACCCAGGGACAAGCCCCCGACCAAGTCGTGAGTATCCGGCTGCCGTAATAATTCTTGATATGTTTTATTGCACTGCTTCTCATCATACCGGACATGATTATGCAGTCCGTCCCGAGCCCATATCGACGTATCTTCGTCGGATGGTTCTTTGGACCCGTCAGATATGAACAGCGATTCACTCCTGACCGCCTCCTCCCCCTCCCTACGGACGACGCCGAGGTGTTGTCTCGAGGGGCTCTGAACCAAGGGGGGTAGTTCTGGAGCCACCCCAAGGCGACACTCCAGGCGCTAAGCGCCTGAGGGGCAAGACTCCCCTGGGCCCTAACGACGGGGGCAGCAAGTCTAGCCCCAAGCCGAATACGGCACAGGAACCTCCAGTGGTTCCGGATTCTGTCAGGCAACCCCTCGCTAAGGGGGGCAAGCCGTCTGTGTCGATGGCCTCTGTCCGTCCAGAGGCATCAGACAACTTGCTGGAAGTGCTTCGCGGCACTTCCATTGACGAAGGGTACCGCACTATTATGAGTGCGGTGGTCAAAAAGGTTCAGTCCGCCAAGAGCGGACTGACAAAAACCTGTGTCAGCCTCCTAACAGGCTTTGAGGTAAGTATCTAAGATATTGTTACCACATAGACAGTAGCCCCTGATACTCTGTTTGGCGTTCGCGAAGAAAGGCCAAATAGAGGATCAAATAATAACCGCAGGAGTCTAATCAGAATATGTCTATGTGCATATCACTACTAGGAAAAGGCCTACTAATGGCGCACTGGTTTTGCCTACTAATGGCGCATTACTAGTGCGCCATTAGTAGCATGCCACTAGAATTCTTTACTAATGGCGCACCACTGGTGCGCCATTAGTATGTAAAACCATGCGCCATTAGTGTGCCTCCCGGGGGGCCATATGTAAGCATGTGCTTTGTCATACTAATGGTGCATTCTGTGCTGATGCGCCATTAGTATCCTTTGGCATACTAATGGCGCACCTGGTGTTGATGCGCCATTAGTATGAATATTTGGTTTTTTTACTTTTCTGATTTTTTCACAGGTTACAAAATATATTATTGGACAGAATATAGACAGCAGCACACAACAATATCAGATTCATCGAATACAATAGAAGATTAGTCTCCGAATACAATTCATCATATTAGTCTCCAAATTCAAAAGACCCAACAAAGATAAAACGTTACAAGTCTCGAGACCGCGAGTATCGAGTTTGTCTTCACATTAAAAGTCGATATCGATCATCTAAACTACCATCACATAGAAGAGCATCACGATGAGCATCATCGCGATCAAAGTGGTCTTCATCCGGTTCCTCCAACGCTCCCTCCTCTCTCCCGCTAGATAGCAGGCGTATCTAGATTCGGCCTCCGCCCTAGTGGTGTACCCTTTGTAACTATTACCGCTGAAACGGTGAACCTGTCTCCGACACTCCTCCCGCCGTCAGAGACTCCGGGAACCTTACCCTTGTACATGACATACGACGGCATCTCTATGCACAAGCCAAACAATGTAATACATAAGAAATATGTAAGTATGCAACAAAAGGATCGAAAGAGAAAAGCAAGACATTAATAGCACGATTCATGGTCCTACTAATAAATAGCATCGATTACATCTAAGTTGAACGAATTGTCCAAACCAAAGAGACATACAAATTCATTAAAGTATAATTACAACATGAGCCAATCAATGTTTCAGAACTACACATCACTACTTTCGACTCGACTCATCGGACAGGAGCGTGGATGAAGCCGCCGTCTGTTGTGATGGTCATGAAATCGCGGTCGTTGTCACCCTGCATTTGTAGCGTTTCATCTATCTCATTGTTGGACGGTTGATATCTGAGGAAGAACTGCCCCGAGGTATGAAGGACATCTTGATGGATGATGTCCGCAAACTCCGACTAGATGAGAAAGAATTCTTGTCTGAGGTCCGCGTCCTGGACTGCCGACAAGCTCGCGGCCCAATCTTTGAGATTATCTGGTAGCGAAGTTGATGATGGTCCCTTACAATCGCCTCGCATGTGATGGAGGGCATAGTAGGCATCCTTGATCACGCCCGGTTGCTTGACGCAGCAGAACTTCGTATTGTGTGAGAACATGTGCTTGCCGTACTTACGAACTGCCCTGGTGAAGGTGCCTCCAGATTTTGTAGTAGCCCGGGAGAACATCATCAAGAACTTTCTTGACATTTGTGTTGTCTATCTTGGAGTTACAGTTCGGGTCGAAATACGTGGCCATGGAATATTTCGGGCTTAAGAGGATGAGTGTGCTATGTGTGTCACTGCACAGAACACGGAATGTTAGAAAAAAAGAACGATCGAAATCTAAGAAATCATATGTTACGGGGCGGTTAAGGGATGACTTACTCGGGAATGTAAGCCACAAGGAAGTTATCCTTATCTGGGTTGCCCAGAATGACGCCTTCGAGGTGTGAACTCGCGACTTGGCGGTCCCCAGCGCTGCTCAAGTGCTTGGCACGCATGTAGAAGGGGTCGACTATCATGATGTCCGGGGTATTGTCTCTAATGATCCGCATCTCCATACTCAGCGAAAACAGCTGAACGAAGGTGTAGTGCAGCGGATGAAGGTTAAACATAGCAAAGATGTCATCAAACCGCAGGACGATCGTACCCCCGATGTCGCCATCCACAAAGCCCTTGCCCTCTGGCACCTTGGCCACGAAAACCGGGTATGCCACATCCTTCTCTCTGAGACGCCGCTTCTCCAAAGAAAGAACACTATCGTGCAGACTCCACATAGCACCGGTTGCAGCATTCAGCATATTTGGCGGTAGCATCGCCCTACCCGCCACATGCACCCTCCTTGATATATCCTTAGGTGAAGGTGGCCCGTCCTGAGCACGGATCGAACTCGGTGCCGGCTGGCTCGCACCGGCGCCCTTGTTAGTCTTTTCGCTTCCGTCCCTTCTTCTTGATCTCCTGTAATGGGACCGAGTTACGCTCACGCATCGCCTTCTTGAGTGTGTTGGGGCTGATAATATTTCGCACCTCAGCTATCTCGAGGCTCGGTGAAAGGCGGAGCCGGAGGCGTGTCTGAGAACTGAACGCTGAGCGGCGCTTGTTGCAATTGGGTTTCTCCGCCGTACCAGCTAGATCACGGTCGTCTTGGTTGGGTTCTTGAGAAAGAGGCCCGCAGAACTCGTCATCGTACCCATGTTCGGCAAAGTACTTATCGACGTTGGTAAATGTACCGTTGTCGTCGCCGTCCGGATCCTGTGCCATAGGGATGTCCGGATCCTGTGCCATAGGGATGTCCGGCAGGTCCGGTAGCGTTGCGGCGTTCTTGCCATGGCTTACGCCGCACGACCGGCAGTCTTGTTCGTGGGGTGGTGTCCCCCACCCCCAAACGAATCTGGATCTTCGGCCAAAGCAGGGGCTAGTTTACGCAGGCGCTGACGGTCATCTCATCTTCTTCGTCGGCACCAGCGGGTCGAATCGGAGGTAAAAGCTCGTCGCAGCCTGGCAGCACCCGAACCACTTCAACCCTATACACTGTGGGCGGCATCGGATTACCGTGGAACATGGGGTTGCCCGGTTGAACGATTCTGCCCTTGGCGACATCGACCAACTCAGGGCCCACGAAGTGCAGAAGAGTGCAAGGAACGTCGACGGTGCCTCGCGAAACATGTACAGGGCGTCAGGGATGCCCAGTCAAAGGCAAGGAGATGAAGTCATCGGCCGAGAGGCTTAGTTACCGTGATGCCGTCGAGCTCGGCTAATGTCGAGGCACCGCCAACGGCGGGCGTGCAACTGACGGAGGGGGCGCTTGCTGGCAAGGTGTCGGCCGGCGTACACCCAGGAGCATTAAGCTCCAATGCCCGTGCCGGCGCCGGAGACACAAATACCGCCTCCGCCGGAGACACCAATGGCGCCGCCGCCGGAGACACCAATGGCGCCGCCAGAGACACCAATGGCGCCGCCAGAGACACCAATAAGCGCCGCTGCTGTTGTCTGATTCTTGGCCGTGAAGCTGGGAACCGGGGGAGGCGCCTGTTGGCCGCCCGCAATCCACGTCGTCAGCCCATAAAAAAATATATATACTAATGGCGCACCGGGTAATAGTGCACCATTACTAGTTTAAACTAGTAATGGCGCACTGTGAAACGGTACGCCATTAGTAGTTTTGCAAAAAAAAACGAATAAAAAAATTACAGTAATGGCGCACTGTCTGCCAGGTGCGCCATTACTAGTTAGAACTAGTAATGGCGCACTTCGACCTGATGCACCATTAGTATGTATGGAAAAATGGAAAAAAAATTAATACTAGTGGCGCACCTGCTTGCAGTGCGCCATTAATCTTCCACACTAATGGCGCATCACCAACAGGTGCGCCATTAGTATAAAGTAGTGGCGCACTACTTCCATGGTGCGCCATTAGTATCAATCCTATCTATAGCCCTTTTCCTAGTAGTGTATGCAGGCTTCACTGCTGGCCGCTGCCGCACGTACTACGGAGGTCGCCGCATTAAAGCAGGACCTTGAGCGGTCCAAGGAAGAGCTCGGCCTTACCAAGAGGCTGCTCGAAGAGAACAAAGGTAAGTGATACCCCGTCTGTATATTGATAAAGAGAAATATGGTTTTGGAATGATAGGATCGTCATGAATTTTGCTAGGGGCCACGACCGAAGTGGCGGCCCTGAAGAAGGCACTATCCGAGGCCGAAGACAAAGTGGCCAAGGAGCGCCTCGAGCGAGAGAAATAAGAGGCCCGAGTAGGCGAGGTGCAGCAAGAGCTCCAGGCTGTCGTCAAGAAACACGAGTCCTTGGAGCGTGACTCAAAGACGCAAGGGTCCGAGCTTGCGAAGGCCGTTGAAAATGCGCAACATGCCAAGGCCGAAGCCCAAAAGGCCCTCCAGGAAGTTGAGGCGGTTAAGAAGATAGCGGCGGGTAAGGCATTCTTTATGCAAAGCAAGCATGTGAAGGAAACTTTATTTTTACTTACCCGAGTTCGGAGCTCTCCAGGAGCATTCACAGATCTACTCCGTAGTGTGTCGGATGCCGCGGAGTTCTACCGGGCCGAGGAGGGGAGCTCGACGGAGAAGTTGTTCTGGTCTCAGTATACTGGGACCGAACACCCAATGGCCTTGAGCGACCAGTTGAAGCAACTGGTCGAGCTTCACAAGGCGGTCGAACAGGCCATGAAGGGTCTTATAGCCCAGATATGGCCTGGCGAGCCCCTGCCTGGTAGTTACTTCGGTCTGGTGAGGCGGCTTGTGAATGCCTGCCCGCAGCTTGAAGTCATAAAGCGGTCCGTCTGCATCGAGGGTGCGCGCATGGCTTTTGCCCAGGCGAAGGTGCACTAGGCGAAGTTGGACGCCGAGAAGCTGGTGAAGGAGGGGCCGCCAGAAGGCAAGGAGCATCGCCACCCCGAAAAGTATTATGACAGTGTCCTGAAGAGTGCCCGCCTTGTGGCGGAGGAATGTGCTAAGGATGTACTATTTGAATGAATGTACTCATGTTATCCTGTAATATGAAACGAATTCATTTGCGCTATGCAACGCTTGTTAATTTAAAATATTACCTTCTGTGCGGTCGTTTATAAAATCTGAGAGTTGGCCAGTCGTCGGCTTCTGCCCCCATGTAACCAGTACTGAGGTGTTCGGGATAACCTAAGCACTCTTTATCCCAATTTTGGGTCCTTCAAAGGAGGTGTTCAGCACAACGAACCAGACAATCAGACTATAAAGCTTTATCACTCTCACTTAGCCATAGAAGTCTACAATTTTAAATTTTGGCGAAGCCCCTAGTATTCGGAAGGCCGAATATGGGGCGCTATATACGCCTAAGTCAGGCAAGGCCGACTCCTCGCCCGAAGCGGAAAAAGTCTTTAAGGAATTGAGAACTCTCGAACAGCGACCAGCTCTCGCCGCATCATGACAGTCAGTTTTCGGCTTTCTCTACTGAGGTGCTCGTCCGGAAGAACCGGGACAAAATTGCAGTAGTTCTCCTAGTGCTACCTTAGCCGAATTGCGGAACGTAAGGTACCAAAACATGGGAGCCGGGAAAAACCAACTATTGACCCAAGACATGATTCGGAGCCGATGCATATAATGCTATAAGTTTGGGGTGCCTCACTGTCGAAAGTGTTCGGACTTCTCATGTCGTATTATGGGGTATACTGAAGCCCCAGGCGTACTAGTCGCACCAGAACGTCCGGGTGCAATCTGTCGTAAATAAGCAGACAAGTAAAAAAGAAAGGGTAATGCAATAATAGGCTAACGCTATGTATTGTTATTAAATAGTACGCCAAAGCCTACGGATATAAGTAGTGGAATAAGCAAAAAAATAGGACTATTTGACATGTCCTATCCAAGGGCAAGCTGCGTATGGGTATATATGTAAAACAGGTATATCGATCGTTATCAGAGACCACTTGAGGATTCCCTTGTACGTCAGACCGTCTTGCTTCCTTGGAATTTCCTTACCGCAATGAGTCCAACGATTAGACTGCCGGAAAGGGCTTCCAGAGAGTAAGGTCCTGAAAGAGAGAAACTTGATGAAGGTATACAACCCATGAGGCGGTTGAGCCGCATTGTGGGACGTGCCATAGTGCTGCCTCCGCCTATGCCCATGGTATCTTGAGTGCATAGTTATGTACGCGTGGCACAGATTTCGCTGCTTGACTGGGACTAGGACGGAGGCCGAATTGCTAGTCGAGCTCAAAACGTGCCTGCCGATCCGCCTGCGGGGTACCCCGGACTCGCTTGAAGGTGTCCGGGGTCTTTTTCGCCGAATTATCGGCCTGCCTAATAAGGCTGCTTTGCGCTTCTGCTGCGAGAGCCGCAGTGTGCTCCTCTATGCGGAGCGAGCGCTCTGTGTTTCGCGATACTCCGAGTCGTGACAGAGTAGGACTCCCCAACTTCCGAGCCATCCGCAGAAGAAAAATAGTTCCAGTTTCAAAAAAAAACTAAGTCTGGAAAATTCTGGCTAGGCAGTTTTTAGGACATTTGTAGACTTTTTCGAATTTTTTTTGTTGCGAGCAAAAAAAAGTACGAAAAAAGTGAAAAGAGAAAAAAAATTCAAAGTGCGCTCCTCCCTTGTTTACGTGCAGCGCCGTGATTTTGTTAGTGTTCTAGGCTCGCATCTCTAGTACGGTCTAGCCTAGGACCAGCACAGTACCGTCGTTGAGCGTTTATTCAACTTTGCATCTCTGAATTGATTATTGCTGACCCTTTTTGCTACCATATTATAAGCCATCCCAGCTCCACATATATCTATATCGTGCGTTGGACTCTCCCTGGTAATCACTCTATCCAAGCTTTGAGAGTTTTGACTACATCGGTTGACGATCACCGCCTGCTGCTGGTTAAGAACTGGTAAGAATTTGAGATTTGCTTGACGGATTTGTGACACCCACCACCACCACTTGTTAGTAGTCTATAGGATCATATTCTTGTGTGTTTCTATTGCTGCTAACCATGCCAGGATCACAAGCCGACGAGATTGACTGGGAGAACTTAACGAACAAGGAGCTTCATGATAAGTTTCAGCAAATGATGACTGAACAGGTGCAAGATGTGCTGAACAATTTTGAAGAGGCCATGGAGAGGATCACTGGCCTTGAGAAGATGTTCGAAACAAAGCTCAATAACAGATTTAATGAACTGCTTGCGCGTCTTCCACCACCGGCTGCACCTGCCGCACCTCTGCAACAACAACAACAAGAACGACTACCTCCACGTCGGGAAACAGCTCTCCGCCGAGCGAGCCGTGTCCCTCTTCAGCCTGGCCAAACTGCTGGTGCTGCTGTTGATACTTCTGTGGCTCCTGCCGCTGATGTGGAGGAGGATGATTATGCGGGAGATTATGAGGATGAGGTTGATCAAAATCAAAACTACGTGCAACCACCAACACCACAACCACCAGGTCATCCACATGCAAAAAATGGCAATGTTAGGGCTCCCCCTCAAGTACGAGATCAGGACAATCTGTCACGCCCAAGATGCGACCCTATCCTAAAGGAACTCGAAGGTCCCACCAAGGATAGAAGCGCATCTTGAAGACGCTTTTGCAAGGTGGATATCATTACATCAACATTACATAATAGTGGGGATACATCCAATACATACAATGTCACATGAATACAACAATACAACATACAAGATCAACATCGACTACGGATGAAACATAAACAGAAACTCAAACAATATCCACCACGCTAGCCCAGCTGCCGACCTGGAACCTATCCCACGATCGAAGAAGCGTAAGAACTCCAAAACAAGTAAACATCGCTCTCGCGTCAAGATCATCGCAAACCTGTACACTGCAATCGGTGGTGTAGTAATCTGTGAGCCACGAGGACTCAGCAATCCCATTACCATGGGTATCAAGACTAGCAAAGCTTAATGGGTAAGGAAGGGGTAAAGTGGTGAGGTTGCAGCAGCGACTAAGCATGTATGGTGGCTAACTTACGCAAATGAGAGCGAGGAGAGAATCAAAGCAAGCGGTTGTCAACTAGTAATGATCAAGAGGTGATCCTGAACTCCTACTTACGTCAGACATAACCCAGAAACCGTGTTCTCCTCTCGATCAACCCCGAAAAGAGACACTCACGGTTACGCACACGGTTGGTGTATTTTAGAAGAGTTTACTTAAAATTTACTACAACCGGATATTAACAAATTCCCATCTGCCACATAACCGCGGGCACGGCTCTCGAAAGTTTATACCCTGCAGGGGTGTCCCAACTTAGCCCATGATAAGCTCTCGTGATCAACGAAGGATATTCCTTCTCCCGGGAAGACCCGATCAGTCTCGGAAACCCGATTTACAAGACCTTTCGACAATGGAAAAACAAGACCAGCAAAGCCGCCCGATGCGCTGACAATCCTGATAGGAGCTGCACATATCTCGTTCTCAGGGCAACACCGGATAGGTCAGCCTACGAGTAAAACCAACCCTCAAGTTGCCCCGAGGTGGCTCCGCAGTCTGCCCGGTTCGAATCAGCACCTAGAGAAGCACTGGCCCGGGGGGGCTAAAATAAAGATGACCCTCGGGTTGGCCGACCCAAGGGAAAGGGTATAGGTGGTGGTGAGGCAAATGGTAAAACCAAGGTTGGGCCTTGCTCGAGGAGTTTTATTCAAAGCAAACTGTCAAGGGGGTCCCATAAATCACCCAACCGCGCTAGGGACGCAAAATCCGGGAACATAATACCGGTATGACGGAAACTAGGGCGGCAAGAGTGGAACAAAACACCAGGCATAAGGCCGAGCCTTCCACCCTTTACCAAGTATATAGATGCATTAATAATATAAGAGATATTGTAATATCCCAACATAAACATAATCCAACATGGAGAAATCTTCATCTTCACCGCAACTAGCAACGCTATAAGAGGGGCTGAGCAAAAGCGGTAACATAGCCAAACAACGGTTTGCTAGGAAGGGTGACAACGGTTAGGGGCTATCATGCAATTTGGGAGGCTTGATAAGCAAGTGGTAGGTAACGCAGCATAACGATAGAACGAAGCAACTAGCATAGCAATGATAGTAATGAGATCCAAGGTGACGGTCATCTTGCCTGAAATCCCGCTAGGAAGAAGAACGAGTCCATGAAGAAGACGAACGGGAGTAGTCGAACGAATCCTCACAATCGCAACATAACCGGAACTAAGAAGCAACACCGGAAAGAAACAAACAACATGGTAAATGCACAAGCGTAAACATGGCATGACGCACAATCAAGTATGATGCATGCCCGGCTTAATGAGGCATGGCATGGCAAAGTGCAACAAACAATACTACAAGTTAAGTGGAGCTCAATATGCAACGAGTTGCATTTTGACGAAACACCACATGCAATTATTTAGTTTGATCTCGTTATAAGCTACTCAACAATATTAAATGTTGTTAAACATGGCAGGAGGTGAGGCAAAAGTAAACTAACTATTTAGGCAAGTTTAAATGAGGCCGAAAATAAGAAACAACAATTCCGGAAAAACCTCATATGCATATTTCGAATTTGCTAATGTTCTGCCCTAAACCATATTTTATTGTTGTTAAGCAGTAAAACAAAGTGCACCAAGTTAAACTAGGAATTTTTCCACCCCATTTACATATAAAGTTTATTTAAAACCGAGCTACGGTTAATTAGTTGTGAAATAAATCATTTTAACATGGCATTTGAACAAATTTAAAGTAACAACATTTTAAACATTTTAAACATGGATGAAAGTGGCATATTGTGAAACTAGACAGAATTCTAAGCATTTTACATGTTTAAATCATTTTATTATGATACACGGTTAATGAGTTTTTGTATGCATGAAGAGCAAGGGGTTTTCTGCAATTCTGAATAACCTGGGATAAATGCTAAAATCGCAGATCCGAAAAAAAATACTACACTGGGCCGAAACTGGCTGGCCCGATGGGTGAAAAAAAAACAAGAGGAGGGGCGCTGGGGGGCTGCTCACCCATGGGCCAGGCCCAATCGGTGGAGAGGCCGATGGAAGGAGAGGCTGGCGCGCTGGGCCTTGGCGCGGGATGCGGCCCAGGCGCGTGCGGGAACGGGTCAACGCAAACGGGGCAGCAGCGGTCGCTCGTTTGCTCGAACCGGATGAAGCAGAGGTGAGGTCGGGCATCGCGGCGCGGGACTTGGCAAGACGACGGAGCCGCGCGACGAGGTCCTCGGGCGTGCGGTCAACGAGGAGACCTGGATCAGAGGAGCGCTGCTTCTCCTCGTAGCCACGAGCACACGCTCGATGCAGGACGGGGCTCGAAGCAGAGGAAGCAGGGCGCCGGCGACTTGACCCGGCGATGGAGCACACGCGAGCGACGGGGACGGAGACTTGACGGCGTGATCCGACGAGGAGGCGTCGGGGATGGCCGATCTGGGCCAGAGGCAGACGTTGGCGGCTTCCGCGAGCGGCGGCCGTTCCTGCAGCGGTGAAGTACAGAGAGAGAGGGAGATCGTGAGAGAGATCGAAGGGGAAGGAGAGAAAACAGTAGGGGGAGAACGAAGGAGAGGTGCAGCCTGGTGGTGGGCGAAGAAGGCAGGGAGGAGGCGACCATGGATCGAGAGGAGAAGGTGGGCGATGTGATCTAGAGGTTGTAGGTGGCGAGCGATGGTTGGGGAGGGATGGATCCCGAGGGGGATTTGGAAGGTGGCAGCGGGTGATGGGACAAGGGAGCTAGATTTTAGGGTTGGACTAGGGGTGGACTATATATAGTGAAATGAGGGGTATTTTGGGACATCCGATTTAAATCGGACGGATGGGAAAAACAAACTAGGGGAGTTCAATAAATAAACTGATGATATTTTAGAGATGACTGGGGATGATTCGGACTCATCGGTAACGGCTGCATCGTTCGGGTTCGGGTAAGTTTCGGACACGGGGCGAGGGGTCTGAGAGAGGTCAACGAGAACAAGGGCCTGACAAAATGACAACGGAGGCAAAGAGAGAAAGGGCAACTGCGAACGGCTCGAGTTTTATGAAAACATGCAGATGCAATGCGCATGATGCTATGAGATGAGATGCATGACATGAAAAAAATGCAAAACAAAAGACAAAAACCCAACCACGGAGAAAATAATATATCGCATCTCCGGAAAAGGCAAGAGTTGGAGTTACGAATATGTAAAGTTGTATCCGGGGTGTTACAACACTCCACCACTACGAGAGGATCTTGTCCCGAGATCTTGGATGGCACCGGAGGGAAAAGGAAGGGGAAGAGGTAAAACTAAGTTGCTTCTTCGACAAACGAGTGAAACCATGAACCTTGAGAGGTTGAAAAGTTGAAAGAGAGAACACAACGGAGTTGAACGAAGTTGAAAACACTCTGATAGAAAAGAGGAACAAGGAACATTGCAAGAACCTTGTAGGTTGAAAGACAAACAAAAATGGTTACGATGGACAAGAAGTACATGCAAGCACTCCGGTTGAAACAAGATGTACAAGGAACGATAAAGAACAATTACGACAACACTCTGGTTGTAAATGGAAGGGATAGAATATGGACTTGGTAAAATGAAAGCACTTGGATGAGACTCCGGCTAAAAGAGGAATGATAGACACAACACTCCGGTTAAATGGATAAGCCATAAAAGAACATGATCTTGACAAAGCGATATGATGGGTGAAGAGAGAAACATCACAAAGCCTCCGGGAGAAAGAATAGAAGATCGGTCATTGGAATAAGAATGGAGAAGAAAATGCCAATTCTGCCACAAAAGAGCTTGGAAAGCACCCTTGCAAAGAAGAATTGAACAGAGTTGTTGCAAAATCAACAACGAAAAGCACAAGCTTGTTGTGGGCTTATGGCAAACATATCAAAATGATGAGGTGACAACCGGCCACTAATGGAAACCATTGATTTGATTGAGAGCACCGAAGAGATGAAAAACTTCTTCACCGAGATGAGAAGGAGAAAATTGGATCATTGATAAGAACCACAAATAGCTACATTCCTTAGGGAAGGCTATAGGTGAAATATAACCCAATATAACTCCAACAAAAGGATTGATTGGTTGAAAAGATCTCTTGAACGAAGAGAAAATGATGGATTTAAAATACTTCATTCTTGACAACATATGAATCATGAAACATGAAGGAAATTGTCAAGAGTGACATAACACCACCTCGAAAGATAAGGTAGGAAGAATTGCACTTCGGAATGCAAGATGAAGAATGCTTGAACTCCTCAAAACAAAACATGTGTTGAGCACCATGTTTATTTTGAAGTATGGCTTGACGGATCATAACTTCGAGATAAATCTTGAAGAACAATTGAAGAATGAAAAGAATCCTTGACGAACCACCATGTAGAGCCTCCATGAAGAACTCCGGTAATAGAAGGATGATAAAAAGAAAGAGAAGTTGAAAACACAAGATGAAGCCTTGCAATGATTTAGATGGAGCTTCGCGACGATATAACCGAGAAAACTTGGAACTCCGGAAAAAGAAAAGATGAAAAACTAGAAACGAGAATTACTTCATCATGAACAATCTCCGGAAGAAAAGAATTGAATCACCTCGAGGAAATAAGAATAAGATTTATTGTATGCTTATCCTTCATCAAATTAAATTGATGACAAGCAATGGATTTGGCATACTACTTATTCCCGTAGAAAGGATTAAGAGAGATATAGCGCAAACTTGAGAAGGTATTGATGGAACCACCGGTGGAATTTGGAAACAATGAATGAATTGATATGATAACCAAGAAAAGAGAACTCTTGAACGAACCACCGTAAGAATTGAAAATGAAAGTAGCAAAGGCATAATTCACTGGGAAGAATTGGAAAACGAATGAAGATACTTGAGGGGATTTAGATACAAGAGAATGAAGAGATCATGAACTGATTAGAGGATATTTGAACGATTCGCCGGTAAGATTTGGAGAATGATAGCTACGCGCTGAGAATGAAGAATTATGACATGATGGCCTACGGAGGAAAGAAATGGAAACAACTCATGAAATGCTCCGGATGGGTGAAAAGAGTTCTCACAATCGAAAGCAATTATGAGAGGATGGCATCAAGCTAGAACCATGAATCTTGAAGAGAATGGAGCAAGATTTAAGAGAAACTATTCTTCGGTCTTAAAATGTTGAGAATGACGATGAGAAACACCACCAAATTGTTGAGAAACTCCAGAAGGATTAAAAGAGGAAAGGTTGAGCCAGAGATGAAAATAATTTGAAAGTGGCCTAGGAGAAGGCATGTGACTGATGAAAATTCATTCTTACGTCAAACTTTGAAAAAAAATAATTTGAGAATAACTCCGGGAAAATTAGAAGAGTCAGGTAAGATCCTGGAAAAGACCTGTGGGTTAGGGCCCACTCGAAAGAAACATCATTGAAGGATTGCTTGAAATAAGGATTGCACCGGTAGAATTAAATGGCTTGAATGAGATAACAACCTCAAAATAACTTGAACGGATCTAGAATGAAAAGACGAGCCTTCTGAGATATCTTCAACACTCCAGAACAAATGAATAGCAAGAAGTGAATGATTAAGAGGTGCATCGGCAAGAGAAAGCATTTGCAGCAAGGAAGGAATATGATGAACATCGAAAGCTTGAAATTGGATCCGCCGGAGAAGAAACAACAACGAAGGATGATGAACTTGAAACTGTTGAGCATCTTCATGGGAAATCACCGGATAAGAACATTGATTGAAAAGAGTGAAGAGACTTCACATGAATAAATGGATACTTGATTAAAATATATAAGTCCTTGCAGAAACGGGTGGGAGGGCGGGAAAACAAAACAACTTGGGACGGATGAAACGGACACCGTTGAGAAAAACTTAGAATTTATCTTGCGGATGTTGAAATGATCGGATCCACTTGAATAGAAGCACGCCGGTTGGAAAAGAATTAACATGACGACCTCGATGAACACGAAGGATTAGTATTCCCATAGAAATATGAGAACACCGCTTGAAAGGTATGGAATCGACACTTGAGATTGAAGCAACTCAAATACCACAACTTGAAACAAAACAAAGGATTGGCTCGCAGAATAAGCCGGAACAAATACATATGATAGAGATTTACCCAATCTCATATCATGCATCTGTCGGAAAGATATTCTAGGAGGTACTTGAATTCCCACCTATAAACTCCCGAAACTTTCTGGTTATGCAATCTGGTGTTGGGGATACAGGGGACACAAAATATATCACCCAAACTAACAATGCCTAGATCCAGCTGTATCCATCCTTCAACACATAACCAAGAAAACTCCGGAAATCGTGTACCTCAACCTTCGAAAAGCATCCGTTATACAAGCTATGGAAATACTCCCGAACTCCCCAGTACTGGGTGGCCTCGAGGTTATCTCACCAACAACTGCATAAAAGAGATTTGCGATGTCGGCAAAGCTTAGGTATTCCAGAACTGCAACGATAAAATTGTGACGACAACACCTCGGAGCTCAACTCCCCGGGACACTGCCACAACCCCTAAATGTCAGGAGGCACCAAGAACAATGTTCTCGTCACAAGAAATCGGAACGATCCCAAGATACCCGCGTGATCCTAAAAAAAATCGTGAAATTTGAGGAGAGGAAAAACAAAACATCTACGTCAGGAGTCCTCACCAGAGCGACGAAGGGACTGAGGAGTAAAAAGAATCCTACTCTCCGATATATATAATCCTAAGACTCAAAATAGTTTTCTTCTAGACTCAACAACGGCGAACAATCAAGGGGGATCCTATGGTCGGTCGAACCTGGCTCTGATACCAACTTGTCACGCCCAAGATGCGACCCTATCCTAAAAGAACTCGAAGGTCCCACCAAGGATAGAAGCGCATCTTGAAGACGCTTTTGCAAGGTGGATATCATTACATCAACATTACATAATAGTGGGGATACATCCAATACATACAATGTCACATGAATACAACAATACAACATACAAGATCAACATCCGACTACGGAGGAAACATAAACAGAAACTCAAACAATATCCACCACCTTTAGCCCAGTCTGCCGACCTGGAACCTATCCCCGATCGAAGAAGCGAAGAACTCCAAAACAAGTAAACGCTTTCGCGTCAAGATCATCGCAAACCTGTACCTGCAATCGGTGGTGTAGTAATCTGTGAGCCACGAGGACTCGGCAATCCCATTACCATGGGTATCAAGACTAGCAAAGCTTAATGGGTAAGGAAGGGGTAAAGTGGTGAGGTTGCAGCAGCGACTAAGCATGTATGGTGGCTAACTTACGCAAATGAGAGCGAGGAGAGAAGCAAAGCAAGCGGTCGTCAACTAGTAATGATCAAGAGGTGATCCTGAACTCCTACTTACGTCAGACATAACCCAGAAACCGTGTTCTCCTCTCGATCAACCCCGAAAAGAGACACTCACGGTTACGCACACGGTTGGTGTATTTTAGAAGAGTTTACTTCAAATTTACTACAACCGGATATTAACAAATTCCCATCTGCCACATAACCGAGGGCACGGCTCTCGAAAGTTTATACCCTGCAGGGGTGTCCCAACTTAGCCCATGATAAGCTCTCGCGATCAACGAAGGATATTCCTTCTCACGGGAAGACCCGATCAGTCTCGGAAACCCGGTTTACAAGACATTTCGACAATGGTAAAACAAGACCAAAGAAGCCGCCCGATGCCGACAATCGATAGGAGCTGCACATATCTCGTTCTCGTGGCAACACCGGATAGGTCAGCCTACGAGTAAAACCAACCCTCAAGTTGCCCCGAGGTGGCCCATGATGCTTGGTTCGAACCAGCACTTAGAGAAGCACTGGCCCGGGGGTGCTAAAATAAAGATGACCCTCGGGTTGGCCGACCCAAGGGAAAGGGTATAGGTGGTGGTGATGCAAATTGTAAAACCAAGGTTGGGCCTTGCTGGAGGAGTTTTATTCAAAGCGAACTGTCAAGGGGGTCGCATAAATCACCCAACCGCGTTAGGGACGCAAAATCCGGGAACATAATACCGGTAGGACGGAAACTAGGGCGGCAAGAGTGGAACAAAACACCAGGCATAAGGCCGAGCCTTCCACCCTTTACCAAGTATATAGATGCATTAATAATATAAGAGATATTGTGATATCCCAACATAAACATAATCCAACAAGGAGCAATCTTCATCTTATCCTGCAACTAGCAACGCTATAAGAGGGGCTGAGCAAAAGCGGTAACATAGCCAAACAACGGTTTGCTAGGAAGGGTGACAACGGTTAGGGGCTATCATGCAATTTGGGAGGCTTGATAAGCAAGTGGTAGGTAACGCAGCATAGCGATAGAACGAAGCAACTAGCATAGCAATGATAGTAATGAGATCCAAGGTGACGGTCATCTTGCCTGAAATCCCGCTAGGAAGAAGAACGAGTCCATGAAGAAGACGAATGGGAGTAGTCGAACGAATCCTCACAATCGCAACATAACCGGAACTAAGAAGCAACACCGGAAAGAAACAAACAACATGATAAATGCACAAGCATAAACATGGCATGATGCACAATCAAGTATGATGCATGTCCGGCTTAATGAGGCATGGCATGGCAAAGTGCAACAAACAATACTACAAGTTAAGTGGAGCTCAATATGCAACGAGTTGCATTTTGACAAAACACCACATGCAATTATTTAGTTTGATCTCGTTATAAGCTACTCAACAATATTAAATGTTGTTAAACATGGCAGGAGGTGAGGCAAAAGTAAACTAACTATTTAGGCAAGTTTAAATGAGGCCGAAAATAAGAAACAACAATTCCGGAAAAACCTCATATGCATATTTCGAATTTGCTACTGTTCTGCCCTAAACCATATTTTATTGTTGTTAAGCAGTAAAACAAAGTGCACCAAGTTAAACTAGACATTTTTCCACCCCATTTACATATAAAGTTTATTTAAAACCGAGCTACGGTTAATTAGTTATGAAATAAATCATTTTAAGATGGCATTTGAACAAATTTAAAGAAACAACATTTTAAACATTTTAAACATGGATGAAAGTGGCATATTGTGAAACTAGACAGAATTCTAAGCATTTTACATGTTTAAATCATTTTATTATGATGCACGATTAATGAGTTTTTATATGCATGAAGAGCAAGGGGTTTTCTGCAATTCTGAGTAACCTGGGATAAATGCTAAAATAGCAGATCTGAAAAAAATACTACACTGGGCCGAAACTGGCTGGCCCGATGGGTGAAAAAAAAACAAGAGGAGGGGCGCTGGGGGGCTGCTCACCCATGGGCCAGGCCCAATCGATGGAGAGGCCGATGGAAGGAGAGGCTGGCGCGCTGGGCCTTCGCGCGGGATGCGGCCCAGGCGCGTGCGGGAACGGGTCAACGCAAACGGGGCAGCAGCGGTCGCTCGTTTGCTCGAACCGAACAAAGCAGAGGTGAGGTCGGGCATGGCGGCGCGGGACTTGGCAGGATGACAGAGCCGCGCGACGAGGTCCTCGGGCGTGCGGTCAACGGGGAGACCTGGAGCAGAGGAGCGCTGCTTCTCCTCATAGCCACGAGCACACGCTCGATGCAGGACGGGGCTCGAAGCAGAGGAAGCAGGGCGCCGGCGACTTGACCCGGCGATGGAGCACACGCGAGCGACGGGGACGGAGACTTGACGGCGTGATCCGACGAGGAGGCGTCGGGGATGGCCGGATCTGGGCCAGAGGCAGACGTTGGCGGCTTCCGCGAGCGGCGGCCGTTCCTGCAGCGGTGAAGTACAGAGAGAGAGGGAGATCGTGAGAGAGATCGAAGGGGAAGGAGAGAAAACAGTAGGGGGAGAACGAAGGAGAGGTGCAGCCTGGTGGTTGGCGAAGAATGCAGGGAGGAGGCGACCATGGATCGAGAGGAGAAGGTGGGCGATGGGATCTAGAGGCTGTAGGTGGCGAGCGATGGTTGGGGAGGGATGGATCCCGAGGGGGATTTTGAAGGTGGCAGCGGGTGATGGGACAAGGGAGCTAGATTTTAGGGTTGGACTAGGGGTGGACTATATATAGTGAAATGAGGGGAATTTTGGGACATCCAATTTAAATCGGACGGACGGGAAAAACAAACTAGGGGAGTTCAATAAATAAACTGATGATATTTTAGAGATGACTGGGGATAATTCGGACTCATCGGTAACGACAGACCGGTTCGGGTTCGGGTAAGTTTCGGACACGGGGCGAGGGGTCTGAGAGAGGTCAACGAGAACAAGGGCCTGACAAAATGACAACGGAGGCAAAGAGAGAAAGGGCAACTGCGAACGGCTCCGAGTTTTATGAAAACATGCAGATACAATGCGCATGATGCTATGAGATGAGATGCATGACATGAAAAAATGCAAAACAAAAGACAAAAACCCAACCACGGAGGAAATAATATATCGCATCTCCGCAAAAGGCAAGAGTTGGAGTTACGAATATGGAAAGTTGTATCCGGGGTGTTACACCATCTCCCTAAACTGAAATTGAATATTCCCCCATTTGAGGGTAGATATGTTCCTGATATATATCTTACTTGGGAGTTAGAAACTGAACAATGATTTACATGTTTACAATATCCTGAGGAGAGATGTGTTCCTCTTGCTGTTTGTGCTTTCACTAGCTTTGCATGTGTTTGGTGGTCTGAACATTGTAGATTATATCATGTTCCAGCTACTTGGGCTGCTTTGAAAACTGCTATGCGCACTCGTTGGGTTCCACCATATTATCAACGTGAATTACTTCAAAAATTGCAGCTCTTAAGACAAGGAAATTTTTTTGTAGAAGAATATTATCAGGAATTACAAACTGGCTTGATTAGATGTGGTATTGTTGAGGAAAATGAAGCTATGCTTGCACGTTTTATGGGTGGATTAAATAGAGAGATTCATACCATTCTAGAGTATAAGGATTATAATAATATCACTCGATTATTCAATTTTCCTTGTAAAGATGAACGTGAAGTGCAGGATCGAGAGGCATTGTCGCGAACTAACTTTTCTATAGGTCGACCTTCATCATGGACACCACGTGCATCATCTACTTCCATTACACCATTGCCTCCTTCGGGTGCCACCTCCAACCGTGATACAAGAAAGCAGGCACAACCACCACTATCTGCCAAGAGCACACCTGCCGGGCCTGCACAGAGCTCTTCTTCTTCCATGGCGTCAACAGGGCACACAAGTGATACTATTTGTCGTTGTTGTAAGGGAAGAGGAAATTTTGCGAGAGAATGCAAATCTCAGCGTGTGATGATTGCTACTGAGGATGGTGGGTATGAGTCCTCTAGTGACTATGATGAGGAGACTTTGGCTCTTATTACACATGAAGAACACGGTGGAGATGATTCTGATCATGAGATTCAATACATGGCTGCTGAAGATTCTGATAGGTATGAATGTTTAGTGCTCAACGTGTTTTGAGTGTGCAGGTTACACAAGCTGATCAAAATCAGAGGCATAATTTGTTCCATACAAAGGGAGTTGTGAAGGAACATTCTATTCGCGTCATCATAGATGGAGGGAGCTGCAACAACTTGGCTAGCATGGAGATGGTGGAGAAGCTATCTCTCACCACAAGACCACATCCACATCCTTAGTACATCCAATGGTTTAACAACATCGGCAAGGTTAAGGTAACACATACTGTTCGGGTGCATTTTAGTATCTCTACATATGCTGATTATGTTGATTGTGATGTGGTACCTATGCAAGCATGTTCCTTATTACTTGGTAGACCATGGCAATTTGATAAAAAATTTGTACACCATGGTACAAACAATCAGTATACTCTTGTTCATGAGGATACAAATATTACTTTGCTTCCTATGACTCCTGATTCCATTTTGAAAGAAGATATTCGTAGAGCTAATAAAGAAAAACAGGAGAAAAATAAGAGTGAAAATCAGATTGTGGCAAAAGAATTTGAGCAAGAAATGAAGACTAATAATAAACCATCTAGTGTTGCTTCTGAAATTAAATTGCAAAGTGCATGTTTACTTGCCACAAAATCTGATATTGATGAGCTAGCTTTTAGCAAATCTGTTTGCTATGCTTTTGTGTGCAAAGAGGCATTATTTTCATTCGAGGACGTGCCTTCCTCTTTGCCCCCTGTAGTCACTAACATTTAGCAGGAGTTCGCTGACGTCTTCCCACAAGACGTACCACCGGGATTACCACCTATTCGAGGGATTGAGCATCAAATTGACTTAATTCCCGGTGCATCGCTACCCAACCGTGCAACATACCGTACCAACACAGAGGAGATGAAGGATATTATGCATCAAGTAAAGGAGCTGCTCGACAAAGGTTATATACGCGAATCTCTTAGTCCTTGTGCTGTTCCTATTATACTAGTGCCTAAAAAGGATGGTACGTCGCGCATGTGTGTTGATTGTAGAGGCATTAATAATATTACTATTCATTATCGTCATCCTATTCCTAGGCTAGATGAAATGCTTTATGAATTGAGTGGCTCTACAATATTCTCCAAAGTTGATTTGCATAGTGGATACCATCAAATTCGTATGAAATTGGGAGATGAATGGAAAACAGCATTTAAAACTAAGTTTGGTTTATATGAGTGGCTAGTCATGCCTTTTGGGTTAACTAATGCACCTAGTACTTTCATGAGACTAATGAACGAAGTTTTACGTGCTTTCATTGGACAATTTGTGGTAGTCTATTTTGTTGATATACTGATTTATAGCAAATCTTTGGAAGAACATTTGGAACATTTACGTGTTGTTTTTATTGCTCTACGTGATGCACGTTTGTTTGGTAACCTTGGGAAGTGCGCCTTTTGCACCGACCGAGTATCTTTTCTTGGCTATGTTGTTACTCCACAGGGAATTGATGTTGATAAAGCCAAGATTGAAGCTATTGAGAGTTTGACGCAGCCCAAAACGGTCACACAAGTGAGGAGTTTTTTTGGACTCGCTGGTTTCTATAGGCGTTTTGTGAGAGATTTTAGCACCATTGCTGCACCTCTCAATGAGCTTACAAAGAAGGATGTGCCTTTTGTTTGGGGTACCGCATGTGAAGAAGCCTTCACGGTATTGAAAGATAAGTTGACACATGCTCCTTTACTCCAACTTCCTGATTTTAATAAGACTTTTGAGCTTGAATGTGATGCTAGTGGAATTGGATTAGGAGGTGTGTTATTACAAGATGGAAATACTTTTCTAAAAAATTGAGTGGGCCTAGTCTGAACAATTCTACTTATGATAAAGAATTATATGCTCTTGTTCGGACTTTAGAGACATGGCAACATTATTTATGGCCCAAAGAATTTGTTATACATTCTGATCATGAATCTTTGAAACATATTAAAAGTCAAGCTAAACTGAATCGTAGACATGCTAAATGGGTTGAATTTATTGAGACTTTTCCCTATGTCATAAATCACAAGAAGGGTAAAGAAAATGTATTGCTGATGCTTTGTCTCGTCGCTATACTATGCTTTCACAACTTGACTTCAAAATATTTGGTTTGGAGACCATCAAAGATCAATATGTGCATGATGCTGATTTTAAAGATGTAATACAGAATTGTAAAGATGGACGAACATGGAACAAGTTCATTATTAATGATGGCATTGTGTTCCGTGCTAACAAGCTATGCATTCCTGCTAGCTCTGTTCGTCTTTTGTTGTTGCAGGAGGCGCATGGAGGAGGATTAATGGGACACTTTGGTGTGAAGAAGACGGAGGACGTACTTGCTACACATTTCTTTTGGACAAAGATGAGACGGGATGTTGAGCGTTTTGGTGCTCACTGCACTACATGTCAAAAAGCTAAGTCACGACTCAATCCTCATGGTTTATATATACTTGTGCCTGTACCTAGTGTTCCTTGGGAGGATATATCTATGGACTTTGTTTTAGGTTTACCTCGAACAAAGAAGGGGAGGGATAGCATATTTGTTGTCGTGGATAGATTCTCAAAAATGGCACACTTTATACCATGTCATAAAAGCGATGATGCTATTGATGTTGCTGATTTGTTCTTTCATGAAATTATTCGCTTGCATGGTGTGCCAAATACTATTGTTTCATATCGTGATACTAAATTTCTTAGCTACTTTTGGAGATGTTTATGGGCTAAATTGGGTACTAAACTGCTTTTTAGTACTACTTATCACCCCCAAACTGATGGTCAAACTGAAGTAGTCAATAGAACATTGTCTACTATGCTTAGGGCTGTTTTGAGGAGTAATAAGAAAATGTGGGAAGAATGTTTTCCTCATATTGAATTTGCTTATAATCGTTCGTTGCATTCTACTACTAAGATGTGCCCTTTTGAAATTGTGTATGGTTTTCTACCTCGTGCACCCATTGATTTGTTGCCTTTTCCATCTTTGGAGAAGGTTAATTTTGATGCTAAACAACATGCTGAATTGATCTTAAAAATGCATGAGTTAACTAAGGACAACGTTGAGCGTATGAATGCTAAATATAAACTTGCTGGAGATAAGGGTAGAAAACATGTTGTCTTTGCACCTGGAGATCTTGTTTGGTTACATTTGCGTAATGATAGGTTTCCTAATTTGCGGAAATCAAAGCTAATTTCACGTGCTGATGGCCCTTTTAAGGTGTTAGAGAAAATAAATAATAATGCATATAAACTTGAGCTGCCTATAGATTTTGGGGTTAGTCCCACTTTTAACATTGCAGATTTGAAGCCTTATTTGGGTGAGGAAGATGAGCTTCCGTCAAGGATGACTTCATTTCAAGAAGGGGAGGATGATGAGGACATCAATACCATTGTTACACCCACAACCCCTACTACTACATATCTTTGGACCAATTACTAGAGCTCACAAGACGCCAATTAAATTATCAGGTACTTTCGTTTCTTGGTAATGATTCTAATGTTCATGAGAATACGGTGCTGCCTAAATTGGATACATTTGTTTTTCTTACAAATGAAGGGCCTGGCATGGATAAGAGGGATGAACATTGGAGCAAGAACAAGCATGGAGTTGATGGCATGCGCAAGGGGAACAAGAACGGAGTTACAAGTGATGATTTCAGGACTTTGAAGCCCCCACAATGAGTGCATGAAGCCTTGGATGAAATATATAAGATGCCACTTCATAAACTTCGTCCAGAGGCTATTCTAGGTGCTGCGTCACCTTATTATTGGGCCAGGCCCATGTAATTTCGAAATACATAAGTATAGGCTGTTTTTAGAGTCCGTATGTGTGGGGAAACAAGAGATAGGGTTGGTTTAGGACCCCTTCCCCAAGGGCCACAAAATTAACCCCTGTTCCTCCATATATACAGCCCTTAGGGCACCGTTTAGACTTTGGGTTTTGTTTAGATTAAAAGTTCGCCATGGCTGCAACTTCGCGTAATTCGTTTTTTTTCAACGACCAGACCAAGGCGTCACAGAACCCCAACTTCATTAATAAAGCTTTCCTCTTATATTCGCAATATCTAGATTGCAATCTTAGTTTCTTGCTTGTTCTTCGTTTGCTTGCAGGAAACATGCCCTCGTGGTCAGGTTGATCGTGCTCCGGCGTGGTCAATAACCCTCGGAAGTTGGTTTAGCGATTGCTTAGGCACGACGTCTCGCACGTTCGTAGTCGGATCGTCAAGGTCGACTCCCACAGAAAACGATAGCCACCATCTCATCGAAACATCGGACACCTTTGCCTCTATCAAGTGGTATCAGATTTCCAGGTTGCTCGTTGAGATTTTACAGTTTTTCGTAGTTTAGATCGAGTCTGTTCTTCATACCTATAGTCCATGAAAAAGCCAAAAAAATTAGGGTTAGTTCATCTTACCCGAACCAATCTGAGCCTTTGCATAATCTTTTCTGTATTTGCTTTGTTGAATTTGCGGTTGCATCGTCGTGTCAAGTTGCTGGTCCTTGTGTCTAGTACTTTAGAGTTTCGAGTTCTGTTCGCAAGTTGTCACGCCTCCACCGCACCATCGTCATCACCGCTGCAATATACCACCATTGTCATCACCGCTGCCATATACCACCATCATCATCATCACCGCTGCCATATACCACCATCGTCATCACCGTTGCCATATACCACCATCGTCATCGCCGCTACCATATACCACATATCCACCGCCATCACGCTAATCCGAGTTCACCTCCATCACAGATTCGCCACCAGTCCGTGTTCCATCGCCCTGCAAATATCCGCCACCAGTCCGAGTTTACACCAGATTCATCTCCGCCACCAGTCCTAGTCCGAGTCCAGTAATTGTGTCTTTGTTCTCGATTTCTAAATCACGCGATACTCTGAGTCATGACAGAGTAGGACTCCCCAACTTCCGAGCCATCTGCAGAAGAAAAATAGTTCCAGTTTAAAAAAACTAAGTCTGGAAAATTCTGGCTATGCAGTTTTTAGGACATTTGTAGAATTTTTCGAAAAAAAATTGTTGCGGAGGAAAAAAAAGTGAAAAAAAGAAAAAAATTCAGAGTGTGCTCCTCCCTTGTTTACGTGCAGCGTCGTGATTTTGTTAGTGTTCTGGGCTCGGGTCTCTAGTACGGTCTAGCCTAGGACCAGCACAGTACCGTCGTTGAGCGTTTATTCAACTTTCCATCTCTGAATGATTATTGCTGACCCTTTTTGCTACCATATTATAAGCCTTCCCAGCTCCACATACATCTATATCGTGCGTTTGACTCTACCTGGTAATCGCTCTATCCAAGCTTTGAGAGTTTTGACTACATCGGTTGCCGATTACCGCCTGCTGCTGGGTAAGAACTGGTAAGAATTTGAGATTTACTTGACGGATTTGTGACACCCACCACCACCACTTGTTATTAGTCTATAGGATCATATTCTTGTGTGTTTCTATTGCTGCTAACCATGCCAGGATCACAAGCCGACGAGATTGACTAGGAGAACTTAATGAATAAGGAGCTTCATGATAAGTTTCAGCAAATGATAACTGAACAGGTGCAAGATGTGCTGAACAATTTTGAAGAGGCCATGGAGAAGATCACTGGCCTTGAGAAGACGTTCAAAACAAAGCTCGATAACAGATTTAATGAACCTCTTGCGCGTCTTCCACCACCGGCTGCACCTGCCGCACCTCTGCAGCAACAACAACAACAAGAACGACTACCTCCACGTCGGGAAACAGCCCTCCGCCGAGCGAGCCGTGTCCCTCTTCAGCCTGGCCAAACTGCTGGTGCTACTGTTGATACTTCTGTGGCTCCTGCTGCTGATGTGGAGGAGGATGATTATGCGGGAGATTACGAGGATGAGGTTGATCAAAATCAGAACTACGTCCAACCACCAGCACCACAACCACCAGGTCGTCCACATGCAAATAATGGCAATGTTAGGGCTCCCCCTCATGTCTGAGATCATGACCATCTCCCTAAACTGAAATTGAATATTCCACCATTTGAGGGTAGATATGTTCCTGATATATATCTTACTTGGGAGTTAGAAACTGAACAACAATTTACATGTTTACAATATCCTGAGGAGAGACGTGTTCCCACTGCTGTTTGTGCTTTCACTAGCTTTGCATGTGTTTGGTGGTCTAAATATTGTAGATTATATCCTGTTCCAGCTACTTGGGCTGCTTTGAAAACTGCTTTGCGTACTCGTTGGGTTCCACCATATTATCAACGTGAATTACTTCAAAAATTGCAGCGCTTAAGACAAGGAATTTTTTTTTGTAGAAGAATATTATCAGGAATTACAAACTGGCTTGATTATATGTGGTATTGTTGAGGAGAATGAAGATATGCTTGCACGTTTTATGGGTGGATTAAATAGAGAGATTCAGACCATTCTAGAGTATAAGGATTATAATAATATCACTCGTTTATTCCATCTTGCTTGTAAAGCTGAACGTGAAGTGCAGGATCGACAGGCATTGGCGCGAACTAACTTTTCTACAGGTCGACCTTCATCATGGACACCACATGCAACATCTACTTCCACTACACCATTGCCTCCTTCAGGTGCCACCTCCAACCGTGATACAAGAAAGCAGGCACAACCACCACTATCTGCCAAGAGCACACCGCTGGCCTGCATGCATCTCTTCTTCTTCCATGGCATCAACAGGGCACACAAGTTATACTATTTGTCGTCGTTGTAAGGGAAGAGGACATTTTGCGAGAGAATGCAAATCTCAGCGTGTGAAGATTGCTACTAAGGATGGTGGGTATGAGTCCGCTAGTGACTATGATGAGGAGACTTTGGCTCTTATTGCACATGAAGAACACGGTGGAGATGATTCTAATCATGAGACGCAATACATGGCTGCTGAAGATGCTGACTGGTATGAATGTTTAGTTGCTCAACGTGTTTTGAGTGTCCAGGTTACACAAGCTGAGCAAAATCAGAGGCATAATTTGTTCCATACAAAGGGAGTTGTGAAGGAACATTCTATTCAAGGCGTCATCATAGATGGAGGGAGCTGCAACAACTTGGCTAGCATGGAGATGGTGGAGAAGCTATCTCTCACCACAAGACCACATCCACATCCTTAGTACATCCAATGGTTTAACAACATCGGCAAGGTTAAGGTAAAACATACTGTTCGGGTGCATTTTAGTATCTCTACATATGCTGATTACGTTGATTGTGATGTGGTACCTATGCAAGCATGTTCCTTATTACTTGGTAGACCATGGCAATTTGATAAAAATTCTGTACACCATGGTAGAAACAATCAGTATACTCTTGTTCATAAGGATACAAATATTACTTTGCTTCCTATGACTCCTGATTCCATTTTGAAAGATGATATTCATAGAGCTAATAAAGCAAAACAGGAGAAAAATAAGAGTTAAAATCAGATTGTGGCAAAAGAATTTGAGCAACAAATGAAGCCTAACAATAAACCATCTAGTGTTGCTTCTGAAATTAAATTGAAAAGTGCATGTTTACTTGCCACCAAATCTGATATTGATGAGCTAGTTTTTCGCAAATCTGTTTGCTATGCTTTTGTGTGCAAAGAGGCATTATTTTCATTCGAGGACGTGCCTTCCTCTTTGCCCCCTGCAGTCACTAACATTTTGCAGGAGTTCGCTGACGTCTTCCCACAAGACGTGCCACCGGGATTACCACCTATTCGAGGGATTGAGCATCAAATTGACTTAATTCCCGGTGCATCACTACCCAACCGTGCACCATACCGTACCAATCCAGAGGAGACGAAGGAGATTATGCGTCAAGTACAGGAGCTGCTCGACAAAGGTTATATACACGAATCTCTTAGTCCTTGTGTTGTTCCTATTATACTAGTGCCTAAAAAGGATGGTACGTCGCGTATGTGTGTTGATTGTAGCGGCATTAATAATATTACTATTCATTATCGTCATCCTATTCCTAGGCTAGATGAAATGCTTGATGAATTGAGTGGCTCTACAATATTTTCCAAAGTTGATTTGCGTAGTGGATACCATCAAATTCGTATGAAACTGGGAGATGAATGGAAAACAACATTTAAAACTAAGTTTGGTTTATATGAGTGGTTAGTCATGCCTTTTGGGTTAACTAATGCACCTAGTACTTTCATGAGATTAATGAACGAAGTTTTACGTGCTTTCATTGGACGATTTGTGGTAGTCTATTTTGATGATATACTGATTTATAGCAAATCTTTGGAAGAACATTTGGAACATTTACGTGTTGTTTTTATTGATCTACGTGATGCACGTTTGTTTGGTAACCTTGGGAAGTGCACCTTTTGCACCGACCGAGTATCTTTTCTTGGCTATGTTGTTACTCCACGAAATTGAAGTTGATAAAGCCAAGATTGAAGCTATTGAGAGTTGGCCGCAACCCAAAACGGTCACACAAGTGAGGAGTTTTCTTGGACTCGCTGGTTTCTATAGGCGTTTTGTGAGAGATTTTAGCACCATTGCTGCACCTCTCAATGAGCTTACAAAGAAGGATGTGTCTTTTGTTTGGGGGACCGCATACGAAGAAGCCTTCACGGTGTTGAAAGATAAGTTGACACATGCTCCTTTACTCCAACTTCCTGATTTTAATAAGACTTTTGAGCTTGAATGTGATGCTAGTAGAATTGGATTAGGAGGTGTGTTATTACAAGATGGAAAACCTGTTGCATCCTTTTCTGAAAAATTGAGTGGGCCTAGTCTGAACTGTTCTACTTATGATAAAGAATTATATGCTCTTGTTCGGACTTTAGAGACATGGCAACATTATTTATGGCCCAAAGAATGTGTTATACATTCTGATCATGAATCTTTGAAACATATTAAAAGTCAAGCTAAACTGAATCGTAGACATGCTAAATGGGTTGAATTCATTGAGACTTTTCCCTATGTCATTAAACACAAGAAGGGTAAAGAAAATGTATTGTTGATGCTTTGTCTCGTCGCTATACTATGCTTTCACAACTTGACTTCAAAATATTTGGTTTGGAGACCATCAAAGATCAATATGTGCATGATGCTGATTTTAAAGATGTAATGCAGAATTGTAAAGAAGGACGAACATGGAATAAGTTCGTTATTAATGATGGCTTTGTGTTCCGTGCTAACAAGCTATGCATTCCTGCTAGCTCTGTTCGTCTTTTGTTGTTGCAGGAGGCGCATGGAGGAGGATTAATGGGACACTTTGGCGTGAAGAAGACGGAGGACGTACTTGCTACACATTTCTTTTGGCCAAAGATGAGACGGGATGTTGATCGTTTTGTTGCTCGCTGCACTACATGTCAAAAAGCTAAGTCACGACTCAATCCTCATGGTTTATATATGCCTTTGCCTGTACCTAGTGTTCCTTGGGAGGATATATCTATGGACTTTGTTTTAGGTTTACCTCGAAACAAAGAAGGGGAGGGATAGCATATTTGTTGTCGTGGATAGATTCTAAAAAATGGCACACTTTATACCATGTCATAAAAGAGATGATGCTGCTAATGTTGCTGATTTGTTCTTTCGTGAAATTATTCGCTTGCATGGTGTGCCAAATACTATTGTTTCATATCGTGATACTAAATTTCTTAGCCACTTTTGGAGATGCTTATGGGCTAAGTTGGGTACTAAACTGCTTTTTAGTACTACTTGTCACCCCAAACTAATGGTCAAACTGAAGTAGTCAATATAACATTGTCTATTATGCTTAGGGCTGTTTTGAGGAGTAATAAGAAAATGTGGGAAGAATGCTTGCCTCATATTGAATTTTCTTATAATCGTTTGTTGCATTCTACTACTAAGATGTGCCCTTTTGAAATTGTGTATGGTTTTCTACCTCGTGCACCCATTGATTTGTTGCCTCTTCCATCTTTGGAGAAGGTTAATTTTGATGCTAAACAACGTGCTGAATTGATCTTAAAAATGCATGAGTTAACTAAGGACAACGTTGAGCGTATGAATGCTAAATACAAACTTGCTGGAGATAAGGGTAGAAAACAAGTTGTCTTTGCACCTGGAGATCTTGTTTGGTTACATTTGCATAATGATAGGTTTCCTAATTTGCGCAAATCAAAGCTAATGCCATGTGTTGATGGTCCTTTTAAGGTGTTAGAGAAAATAAATGATAATGCATATAAACTTGAGCTGCCTGCAGATTTTGGGGTTAATCCCACTTTTAACTTTGCAGATTTCAAGCCTTATTTGGGTGAGGAAGATGAGCTTCCATCGACGATGACTTCATTTCAAGAACGGGAGGATGATGAGGACATCAATAACATTGTTACACCCACAACCCCTACTACTACATATACTGGACCAATTACTAGAGTTCGCGCACGCCAATTAAATTATCAGGTACTTTCGTTTCTTGGTAATGATTCTAATGTTCATGAGAATATGGTGCTGCCTAAATTGGATACATTTGTTTTGCTTCCAAATGAAGGGCCTGGCATGGATAAGAGGGATGAACATTGGAGCAAGAACAAGCATGGAGTTGATGGCATGCGCAAGGGGAACAAGAACAAAGTTACAAGTGATGATTTCAGGACTTTGAAGCCCCCATAATGAGTGCATGAAGCCCTGGACGAAATATATAAGATGCCACTTCATAAACTTCGTCCGGAGTCAATTCTAGGTGCTGCGTCACCTTATTATTGGGCCAGGCCCATGTAATTTCGAAATACATAAGTATAGGCTGTTTTTAGAGTCCGTATGTGCGGGGAAACAAGAGATAGGGTTGGTTTCGGACCCCTTCCCCAAGGGCCACGAAATCCCCCCTCTTCCTCCATATATACAGCCCTTAGGGCACCGTTCAGACTTTGGGTTTTGTTTAGATTAAAAGTTGGCCATAGCTGCAACTTCGCGTACTTCATTTGTGTTCAACGACCAGACCAAGGCGTCACAGAACCCCAACTTCATTAATAAAGGTTTCCTCTTATATTCGCAATATCCAGATTGCAATCTTAGTTTCTTGCTTGTTCTTCGTTTGCTCGCAGGAAACATGCCCTCGTGGTCAGGTTGATCATGCTCCGGCGTGGTCAATAACCCTTGGAAGTTGGTTTAGCGATTGCTAAGGCGCGACGTCTCGCATGTTCGTAGTCGGATCGGCAAGGTCGACTCCCACAGAAAACGATAGCCACCATCTCATCGACACATCGGGACACCTTTGCCTCTATCAAGTGGTATCAGATTTCCAGGTTGCTCGTTGAGATTTTATAGTTTTTTGTAGTTTAGATCGAGTCTGTTCTTCATACCTATAGTCCACGAAAAAGCCAAAAAAATTAGGGTTAGTTCATCTTATCCGAACCAATCTGAGCCTTTGCATAATCTTTTCTGTATTTTTCTTTGTTGAATTTACGGTTGCATCATCGTGTCAAGTTGCTGGTCCTAGTGTCTAGTACTTTAGAGTTTCGAGTTCTGTTCACAAGTTGTCACGCCGCCACCGCACCATCGTCATCACCGCTGCCATATACCACATTATTCTGAAAAGTCGCCCTTTGACCAGGACTGGGTAAAAGGTGAAAATGATCAGGTGTCCGGCCTCCCTTCCCGAAGGCTCAACAGATCCAGTACTAGCCAGAATGCTTGAGCTCGCTCCTTATCAAGCGCCCTCAGGGGAAGATAAAGGGAGGAACAAAGAAGCCGAAAGCGGGCCTCACTCATTATTCATCCAGACCAAGGGAATTAGTGCCTCCGCGAAGGAGGATAACCAGGGAGAAGAGTCTAAAATCCCCTCTCCCCAAGGAAGGAAGAGGATCGCCTCTGGAGACTTGGAAACAACGGTTACTAAACAAGGGAAGAAATCCTTGTCAAGGGGTCCTACCCCGGAGGGTACCCTTCCCGCACAGTGCCCGCAAGGGGATCAGCCCCCCACCGAGCTGTAAGTAGATAAAAGTACTTTATAGTAAATATATTCTGCTTTATTTCCGAGGACAATAACCGAGGCATATGTCTTGTAGTTCGGATCGTAACCCTTCTCGACAGAGTTCATCTTCGGGGGATCTTCTTCTGGAGATGATGGAGAGCGAAACACCTCCCCATGCCTCCCCGCCTCATAAGGCGGATGACCCTGAGGTGTCGTCACATAGGATCTCTCCCGATTTTCCAAGGCCGGAAGGTAACTCTTCGGCCACCCGGAGTTCAAAATATTCGGCTCCTAAGGGGAGCGACAGAAAGCGCCCGGAACTATCCGGTGCGCGACCAGACTTACTGAGGAATCTTTTGGAGAAAACGGCTATCTCGGAAGCGCATCATACATTACTGGTACGGTAGTTGAGAAGATTTCATCCGCCGAAAGCGGGTTGCATGAAGCTTTTATGAGCCCGCTGAGAGGTTTTGAGGTACGCAAAGTAATATGTATATTTTTTGACGGTACCACACATGCTATGTGTGCCCTATGCAGATACTAGCCCCTGAGACTTTGGTTGCTGTCAAAAAAGGCGGCAAACAGAGGATCGTAGTCCCAGGTAATAATCATGCTGCCTTTCTGTGCAGGTCGCTGAGGCCCCGGTGGCTAGCCGGACTGGGGAGTTAGCCGAACTGAAGCGGCAACTGGATGCGGCGGATGCCGACATCGTGCTTGTAAACACGCGGCTTGACGAGGCACAGGGTATGTATTCTCTGATGGTAAACATATGTTAAGAGGGGCATGATGCTAGTATCTATAATATGTTGTGACTGCAAATGGAGCTGCCGCCGTGGAGACCCTCCGGGCGGAACTTGCCCAAGCCAAGGAACACGCCAGGAGGAGTGATGTGGCCGCCCTGAAGGCGGTCGAAGAATTAAGAGCCGAACAGGCGGCTCATTGCGAGAGTAAAGAGAAAATAGCCAAGATGGCTATTGAGTTGAAGGGTGCCGCCGACCGTTATGAGCGTCTTGAAAGGGAAAGAAAAACGAAGACGGCGGACCTGGAGAAAGCCATGGTAGCTGTCATGGACACCCGCTCTGAGATCAGAGAGACAAAGGAGGAGCTACGTCAAGCCAGAGATATCACAGCTGGGAAGCCCTTTTTGTTGCGGATGAAGTTCGGAGATCCCAAGTATGCCCCTCTGGATCAATTATGGAGTTCTGCAGACGCGTATTTGGATTTGGCAGCGAGTGCCGCTGATGCGACCAAGTTTTTCGAAGATCAAAAGGATCACGAAGTGGAAAAGTCGTTCTGGTCGCGATTCCATGCTCCGGAGCGTCCACTGCTGTTGAATGAGCAAATGGCCGAGTGGGCCGAGCTCCATAGGTTGTTCGGACTTGCCATGAGGTCTGTCGTGGATCATCTCTGGCCGGAGGGACCAAGGCCGAATAGTTATTTTGGTCTTGTGCAACAATTCCTTGAAGTTGTGCCGCATATCGACGCTGTAAAGAGGTCGGCGTGCATAGAAGGTGCATGGATGGCTCTTGCCCGTGTCAAGACATGCTGGGCAGAGATGGAGGCCATCGCTATTGCAACCCAGAATCCGGCCGTAGGCCAGGTTTCCCCCGAGCACTATTTTGAAGAAGTCCTGGAAGGTGCTCATTTAATAGAAACTCAGTGCTCGAAGAGTGTCATGTTCAAGTGGCATGTATCCCGATTGTAAAAACAATGCTATTTATAAAGGCTGTGTTTATACTTTTGCCTGAAAGTATTATTATGCCTCCTGCGCGATCGTTTATGTATATGTGTATATATAACCTGAAAGTTTGCAATCGTCGGCTTCAGCCCCCATGCATATAATGCGGGGGTGTTCGCAAAAGTGCATTTCACACTTGATCCAACGTCTTGGTCCATTAAGGAGGTGGTAGCATGGCGAACGAGGCAATCAGACTATATTGCTTTAACACTTTCACTTAACCATAGGATTTTGTCAGTGGGGCTACTATATAGCCCCTAGTATTTCCGCAGCCATCCGAATACGATGCACGTACGTACATGACCGGGAAAACCGGTCCTTCGTTAATGCGGAGGAATCCCAAAGATTCCGATGAGTCATCAAGTGGTTGACCAGTCTCACGCTTTATCATGACAGTCAGTTTTCGGCTATCTCTACTGAGGTGCTCGTCCAGATGAACCAGGGCACAATCGCAGTAGTTCTTTCATTGCCACCTTAGCCGATAGAGCGGAATGTAAGGTAGCAAAACACGGGAGCCGGGCAAACCCAACATTTGACCAAAGACATGATTCGGAGCTGATGCATATAAGGCCAAACTCGTGACGCCGAACACTCCCTAAGGTATTCGGTCTTTATAACATATCTCAGGCTGAATAACGCCTTTGATAATGAACCCCGAGTGTCCAGGTACGTGCATTATTCTGACGTGGTGAAATGCCAATAACGTCAGCATCCTTCTCGGCTATACTGGGTGTCCGGAGGATTTGAAGCAACAAAAGACAGTGAGAAAGGTTTACACAGGGTCTTAATCTAAAATGAAACCTTTGAGCGGGTCCCTGCTGCACGTCTGCGCCTGTGTCTCCGTTGTGCCATATCCTGGAAGGGTGGAGCACGATTATCATCTGTAAAATAGAAGAACTTAGGTGAAAGTTGTCGTGCAAAAGATTGGTTATTCTCAATAAACCATTAAAATTTAACATAAGTAAAAAGTCAGACTGGTCCTTTTTACATGCGGGAAGCCCCTGGTACCGCCTATGGGGGTATAACCATCAAACCAATATCAGGTTTATCTAAGCTGTTACAGCTAGTTATGCGCCGGACTCGTCTAGCCGTATCCGCGGTCTTGACGACCTATCATTTATTCTGGTTGGAGAGGCCTTTTAGTGTTTGGCTGTTAAAGCCGGCACACGCCCTTCTGCGCGTAAGGAACGCTCAATAATTCTGCTAACTGTGATGATGCCGCGGGGACCGGGCATGTTAAGCTTAAGAGAGGCGTAATGTGGTACTGCATTAAAACGAGCAAACGTTGTTCTTCCGAGTAGTGCTTGATAGCCACTTCGGAATGGAGCGATGTCGAAGGTTAACTTTTCACTTCGAAAGTTGTCGGGAGAATCGAATACAACCACTAGTACTAGAGAGCCCTTACAGCAGGCCTCTGGGCCTGGTATTACTCCTTTAAAGGTAGTGTTACTTGGGCTAATCCTTGTCGGGTCTATACCCATTTTGTGGACTGTGTCCTGATATATCAGATTAAGACCACTGCCGCCGTCCATGAGGACTTGGGTGAGATGGTATCCGTCGATAATTGGGTCTGGCACCAAGGCAGCCAATCCTCCGTGCCGGATACTTGTCAGATGATCCCTGCGATCGAAGGCAATCAGGTAGGCCGACCAAGGGTTGAACTTAGGGGTGACACGCTCTAAGGCGCATATGTCTCGGAGTGCAGGTATGCTCCTTCTCCTTGTTACATGAATCACGTTCACTGTTTTGACCTCTGGTGGGAATTTTTTCTGTCCCCCCAGTGTTTTGTTGTCTAGGCTCATCCTCGTCTTCGCTTGGTGTCTCCCTCCCCTTGTGTTCGGCGTTTAGCTTGCCGGCCTGCTTGAAGACCCAACATTCTCTGTGGGTATGGTTTGCAGGTTTATCAGAGGTGCCATGAATCTGGCATAATTTGTCTAGAATCCTGTTTAGGCTGGACGATCCATCTCTGTTACCTTTTAAAGGCTTTTTCTATTGACTGGGTTGAGAGCCCCTGAATCCAGCGTTGACCGCCGTGTTTTCTGGACTGTCTTCGTTATTTCGACGCTTGCTTTTACTGCGTCGTGGTTTTCCATTGCCATCCCGGACTTCAGATGTGCCTGGGTCGCTGGTGCTTCTACGGGCCAGCCAGCTATCTTCACCCGTGCAAAAGCGGGACATGAGGCTTGTTAGGGCTGCCATTGTCCTCGTGTTTTCTTGGCCGAGGTGTCTGGCGAGCCATTCGTCTCGGACGCTGTGTTTGAAAGCTGCTAAGGCTTCGGCGTCCGGGCAGTCGACGATTTGGTTCTTCTTAGTGAGAAATCTGTTCCAAAGCTTTCGGGCTGACTCTCCGGGCTGTTGAATTATATGACTTAAATCGTCTGCATCCGGAGGTCGGACATAGGTCCCTTGAAAGTTGGCCCTAAAAGCATCCTCGAGCTCCTCCCAACTTCCAATTGAATTTTCGGGGAGGCTCTTCAGCCAGTGCCGAGCTGGTCCCTTCAGCTTGAGGGGAAAGTATTTTATGGCATGGAGATCGTTTCCGCGAGCCATATGGATGTGGAGGATGAAGTCCTCAATCCACACCCCAGGGTCCGTCGTTCCGTCGTATGCCTCTATGTTCACGGGTTTAAATCCCTCTGGAAATTCATGATCCAGCACCTCATCGGTGAAACATAGGGGGTGTGCGGCACCCCTGTATTTCGATGTGTCATGGTGTTCGGACGGTTGTAGTATTCGCTTTTTATTTTGTGCCGGAGCGCGCTTCCTAGATCCATAGATGGAATAGGTCATACTGGATTTTTGGCGCAATTCCTCACGTAAATCGTGTGTTGACTTATGTGCGGCATCGTTAGCCGCCCTATCGCGGCCACGAGGTGGTCGATCCGGCTGATCAGCCGTTTTATTCTTCGGCTGTGTGGGCTCTACGGCCTCATCATCGAACTCAGGCAACAGCTTGCGCTTTGAATAGCTCTTTGTGTGGCGACTGCCTGCATACTTTTCATTGTCGAGCACTTTATTCCATCTACTGTTTAGCATATTCTGCGTGGCCTTAAGCCTTTGCTTCTGCTTGTTCAGACTCCTCGCAGAGGCAATAAGCCTTCTATGGAGGTTCTCTTGTTCCAAGTGCCTTTCCGGGATGATGTGTGCATCATCGTCCGGACTGTTCTCCTCTCCGGAGACAGGTTGATTAGCTTGACGCTCGGCGTCGCCGTTATCGGACAGCGGCTCCGTGCTGTGTTCGCCGTCCGCTGGCTCATCCTGCTCTATCGCTGGGTCGGTGTGGTCATCATTTCCTCTGGAATCGACGGGGGTATCACTCTTTCTTGCGCTGTTATCGCTGTTTTTGCCGAGGCGGGATTTGGAACGGCGCCTACGCCATCGCTTTGATTGCTTCTCGAGGGAGCCATCCTTCGCTTTATCCTTCCGTTCCTCGTCATTGTTTTCTTTCGGTGTATCCACCATATATATCATGTGATGGAGTGGCTGTCCAGCGCCCTGTGGGCGATGGTTCCTGTTCGTCTGTTGCATCGTCGTCCATACCGTCGATGTCTTTGGAGCCGAAATCGAGCATGTCTGTTATATTTTTGACAGTGGCTACTAAGTGGGTGGTGGGTGGGGGAGCGAATTTCTTGGTTGTCTGCATCCCAGTCTAGTCGGACATAGTTTGGCCAAGGTTCTCCTGACAAGGAGAGAGACCTTAATGAATTTAGCACATCACCTAGAGGCGAGTGTTGAAAGATATCCACGGAAGTAAATTCCATGATCGGTGCCCAATCGGATTCAATAGGCACGGACGCAAGTGGCTCGGAGCCTGTGGACGGGGACGAATCCAACGGTTCGGCAACACGGCTCTCGTTGGAGGTGAAGTCAGTATTCGGCTCTATCGCCACTGAGGGTGCGGCCTCTGTGGCGGGGTCTATCCACCCGTCCTCAGATGGCGTAATTTGTTCCGGATTGAGGGCCGGAGTAGTTGCAGGTGTGATCTCTCGAACACTTTCCGACGGCAGAGTTAAGTCATGCTCGTCATGATTGTGCGGCGCACCTGACATGGGCTCGAATTCGTTGAAGATCAAGTCTCCGCGGATTTCGGCAGTATGGATCAAGTTTCCAAACTTGACCTGATGGCCAGGGGCGTAGCTCTCGATCTGCTCTAGATGGCCAAGCGAGTTGGCCTGCAGTACGAAGCCGCCGAATACGAAGATCTGTCCGGGGAGGAAAACCTCACCCTGGATCGCGTCATTGTCGATGATCAAAGGATCCATCAAGCCCTACGGTGACGACACAGTGGAACTCTCAATGAAAGCACCAATGTCGGTGTCAAAACCGGCGGATCTCGGGTAGGGGGTCCCGAACTGTGCGTCTAAGGCGGATGGTAACAGGAGGCGGGGGACACGATGTTTACCCAGGTTCGGGCCCTATCGATGGAGGTAATACCCTACTTCCTGCTTGATTGATCTTGATGATATGAGTATTACAAGAGTTGATCTACCACGAGATCGTAGAGGCTAAACCCTAGAAGCTAGCCCATGGTATGATCGTTGTTTTCCTATGGACTAAACCCTCCGGTTCATATAGACACCGGAGGGGGCTAGGATTACACAGAGTCGGTTACAAGGGAGGAGATCTAAATATCCGTATTGCCAGGCTTGCCTTCCATGCCAAGGAGAGTCCCATCCAGACACGGGACGAAGTCTTCAATCTTGTATCTTCATAGTCCAACAGTCCGGCCAAGGTATATAGTCCGGCTGTCCGAGGGCCCCCTAATCCACGACTCCCTCAGTCGTAGTAGCCCTTGCTAAAAGGAGGTGGACGGGGGGCTGGGCCCTTTGTCTCTAACCCAGCAGATGTGATTCTCCGGCACGCGCATAGGGCACCGGCAGGATAGCTTGCCGGGAGGACTCGTTTATTTACATTAAGGAGGCATTTCGCCTCTGCACGAACATACGCGTGCATGGGTTCTCGGCAAGGCTAGACATTTTCATTAACATGCTGATACGAGTACAGAGTTTACAGGACACAAGCATGGGCTCGATAGATTACATTATCTAGAAATTAAGATTTGGCAAGTGCCTACAATTTAAAAAGAAAGATAAGTGCCCCGTAATCCCCGTTCTTGCCCCTTTCCTCCCGGGTGCGGCATCTGAAGGCAAAAAGGAGGCGACGGGGAATGCGCCGATTGAGAGCTTGACGAGGGAAGAGGGCGATGCAGTCAACCGGAGTCAGAAACGGAGACCTCCCGCTTGATGCCCTCGTCGTCGTTGTCGATGTCCTCCTCATCACTCTCGCCCGAGGACGAGGTTTCGTCGGAGGAGGAGCTCTCCACGCAATACCTTAGGTGAGTTCCCAGGTGCCCAAAGACCTTGACAGAGAGCAGGCCGTTCTCCATCAATTTGAAGTGGAGGACGAGCCCCTCCGACGGGCTATGGGCACGAGCGAAGGTTTTCCATCCACAGCGGAGATACATAACGCGGGGGGCGGGGAAGTCGACGTCCACCCACATGCTGCCATTCCAACAGCCCCTCGTATGCAGCCTCAAAGCCTGTGGCAGGTCAAGCTCCATCTCCCGAGCGAACGGAGTGGGGAGACGAAGGCGACCACGCACTGTGTTGTGCAGCCTGATGAAGAATTCACGGGGCTGGTCTCCGACATGGCCCTCCATTGGGGGAGGAGCCGCTGAGAGAAGCGAGGCCGGTGCGCCGCCCCGTTCTCCTCTCCCCCGAGTGCCACGGCGGCCTCGGCCTCGCCCCTCCCTCTTCCTCTCGCAGCCGGCTCCGCCGCGACGAGCTCTTGGGAAGGAGGGGCACGCTGTCGAGAAGAAACTCTCGTCGCTGCCATCAGAGCGCCAGCACGCCCTCCCGCCAGAGTGAAGGGAACGAAGGAGTGAAGATGGAAGGAGATGGATGTTGAAGGATTGAAGGGTGTCGTCCCCCTCCCCTTCTTATAAAGGGCCGGGGCCGGGGCTCGGCCGCCCCACTTAACCAATCCGGCCGCCAGGGGCGCAAGGAATCGGGGCATGGAGGCCTCTCCATTAAGGCTCGTGCCCTCCGCATCCACCACCTACCATCCTTGGGGCATGGAGGACATGTGGCGAGCAGGCCACGTTCGATAAGACAAGTGAAGCGACTGTTTTCCACCCCGTGATCATGTGGCGCGGGCGCCTTGAAGGCCACGACCCGAGTCCACTTAGTAAATGAGCCGCGCCCCTGCGTTTTCCTCTTTTTATGGGGAAGGCACGGGCTGCCTCTTTACCATTTACCATGATGTGATGCAAGCGTGCGGTGATAACCCACAAGTATAGGGGATCAATTGTAGCCTCTTTCGATAAGTAAGAGTGTCGAACCCAACGAGGAGCTAAAGGCAGAACAAATATTCCCTCAACTTCTATCGACCACCAATACAACTCTACGCACGCTTGACGTTCGCTTTACCTAGAACAAGTATGAAACTAGAAGTACTTTGAAGGTGTTGTTGGATAGGTTTGAAAGAAAATAAAGAGAGCGTAAATAAAAATTAGGTGATGTTTAGATAAAGACACAACTAAATTAGTTTTAGTAGAGAGCTTTTTCTTACGAGAAAGTTATTTGTCCCTAAGCAATCGATAACTAGACCGGTAATCATTATTGCAATTTTATTTAAGGGAGAGGCATAAGCTAACATACTTTCTCTACTTGGATCATATGCACTTATGATTGGAACTCTAGCAAGCATCCGCAACTACTAAAGATCACTAAGGTAAAACCCAACCATAGCATTAAAGCATCAAGTCCTCTTTATCCCATACGCAAACAACCTACTTACTCGGATCTGTGCTTCTATCCACTCACGCCACCCACCATAAGCAAATCATGAACATATTGCAAACCCTACAGCGGGAATCCCTCACGCTTGCGCGACACGGAGAGCACCATAGGACAACACCAATAATAATACATGCAACTCAAACCAATCTTGATTATCAAATAACCCATAGGACAAAACGGATCTACTCAAACATCATAGGATAGCCATACATCATTGGGAAACAATATATAGCATTGAGCACCATGTTTAAGTAGAGATTACAGCGGGTAAGAGAGAGGTTACATCGCTGCATAGAGGGGTGAAGAGTTGGTGATGATGGTGGTGAAGTTGTTGGTGAAGATTGCGGTGATGATGATGATGGCCACGGCGTCCGGCGCCACCGGAAGAGAAGGGGAGAGGGGGCACCTTCGTCTTCTTCTTCCTTGACCTCCTCCCTAGATGGGAGAAGGGTTTCCCCTCTGGTCCTTGGCCTCCATGGCGTGGGAGGGGTGAGAGCCCCTCCGAGATTGGATCTGTCTCTCTGTCTCTCTCTGTTTCTGCCTTCTCCTCAGCTGCGCTTTCACCATTTCGTATATATATATGGAGATCCGTAACTCTGATTGGACTGAAACCATCGCCGTGATTTTTTTTACCAAAAATTAGCTTTATTGCGGCCGAATAAGGGAATCAACCACCTTACAGGTCGCCCACGAGGGTCAGGGGCGCGCCCAGGGGGGAAGGCGTGCCCCCTGCCTCGTGGCCACCTCGGGCACCGTCTCGCGTAGATTTTTCTTCCAGAATTCTCCAAATATTCCAAAAATATTCTCCGTCCGTTTTTTTATCCTATTTGGATTCCGTTTGATATGGATATTCTGCGAAACCAAAAACATGCGACAAACAGGAACTGGCACTGGGCACTGGATCAATATGTTAGTCCCAAAAATAGTATAAAAAGTTGCCAAAAGTATATGAAAGTTGAATAATATTGGCATGGAACAATCAAAAATTATAGATATGACGGAGACGTATCAACATCCCCAAGCTTAATTCATGCTCGTCCTCGAGTAGATAAATGATAAAAAAGATAATTTTTGATGTGGAATGCTATCTAGCATAATCTTGATCATGTATCTAATCATGGCATGAATATTAAGACACGAGTGATTCAAGGCAATTGTCTATCATTTGACATAAAAACAATAATACTTCAAGCCTACTAATAAAGCAATCATGTCTTTTCAAAATAACATGGCCAAAGAAAGTTATCCCTAAAAAATCATATAGTCTGGCTATGCTCCATCTTCACCACACAAAATATTCACATCATGCACAACCCCGATGATAAGCCAAGAAATTGTTTCATACTTTTGACGTTCTCAAACCTTTTCAACTTTCACGCAATACATGAGCGTGAGCCATGGATATAGCACTATAGGTGGAATAGAATATGATGGTGGAGGTTGTGTGGACAAGACAAAAAGGAGAAAGTCCCACATCAACACAGCTAATCAACGGGCTATGGAGATGCCCATCAATTGATGTCAATGTGAGGAGTAGGGATTGCCATGCAACGGATGCACTAGAGCTATAAGTGTATGAAAGCTCAAACTGAAAAACTAAGTGGGTGTGCATCCAACTTGCTTGCTCATGAAGACCTCGCGCATTTGAGGAAGCCCATCATCGGAATATACAAACCAAGTTCTATAATAAAAAGTCCCACTAGTATATGAAAGTGGTAACTCAAGAGACTCTCTATATGAAGAACATGGTGCTACTCTGGAGCACAAGTGTGGTAAAAGGATAGTAGCATTGCCCCTTCTCTCTTTTTCTCTCATTTTTTCCTTGTTTTTTTGGTGGGTTTCTTTGGCCTCCTTTTTTTTATTTTGGCTTCTTTGGCCTCTTTTATTTTTTGTAAAGTCTGGAGTCTCATCCCGACTTATGGGGGAATCATAGTCTCCATCATCCTTTCCTCACTGGGGCAATGCTCTAAGAATGATGATCATCACACTTTTATTTACTTACAACTCAATATTAGAACTCGATACTAGAACAAAGGTATGACTCTATATAAATGCCTCCGGCGGTGTACCGGGATGTGCAATGATCTAGCGTAGCAATGACATCAAAAAACGGACAAGCCATGGAAACATCATGCTAGCTATCTTACGATCATGCAAAGCAATATGACAATGATGCTCAAGTCATGTATATGATGATGATGGAAGTTGCATGGCAATATATCTCGGAATGGCTATGGAAATGCCATGATAGGTAGGTATGGTGGCTGTTTTGAGGAAGATATAATAAGCTTATGTGTGACAGAGCGTATCATATCACAGGGTTTGGATGCACCAGCGAAGTTTGCACCAACTCTCGAGGTGAGAAAGGGCAATGCACGGTACCGAAGAGCCTAGCAATGATGGAAGGGTGAGAGTGCGTATAATCCATGGACTCAACATTAGTCATAAAGAACTCACATACTTATTGCAAAAATCTACAAGTCATCAAAAACCAAGCACTACGCACATGCTCCTAGGGGGATATATTGGTAGGAAAAGACCATCGCTCGTCCCCGACCGCCACTCATAAGGAAGACAATAAATAAATAAATCATGCTCCGACTTCATCATATAACGGTTCACCATACATGCATGCTACGAGAATCACAAACCTCAACACAAGTATTTCTACTAATCCACAACTACCCACTAGCATGACTCTAATATCACCATCTTTATATCGCAAAACTATTGCAAGGAATCAAACATATCATATTCAGCGATCTACAAGTTTATGTTGGATTTTATGACTAACCATGTGAATGACTAGTTCCTGTCATCTCTCTAAATAGATATAAGTGAAGCAAGAGAGTTTAATTCTTTCTACAACAGATATGCCCATGCTCTAACAAATATAAGTGAAGCAAAAGAGCATTCTACAAATGGCGGTTGTCTAAGTGAAGAGAAACAGCAATCCAAACTTCAAATGATATAAGTGAAGCACATGAAGCATTCTATAAAGCCATACTCAAAAGATATAAGTGAAGTGCATAGAGCATTCTATAAATCAACCAAGGACTATCTCATACCAGCATGGTGCGTAAAAGCAAAATGAAAACTAAATGCAAAATACGCTCCAAGATTGCACATATCGCATGAACGAAACGAATCCGAAAACATATCGATACTTGTTGAAGAAAGAGGGGATGCCTTCCGGGGCATCCCCAACCTTAGACGCTTGAGTCTCCTTGAATATTTACTTGGGGTGCCTTGGGCATCCCCAAGATTGAGCTCTTGCCTCTCCTTCTTCTCCTCACGTCGCGACCTTCTCGATCATCGAACACTTCATCCACACAAAACTTCAACAGAAAACTCGGTAAGATCCGTTAGTATAATAAAGAAAATCACTACTCTAAGTACTGTTACAAACCAATTCATACTTTTTTTTTGCATTGTGTCTACTGTAGTATAACTTTTTCATGGCTTAATCCACTGATATAAATCGATACTTTCACCAAAACAAGCAAACTATGCATCAAAAACAGAATCTGTCTAAAACAGAACAGCCTGTAACAATCTGAACATTCACTAACTTATGTTAGTTGAAAAATTCTGCCAAAATTAGGAAAAATAAAAAATTTGAACAGCAATACAGTGCAAAAATAATCAGAACCATTTTACGTTCCAGTAAAAAAATTAAAATCACGCACTACAGCCAAAGTTTCTGTCCTGCACCGTACAAACCAACAAGCATTGTAAACATCCTAAAGGCAAACCTTGGCACATTATTTTTATAATAAAATGGAATTGTACAAGGGGATAATTATTTTTGTTGAAAAGTTTCTGTAATCAAGATTCACAAAGTTTCGTGAGCATGAACAAAGTTCAAGGCTAGCTCCCACTTCAACAATGCTCGCCTTTCTCACTTTCGCTTTCATTTTGAAAAAGTTTTGGGTTCCCTCTTTATTTTTGTTGTTTTAAACTATATGAAAGCACTTGACAGAAATAAATGACTCTCTAAAACTTCTGGGTTGTCTCCCTGGCAGCGCTTTCTTTAAAGCCATTAAGCTAGGCATATAGTGCTCAAGTAATGAATCCACCCGGATCCCAAGGTATATCAAAGCCAATTTTAATTAACAATGATATGTAATTTAGTAGTGAGCACAAAGCAACATATATCATGTAATGACGAAGTCTAACTCTCTTCCTATGCATCGGCATGTCATAAAAGAACAATTCATGCACACAAAGTAAAGGCCAATGCATAGTATAAACAGTTTCTTGCAATTTTGTCATATTGGAAACATAGAGAGGTGGGGATATAGTTCCTCTCTCATAATAATTGCAAGTAGGAGCAGCAGGCACATGCATATTATATCTATCAAAATCATCATGTGTAATAGTAACAGGCAACCCATCAATATAATCCTTAATAAATACAAACTTCTCCAATATAGTATAATCGGGAGAATTCAAAAAGATAATAGGACTATCATGCGTGGGTGCAATAGCAAAAATTTCATGTTTAACATAAGGAACTATAGCAAGTTCATCTCCATAAGCATAATTCATATTGGCATCTTGGCCACGAGCATAGCAAGCATCATCAAAAAGGGATATTTCAAGAGAATCAACGGGATCATAACAATCATCATAGCAATCATCCTTAGGTAAGCACGAAGGGAAATTAAACAATGTATGAATTGAAGAGTTACTCTCATTAGAAGGTGGGCACGGGTAGCTAATCTGCTCTTCCTCCTTTTGTTCTTCGCTCTCCTCCTCATCTTTTTCATCCAATGAGGTCACAGTTTCATCAATTTCTTCTTCCATAGATTCCTGCAAAATATTAGTCTCTTCTTGGACAGCGGATACTTTCTCAATAAGTGCATTAATATCGGAATTGTATTCACAATTCCCATAACAATATTTAAGGATAGCTAAATTTTCAGGTCTATAAGCAGCATCATCAAAATCTTCAAACTCTTTAAACATAGATTCAGTTTCATAAGCACCCATAAAATCAACAAATTCTTCTATTTGTTCCACATCATAGTAATCATATGTACCATTAGCATAAGAAGCTAAGGTTTTATTATCATTAAATTTGCATGAAAAGGGAAGGTGTGGAGCCTTCATCCTAGAGCATACCACTTCAATATATGAATTTGATCCCATAATAGTTTCCCTTTTTGTGTCAAGCGGTAATCCCTAAAGTATGCACATTGATCCAACGTTACTCCCATTACATAATTGAATGGAGTTTTCTCAGGATTATTAAAGTAGTACATAATATCTTTCACATAACCAGCATCGAGGGTTTTAGGAGGTTCCCCATCTCCATGAGTAGCAAGTACACCTAATTTTTTTTGGTATTTCATGTTCCATATCCATAACTAAAGATAAATAACAACTAAGAACAGCAAATAAAAATTACTTAATGATAAAGCAAACAAGCACACACGAGAATATTCACCCCACGCTATTGCTCCCCGGCACCGGCGCCAGAAAAAGGTCTTGATAACCCACAAGTTTAGGGGATCAATTGTAGCCTCTTTCGATAAGTAAGAGCATCGAACCCAACGAGGAGCTAAAGGCAGAACAAATATTCCCTCAAGTTCTATCGACCACCGATACAACTCTACACACGCTTGACGTTCGCTTTACCTAGAACAAGTATGAAACTAGAAGTATTTTGAAGGTGTTGTTGGATAGGTTTGAAAGACGACAAAGAGAGCGTAAATAAAAAGTAGGGACTGTTTAGATAAAGACACAACTAAATTAGTTTTAGTAGAGAGCTTTTTGTTACGAGAAAGTTATTTGTCCCTAGGCAATCGCTAACTAGATCGGTAATCATTATTGCAATTTTATTTGAGGGAGAGGCATAACCTAACATACTTTCTCTACTTGGATCATATGCACTTATGATTGGAACTCTAGCAAGCACCCGCAACTACTAAAGATCATTAAGGTAAAACCCAACCATAGCGTTAAAGCATCAAGTCCTCTTTATCCCATACGCAAACAACCTACTTACTCGGGTCTGTGCTTCTGTTCACTCACGCCACCCACCATAAGCAAATGATGAACATATTGCAAACCCTACAGCGGGAATCCCTCACGCTTGCGCGACACGGAGAGCACCATAGGACAACACCAATAATAAAACATGCAACTCAAACCAATCTTGGTCATCAAATAACCCATAAGACAAAACGGATCTACTCAAACATCATAGGATAGCCATACATCATTGGGAAATAATATATAGCGTTGAGCACCATGTTTAAGTAGAGATTACAACGGGTAAGAGAGAGATTACATCACTGCATAGAGGGGGGAAGAGTTGGTGATGATGGCGGTGAAGTTGTTGGTGAAGATTGCGGTGATGATGATGGCCACGGCGGCGTCCCGGCGCCACCGGAAGAGAAGGGGAGAGGGGCCCCCTTCGTCTTCTTCTTCCTTGACCTCCTCCCTAGATGGGAGAAGGGTTTCCCCTCTGGTCCTTGGCCTCCATGGCGTGGGACGGGCGAGAGCCCTCCGAGATTGGATCTGTCTCTCTGTCTCTCTCTGTTTCTGCCTTCTCCTCTGCTGCCCTTTCACCGTTTCGTATATATATGGAGATCCATAACTCCGATTGGACTGAAACCTTCGCCGTGATTTTTTACCAAAAATTAGCTTTCTTGCGGCCGAAGAAGGGCATCAACCGCCTTACGTGTGGCCCACGAGGGTTAGGGGCGCGCCCCCCTGCCCCGTGGCCACCTCGGGCACCGTCTCGCGAGGATTTTTCTTCCGGAATTCTCCAAATATTCCAAAAATATTCTCTGTCGGTTTTTATCCCGTTTTATATGGATATTCTGCGAAACCAAAAACATGCAACAAACAGGAACTGGCACTGGGCACTGGATCAATATGTTAGTCCCAAAAATAGTATAAATAGTTGCCAAAAGTATATGAAAGTTGAATAATATTGGCATGGAACAATCAAAAATTATAGATACGACGGAGACGTATCATGCAGCAACCGGCCCACGCACGACTCCCACATCACACATTCAACGCAGGTCGTGGGGAAGCGCAACTGGTGAGGGAGTTACTGCGGTAAAACTTTGCCACACATACACGCACACCGTTCTGGGCCTGGCCAAATAACACTCCGCGCTTATATGTGGCCCAGGCACGGGAGCTCCTGTCGGTGTACAAAAGTAGGGGTCCTTTTTGTACCCCTTTACTTGTGTGCGGGAGTCGGAGCCACACGCTTGCGGCCGTGCTTAGCGGGGCAGAAGAGCAAGCAAAGACAAAAGACTACCAGAGCAACACCAAAGACGGAGGCGCGAGGAGCAAAGGGAATAGGTGGGCTCTCCCCGGCAGGAGCCTTGCCGGGGGAGCTTATGTAGCCCTGGCAAGGGCCTTGCCGGGACAACTCGTCCAACACCAGCAGAGCCGCCACCCTTGAGCCTAAGAGCTCCGACACCATCAACAAACACCGGAACCAAGGCTCGGGAGGCGCCTGCGTGGTGGCATGCATATCTTTGTGAAGACCAAGAACGTACAAGACTAGATGAAAACAAGAAGACGGAAACCCTCGGCAAGACCCTTGCCGCAGACGCTTGCGAGACCCCGGTGTCGGTGTCAAAACCGGCGGATCTCGGGTAGGGGGTCCCGAACTGTGCGTCTAGGCGGATGGTAACAGGAGACAAGGGACACAATGTTTTACCCAGGTTCGGGACCTCTTGATGGAGGTAAAACCCTACGTCCTGCTTGATTAATATTGATGATATGGGTAGTACAAGAGTAGATCTACCATGAGATCAAGGAGGCTAAACCCTAGAAGCTAGCCTATGGTATTATTGTTGTATGTTGGAGTTGTCCTATGGACTAAAACCCTCCGGTTTATATAGACACCGAAGAGGGTTAGGGTTACACAAAGTCGGTTACAATGGTAGGAGATCTGAATATCCGCATCGCCAAGCTTGCCTTCCATGCCAAGGAAAGTCCCATCTGGACACGGGACGAAGTCTTCAATCTCGTATCTTCATAGTCCAGGAGTCCGGCTGAAGGTATAGTCCGGCTACCCGGACACCCCTAATCCAGGACTCCTCAAGAGCCCCTGAACCAGGCTTCAATGACGACGAGTCCGCGCTGCAGATTGTCTTCAAAGATTGCAAGGCGGGTTCCTCCTCCAAGTTCTTCATAAAAGTTTCTAAACACTAAGGGTAGTGTCCGGCTCTGCAATATAAGTTTCCACATATTGCCATAGAGAGAATAATATTAACACAAATCTAATCTGCTGACGTATTCCATAGCGTGACATCACACTACGGCCAAGCCTTTATTCGAATCGTTTTTACTTCCCCACCTCAGCGCGTTTTGCGAGGCGGTTTCCTTGGCACGTCTTGTCAAAACAGAGATCGTGTCCCCCATTTACGGGATTCTCATCAATACGGGCGTGGGTAACCCAACCGCGCCATTTATCACGGCGCTTGGGAGATAAGCGAGTTTTACCAGGCTGGTGGGGATGCATAGCCGCATCCGCCCATATAAGGGGATAAGGATCCACCTTTTTACCTACGCCTTCTTCCTCCTCTGCCTATCCATCTTCCGCGCACCCGAGCTCCAGCGCCCAAGCCCGCACTTCCCACCTCAACCTTCTCCAGTCATGTCCGGAGCGGGAGGCAAGTGGATGGTCTCCTCCGTCATGAAGGGCCATGTCAAAAAGCTAAGGAAGGCCGGATACTTGTCCAACAACATCGCACACCGGCTTCCTTAAAAGGGGCAGCTCCTCCCCACCCCAAGGCCCCATGAGAGGGTCGTATTCCTTCCCCACTTCCTCCATGGACTGGGCTTCCCTCTCCACCCATTCGTCCGGGGGCTCATGTTCTACTATGGCCTGGATTTCCACGATCTGACCCCGGACATCGTCCTCAACATATCGGCGTTTATCGTCGTGTGCGAGGCCTTCCTCCGCATCCGCCCCCATTTCGGCCTTTGGCTCAAGACTTTCAATGTCAAGCCGAAGGTGGTGCACGGCAGCCAGGCAGAGTGCGGAGGCGCCATGGCGGGCAAGATGGCCAACGTCCTTTGGCTCGAGGGCTCCTTTGTGGAGACCCAAAAGGGGTGGCAATCAGGGTGGTTTTACATCACCGAGCCGCGCGACCTTGATTGGGTCGCTGCCTCCGAGTTCCGATCCGGACCCCCTACGCGGCTCACGTCCTGGAAAGAGACGGGCCTGTCATGGGGCAACGAGGGAGAGGTGACTGGACTGCAAACGTGCATCCAATCCCTGGTGAACAAGCAGCTCAAGCTTGTCAATATAGTCCAGGTTATGCTCGTCCGCCGAATGCTCCCGTGTCAACAACGGGCCTTCAATCTGTGGGAGTTCGATCCGACGCAGCACCAAACTTTGAATAGGCTCTTCGACACAACGTACGAAGATGCCTGGAAGGTGCTATTCAAGGGCGTCGAGGCTCCCGCATCCGCATCCGAGGATCGCAGATTCAGCACGCAGCGTCCAGCTAGTGCGGTGAGTTATCTTTACCTTTTATAGGACATTTGTTTCTCATAGTTTGACTCTATGCGGGATCTAAACTCCCTTACCTTTGACAGGAGTGGTAGGCGAAGTCCGGACAGATCGATTGTCCAGCTCCTTTGCACGAAGACCCAGCAGATGCTCGTTTATTGAAGCTGCTGGCTCCGGCACCTTATGTGGTGCCGGAGAAGAAGGCCAAGAAGAAGGCCACGGGGACTCGCAAGAGTTCCCGGCGTATGGCGGTGTCGGACTGATCTTCCGACGACTCCGAGACGCCCTCCTCCCGTGAAGACGAGGAGGAGGAAGAAGAAACCTCTCCCCCTCCAGCGGGGGGAGGAAAGAAGAGGAAGGACGCCCCAGCAGGGGAGGCCGAAGGGTCCAAGAAGGGGAAGACCCTTCCTCCAGACTACTCCACCGACGCCGACGAGGGCGAAGAGGAGTCGCTGCAAAGGGCCAGGCGCCCGGTGGAATCGTAAGTATTCGGATACCAGAGTAACTCATAGCACTCCCTTGTTGCACAGCTTTTCCTTATGTCGAATGTAATTATGCAGCCCGCCTAAGGCCGGGCTCGACGAGTCGTCGAGCGGCTCCCTGGATTCATCGGACGTGAATTCGGTTCCGCCCGCTGCCTCCCCCCTGTCGGGGAGGCTGATCGGACCCACGAACACCTATGGGGCCGGCGGACCAGGCCCCTTGTGGTTCGGAGGGGGGCGGAGACCGCACGAAGAGCGGATCGAGGCGAAGCACACGAGCAGTTTTACCCTGCTTCTTGTCGGATATGCATTGTGTTCTTGCTAGGGAGCGATGAGAGCTACAAGACCTAGCGTGAGTGTCTCTAGTCTCGAGTGAGTCGAATGAACCGAACCCCCTCTACGTGCGCATGGGCCTCCTTTTATATGCTCAAGGGGTCTCCGGCTGTGGCAACGTAGATGAGGGTACAAATGGAAAAACAGTAGTTGGTACACCTACTTGAACAGTGTACAGTGCAAAATACCTAACTCTGACGGCAAGGGACAAAAGCATTAAATGCCCGTCCCTGTCGTCTAAACAGTGCAACAGAGCGCCACCGTTTGCCACGATGGTGGGCTTGTCAGCGCCGCTTATCGCTGCTCCCCGCTGGCTGCACAGCCTCTTGACACGCGCGTATGGAATGGTCCCATGGCGACACGTCGATGGTTGAGCTGGAGCGGAGATGAAGAGAGGTTGCCTGCCGCGGCTGAATCCTTGTCGTGTCCGGAGGCTTGTCGCGCTCCGAGCCTTCCCGGCAAGCTCCTCTTGCCGGGGTCTTGTCTTCTGCGTGCCTTGAGTGGCCTTCCCGGCAAGCTCCTCTTGCCGGGGCCTTGTCTTCTTGGTTAAATACTTTGTTCTTGAATGGCTCCAAAGGAGCCACGGAGGATCTTGGCGGCGACCAGGCAAACCCTGCCGCGGGGTGCTGCAACTGCCCGTGCACGAGTTCGGGATACTAGGGTACCCCTACTCTAGTACACCGACAGGAGCCTCGGCCTGGTCAAGACACGGTGCCGAGCGCTGTCGGGCCAGGCCCAAAACAGTGCACGGTCACACGCGGCCTTGATCACGCCGTTACTCACCCCAGACCCACCACGTCCCCCACTAACGGCACGCGCCGAACGTGGCGTCGTGTGAGAGATCGTGGGCGAGGTCGTGGGGGTTTCTTTATTAGGAAAAGCGGAACGTCCGCCCCCTCTCCCTCCTTATATACAGGGGAAACAGGGGCAGGCCGTCCACCTCGCCATTGCTGTCTTGCCAAAAACCACCGTCACTCCCCGCTTCTTCTCCAGTGCGAAGAGAGCAGCGCTCCGCCCCCTTTCGCCACAAGCACACTCAACGCCGTCGACCTCCTCCACCGCCTCCGCCATGGCTCCGAAAGCCGACAAGGGGAAGGGGGTGAAATTGGCCGAGGCGCAGCGGCTCATGCGCTGCGCGCAAGGAGCGGGCCATCTTCTCCCCCCAGCTCGACACGAAGGAGCTCAGGGAGGGGTACTACCTCTTCTGGTCGACGGAGACGCGTGCGCATCTGCGCACGAAGGTACTCCCCGCCATCGCTTCGGAATTAGCCCCAACTGGGTATGCCTTCTTTGCTCTTTTCTTCTATTGCGGGCTCTGCCCGCCCTTCTCTGAGTTCTTTTGCGACATTATGAACACATACGGGTTCCGCCTCCTTGATTTCACCCCCAACACCATTCTGACCATGGCAGTTTTCGCACACCTTTGCGAAAACTTTGTCGGGATCCACCCCAATGTAGCCCTCTTCCGCCACTTCTTCATGACCCGCGTAGAGAGAGGGGAGTCGCTTGCCGGAGGGATAGCTTGGGTCTCCAGGGTCGGCAAGAAAGAAGCGTATCTGGAAGGAGAGTTCCGCAGCAAGTGGGAGGAGTGGAGAGCCCAGTGGTGTTGGATCGGAGAGGAGAACCCGCAGCCCTTCATCGTCAGGCGCCAAGCCCCAATAGTGCGCTGCAACGATTGGAGCAACTTGGCGCCGGAGGATGCTAGGTTGAAGATAGTCATGACCTGGATTTTGCGCCTCAGCTTGCCGGACTCACCGTGAGGCGCAGCTTGGCGCTGGATTTCCTCCGCCGCCAGACGCTTCCCTGCAGGAGAGGAGGAGGCCCGCTTGGGAGTTCCAAAATGCGGCGGACATCATGAGGCTGCGCCCGGGCCTTAACTGGAATTTCACCGTCTTGGAATTGGATGCGATGCTGCTAGAGCTGTTCAAGAACGACCCTGATCACCCCGAGTGGTTCAGGTTGCCGAGGGGGGTCGTCCCATTGTGCAACAACTCCGCGCTCGACCGCATCAGGGCCATGATGCCGTTGTGTGATTCTCATGGAATGGTTCCAACCTGGCAAGAGCCTTCCGACGAGATCGTGCAGCAGTTCTTTGACAGCTTGGAAGAAGTGTCGATCCGCTCCGACGAGCAGAAGAGGCTCACCCGCGACACCACCGACGAGGAGATGGTGCGCATCGCCACAAGGTTGGAGGAGGCGGCAGCAGCCGCTGCCGCTGGCGCCTTCGGGTATACCGTGGAGGAGGCAGAGGCAGCAGAGGCGGCAAGCCTTGCCGAGCAAAGGGAGTTCGCCGGTGAGGAAGAGCTTGCCGAGCCCGAGGCCGAGTCGAGCGGACCAGCCGAGGGCGCCGTCTCACTCACCCAGCGGTTGCCGCAAACGGAGCCCCCGGCCCGACAAAGAAGCTGCCTCCAAGGCCGGAGACGAGACGGGCGGCAGACGGGTTTACAACAAGAAGGCCACATGACGCTGGGCCCATCAAGCAAGCGATGTTGTTGCTGAGCACCCCACACGCGCGACAACAGGGGCGGGTCCTCCTGTGCCACCGTGACTCCGCCAAGCGGCCAAGAGAGTTTACCTCCGCTTCGCCGCATACCAAGGCGGGCTAGACTGACCTCTCCGCGCCAGCTCCGAGGAGGATGAAGAGTAAGCTTCAATATTGTGCTTGTATTTCTTCAATTTTATTGCTTCATCTTGAATCTGATTTGCTTCATTCTGAACTCTTTCTTTTTCAGGACGCTGGCCCAGAGAGCGTCGAAGAGGGCCAAGACCCCGGTGGTCGTCGTTGAGGACGATCCACCTGTGGCAACAGGAGGCGCGTTTGAGACCCCCTTGACGGACCCGACAACCCTTCCTCAGAGCAGCCCCCAGCACAGCCCCCAGAGTAAGTATGCGGTTTTCTTCTTACTGTTAGGTGTGCTTGGGTGCTCCTTCTTCATTGATATCTGACCGTTGGTTTGTGTAGGAGCAGAGCTGCCTCATCAGGGGCCCAAGGCGCGCCGAAATTTTTGCTGCTTCGACTACGCCGCCAAGGGAGGATTCTCCGGCAAGGGAGCGTCCTCCGCAAGGGAGGCTACCCCAAAGAAGGGGACAGCACCAAGTGATCCTCCAGGGTCGAGCCCACGGCTGCAGATCCCATTGCAGGTAATCCCTTTGCGCGAAAATTTCCCTTGGGCTTGTTTTCTTCTGTTTTTCTTTGAATATTTGCTTGAATTTCTTTCTTTGTCCGCCACAGAGCCGATGGAGACCGAGGTCGCCGGCGAAGGGGACGCGCGCGGCAACACTGACGAAGCCGCCGTCGTGGAAGAAGAAGCCGGCGCTGACGAGCCTGTCCGAGGAGGCCATCGAGGGCCGCCCGCAGAAGCCGGGCGAGGGTCCGGCGATCAGACCGACGGCCCTGGGGCCGAGGGAGTGCCAGCGCTACACCGACCGCCGACTTCTGCCGCTGCTGCAGCATCAGTTCAAGAGCTCCAGCCCGGGCGCCTACCTAAAGGCCGGGCGACGGCGTCTTCATCAAGCTCCCATGGGAGTCGAGCTCAGGTGCCGATCGAAGGAGAGACCTTCGACGGAGAGCTGCTCGCCTCACTGGCCGACGCTGGTGGACGCGCCAAGCAGCAGCAAGGCGTAGTCTCGAGGAGGAGCAGCTGTTGAAGAAGCTGATGTCGCTCTACCGCGCCCGGCAAGCCAAGTTGGAGTCCCGGGAAGCACTTGTCGCGAGGGCGGGAGCGGACATGGAGAAGCGCGCAGAAGAGCTCCGGAGCGCCAACCAAGAAACTCTCCGGAACGTAGCAGAAGCGCGGGAGCAACTTGCAGAAGAGCGCACGGCCTTCATCCTTGAGAAGGCCGCAGCTGAGGAGGAGCAGCGGCTGGCCGCCGAGAAGCTCTCCGCGCAGGAAAGCGAGCTGGCGCAGTGGAAGGCCAACCTGGACAGCCACGAGGAAGAGCTTGTCGCGCGCGAGGAGTCACTTGGCGGGGCGCTTAAGGAAGCGGGCGATGCTGCCGCAGCCGCCGAGGCCGCCAAGAAGGAGCTGGAGACAAGGTGGCTCACCGGAGGCCGGGCCTGTAAGAGCGGGAGGAGCTTGCCGCGCTCAAGCACGAAGCGAGAAGGACGCCTACACTCTTGGCAAGCTGCAGGGCCGTCTCGCCGAGAGGGGCAAGGAGCTCGACGCCGCCAAGGATTCCAAGGCGGACCTTCAACTGAAGCTGACCACTCTGACGCAGACGCTGGACGGCGCCAAGGAGCGGGAGGTGGGCCTGTTGGAGACGATCAAGGCCAAGGAGGAGCTGCTGGCGAATGCTGTTGACACCCAGAGCGCCTTGAGGGAGAGTGTGGAGCACTGGATCAAGGTCTTGTGGATATCTGCCGACATCCACAACGAGCCGATGGAGCTGGGATGGTGGATCTTGCATACTCCTCCGACGAGCATCTCCAACCCAGCGCCAAGCTTAGCTTATTCTTCAAGGGCGTGCAGACGGCTCTCCAAATGACTCCGGGAAGAGGTCCCAAGCAGCTGGCCGAGGAATCACGCAAGATCTATGCAGAAGCCCTCCAAGGTGTTGATGAAGGTGGCCTTCCGCAATCCGGGCCTCAACCTCAACGGCGCCCCTCGTGATCCTTGCCGCCAAACGCCGACGTGGAGGCGCTCAAAGCCCTTGTCGCACCCATTGTGGACAAGGTGGGCAAGATCAAGCGGGTTGATGGCGACCGCGTAGACTAGGCCGCCAACTTTATCTTTCCCTTGTCGCTGCTGATCATGTTTAGGACAATTCATTAGATCAGCGACAAGCTATTTTGTGATATACTCTATCTTAGGCGATCATTGCAATGTTATTTCCTTTACTTGATCCTTCCTTTGTACGTTTTTGCCCTATGCATTTAGGGAACTTGTCGGTGCGGGCACCTTTGCCACGAGCTACCGAAAAGTGCGGAACATCAAGACCCCGGGCGATGCCGCCCGACAAGCAACCTTGTCGCGACTAGCTGCAGCTCACTTAAGTTGTTGAGCGGACTCGAAACAAAGTAAGGGCGCGACTAGCCATGAAGTTGGTTCCTCTGCGCATGTGTTTTCCATACAAAGTACTATCGTTCGAGGAAGATAACTTAAAATTTTAAAAACTGATTGCTCAAACTTTGGCAACTTAGCTTTTCTGTCGTTTGCTTCCTGATAAGGCGAAACTTCCTCGAGCAACGCCTGGCCCATAGTATTAGCTTCTCCTTCCCCCCTGGTTAACTTGTGCGCGAGGGAACCTTCCTTTCTTTGAGAAGAGAGAAAGAAGAGAAAATAAAGTTATGGAGCCCAGCGGCTCGATATTGCTTACCGGGTGTGGGTGTTGCACAAAGTGTTAGCAAAAACATGCAATTAAATGATGAAAGCATGAATTTGACAAGTTGTGCGCAACACATGAGCTTTATCGATGCACGGGTTCTGCTACCGCTTTGTACAAAGGATTACATGCAACAGCGGCAAGACTTGTAAAAGGTGTTTGCCGGAACAGGTTCCGCAACCGCGCTTCTACGGGTAAAACTTACGAAGATGCTCAATGTTCCAGGAGTTGCTCACCGAATGCCATCTTCGGTCTCATATGGACAGCGCCAGGCCTAGTGACTCGTTTCACTCGATAAGGGCCTTCCCACTTTGGCGTCAACTTGTTTGAATTCTTGGCGGACTGAACGCGCCGAAGAACAAGGTCGCCTTCCTCGAGGCTTCTGGCATTAACTTTGCGGCTATGGTAGCGACGCAAAGCTTGCTGGTAACGATTGGCTCGTACAGCTGCCTGAAGACGATCTTCCTCGAGGACCAGCGCGTCATCTTGTCGCAGCTGCTCTTGCTCAAGCTCATCATAAGCGAGCACTCGAGGCGACCCGTATACGAGTTCTGTGGGGAGAACTGCCTCTGCTCCATAGACAAGAGCGAAAGGTGTCTGGCCAGTGGCTCGATTTGGCGTCGTCCTGGTCGACCGAAGAACCACCGGCAGCTCCTCAATCCAGTTCCTTCCGCACTTGTGCAGCCTGTCGAAAGTTCTGGTCTTGAGCCCGCAAGACTTCAGCATTGCCCTCTCTCGCTTGACCGCTGCTTCTCGGATGAGCAATGTATAAAGCAGACCTTGGCGCCAAGATCTTGGATGTACCGCATGAAGGTGCGACTCAGAAATTGTGTGCCGTTGTCGGTGATGATCCCGTTAGGGATTCCAAATGGCAAACAATCGACCAAGAACTTGATCACGCCGACCGTCTTTGTCACCTTCCTCATCGCTTCCACTTCCGCCACTTTGTGAACTTGTCGATGGCAACGCATAAGTACTCAAAGCCCCGATAGCTCTCGTGGGAAAGGGCCGAGGATGTCGAGCCCTGCATCAAAATGGCCAGGATAAAGGGATCGTCTGGAGAGCTTGAGCTGGCTGGTGTATCTGTTTGGAATGGAACTGGCACGCTTCACACTTGGTTACTTGTGCAGTTGCATCCTGGAGGGCTGTCGGCCGGACTTGGTCTTCTTCTTCTCTCCGGGAGCTTCAGCGGCAAGTGTTTTGCTTCCTGTAGCAGCTGCTGCATCCCGGTAGATCTTGTCGGCACAGATAAGAGCATCCTTCTTGTCGCCATGGATAGAGATGATGCTTATCGGGCCTGGCATCTTGAGTAAGTTGTAGGCATAGTGAGAGGCTGCCATGAACTTGGCGAGTGCTGGTCGGCCGAGTATCCCATTGTAAGGCAATGGGAAATCAGCAACGTCGAATGTGACCCTCTCAGTCCTAAAGTTCAGCTCGCTGCCAAATGTTACCGGCAACGTGATCTTCCCTTCGCTTGCTCCTTCCCGGATTGATTCCTTGAAAGTGCCGGTCTCTTCGAGCTCACCGTCAGGATTTGAAGCTTCTAGAGCACCGCGGAGGAGATCAGATTCAAGCCGCCCGCCACCAACTAACATCTTGGTGACCTTGAGGTTGCGGATGGTTGGTGAGACCAACATCGGCAAGCACCCGACCGCAGTTATGCGATCGTGGTGGTCCTCAATATGAAAGATGATAGGCGTCTTGGACCATTTCGTAGGCTTGCGTGACTTCACGGATGGTTCCGCTGCATTGACTTCCCGCATCCACTGCTTGAGTTGGCGGTGGGAAGTATGCAGGGAAGCACCTCCGTCAACGCAGAGGACCTATGTAGCTTTCTAAACCTCCTGCTCATCGGCGTCATCATCATCCATGTCTTCATCGTCGTCTTCGTCTTCATCCTTGTCGCGGCCGCGGGGAGGTCTGCCTCCTTGCCGCTGCTTGGCCTTGCTGCGGCTCTGCCCAGGACGCTTTCTTGTTGGCTCCTCCAAAGACCTTCACTGGCCTTCTCCTTGTCGTGCCGCCAGACTCAGCCTTCTCGCTGTTCAACAAGCTGCTCGACCTTCTTGCAGCTCGAGGTCATGGCCCTTGGTGCGGTGGATCTTGCAAGATTGCTTGCCGGAGCCGTCCTGCTTGTCGGTGCCGCCCAGATCGGTGGTTACGTCGCTGCAACTTCCTTGCCGGAGCCGCCAGCCTTGGCGTTCTTGTCGCCACCTCCGTTGCCGGACTGCTCAACGGCTAGCACTTCTCTGCCTTTCTTCTTCCTGTTGCCCCGCCGCTGGCTCTTCCTTGCTGGGACGGTCTCCTCACTGTTAGATCCTGCTTCTGCATTCTCTCCGGGGAGTCTCCTCCCCTCCTCAGCGCGTGCACACTTGTCGGCCAAGGCATACAGCTCACTGACGTCCTTGACTTTGCACATCGCCATCTCCTCCCTCATCCTGCGGTTCCGCACGCTCGATGAAACACGCTGATCACCGCGGTGGTGGACATCCGGGATGTTGTAGTGCACACGGCTGAATCTCTCAATGAACTTGCGCAGGACTCTCCTTCCTTCCGGGCGGCAGATGAAGGTCACTTTCTTGGCTATGAGGCTTGTGGTCACCGTGAAGGCGCCAACAAACTGATGGCATAGATCCGCCCAAGAGGATATGGAGCTGTCCGGCAAGTGCATGAGCCAAGACTCGACGTTGGGCTTGAGTACCAGCGGGAAGTAGTTGGCAGGATCTTGTCGTCTCGCCCCTCGCAGCCTGCACCGCGATGGTGTAGATGCCGAGGAACTCCGACGGATGCGCCCCGCCATCGCATTTCTCTCGCACGCCCGCTTGAAGTTCTTGTTGTTGGGCCATCGGACTTGCCGCAGCTCACGAAAGTGAACGCAGGGCAACCTACCGCAGACGGCAAGTCGCCTGGTTCCTCCGGGCGCATGCATGTCAACAGAGGGCCCAAGGCGCTTGTCGGATGACGTCGCGCTTCTTCGATGCGTTTCGATGCGAGTTGGAGCGTCTTCTTGTTGTCGCTCATGAAGAACTTGGCGCTGATCGCGGCGAGCTCGTGGATCCCATGACGCAGTGGAGTCGCTGTCGAGGTGGATCCGGCGAGTCGGCGACCTTGGCCTTCGGGGCGGAGAGTGCGTGGTGGTTGCACCCCCACCGGTCTCGTCTCCACCGGCTCGCGTTTGGCGTTCCTGCCGCGGCAGCGATGCACTTGGTTGTCGCGGAGCGTCGCTGTTGGCGAAGCCGATGAGACTTCAGATGGTGGCTCTCCACTGCGTCGACCTTGTCGGCCGTTGAGGGTAATGTCGAGAGCGATTGAGCCTCGCCAGAGCTTCTGCTGGAGTAGTGGGTGGCAATGGCGAACGACGCAAGGAGCGGGATATGCTCGGACTTCTATCTATGTTAGAAGGAGCAGCATCCCGTCCAGGCGACCGTATCTCGCTCGTGCCAGCATGTTGGCGTGCACGCGGGTCTTGAGGGTCTCGAGATCCTCCAGCTCCATCTCGGTCCAACGAGCGTATGGCATTGTGACTGCCATGACGCTGTCGGTCCTGTGCCTACTGAGACGGGCGTGGTACATGTACGGACGCCGAGGTCTGCGTGGCCTTGTCCCTGGCCTTGGCAGCAGCGTGAGCGCCCCCATCGCCGTCCGTCCTCCCGCCGGCGTCTACCCCACCACCTGTTTGCTCCGGTGGCGGTGGATTCGACGCGGACGGGGCTTCTGCCGCCGAAGCCTTCTTCTTCGGTGGCATGTTGATGAAGATGTTGAAGATGTCGCTCGTGTGAACGCCGGATCAGGTTACACAACCTCGATGCCCCCTACCTGGCGCGCCAAAGATGTCGGGGAGGCTGATCGGACCCACGAACACCTATGGGGCCGGCGGACCAGGCCCCTTGTGGTTCGGAGGGGGGCGGAGACCGCACGAAGAGCGGATCGAGGCGAAGCACACGAGTAGTTTTACCCAGCTTCGGAGTTCTCCGGAGAGATAATACTCCTACTGCTGCTTCTCGGATATGCATTGTGTTCTTGCTAGGGAGCGATGAGAGCTACAAGACCTAGCGTGAGTGTCTCTAGTCTCGAGTGAGTCGAATGAACCGAACCCCCCACGCAAGCGCATGGGCCTCCTTTTATATGCTCAAGGGTCTCCGGCGGTGGCAACGTAGATGAGGGTACAAATGGAAAACAGTAGTTGGTACACCTACTTGAACAAAGGTACAGGTAAAATACCTAACTCTGACGGCAAGAGACAAAAGCATTAAATGCCCGTCCCTGTCGTCTAAACAGTGCAATAGAGTGCCACCGTTTGCCACGATGGTGAGCTTGTCAGCACCGCTTATCGCTGCTCCCCGCTGGCTGCACAGCCTCTTGACACGCGCGTATGGAATGGTCCCACGGCGACACGTCGATGGATGAGCTGGAGCGGAGATGAAGAGAGTTACTGCCGCGGCAAGTGCCTTGCCGCTGGCTGAATCCTTGTCGCGTCCGGAGGCTTGTCGCGCTCGAGCCTTCCGGCAAGCTCCTCTTGCCGGGTCTTGTCTTCTGCGTGCCTTGAGTGGCCTTTCCCGGCAAGCTCCTCTTGCCGAGGCCTTGTCTTCTTGGTTAAATACTTTGTTCATGAATGGCTCCAAAGGAGCCACGGAGGATCTTGGCGGCGACTGTGCAAACCCTGCCGTGGTGTCAGAATCGCCTGCAGGCACGAGTTCGGGATACTAGGGTACCCCTACTCTAGTACACCGACACCCCCGCACTACGGACGACGCCGAAGTGGCGTCGCGAAAAGCTCCGGGCCAAGAGGAGGTGGTCCTGGAGGAGCCGCAAGGTGACCTCCCGGACTCCAGGTGTAAAGGGGACAAGACCCCCCCAGGGCTCCAAGTCCGGTTTTGCACCGGACACCGCGCCGGAATCCTCAACGGTTCCGGACTGCGGCAGGCGACCTCCTTCTAAGAGGAGCAAGCCTACTAAGCCAGCGGCCCCCGTCCAACCGGAGGCGCCGGACAATTTGCTGGAGGTGCTTAACGGCGCCTCCATCGACGAGGATCACCATACTATCATGAGTACGGTGCTTCAGAAGGTTCAGTCCGCCAAGAGCGGACTGACTGAAGCTTGTGTTGGCCTTCTAACAGGCTTCGAAGCAAGTAAAAATATGTAAAAATATTACCGCATAGACAAGAGCCCTCGATGCTCTGCTTACGCGTTCAAAAGAAAAGCCGAATAGAGGATCTAATAAACTTCGCAGGAGTCTAACAAGAAAGAGTCAATATGCGTATGCAGGCTTCGCTGCTTGCGACCGCCGCACTGACTGTGGAGGTAGGCACCCTGAAGCAGGGTCTCGAGCGGTCCGAGCGAGAGCTCGGCCTGGCCAGGCGGCAACTCGAGGAGAAAGAAGGTAAGAGGTACCTTATAGAAATATATAAAATATGCAATTGCAAAAAATGACAGGATTATGCTGCTTATTGCAGGGGCCACAACTGAGGTGGCGAACCTCAAGCAGGCACTATCCGAGGCCGAGAAGAGAACGGCCTCAGAGCGCACCGAGCGGGAGAAATTTGAGGCGCAGGTCAGCGAGGCGCAGCAAGAGCTTCCGGCTCTCATGAAAGAGAACGGCCTCAGAGTTTGGAGCTTGACTGAGGTGGCGAACCTCAAGCAGGCACTATCCGAGGCCGAGAAGAGAACGGCCTCAGAGTTTGGAGCTTGACTCGAAGACGCGAGCGTCCGAGCTCGCGGCGGCCATCGAGACTGCCAAGGCCGAATCCCAGAAGGCCCTCCAGGAATTGGATGCGGTGAAAAAGATAGCGGCGGGTAAGGCATTCTTTATGCAAAGCAAACATACGAAAGTAAGCTACTTGTTACTTACCCAAATCCGGAGCTCTCCAGGAGCGTTCACAGATCTTCCCCGGAGCGTATCTGATGCCGCCGCATTCTACCGAGCCGAGGAGGGCAGTTCGATAGAGAAGGTGTTCTGGTCTCAGTATGTTGAGGCCGAACACCCTGTGCCCTAGAGCGAACAGCTGAAGCAGCTGGTCGAGCTCCACAAGGCGGCCGAACAGGCCATGAAGGGCCTCATAGTTCGGATATGGCCTGGAGAGGCCCTGCCTGGAAGCTACTTCGGATTGGTGCGGCGGCTGGTGGAATCCTGTCCAAGGCTCGAGGTCATCAAGCGCTCCGTCTGCATCGAAGGTGCCCGGAGGGCCCTTGCCCGCGCTAAGGTGCACTGGGGCAAGCTGGACGGTGGGAAGCTTGTGAAGGACAGGCCACCGCCGGGGAAAGAGCATCGCAAGCCCAAGAATTATTATAAGGACGTTCTGAAGGGTGCCCGCCTTATGGCGGATGAATGTACCAAGGATGTAATTTTTGAATGAACTCGCTCATATTGTCCTGTGCGCTGAACACTTGTTCATTTGCGCTAAGAAATGCTTGTTGAATTTAAAATATTACTTTCTGTGCGGCCGTTTATCAAAAATTGAGAGATGGCCAGTCGTCGGCTTCTGCCCCCATGCCACTAGTGCTGGGGTGTTCGGGATAAACCTGAGCGCTCTTTTTCCCATGTTTGGATCCTTCGAGGGAGGCGCCAAAGACAACGGTAACAAGGCAATCGGACTATAATGCTTGAACACTCTCACTTAGCCATAGAACTCTATAATTTTAAATTTCGGCGAAGCCCCTAGTATTCGGAAGACCGAGTTCGGGGCGCTATCCACGCCTTGGCCGAACAAAGCCGGTTCCTCGCTCTAAGCGGCATAAGTCTTTAAGGACTCGAAAAACCTCTCAAATAGCGACCGGTCTCTCGCTGCATCATGACAGTCATTTTTAGCTTTCTCTACTGAGGTGCTCAGCCCAGCTCAACTGGGGCACAATCGCAGTAGTTCTCCTAGTGCTACCTTAGCCGATATAGTGGAACGTAAGGTACCAAAACATAGGAGCCGGGCAAACCCAACCATTGACCCAAGACATGATTCGGAGCCGATGCATATAATGTTATAAGTTCGGGGTGCCACACTTGTGAAAGTGTTCGGACTTCTTACACCATGTTGGGGGCTACTGAAGCCCCTGGCGTATTTGCCGTACCACAGTGTACGGGTGCAACATGTCATGAATGAACATATATTTGTAAGAAAGGTAATGCAAAAATAGATAAAGACTATGCATTGTTTAAAAAGGCTGCGATCAAAGCAAAACGATACAGATAGCGTGATACGCAAACGTGGACTATTTAACATGTCCGGTTCAGGGACAGGCTGCGGAACTGTATGCAAAACAGGTATACTGCTCATGATAGAGACCACCTGGGAGTTCCATAATGCGGCATGGCTTGTCTGCTTCCCTGGTTCTTGCATCATTTGTGCGGCAGTTGAATTGCCGAACAGGTCGTCCGAAGTATGGAGTCCTGAAAGTAAGAGAAAATGAAAAAAGAATTCGGCAGCCCCTAGTACGGCTTAAGCCGTGTTTTGGGCGTGCCCTGATGGTGCCCCTTCCCCAGCGCCCATGGTATTTCGAGAGCATAGTTATGTACGCGAAGCGCTAGTTTTGCTATTTCGCGAGGGCTGGGGTTGGGGCCGCATTGCTACACTAGCTCGGAACGTGCCAGACGGTCTTGTTGTAGGTTACTCCGGGAGCGCTTGAAAGTGTCCGGCCTCTTGATGGCCGGACTGGAGAATTGCCTAGAGAGGATGCTTTGTACTTCTGCTGCGAGCGCTGCCGAGTGCTCCTCCGTTCGGAGGGAGTGTTCGGTGTTTCCATTGACCGTGATTACTCCTCGAGGGCCTGGCATCTTGAGCTTGTGGTATGCATAGTGTGGTACCGCATTGAACTTTGTGAATGCGGTTCGCCTGAAAGGCGCGTGATAGCCATCATGAACGGGACTATGTCGAAGATTAACTTCTCGCTTTGGAAGTTATCCGGAGATCCGAAGACCACTTCAAGTGTGACTGAACCTGTATAGTTGGCCTCTACACCTGGTATGACACCTTTAAAGGTCGTTTTGGTGGGCTTAATCTTTGAGGGATCTATGCACATTTTCCGCACTGTATCCTGGTAAAGCAGGTTCAGGCTGCTACCGCCGTCCATAAGGACTCTTGTGAGATGAAATCCGTCAATAGTTGGGTCTAGAACCAATGTGGCGAACCCGCCATGATGGATGCTAGTGGGGTGGTCCCTTCGATCAAAAGTGATCGGGCAGGAGGACCATGGGTTGAACTTTGGGGCGAATGGCTCCAGCGCGTATACGTCCCGTAATGCACGCTTCCGCTCCCTTTTCGGGATGTGGGTTGCGTATATCATGTTCACCGTCCGCACTTGTGGGGGAAAAGTGTCCACTCTTGTTCGGCTTCCTGGGCTCCTCCTCTTCGTCGCTACGCAGCCCCTTGTCTCTATTTTCGGCATTTAACTTGCCTGCTTGTTTGAACACCCAACAATCCCTGTTGGTGTGATTGTCTGGCTTTTCGGGGGTGCCATTTATCTGGCACAAGCGGTCGAGTATTCGGTCCAAACTGGACGGGCCCTGAGTATTTCTTTTGAATGGCTTTTTCCGCTGACCGGATTTGTAGCCTCGGAATCCGGCATTGACTGCCGTATCCTCGTTGATGTCTCTGTTAACGCGGCGTTTTTGCTTGTTCCGGCGCGACCTGTCACTTTTGTCCTTGGTATCCGAAGTACCAAGGTTCTTGGTTAAGTTGTTGCTGCGAGCTAGCCAGCTGTCTTCTCCCGCGCAAAAGCGGGTCATGAGTGTCGTGAGGGCTGCCATAGATTTCGGCTTTTCCTGTCCAAGGTGCCGGGCAAGCCACTCGCCACGGATATTATGCATGAAGGCTGCGAGGGCCTCTGTGTCCGGACAGTCGACTATTTGGTTTTTCTTTGTTAGGAACCGTGTACAGAATTGCCTGGCCGATTCCTCTGGCTGCTGAATTATGTGGCTTAGGTCATCAGCCTCCGGTGGTCGCACATAGGTACCCTGAAAATTGTCGAGGAATGCAGCTTCCAGGTCTTCCCAGGAACCGATTGAATCTGCAGGCAAGCTGTTAAGCCAATGTCGGGCTGGTCCCTTAAGTTTGAGTGGGAGGTATTTGATGGTGTGTAGATCATCGCCGCGGGCCATGTGGATATGAAGGAGATAATCCTCGATCCATACCGCAGGGTCTGTTGTGCCATCGTATGATTCGATGTTCACGGGTTTGAAACCCTCATGGATTTTATGATCCATTACTTCATCTGTGAAGCATAGTGGGTGTGCGGCGCCTCTATATTGGGCTATATCACGACGCAGCTCCAATGAGCATTGTCTACTGTGTTCGGCCCGGCCGGATTTATTATGTCCGGAGTGACGATCCCCGTCACGTGCCGTAGGGCGCCCACGCGATCCGTAGATCGATCTTGTTTGTCTTGCCTTGTCCTCCAGTATCTCTTGCAGGTCTGGCGCGTTTTCCCGTGCCTTAGCATGTTTTGAGCGGCGCCGGGGCACGACTTGAGTTGAGGGCCGAGAGGCCTCTCTGTCACGGCCACGGGGTGGCCGGTCGGCCATGTCATGCGCTGGTGATGTAGGTGCTTCCTCCTCTAATCGGGGTAGCAGCCTGCGGTTTGGGTAACTCTTGGAGGGGCGTTCGAGTTCTTACTCTTCGGCCGCAAGGACTTCAGTCCATCTGTCAGCTAGCAAATCTTGATCAGCTCTAAGCTGTTGCTGCTTTTTCTTGAGGCTGCTTGCCGTGGCTATAAGCCTGCGTTTAAAACGCTCTTGTTCGGCGGGATCCGCTGGCATGAAGAATTCGTCGTCATCAAGGCTTGCCTCGTCTTTGGAGGGAGGCATATAATTATCATCCTCAACCTCTCTGTCTATCGCTCTCTCGTGAGTGCTGGCTTCTCCATCCTCCTGTGCCGAATCTTGCTGGAGGGGGTGTTCTTCGGCGCTATCTGGAGTAGTATTATCTCCCGTGCCGGAATCACCGTTTTTGCTTTGGCGGGATTTAGAGCGGCGCCGCTGACGCCGGCGCTTGGTCTATTTCTTGGATGCGTCATCCTCCGCTGTTCCATCGCCATCTCCAACTTTTGAAGTGTCCACCATATATATGTCGTATGACGAGGTGGCCTTCCAGTGCCCTACAGGTGCTGGTTCTTGGTCGTCTCCTGCATCGTCGTCCATACCGTCGATGTCTTCGGAGTCGAAGTCGAGCATGTCGGTTAAGTCGTCGATAGTGGCTACAAAGTGGGTGGTGGGTTGGCTTTGAATTTCTTCGTCTTCCGTATCCCAACCTTGCTGACCGTAGTCCGGCCAGGGCTCTCCTGATAAAGAGAGAGACTCTAGCAACTTCAGGATGTCGCCGAAGGGCGAGTGCTGAAAGATGTCCGCGGCGGTGAACTCCATGATCAGCGCCCAATCGGATTCGATCGGTGGGCGTGCGGAGGGCTCGGAGTCCGGAGAGGAATTCGGCCCCTCGGAGTCACGGGCCTTGCGGGGTGCAGGGCTGGCGTTCGGCTCGATCGTCTTTGAGATCGCAGCCCCCGAGGCGGCGTCCAACCACTCATCTTCGATCGGCGCAGTAGGCTCCGAATTAAGAGTCGGAACCAATGCGCGTGCGGCCTCCAGGACACTGTTCAGCGGCAGAGCTAGATCATGCCCATCGAGACAGTGCGGCGCGCTTGGTTGTGGCTCGAATCCGTCGAAGATCAAGTCCCCGCAGATGTCAACAGTGTAGTTTCAGCTTCCAAATCTGACTTGATGGCCAGGGGCATAGCTTTCGATCTGCTCCAGGTGGCCAAGCGAATTGGCCCACAGTGCGAAGCCGCCAAAGACGAAGATCTATCCGGCGAGGAAAGTCTCACCCTGGACAGCATCGTTGTTGTTGATCAAAGGAGCCATCGGGCCTAAAAGCGACGGCACGGAGGAACTCTCAATGAAAGCACCAATGGGTCCCGAACTGTGCGTCTAGGCGGATGGTAACAGGAGACAAGGGACACCATGTTTTACCCAGGTTCGGGCCCTCTTGATGGAGGTAAAACCCTACGTCCTGCTTGATGAATATTGATGATATGGGTAGTACAAGAGTAGATCTACCACGAGATCAAGGAGGCTAAACCCTAGAAGCTAGCCTATGGTATGATTGTTGTATGTTGGAGTTGTCCTACGGACTAAAACCCTCCGGTTTATATAGACACCAAAGAGGGTTAGGGTTACACAAAGTCGGTTACAATGGTAGGAGATCTGAATATCCGCATCGCCAAGCTTGCCTTCCACACCAAGGAAAGTCCAATCCGGACACAGGACGAAGTCTTCAATCTCGTATCTTCATAGTCCAGGAGTCTGGGTAAAGGTATAGTCTGGCTACCCGGACACCCCCTAATCCAGGACTCCCTCACCCGGCAAGGCCCTTACCGGGGCCGCGGCAAGACCATTGACGGGGAAATCTGCGGGGCCACAGCTAGGCCCCCACCTTCCAATGCTCCAGCACCATTCTAATATAGCAGTCAACCTGCCAACAAGGAAGGCACCTGCGTGGCGACGTGCAGCTTCCAGGCCAACTCAGCAAGCACCTGCGTGGTGGCATGCAGATCTTCGTGAAGACTCTGCCACCGCACCAACTCAGCCTCCAGCCAGCCAGCGTGGCGCTGCACGCCTAGTCAGCCTGGACGCGCGTCGGAGCGAGGCGAAGCGGTGGCGGATGGAATGGGCTTCCTTTCTATCCCCAATAAAGTGAGAAGGCACGTCGGTAGTGCATTAAATGCATTTGTCCTATGGTGCCAAGCGATAGACTTGTATACAGTACAAACTTCCCACCTCATGTGTGCCATTGTGGCGACCCCCTTTGGCTACAAAAGGAGGCCCGAGGCATACTGGAGGAGGATTCAGACTTTTTGGACCCTGCACGCTTTGTAGCTAGTCCAGGAACACCAGATAAACACAAACCAGCAGGAGTAGGGTATTCCGCATCACTTGCGGCCCGAACCTAGATAAATTTCCCGTGTTGATCTTCTAAACCTACTCTTTCCACAGCCCCGCGCCCGCCAACCGTAGAAGGGATTCCCCGTGATCACATAGGTGTCGTTTCCACCAACAGAACGTTTCACCTTTTTGATCGAAACGATATCCATTGTGTCTTCTTGATTTCAATTTTTTTCTAGTGTCAACATAGAACAACATGAGTGTTGTGTCAATTTTTGGGATTTTTAGGGGTTCGCTTGGACATTTTTATGCATTATTTGAGTTTTCAATGCATTTATGTGCATAATTCAAATTTGAACTACATGCACATGCTCTAATGCATACAAATTGGTTGAAAATTCAAATATGTCTCCTTGGTTGCATGCTTAGGTCCCATGCAAGAAATGGGAATGAATGTCAAACACCCTGCCACCGTCACTCGGCCGCAAACATTGAGATATCTTGTTTTTAAATTCTAGTAAATCCAAAACTCGTCTGAAATTCATGAAACTTGGCATGCTATCATGGAGCGGCATCACCGTGGCGTGGTAAATTTTTTGTCCCATTTGGGGCAGGTTTGGATATATATATGCTTCTCACAAACTAGAGCTTCTCACAACAAGTATGATGGTTTCGGTAGGGAATGTCCCACATTTGGGGATGAAATGATATCCATTGCCTCTTATTGCTTTCAAAAAAATTCTCGTGTCAATGTAGAACAACAGGAGTGTTGTGTCAATTTTTGTGATTATTCGGGGTTCGTTTGGACATTTTTATGCATTAACTGAGTTTTCAATGCATTCATGTGCATAATTCAAATTTGAACTACATGCGCATGCTCTAATGCATATAAATTGGTTGAAAATTCAAATCTGTGTTCTTGGTTGCATGCTTAGGTCCCATGCAGGAAATGGGAATGAATGTCAAACACCCCGCCACCGTCACTCGGCCGCAAACATTGAGATACCTGGTTTTTAAATTCTAGTAAACCGAAAGCTCGTCTGAAATTCCTGAAATTTGGCATGCTGATGGTTTCGGTAGGGAACGTTTCACCTTTATGGACAAAACGATATCCATTGCCTCTTCTCAATTTCAATTTTTTTTCCTAGTGTCAACATAGAACAACAGGAGTGTTGTGTCAATTTTTGGGATTTTTTGGGGATTGTTAGGACATTTTTATGCATTAATTGAGTTTTCAATGCATTCATGTGCATAATTCAAATTTGAACTACATTCACATGCTCTAATGCATATAAATTGGTTGAAAATTCAAATATGTGTCCTTGGTTGCATGCTTAGGTCCCATGCAAGAAATGGGAATGAATGTCAAACAACATGGCACCATTGATTGCCGGCAAACTGTTGAGATACTTTGTTTTTAAATTCCAGTAAATCCAAAACTCGTCTGAAATTGATGAAACTTGGCATGCTCTAATGGAATGGCACCCGACATGCGCTGGTATTTTTCGTGTCCATTTTGAGAGAAGGCGCACTCGAATAACAGCCAACAAAGGCATTTTAAAAATAGCTGCTACTTTAATATCTCAAACATTTGTATAATTCAAACCGTGTGCGTTCTATTAACCATTCATGTGACGCCACGTGTCTTGGTTTTAATGGCTATAGGAGGTGTCTTGTGGATAGCTGCTTGACCTTGACTGAACCGGAGGCGTGCGAGCGCAGTCCGGTGTGCAGGCTGACCCAGAGGCGTGCAAGTTGTCCTCCAATGCGTAGGCTCACCGAGAAGCATGCGATCTGTACGCTACGCAGACTCACTGGGAAGCGAGCCCTTTGACTTCCATGGCCGCCTGCCTTCCTCTCCATTAATGGCGCCCGAGCTGCTGCTTAATACGGGTGGCCTTACTATTCGCCTCCCATTCCCCTCCCACCTGCAGACCTCCACCAACGCCATGGCGCAGAAGGATCATCTGCCACCATTCTTATAGTTTGGTGAAGTCCACTCCAAGCCAGAGGAGATAGAAAATAAGTAGGAATGGGGCCTCATGGACATGGCCCGAGACGAGCCGTCAGCGGGTTGCTGCCCCGCCCCGTCCCAGCTCCCATCCCCGTGACCGCGCCAGCGACCATCCCTGTAGCATTGATAGGCTGGTCACTGAGCACTATCACAGAGCTGGAAGCCGCGGGCGTCAGCGAGGTCTCTGCGGACCCGCGTGAGCTCATGTACATGCCAGCGCCAGCCTGCGTTCGCAGCCAGCGCGCCCTCCACCCACCGCGCGGCGCCGTCCCTCGGCGCTTGGCTGCACCCACCACCACCCCCTCAACGGCATGGGACGCCGTCGTCGACCGTTACCTCTCAGCATCGCCACCTTCTGTCCCCCCGCACCCTGCTCGTCGATCGTGCGATGACATGATGTTTGATTTACAAGTGAAGAACATTCTGTGCTGCATCGAAGACTTCAACAAAGGCGTCCCGGAGGACGACAACGACAACGACGGCGCGGCACGCCGCCTCCGCCGCCGCCAGAAATATTTTTTCTTGGATTTAATACTATATCTCAATCTTATGAATATAAATTCACAGTATGACTGAATGACAGATATGGTTTGAGCGAACTTGCGTTTTTCTCTCTTAATGTACAGACTTATCAAACGATTTTCTTTTGAAAAAAATGTCAATGGTTTTTAAATATAAAACACTCATCGCAAACATTTTAGTTAGAACACCAGTATGCAAACCGACAGCTTCCTGTGAAGCCAAGGGAAAATGTGCCGAGCAGGATTTGTGCAGCACTTGATCGCAAACGTATTAGATAGAACACCTGTATGCAAAGTGGGAGCAGGATTTGTGCATCTCTTCAACGCAAAGGGTTCTTTTGGATGACCCGTGTGCAACCACTTACAAACAATTTGGTAAGATTTGCATCTGTCATATTGGGTATGTTGCCATTTGTCAAACTGGAAAGATTGACATTTGTTGATCTAGTAACATTGCCATTTGTCAACCTTGTAACACTATGATTTGTCAAAATATGAAGCTAAAAATCACTAGCAGTATCTAATTTTTGCAACTAAAATTCAGTAATTAAGCATAGATTTCATCCATAGATTAAGCAATCGTTCTTAATTTATACAAACAGTTCAACTCGACAGCTGAACCGACCAAACTTTTCCCCAATTGTTGCCAACCACGTACTGAAATAGCTAGTTCAGCTATATATACTAGCTAATTTTAAGTACGTTGTACAGTTCCACCACATCTATAGTCAGATGAACTGAACAAAATAGCCCCTAAATACTACTACTACGGAGGGGCTTTGTACTACTTCCGGCTGCCTCGCTTCTGCCGACCGCGCTCAGTAAGAGGTAGAGGAGGAGGAGCCTACCGACGACCTAGGCAACTGCAATACCGTGCCTGCCGCTGCTGCAGCTTCAGCGATGCTCACCTCGAACACCCTCTGCCTCTCCAGACGACACCTCTCGAAGCAGTGGTTCTCCTCGTAGATCTCATGATTCCTCGCCTCTTAGGCGGTGTGTGCCGCGGCCACGGCGGCGGTAAGGCTCTTTGCATGCTCGACGAGGCGCTCCTCCTCCTCCCACAGGAACTCGGTGTAGCGCGCAAGGTCGTTGACGCACGTGCAGACATCCACCTCCGCCTCCCGCCTTCCGGCGGCGGTCGCAGAGCGGGTGATGACCCCGGCGGTCGACGGTGGGCTGGCGGCCACGTCGGCCGGCGATTGGGTGGCGGCCACGACCACCACCTCCCGCCTTCGGGCCGTGGTGGCGGAGCAAGTGATGGCCACGGTGGCCGGCAGTGTGGTGGCGGCCACGACGGCCACCTCCCGCCTTTGGGCCGCGGCGATGCAGTGGTCGATGGCCCTGGCTTTCGACGGTGGTGTGGCGGCAACGGCAGCTGGCAACAGCTGCTGACGGGCAGCAGCGGCGGAGCGTGTGGTGGGTGTTCCGCGCGCACCCAACAGAGACGCCACGTGCACTACACTACTCCAAGGACTGCACCGCCGCCGTGGTGTAGCCTCCCAGCTAGAGCTATCCTCTGATGAAGGTGGAGTGGCTGAGTGACGATGACGGACCGGTGCCATTGGCCATTGTGGGAGAAGCAGACGAGATAAGCTACATGGAGGGAGGGGAAAATGCGACGGAGGACTCGCCGGCCATGAGGGTTTATATAGCAGGCCGGTGAGCATTGGGATTTTGGGGGATTTCATCGAGTCGGGCGGGAAGCTTGCGCAGGAACCTGTGAGGTTGCGCGTGAATGGGCTCACTGACGATTCATTGGCGCCACTGTTTGAGAACGCCCCCGCGCGCTGCGCAAGCTTGCCTGTAAGCCGTCTGCGGCATCGGGGTGACAAGACGTGCGAGAGGAGGATGAAATGCCACGTACACATATGGTTAATAAAAAATGTTTGCAATTTAGTTACCTACTATACCCCTGTCCTGGTTTATAAGTATGATTTAACTATTAAAATATGAATGCATGTCGCCAAAGATTCTATTGTTGGATTCGTATTTGAACATAGTTTTCAATTATATAATTTTTATAACATGCATTAACATTTTGTTGGTTAAATTTGAGGGCAAAGTATGACAGAGAATATAAAGGGGACTATAGACTAGACGGAGGTAGTAGCACACGACCGCTCTCTACGCAGCGACGCAACTGTCGGCCGGCTTGTAGGCGACCATTTCCTGTGTGTTCAACTGCTCTATGTGTGTGGTTGCTTGCGGTTCAGGCGGCCGCGGGGCGCTCTGCTCGCGTCCCGCCACGCGCGCTCTGCTCTCGCGTCCCTCCGGGTGCTCTGCCCTCGTCCCTCCACGTGCGCTGCCAATGTTTGCGACCGACGCACGATCACGCACGTTCGTGTGCATGAGGTTGCGCCTGGCGCGGCGCGACAATGCAGTTACCCGCTGCAAAAACTACCATGCAGACGCCCAGAGAATCCAGGCCGCCCATCCCCCATTTATTCCTACACCCACTTACCTTCATCTCTCGCGTCACACGACACAATAAGCACACCCACGATGACACATACAGAGAGGACATCCAGTGGTTCCAATGGCGCTCCCCGTGGCTCCAATGGCGCTCCCAGTGGCTGATACGCCTCCAACGTATCCATAATTTATGAAGTATTCATGCTGTTATTTTATCATTCTTGGATGTTTTACAATCATTTTATAGCAGCTTTATATCATTTTTGGGAACTAACCCAGACTGACGTTGTTTTCAGCAGAACTACCATGGTGTTGTTTTTTGTGCAGAAATGAAAGTTCTCCAAATGAGCTAAAACTTTTTGATGTTTTTTTGGAACAAAAGAGACCCCCGAAGCTTCGTGGGAGGGCCAGAAGAACCACGAGGAGGGCACAACCCACCAGGGCGCGCGTGGTGGGCCGTCCGTGCCCCGGTGGGTTGTGCTCACCTCGAGGCCCATCTTCGCGTGATTCCAACTCTAAAAAATCCTATAAATACCAAAAACCCTAGAAGTTAACCTAGATCAGAAGTTCAGCTGCCGCATGGATCTGTAGCCACCGAAAACCAATCTAGAACCCGTTTCGGCACCCTGTCGGAGGGGGGAATCATCTCCGGCGGCTATCTTCGTCATCCCGGCGGCCACCACGATGAGGAGGGAGAAGTCCACCCTCAGGGCTGAGGGTTTGTACCAGTAACTATGTGTTTAATCTCTCTCTCTCTCTCTCATGTTCATGAGATGTCACGATCTTGATGTATCGCGGGCTTTGTTAATATAGTCAGATCATATGGTGTTTTCCCCTCTTTATCTTGTTGTGATGAATTGAGTTTTCCCTTTGAGATTACATTGTTTTCGGATTCAATACTTTTATGGATTTGAGAACACTTGTTATATGTCTTGCAATTGAATACTTGTGGTGACAATGGGGTATCATATTGATTCACTTGATATATGTTTTGGCACACAACTCGCGGATTCCCGAGGTGACATTGGGGTAATCTATGCATAGGGGTTGATGCATGTTCTTGTCTTTGTTTCTCTGGTAGAAATCCTGGGGCACTCTTTGAAGTTCTTTGTGTTGGATTGAGTATTATGAATATGAATTTGCTTTGGTGTTATTTTAGTACGAACTCTAGGATAGATCGACCGGAAAGAATAGCTTTATGTTATTTTAGTACGAACTCTTGAATAGAATGAACGGAAAGAATAGCTTTGAGTTGGTTTCGTACCCTACAAACAATTTATTCTTATGTTCACCGCTATGTCGGCGTACAAAAAGAGGGGTACACTCTTTGTACCCCTACGACTGTGCACAGGCAGTCTGAGCCACGGGCGCTGCCGCACCAAGCACGGCAAGGGAGGTGAAACCTAGGTAAGGCCGAAGCCAAAGAGGAGCAGAACGACGCCAAGACAAAGACCACAAAGAGCAGGGGGAGCAAAGCAGACCCCCCGGCAAGACCCTTGCCGGGAGGCAGCTTTAGTTAGCCCGGCGAGATCCTTGCCGTGGCAGCTCGCCCCACACCAACGGAGCGAGGTCACCCTTGAGTCCACTGCCCCCATGGGGCAAGGATTCGTGAGACATCCCCGTGGTGGCATGCAGATCTTTGTGAAGACATTCAAGACCAGATACCCACCTAAGAAGATGATGATCCTTGGCGGGATCCCAGCCAAGGAGGACCACAAGGCCCTCGGCAAGAGCCTTTCCGAGGATGACAGCAAGCGCCACGGCAAGACCCTTGCCGGGGCCCCGGCAAGGCCCTTGTCAAGCACACTTGCGGGGCCACCATCAGGCCCGCACCAGTCGCACCTCCACCGCCGTTCGCACGCAGCTGCCGACCCAACCAGTTGGGCAGGCACCTGCGTGGCGGCGTGCAAATCTTCGTGAAGAACACCACTGCGCCACCTCAGCTGTGTGCCTGCTTACATGGCGCCACAAGCACCGCTGGCCAGGGCGCGTGTCAACACCAAAGGTAGCAGCGACGGACGGGACGGGTCTCTCCCCCGTCCCCGATAAAGCTAGGACATTTCAAGGTATGCATTAAATGCGCTTTGTAATGTAATGCGAGGGATAAACTCGCACCATCGCATTTCTTTCCACCTCCCTGTGTGCCACTGTGGCAGCCCCTTTCCTATAAAAGGAGGCCTGAGGCGACCAGGAGAGGGATTAGGCTTTTTGGAGCTCCTCACGCCCCATAGCTAGCTCAAGAACACAGACATACAATCCACGAAAGTAGGAGTAGGGTTTTACGCATCCTCGCGGCCCGAAACCTGGATAAAGGAACCGTGTGATGCCTGTTTGATCCGCTCTTTTCACGACCCCTGCGCCCCGCAACCGCAGTAGGGATTCTCGTGATCCCATAGGTGTCGTTTCCCACCGACATCTTTGGCGCGCCAGGTAGGGGGCATGCGGTTGTGAGAATCGGCTTTAGCAGTCAGTTCGACGCTTCTTCATCATCATGGCGCCCAAGAAGAAGATGACGGTGGCGGTTGGCCCGTCGGAGGCCGGGCATTCCGCCCGACACGGGCGAAGCCGCGGACCGTTATGAAAGGACCCGGGCGCTGTTCGTGAACACCAACACCGCCCCAAAGAATCGGAGTTTAGGAGGCGGCGATGTTCGTGGCGCCGGCAACGAGCCGCTACCGCCAAATCCAAGGATGGAGCCGGGCCCTCCGCGGGTGGTGCGGGGCCTTCCAGGCTCACTGTCGCCCCGCCTGAGGGCGACGCAAGGGCTTCCAAGACTCCCACGGTGGCGCCAACGGCGCGCTCCTCTCAAGCGGCCCACGACGAACGACGTGGTCGCGCCGAAGACCCCGGGCGTCACCGCAGGAAGAGCCCCGAGCGCCACTCCCGGGATGTAGAAGACCTGCCCGCTCGCCGAGGCGCTGGTGAAGATGGCTTATGCATCGCTGCTGTCGCGATAGAGCTCCTTCTGACATGGTCAGAAGTCGAAGCGCGTCGCGATTCGTGCAGGTTTCGCTGCCACCGACGCCAGCAGAAGCCTTGGCGCGCGTGCAGTTGCTCCTCGATTTTCCTCCCACTACGGGGAAACTCGACGAATGGAGAGCCACCATCCGAAGCCTTGTTGCGGTGGCCAACAAAGACGAGCCAAGCCCGGCGGAGCCCCAGGGTCGACGTTCCGACGGAGTCCCGCGTACCAGCGGCAGGAAAGCTGGCGGCGCCGCGACCACGGTCCATTTGCCTCCTCCTCGCCCGGTACCACGGACACCGGCCCGTCGCGACGTTACGGGTGACGAAATCTCCATAGCGTCGTCCGACCCGCGGACCCACCGGGACCAACGCCAGTTCCTTCGGGATCGGGAACATGAGGACGCTGGGACCACCATCGAGCGCCGGCGCGGAGCGCGCCACCAGTCAGATAGGCGAGAAGGGCCTGCTGTGGACCACCCGGCACCGGAGAGCCCTGGAGGCCTGCCTTACGAGGTAGGATGCCCGGCTTTTACCCGTGAGCTGCGGCAGTTCCAGTGGCCCACTCACCGCACTTTCAAACCTGACGTGGGCGAGAAGTACGGCGGCAAGACCCACCCGTCCGAGTTCCTCAGCATCTACACCATCGCGATGCAGGCTGCCGGGGCCCGCGATGATAAGGTGTTTGCGAATTACTTTCCGTTGGCTCTTAAACCCAATGCCATGTCATGGTTAATGCACTTGCCGGTAGACTCCATTTCCTCCTGGTCGGATTTGTGCCATGAGTTCGTGGGCGCCTTCACTGGCGGTCACCAAGCTCATGGCCAAGAAAGTGATCTGCAAGTCATTCCTCAGAAGGGAGGCGAGAGTCTCCGCAAGTACATACAGAGGTTCAGCCGGGTACAGTACAATATCCCTGATGTTCACCCCACCGCCATCATCAGCGCGTTCCATCAGAACGTACGTAACTGCAAGATGCGCGAAGAGCTGGTGATGAACAAGGTGAAAGATGTCGCAGAGCTCTATGTTCTCGCTGACAAATGTGCCTGGGCTGAAGAGGGAAGGAAGTACACCGGCGAAGATGCCGGCGTGGAAACTGACTCCTCAGATGAGGACACCGCCGCCCCGGCGAAGAAAGGCCGACGCCGCAACAGGAAGCGCAAAGGAAAAGCCGTGCTTGCCGTCGAGGGGTCTGATGACACCGGCTCCACCAAGAAAACCAAGGCAGATGACCCCGCAAGGAAATTGCGGATGTGTCGCCTATGGCCTTAGCGGCTGCCGAGAAGCCAGGCAACTCCGACAACGGTACTGCAAGATCCATCGCACCAAAGGCCATGCTCTCCAAGACTGCCGACAGGTTGAGCTCCTCGTTGAGAAGCAGAGGGCTGAATATGAGAGGCGGGACAAGGAGAAGGGCCAAGACGATGCTGAGGGATCCGATAAGAAGCGCGACGGCCAGGCGGGCCGTCGCGGCAAGGATAAACAACAAGAGAGGCCCGCTCGGGGCCGTGACAGAAAGCCAGAAGATGACGATCACTAAGAGGACGACGAGTCCGGGGACCAAGTGTTTCAGAAAGCTACAAAGGCCATGTGCGTCTACAGCGGCGCTTCGCTGCATACCTCTCGGCGCCGGCTTAAACAGTGGGCGCGAGAGATTACAGCGGCAGAGCCGTCGTTTGATGCCCAAAGGCCGCTGAAGTGGTCCAAAGACACCTATCATTTTTGACTCTGAGGATCACCCTGATCGCACTATTGCGGTCGGGTGCTTGCCGTTGTTGGTTTCACCAACGATACGCAACCTCAAGGTGACAAAGATGTTAGTCGATGGCGGGGCCGGTCTGAACTTGATCTCGCCTGCCGTGATCGAGAAGCTGCAGATTCCTGATGGAGACCTCGAAGAGACGGGCACATTTCAAGGGGTTAGCCCGGGAAGAAGCCAACCCAAGGGAAAGGTCACGCTGCCCGTAACTTTCGGAAGCGACCTGAACTTCAGGACGGAGAGGATTGTGTTTGATGTTGCCAAGATCCCCTTGCCCTACAACGGGATCCTTGGCCGCCCGGCGCTGGCCAAGTTTATGGCGGCGTCGCACTACGCATACAACACCCTGAAGATGCCAGGGCCCGTGACGATCATCACCATCCCCTCCGACAAGAAATATGCGCTGATTTGCGCCGACCAACTGTAGCAGCAAGCAGTCACGGCGGCTGCCGCCGCAGGGGCACTTGCTCCTGCTGCTGTGACCCCGGGAGGGAAGAAGAAGAAGAAGGCCGGTGAGACCTCGGGCACACACTCCGGCAGACGCACCTCTTCGGAGTGTGGCGCTGTCGTCGAGGACGTGCCAGAGAGCTCCGCCGGCGGAAGCAAGAAGTCCAGGGCCACACCACCGGGAACCAAGAAGGTTTCCGTCAATGAGGACGGCACGGGAGGAGCTTTTACCATAAGCTCCACCCTTGACGACAAATAGGAAGACGCGCTCGTCACCTTCCTGCGGGCGAATGTCGATGTGTTTGCATGGCAAGCTTCCGACATCCCCGGCGTTCCTAGGGAGGTGATTGAGCACCACCTTGCTGTCTGTCCTCATGCCCGGCCCATCAAGCAGAAGGTCAGGAAGCAAGCTTTGGAACGACAAGAGTTCATCACGGAAGAGATCCGGAAACTGGAGGCAGCGGCTCTGGTAAGAGGAGTGCTCCATCCAACGTGGTTGGCCAATCCGGTCGTGGTGCGCAAGACAAATGGGAAGTGGAGGTTGTGTATTGATTACACAGATATCAATAAGGCTTGTCCTAAAGACCCCTTCCCGTTGCCGCGCATCGACCAGATTGTTGACTCCACAGCTGGATGTGATCTGTTGTCATTCCTCGATGCCTACTCCGTCTACCACCAGATCTTTATGGCAAAAGAAGACGAAGAGAAAACAGCATTCATCACCCCATGTGGTACGTATTGTTTCATGCGGATGCCTTTCGGGTTGAAGAGTGCTGGTTCGACGTTTGCGAGGGCGGTCCAGATTCGTTTTGAACCCCAGCTCCATAGAAATATGGAAGCTTATATGGATGACATAGTGGTCAAAACCAAGGATGTGGCAACCCTCATACCAGATTTATGGGAGACATTTGCAAACCTGCGCAAGATCAACCTCAAGATGAACCCCGAGAAGTGTGTCTTTGGCGTCCCGTCCGCAAGCTTCGGGTTCTTTGTGTCACAACAGGATAGAGGCCAATGCGGACAAGATCAAAGCTATAGAGCAGATTGAAGCACCCAAGCAAATCAAGGATGTGCGCTGCTTGTTGGTTGTGTCGCTGCCATGGGCAGGTTCATATCCAAAGTTCGCCGAAAGCGCCTGGCCCCTTTTTTAAGATTCTGAAAAAGGCGGGCCCGATGGAGTGGACGCCAGAAGCCGAAGCAGCATTGCATGATTTGAAGAAGTACCTCTCCTCGGCACCAACACTAGTTGCACCCAGGCCCCAGGAGCCGTTGCTGCTATACCTAGAAACAACGAACCAGGTGGTCAGCGCCGCACTAGTTGTGTAGAGGGAGGTTGACGACGAGGTAATGGCAGCAACAGAGACGACGCCACCAATGCGGAGACGACACAGCCGATCGAAGTGCCGCCAAAGAAGAAAGTGATGCAGCACCCGGCCTACTTCGTTAGCTCCCTCTTGCAGGGGGCTAGGTCGAGGTACTCCGGTGTGCAGAAACTGCTCTTCGGCCTCCTCATGGCCTCGAGGAAGCTGCGTCACTACTTCCAGGCACACGAGATCACAGTCGTCACTCGCCTCCCTCTACAGCGGATATTGCACAAGCCAGATGCGACGGGGAGGATTTTGGAATGGGCACTAGAGCTGTCCAGCTTTGGCCTCAAGTTTGAAAGTACTTCGACGGTTCAGAGCCGAGTCCTGGCGGAGTTCATTGCAGAGTGGACCGCAACACCTGACGAAGAAGCCCAAGAGACTGCTCTCCCCGGCAAGGAGGCAAGTTGCGATTGGATTATGTACTTTGATGGGGCTTTCTCCCTACAAAGTGCTGGGGCTGGCGTACTGCTCGTCGCCCCCACCGGAGAGCACCTCAAGTACGTTATCCAGATGCACTTCCCCAGGGAGGTGTCAACAAATAACACGGAGAGTACGAAGGGCTGCTTGCCGGTCTTAGGATCGCGGCGGACCTCGGAATCAAAAAGCTCATCATCAGGGGCGACTCGCAGCTTGTCGTCAAGCAAGTCAATAAGGATTACCGGAGCCCGTTGATGAAAGCCTACGTTGATGAAGTCAGAAAGCTGGAAGAGCATTTCGACGGTATATAGGCTGAACACGTTCCCCGAGCAGAGAACGATATCACTGATTACCTGTCGAAGCGCGCTGCCCTCAAGCTACCTGTGGAACCAGGTACCTTTGTGCTTCAACTAACTCAGCCATCCGTGGATCCATCAATAGAGCAGAACAAGAGGAGGAAATCAGGGCCCGACAAGTGCTTTCCCGCCAAGCTCCCCGGAGCCGCCGGCAAGGATGTTGCCGAGGACACTAAGCCCGCCACGGGACGGCTAGCTCCGGCGGGGCATCAAGCTCTTGCCGTCGAGACAGCCGCTCCTATAGCGGAAGAAATGCCTTTAGTCCTCGCCATCGAGCCCCAGGCTCCAGCGTGGGCACAGTATACCGTCCGATTCCTCCAGACAGGGGAACTTCCTGAGGAGCAGGAAGAAGCGGAAAAAGTAGCCCGTTGCTCTGCCATGTACCAGTTCGTCGATGACTTCCTGTATAGGAAGAGACCGAACGGTGTGAAATTGAAGTGCATCCCTCGAGAGGAAGGACTGGGGCTGTTGGCGGAGATACACGGAGGCATATGTGGCATCGGGTCAAGAGCCCTAGCCGGTAAAGCATTCCGGCAAGGTTTATTTTGGCCCACCGCCCTCCAGGATGCGACGACACTCATCACCAGGTGTGAAGCGTGTCAGTTCCATTCGAGAAAGCTTCATCAACCAGCTCAAGCCCTTCAAACCATTCCTCTCTCCTGGCCCTTCTCGGTCTAGGGGCTCGACATACTGGGCCCTTTCCCCCGCGCTGTCGGGGGCTTTGAGTACTTGTACGTTGCCATCGACAAGTTCACAAAGTGGCCAGAAGTGGAGGCAGTGAGGAAGGTCACAACTCAGTTGGCCGTCAAGTTCTTCAAGGGGCTAGTGTGCCGTTTCGGTGTACCCAACCGGGTCATCACCGACAACGGCACGCAATTCACAAGCCGCGCCTTCATGCAATATACTCAAGACCTCGGCAGCAAAGTCTGTTTCGCTTCTGTTGCTCACCTGCGAAGCAACGGACAAGCTGGGAGGGCAAATGCTGAAGTGTTGCGAGGCTTAAGGACCAAGACCTTTGACAGGCTGCACAAGAGCGGAAGGTGCTGGGTTGATGAATTGCCGGCGGTTCTTTGGTCAATCAGGACGACACCAAATCGAGCCACCGGCTAGACACCCTTTGCCCTGGTATACGGGGCAGAAGCAGTTATCCCCACTGAACTCATATACGGGTCACCTCGAGTGCTCGCTTATGATGAGCTTGAGCAAGAGCAACTGCGGCAAGACGACGCACTGCTCCTTGAGGAAGATCATCTTCGGGCGGCTGTGAGAGCAGCATGCTACCAGCAAGCCTTGCGCCGCTACGTTAGCAGCTATGTTCATGCCCGATGCCTTGAGGAAGGCGACCTTTTCATTCTGCGCGTTCATTCGGACAAGAATTCCTTCAAGTTGATGCCACAGTGGGAAGGCACTTAGCGGTTAATACGTGTCACTGTGCCCGGCGCAGTCCGGCCGAGACCGAAGACGCCATTCCGTGAGTAACTCCTGGAACATTGAGCATCTTCGCAAGTTTTACCCGTAAAGCGGCTTGCCGGGCCCCCGGCAAGCCACCTTTTGTACAAGCATTGCCGATGATGCATGTAACCCTTTGTACAAAGCCGACGCAGACCACGAGCATAAATAAATGAAGCCGGGCGCCTAAGTTATAGCATGCATGCTAGGTCGAGTCTCGTCCTTGGTTAGGGTTGATAGTGCTTAGCGGCGGCTAACCCCTAGCTTAGAGGTCGAGTGTGCGTCCCTTTGCCGTTCTTTCATCTTCTTTGATTCGCAGGATTCACATATATCCTTGCCGGACCATTTAAGGATGAAAAAGAGAAGGAGGACAGACCAACATCTGGACCCCGGCAAGCCAGTATTACCGGGGTCTGCAAGAGCAAAGGTTCACCCACGGCAAGCCAAAGTTGCCGGGGGGCTACAGCTTCAGATAAGTTCTTCATCCCTTATCATGCATTCCCTTATGGACTGAGGTATGTGAAACCTCGTCTTTCCTAAAAACTACCGTACTCCCTAATTCTAGGCCCTAGGACTCGTTCCTGGGGCCAGGTTTGGTCGTAGTCACGGCAGCGAAAGGATGAAACGAGGAGCCTGAACCCGCCTCATCCATGCCTCCGCCAAGGGCGTGAGAAAGGTTGAGTAAGGCGAGGAAAGGGCAAGGCCTGTTGCCGGGCAAGGGAATGTTTATCTTAGAGATATCAAGGATTCGCTCCTTGTCGTGGGTTCTACCCGCGAAACAAATGACCCGGCAAGCATCCCTTTTTCGTTAAAAACATTCCACTCAGGTATGATCCATGGGGAATGAAAAACATGAATGATGGGATTACAAGTTTTAAATGAAGCCAAGGCCCGAAGGCTTACAAACTAAAAAGAGATAAGGTGCCCGTAATCCCTTTCTTGTCTCTCTCCTCAGGAGGCAGGTCAAGGAGGCGAAAAGGGCAAAAGGGGCGCCTAGGCAAGCTACGGGTGGCAGAAGACACCAGGAGAACATCTCGGTGGCCGTCCGAAGGCTATATGGTGATGGCGGCGCCGGAGGCAGAGCTCGAAGACGAGGCGGCAGGACTTCAGCACGCGTCGAAGGCGTCGTGCCCGCGTACTATGACTTGACGGCCTTGCCGCCCACCCTCTTCCTCTTTCGCAGCCTCCCAACGCCAGCCGCCCAAGGAGACGACCCCGAGAAGTTCAAGGAGCCGACGACACGGATGATGGGGTCACCGGTGCCGCACGGAACGGCGCCCGACACCTAGTCGGACCCGTCGTCCTGCAGCCTGCTGCCCTCGTCGTCGCTGCCGCTGTCCTCCTCGTCACTCCTGCCCGAGGAGGAGTCTTCGCTATCAGAAGAACTCTCCACGCAGCACCTTGCCCGAGTCCCGAAGCACCCGAAGACCTTGACGAAAAGGAGGCCGCCCTCCATCAGCTTGAAATGGAGAGTGAGCCCCGCCGTCAGGTGGTGGATATGGGCGAACGTCTTCAACCCTCGACCAGGATACATCACGTGAGGGGCCGGGAAGTCGACGCGGACTCGCGTACCGCTGATCCCACAGCCCCTCATGTGTAGCGGCAGTGACTCAGGCGGGTCCAGCTCCATCTTGCTCGCAAATGGGGTCGGGAGACGAAGGCGACGGCGAGGTGGCCGGCGCAGCCCGACGAAGAACTCGCAAGGGTCATCCCCAACATGGCCCTCCATGGGAGGAGGAGCTGCTAGCGGAGGCGAGACCGACGCACCGTCCCGTCCTCCTCTTCCACGAGCGCCTCGGCCTCGCCCACGGCCTCTCCCCCTTCCCCTTCCCCTCGCGGCTGGCTCCGCCACCGCAGGTGCAGGAGAAGGAGGAACGCGTTATCTAGCAGCGACCCACATCGCCACCGTTGAAGGACCAGGATTCCCTCTCTCCATGGCGAACGAGAGGGAGGGGAGCAGAAGCTGAAGAAGAAGTGAGATGGAGGAATTCATGATGCCAACCCCCTCCCGCCCTTTATAAAGGGGCGGGGTGGGGGCTCGGCCGCCCCATTCCGCCAATAAAGACGTGGATGGCGCAGGGGACTGGGACCGACCCGCTGCCCCAGCCCTCGACGGCCCAGTTTCCCGCCTCCACCGACTGCCACCCCATGCGCATGAGCGTCGCGTGGCGAGCGTGCAGGACCGAGGCGAAGGGTGAGGTGACTTCTCCCCACCCCGTGATTAAAGGGAGTCGACGCCTTGAAAAACCACGCCTCGGCCCCGTCCAGTAAATGGGCCGCGCCTCCACGCCTCCCTCCGTTTATGGGGAAGGCGCGAACCGCCCCCTTTTACTACGACGTGACGCATGCGTGCGGAGATCAGCCACATGCATGCCGCCCACATCACGCACGCCTCCCCACGACCCGCCACGCGCGGGACGCGTGGGAAATGCAGCGCGCGAAGAAACTTACCGCGATAAAAACTGCCCCGCCTGCCCGCGCACCGTTCTTGGGCCTGGCCCAACAACGCGTAGCGCTTATGTGTGGCCCAGGCCCAGGGGCTCCTGTCGGCGTACAAAAAGAGGGGTACACTCTTTGTACCCCTACGACTGTGCACATGCAGTCTGAGCCACGGGCGCTGTCGCACCAAGCACAGCAAGGGAGGTGAAACCAAGGTAAGGTCGTAACCGAAGAGGAGCAGAACGACGCCAAGACCAAGACCACAAAGAGCAGGGGGAGCAAAGCATACCCCCCCCCCCCCGGCAAGACCCTTGCCAGGAGGCAGCTTTAGTTAGCCCGGCGAGATCCTTGCCATGGCAGCTCGCCCCACACCAACGGAGCAAGGTCACCCTTGAGTCAACTGCCCCCATGGGGCAAGGATTCGGGAGACATCCCCGTGGTGGCATGCAGATCTTTGTGAAGACATTCAAGACCAGATACCCACCTAAGAAGATGATGATCCTTGGCGGGATCCCAGCCAAGGCGGACCACAAGGCCCCCGGCAAGAGCCTTGCCGGGGATGACAGCAAGCGCCACGGCAAGACCCTTGCCGTGGCCCCGGCAAGGCCCTTGCCATGACACCATGGGCCACCATCATCGTGCCCGCACTGCCGCACCTCCACCGCCGCTCAAGACGTAGCTGCCAACCCAACCAGTTGGGCAGGCACCTGCGTGGCGGCGTGCAAATCTTCGTGAAGACCCACCACTGCGCCACCTCAGCTGTGTGCCTGCTTACATGGCGCCACAAGCACAGCTGGCCAGGGCGCGTGTCAACACCAAAGGGAGCGGCTAAGGACAGGACGGGGCTCTCCCCCGTCCCCGATAAAGCTAGGACACCTAAGCAGGGCGCATTAAATGCGCCTTGTCATGTAATGCGAGGGATAAACTCGCACTATTGTACCCTTTCCACCTCCTGTGTGCCACTGTGGCAGCCCCTTCCCTATAAAATGAGGCCCGAGGCGACCAGGAGAGGGATTCGGCTTTTTGGAGCTCCTCACGCCCCATAGCTAGCTCAAGAACACAGACATACAATCCACCAAAGCAGGAGTAGGGTTTTACGCATCCTCGTGGGTCTTCAACTCGATAAAGGAACCGTGTGCTGCCTGCTTGATCCGCTCTTCTCAAGACCCCGCGCTTCAAGAACTGCAGAGGGATTCTCGTGATCCCATAGGTGTCGTTTCCCACCGACACGCTAGATAAGAACTTTGAAGTGATTCTTCATCGCACTTTGAACGGTGGTTATATGATCCAATTATATTAGCATTGTTGAGAGGTTGCACTAGCAAAAGTACGGAACCTAGGCCTCATTTTCAAGCATTGCATTACCATTTTTTTGCTCATTTACTATTTGCTACCTTGCTGTTTTTATTTATTCAGATTATAAAAATATATTTCTACCATCCATATTACACTTTTATCACCATCTCTTCGCCGAACTAGTGCACATATACAATTAGCCATTGTATTGGGTGTGTTGGGGACATAAGAGATTTCTTGTATTTGGTTGCATGGTCGTTTGATAGAGACCATCTTCATCCTACACCTCTCACAGATTGATAAACCTTAGGTCATCCACTTGAGGGAAAATTGCTACTGTCCTACAAAACTCTGCGCTTGGAGGCCCAACACGTGTCTACAAGAATAAAGTTGCGTAGTAGACATCAGCGGCCGACGACGACAGCGGCGGGAAGCTCACCATGCATCACGTAGTGGACACCCACGTGAGGGGAAGGCCCTCTTGGTGGTGTACACGAACGATCCGGTCTCGATGGAGAGCTCCATCCAAACTATGGAGCAGTTCCTTGCCGAGGACAAGTACCAAGTGGCCGGGCACGATCAGGAGGTTGTCGTTGCCCAATTGAGTGTGCAACATGACGTCCTCGCCTACCACTACCACCTTGCCAGAAGGCCTTGCGAGCATTTCTCCAGGTTTATCAACAGCTCCGACTATAGTTTCGCTATGGTGGACACCACCAAGGATCTAAAAGCGCTCAAGGTTTTGGGCTTCAAATGCACGAATCTTGTCAACATCCAGCACCACTACAAGGTCTGGGGCAGCGAAAAAAACAAACTGAACTCCCTGGTTGACCTCTCCTCGGCCATCATCGACCCCTACTACATGAAGATGAATAATGAGAGCAAGAAGGACAAGAACGCCTGGCACAGTGTGTGGCATGAGAGACTGGATGAACTACATGTCAAGTACGCGGCCAACGACACGTACACAAGCTACGAGATGTACAAGTGGATCGTTGACATGGGGAAGTGTCTTCTTCCTGCCCCAGACAAGGGATCGAGCCATAGAGCAGTGGCGGGAGCGTCACAAGAAGTAGACGACTAGACGATTGTTTCTCCTACTTTAGAATGCATGCAATTGTTTATTGAGGTGTGTGCGAATGATCTGTATAGTCACTTATGTAATTGGATGTTTATTTCAGTTATATATATATATATATACATATAGACACACACACACACACACACACACATATATATATATATATATACACATGTTATTCTTCTGTAGACAGAGCAAATCACACAACTTATTAGCAGCAATCGTCTGTGTTATTATTGGTCTTCGCACACATTTCTGATTACGGACCTGTTTGCTGCGTGTCACAGACATATTGTTCAGTTGAACCATTTCCATTGTGTTTCCTAATCACACATAGTTCATTCTAGTGAACCGTATAATGTATATCGCACACACCTTCATCTGGCTACCCGTTTCTTTTGTTCCTCCTCATCCCAAACAGTTAATTGAACTGAACCGTATGCCCTGCATCACACACGCAACTAAAAAATAAACCGTGTTTGATGCATCCGTCATTGCAAACGTTTTGCACCCTTTTTGACGGTTTTTTACACCATCGTTTGCGATTATGGCATCGCACACAATTTCATCGAAGGGTCTCTGATCGTAGTGTCGCGTTTGGACCATCCTGCAGTAGTGGACCCTTGTTACGATGGACCCACAACGGTGGGCCGAAATCCACTAATTGTAACGGGCCTTGTTGATTAGTCCATCAGAGCCATTATGAGCCCACATCGATTAAGTTCTACTAAATATTAGTTGACCGGCCCAATTAAGGCCCGTTTTGACTACACATGTTTGTTCATTCGGATGATGTCCATCTAATACCTACACATGTAATGTTTGGGCGTGTTGGCCCGCGTTTCAACGATATAGCATATACAAAGAATTAACCTACTCTATACTATCACCTCTAAAAAACCTACACTATACAATAAAGAGATTAAGACATAGAAACGAAGAATAATCCTACACTATACAATCAAAAAATTACAGCATATTACATCCACTGGGCATTATAGTCTGGCACCAGTGATAATAAAGCGTACACAAACAACAAATTACATACACTAGCAAATAAAGCTCATACATCATGGACACTGATACGTCCATTTTGCATATTGTTTACCTACTGTTATTTATAATATTTTTATGCATAATAATGCTTTTTGGAGTAATTCTAATGCCTTTTCTCTCATAATATGCAAGGTTCACACAAAGAGGGAGAATTAAGAATTTGGAAATCTGGACCTGAAAAAGCTATGTCAGGCTACCTATTCTGCACAACTCCAAATGAGTTCAAACTTCACAAGGAATTTTTATGGAATATATAAGAAATAATGGAGCAAATAACTACTGGAGGGGGGCCACCTAGTGAGCACAAGACAGCAGGGCGCACCAGGCCCCCCAGGCGCGCCCTGGTGGGTTGTGCTCAGCCCAGCCCACCTCCGGTTCCCATCTTCTGGTATATAAGTCATTTTTAATTAGAAAAAAAAAGAGAGGACTTTCGGGACGGAGTGCCGCCGTCTCGAGGTGGAACTTGGGCAGGAGCATTTTTGCCCTCCGGTGGAGCGATTCCGCCAGGGGAACTTCCCTCCCGGAGGGGGAAATCATCGTCATCACCATCACCAACAACTCTACCTTCTTGGGGAGGGCAATATTCACCAACATCTTCAGCAGAACCATCTCCTCTCAAACCCTAGTTCATCTCTTGGGTTCAAGCTTTGTACCGGAACCTCAGATTGGTACTTGTGGGTGAATAGTAGTGTTGATTACATCTTGTAGTCGATTACTATATGGTTTATTTGGTGGAAAATTATATGTTCAGATCCATTATGCTATTTAATACCCCTCTGATCTTGAGCATGTTTATCACTTGTGAGTAGTTACTTTTGTTCTTGAGGTCACGGGAGAAATCATGTTGCAAGTAATCATGTGAACTTGATATGTGTTCGATATTTTGATGGTATGTATGTTGTAATTCTCTTAGTGGTGTCATGTGAATGTCGACTACATGACACTTCACCATATTTGGGCCTAAGGGATTGCATTGTGGAGTAGTTATTAGATGATGGGTTGCGAGAGTGACAGAAGCTTAAACCCTAGTTTATGCGCTATTCCGTAAGGGGCTAATTTGGATCCAAAAGTTTAATGCTATTGTTAGAATTTATTCTTAATACTTTTCTCGTAGTTGCAGATGCTTGCGAGGGGGTTAATCATAAGTAGGAGGTTTTTTCAAGTAAGAACAACACCTAAGCACCGGTCCAACCACATATCAAATTATCAAAGTAGCAAACACAAATCAAACCAACATGATGAAAGTGACTAGATGAAGTTCCCATGTACCCTCAAGAATGTTTTGCTTATTATAAGAGACTATTTTGGCCTGTCCTTTGCCTCAAAAGGATTGGGCTACCTTGCTGCACTTTTGCTACTATTACCGTTACTAGCTCGTTACAAATTATCTTGCTATCAAACTACTCGCTACTTATAATTTCAGTGCTTGCAGAGAATACCTTGCTGAAAACCACTTGTCATTTCCTTCTGCTCCTCGTTGGGTTCGACACTCTTACTTACCGAAAGGACTACGATTGATCTCCTATACTTGTGGGTCATCAAGGCTCTTTTATGGCGCTGTTGCCGGGGAGTGAAGCTGTCTTGGTAAGCGTAAATTGGTAAGGAAAAATTATTACTACGTGCTGAAGTTTATTGTCACTTGTTACTATGGAGAACAATCCTTTGAGGGTATTGTCCGGGGTATCTTCACCTTGACCGGAACCACAATTAGTTAACCCTCAACCTAGTGCACCTACTGAAAATATTGAATATGAAATTCCTTCGGGTATGATAGAACAACTGCTAGCTAATCCTTATGTAGGAGATGGAACCGAACATCCTGATATATACTTGATATATGTGCAAGAAATTTGTGGATTGTTTAAGCTTGCAGGTTTACCCAGAGATGAAGCTAATAAGAAGGTTTTCCCTTTATCTTTGAAGGGAAAATCATTGGCATGGTATAGGCTATGCGATGGTATTGGATCTTGGAATTGGAATCGTCTGAAATTGGAGTTTCACCAAAAAAAATATCCATTGCATCTAGCTCATCGTGATCCTATATATAATTTTTGGCCTCGTGAAGGAGAACGTATCACTCTAGCTTGGGGGAGGCTTAAGTCAATGTTATATTCATGCCCCAACCATGACCTCTCGAGAGAAATTACTATTCAGAATTTTTATGCTCGGCTTTCTCATAATGATCGATCCATGGCTGATACTTCTTGTACCGGTTCCTTTACGAAGAAGACTATTGAATTCGGGTGGGATCTTTTAGAAAGAATTAAATGCAACTGTGAAGATTGGGAACTCGAAGAAGGTAAAGAGTCAGGTATTAAGCTTAAGTTTAATTCTGTTAAATCTTTTATGAATACTGATGCTTTTCAAAAGTTTAGCACTAAATATGGACTTGACTCTCACATAGTAGCCTCCTTTTTTGAATCTTTTGCTACTCATGTTGATCTCCCTAAGGAGAAGTGGTTTAAATATCACCCACCTATTAAAAAAGAAATTAAAGAACCGGTAATAGCTAAAGATGAAACTATTATTTATAATGTTGATCCAGTTGTTCCTACTGCTTATATTGAGAAACCACCTTTCCCTGTTAGGATGAAGGAACATGCTAAAGTTTCACCTGTGGTCAATAAAAGTTATATTAGGACACCTAAACCAGCTGAAGAAATCAGGGTAGAACCTAGTATTGCTATGGTTAAGGATCTCCTGGTTGAAAATATAGATGGGCATGTTATTTACTTCTGTGATGAAGCTGCTAGAATTGCCAAACCCGATGAAAAAGATAAACATAGACCTATTGTTGGCATGCATGTTGTCTCAGTTAAGATAGGAGATCACTGTTATCATGGTTTATGTGACATAGGTGCTAGCGTGTGTGCTATTCCTTTAACCTTATATCAAGAAATTATGAATGAGATAGCACCTGCTGAGATAGAAGACATAGAAGTTACAATTAAACTTGCTAATAGACACATGATGTCGCTTGAAGCTACGTCGGTATTTCCCCAAAGAGGAAGGGATGATGCAGCACAGCGGCGGTAGGTATTTCCCTCAGATATGAAACCAAGGTTATCGAACCAGTAGGAGAACCAAGCAACACAACGTAAACAGCCCCTGCACACAGATAACAAATCCTCGCAACCTGACATGTTAAAGGGGTTGTCAATCCCTTCCGGGTACGGCGCCTCACGATAGGCAAACGAACGTGAGAAAAAATTATAGTAGATTGATAGATTGAACGCCAAACAAAATAAATAGAAATAAAACGCAGCAACGTATTTTTTATTTTTCATTTAATAGATCTGAAAATAAATGCAAAGGAAAAGTAGATCGCAAAGGCAAATATATAAGAAAGAGACCCGGGGGCCGTAGGTTTCACTAGTGGCTTCTCTCGAGAAATATAGCAAACGATGGGTGAACAAATTACTCTTGGGCAATCGATTGTGACGCCCCCGATTCAATCGTACACTAATCATGCACGCAAACTTGTACGATCAAGATCAGGGACTCATAGGAAGATATCACAACACAACTCTAAAAACATAAATAAGTCATACATGCATCATAATACAAGCCAGGGGCCTCGAGGGCTCGAATACAGGTGCTCTATCATAGACAAGTCAGCGGAAGCAAAAATATCTGGGTACAGACATAAGTTAAACTAGTTTCCCTTAAGAAGGCTAGCACAAACTGGGATACAGATCGATAGAGGCGCAGGCCTCCTGCCTGGGATCCTCCTAAACTACTCCTGGTCATCGTCAGCGGCCTGCACGTAGTAGTAGGCACCCTCGGTGAAGTAGGAGTCATTGACGACGGTGGCGTCTAGCTCCTGGGCTCCAGCATCTGGTTGCTACAACCAGGAAGAAAGGAAAGGGGTAAGGGGGAGAAAAGCAACCGTGAGTACTCATCCAAAGTACTCGCAAGCAAGTATCTACACTACTTATGCATGGGTATCTGTGTAAAGGGCAATAACGGTGGACTGAACTTCAGAATGCCAGAATAAGAGGGGAATAGCTAATCCTATCGAAGACTACGCTTCTGGCAGCCTCCATCTTGCAGCATATAGAAGAGAGTAGATGGTAAGTTCACCAAGTATCATCGCGTAGCATAATCCTACCCGGCGATCCTCCCCTCGTCACCCTGTGTGAGAGCGATCACCGGGTTATATCTGGCACTTGGAAGGGTGTGTTTTATTAAGTATCCGGTTCTAGTTGTCATAAGGTCAAGGTACAACTCCAAGTCGTCTGCACATCAATATCACGGCTATTCGAATAGATAAACTTCCCTGCAGGGGTGCACCACATAACCCAACACGCTCAATCCCATTTGGTCGGACACACTTTCCTGGGTCATGCCCGGCCTCGGAAGATCAACACGTCGCAGCCCTACCTAGGCACAACAGAGAGTTCAGGACGCCAGTCTAAATCCTATGGCGTAGGGGTCTGGGCCCATCGCCCATTGCACACATGCACGTTGCGAGGGCGGCTGGAAGCAAACCTAGCAACCTCCATTACAAAGGAAGTTATGTTACGCGGTCCAATCTGGCGCGCGCCGCTCAGTCGGTGACGTCACGAAGGCTTCGGCTGATACCACGACGTCGAGTGCCCATATCTTTCCCACGTAGTTGGTTAGTGCGTATAGACCAAATGGCCAGACTCATATCAAATACCAAGATCTCGTTAAGCGTGTTAATTGATGTAACCGCGGACACCCACTAGGGCCAGGCCCACCTCTCACCTATGCGGTCTCAACCTGCCCTGTCGCTCCATGTCGGTGTCAAAACCGGCGGATCTCGGGTAGGGGGTCCCGAACTGTGCGTCTAGGCGGATGGTAACAGGAGACAAGGGACACAATGTTTTACCCAGGTTCGGGCCCTCTTGATGGAGGTAAAACCCTACGTCCTGCTTGATTAATATTGATGATATGGGTAGTACAAGAGTAGATCTACCACGAGATCAAGGAGGCTAAACCCTAGAAGCTAGCCTATGGTATGATTGTTGTATATTGAGGTTGGCCTACGGACTAAAACCCTCTGGTTTATATAGACATCGGAGAGGGTTAGGGTTACACAAAGTCGGTTATAATGGTAGGAGATCCGAGTATCTGCATCGCCAAGCTTGCCTTCCACGCCAAGAAAAGTCCCATCCGGACACGGGACGAAGTCTTCAATCTTGTATCTTCATAGTCCTGGAGTCCGGCTGAAGGTATAGTCCGGCTACCCGGACACCCCCTAATCCAGGACTCCCTCAGTAGCCCTCGAACCAGGCTTCAATGACGACGAGTCCGGCGCGCAGATTGTCTTCGACATTGCAAGGCGGGTTCTTCTCCAAATTCCGTGTACCTGTTGAATAATGTCCTGTTCTTGTAATGTAGCGCTCCTTGGCTTCTACGCCCAATAATGGTCGTCTTCCATGTGTCAAACGAATACGAAAAGTCTGGGTGTTTTTACATTCACAACCCTAGCCGCGTAAATGAGCTGCCTATTTAAAGGGATGAGGATTTAGATCCAAACCACACCTTCTCCCCTCCGCGAGTGTTCATCAGAGCGCATCCGACAAAGGTCTATTCTACCATGACCAGCCATCGCAACTCCTCCTCTCGGCCTTCCAGTCCTAAGCCCGGAGATTGGGACAGATGCTCCATCCTGCATAGCGAGGTAGTGTCGCTCCAAACCAAGGGATTTCTCCCCCCGGCCTATATGGTCCCAGTTCGAGCCGGACTCGCCACCTATAATGGCGGAGAGCAAGCGGAGCGCGCCCCCAGTCCCTCCAAGGGAGAGCGGGTATGCCTTGTCCCTTATTTAATAAGAGGGCTCGGATTTCCAATTCATCCGTTTCTCCGGGGGCTCCTGGAGTTCTATGGTCTCCAGCTGCACAACCTCACGCCTGCCTCCATATTGCATATCGCGGGCTTCGTAGCCCTTTGCGAGCGCTTCTTGGGTGTTGAGGCTCATTTCACGCTGTGGAAGAGGCTATTTTTCCTGGTGCCCTGTTCTCAGGAGGGGTCAATATATCAAGTGGGCGAAGCCGAAGTGTGGTGCATCGCCGGGACCGGATATCTATCTGGAACCCCAAAGAAGGCATCAGAGGACTAGCCTTCAGAATGGTTTTATATGGAGGATGTCCTGCTGCCGGATCCTATTCGGATCGGCCTCCCTGAATTCAACAGTGCTCCCCTGAAGAAGCGCCTAAGCTGGCGTCCATGGAGCTCTCAGAGAGAAGGTGACAGGGACATCCTCTACCTGATGGGCCGGATAAGACTATTGGCTCACTCCGGACTAACCATGATCGGAGTCATGGCCATATGCATCATGCGAGGGGTGCAGCCGCTTCAGTATAGAGGCCACCCCATGTGGGACTTCAACGGGGAGGATGACGCTACCCGTTACGGCCGTAAGGGGCCGGACTCGGCTGCCGCTCTGGTAAAGATCTTGTCCACTTTGTACAAGGGAGAAGAGGAGGAATTTCTCCGCGTCAACCCACAGGGTGGATTTACTATGTACAATCCTCCAAGTTGGGTAAGCGGACAATTTCACTTGCCCATCCGTTTTATATTCCCATGATTAAGTATATAGTCTAACGACTTCAACGCAGGAAATGCGTCAGGAAGTAAAGGGCATAAACAGCCGTCCACCACAGCCCGAGGATCTAGAATGGTCCCTCGATCCGGCCTCCGAAGAGGATCCAGACATATCTGTGGAGCTGATTGACGGGGTGTTCCATCAGCTGAGCAAGGACGATACCTTGGTGGCCATCACGGCCGACTACCCCGAGTTAATCCCGGCCTCCTGTGTAATCAAACCGAGTCTCATCACCTTGGGAAGGGATCCATCCTCACGTGTTTTCAGTTTTCCTGACAACAACCGTGTTTTTCAGGGGAGGTTCCTGAGGCGGGAGGCCGATCCTGCGGCGGCTAGCCAACGAGGGGCCGCAGGGCCCCGTGGGGTAAAAAGGAATGTGGTCCGGACTGAGGCGCCGGCACAAAGGTATAGCGCGCCTTTTTATTCCTTAGGTGTTATTACTCCAAGGCATATTAACACGCGTGCTCGGTGCAGGACAAAGAGGCCTCGCCGGACTATATCCGTAGAGGCTGCCAATCGCGCCTCCACCAGCCAGGCTCCACAGCCCGGTCTGGAGGCGGAGGCGAACACGAGGCACGCACCGGACGCTCCTCCGACAGAGGATGCAGACAGGCTGTCTGCCACTCATTCCGAGGTGGAGAGTGCCATGAATCACCGGCGCCGCTGGACAGTTCTTCGCGACGCTTGTTTCTCCCAAGAGGCGTTGGATGCCTTCAATTCGGGAGATGCGTATCTCCGTGCCGCTCAAAATGGTCTAGCCAGAGCCACGGAGCAATATGTAAAAGACATACAGGTGAGAAAATTTGATAGTTATATGGATCAGTAGCCCCCGAGACTTGAAACAGTTAGAATAACTGATTTAAGGATCATGTAACATGCAGGCTCTTTCAGAGAAGAATACCCAACTGTCCCAGGAGCTAAAGGAGTGCAAAGCCCAACTTGAGGCCGCACTAGCCGCGACAGGGGAGCCCAAGGGGACCCCCTCTGGTAATATATGCTTCAAAAAGATAAGTATTATGCGAAATGCGGCGGATGTGCTAATCTAACAAATGATATTGCAGATGGCGCCGGACTGGATCCAGAAAAGCAAAAACTTCTACGCCAGTTAAAGGTTGGTGAAAGTGTGCTGACAAAGGTGAGGCGGGAGAAGAATGATCTTTAGGATGCCAACACCAAGCTCGACGTTGAACTAAAAGATGTTCATGCCCAGATGTCGGACTCCACTAAGGAGAATCAGCGGCTTCGACGCGGCATATTTAGTAATTGCTTAAACGAACTCTTGAAAAAGGAGTTCGGCGAGGAAGTCGACTAACAAAGTTATGTCTGTAGGTATGCTAACAGGTCGTCCTGCAGAGGAGATGCTCGGTTCTACGGGTGACCTTCTTCCCGAGCTCTCGCAACTGCACGAGCGAGTTCGGCAGACGATGCAAGGTGTTGCCCAAGCCCTATGGCCTTCCCTCTCCATGCTCGAGGGCCTTGGAGAGCTTGCAGAGAAGCTGAAGGGAGCGCGGCGGTGCTTCCGGTTGTGGAAGATATCGGTCTGCCATCAAGGCGCTAGGGAGGCCTGGGCCATGGTGAAGACGCGGTACACAAAGGCTGATCCAAACCACATGGCCGTGGTCGGACCTGTGGGGCCTGATGGGAAGGAGATTCCTGTAAGCTTAGTGTACGGCCAAGTAGAATTGGCCGCAAAGTATTCCCAGCAGGATCAGAATTAGACAAATGTTAGATGGTATTGAAGAGGAATACAATCAGCCGAGTGACTATGTAATTTTAATTGACATGTGTAATGCCTTCTAGCCGGATTGTAGATCATTTGTCGCTGCCGACCTTTTAACGCTTTCGACCTCGGGACCCGACGGTCCGAGTGTGTCCGAATACCCTAGCGGTTATATAAGAACCGGGGTATGCATGGAGACCAGGCGTAGGGGTCATTGGTGCTTTATCAGACAAGTGCCCAACTAGTTATGTCATATTACATGGTTAGTAAGAAACATCTTCCAGAGAGAAAAGTTCCGTTAGGGGTTCCTTTCTCTGGGAGGCATGCCCTAAGGTGCATGTCCGGACTGCGAACGCAGATAAAGCATCTGGGGCATATAAATGAGTAAAAAAGGTCATTTTTAGTTCACCGACCGAATATTCCCTTAAGAACGCTAGCTTTCGGCTTCACCCAGTCTGAGGTACACATTCGGCTGACCCGGCAGTAACAATCGCAGAGGTGCTCCCTTTACCACCTAGCCGAACAATCGGGAACGTAGGGGTAAGCACAGGAGCCAGGCAACCCAGCTTGGCCAAAAATTAAGTCATATCGATGCATATAATGGTGAAGAAAGGTACATGTGGAAGTTTGACACATGTGTTGGGTGTGAAGCCCGTATAAATAAGCTTCTGTTTAAAGAAGCCCCCAGGTATAGTGAGCGCGGGTAGCGCGTCTCTTTATGAGCCTTTAAGGGAAGGAGAAAAATGTAAGACATAAAATATAAAAAATAGACAGAGGTAGGAGACAAACACAGAGTCCGGCGCTAGGCATAGAATCTTCGGAGACGGGCTGTGTTCCATGGGTTTGGCTCGAGTCGGTTGTCCGACACATCTCGCAGGCGGTACGCTCCGCCAGTCAGGACTTGGTCGATTATGAAGGGACCCTCCCACTTGGGCTTCAGTTTGTCATTTTTCTTGTCCGGCAGGCGTAGAACTAGTTCGCCAATGTTGTAGTTTTTGGCCCGTACTTCTCTGCTTTGATATCTTCGAGCTTGCTGTTGATAGAATGCGGAACGAGCTTTTGCCATGTCACGCTCCTCCTCCAAGTCGTCCAAACTGTCCTGCCGATCAAGTTCGGCTTCTCTTTCTTCGTACATGCGCACTCTAGGTGAGTCATGAATGATGTCGCAAGGCAAAACAGCCTATGCGCCGTACACCATGAAGAATGGTGTGTATCCGGTGGTGCGATTCGGCGTGGTCCGCAGCCCCCAGAGTACGGAGTCGAGCTCTCTACCCAGTGCGTGTTGGATTCCTTGAGGGACTGCACTAATCTAGGTTTGATGCCGCTCATAATAAGACCGTTTGCACGTTCGACCTGGCCTTTAGTTTGTGGGTGATAGACGGATGCATAATCGAGCTTGATGCCCATGTTTTTGCACCAGAGTTTTACCTCGTCGGCCGTAAAGTTTGTGCCGTTATCAGTGATGATGCTGTGAGGGACACCGTAACGGTGTACGACCCCTGATATGAAGTCTATCACCGGTCCGGATTCGGCCTTCTTAACAGGCTTGGCTTCTATCCATTTGGTTAACTTGTCCACCATGACCAGTAAGTATTTTTTCTTGTGGGTTCCGCCTTTAAGGGGTCCAACCATGTAAAGCCCCTAGACCGCAAAAGGCCATGTGATGGGGATAGTTTGGAGGGTGGTGGGTGGCATATGGCTTTGGTTTGCGAAAAGCTGGCAACCGACGCATCGTTGGACCAAGTCCTGAGCGTCTGCCCGGGCCGTCAGCCAGTAAAAGCCTGCACGGAAAGCCTTGCTTACGAGGGACCGAGCTGCCGTGTGATGACCATCGAGTCCGGCATGAATTTCAGCCAGCAAGTTCCGCCCTTCCCCTTCGGAGATGCACCTTTGAAGGACTCCGGTAGTGCTTTTCTTGTAAAGTTCTCCCTCATGGACTTTATAGGCCTTAGATCGCCGCACTATGCAGCGTGCCTCATTTCGGTCCTCTAGGAGCTCCTGCCTAATAAGATAGGCTAGGAATGGTTCTTTCCACGGGGCGATGACGGCCATTATTACGTGGGCTGAATTTGTAATTTCGTTGGTAGAGCCTCCGATTATGTCAGATTGTTCAGTGCTGGACAGTGCGGTTGGGTCCGGGCTGTTATTACCAGGTTCCCCTTCCCATACGACGGATGGCTTGAACAGCCTTTCCAGGAAGTTGTTGGGGGGGACTGCATCGCGTCTTGCGCCGATGCGTGCCAGGACGTCTGCCGCCTGATTGTTTTCCCGGGCTATGTGGTGAAATTCGAGCCCCTCGAACTGAGCTGACATTTTTAATACGGCGTTGCGGTAAGCTGCCATTTTTGGATCCTGAGCATCGAAGTCTCCATTTATTTGGGATATCGCGAGGTTCGAATCCCCGCGCACCTCTAGGCATTGAATGCCCATGGATACTGCCATCCGGAGACCATGTAAAAGGGCATCATATTCGGCTGCATTGTTGGAGTCCGTGTACATAATCTGGAGTACATATTGAACTGTATCTCTTGTGGGGGATGTCAAAACGACGCCAGCCCCTAGTCCGGCCAACATCTTCGAGCCTTCGAAATGCATGATCCAGTTTGAGTATGTGCCATACTCTTTAGGGAGTTCGGCCTCCATCCATTCTGCGACGAAGTCGGCCAAAACTTGCGACTTGATAGCTCGCCATGGCTTATAAGTTATGTCGAACGGGAGGAGCTCGACGGCCCATTTTGCAATCCGGCCCGTTGCGTCGCGGTTGTTTATAATGTCGTTGAGTGGTACTTCCGATGCTACTGTTATAGAACACTCTTGAAAGTAGTGTCGTAGCTTCCGGGATGCCATGAATACCTTGTATGCAATCTTTTCATAATGCGGGTACCGTGATTTGCATGGAGTGAGGACAGTGGACACGTAATAGACCGGCTTTTGAAGGGGGAATTTGTGTCCGTCCGTTTCTCGCTCGACGACGAGCACTGCGCTGACAACCTGGTGGGTTGCAGCAATGTACAATAGCATTGGTTCGCCGATATTTGGCGCGGCCAGGACTGGGTTTGTTGCCAATATGGCTTTTATTTCGTTGAGTCCGGCCGTGGCGGCATCCGTCCACTCGAAGTGTTCGGTGCACCGAAGGAGGCGATAAAGGGGTAGTGCCTTTTCTCCCAGGCGGGAGATGAAGCGGCTTAGAGCCGCCACGCATCCGGTTAACTTTTGTATTTGTTTGAGGTCCTTTGGGATATCCAATTGTGACAAAGCTCGGATCTTGGCTGGATTTTCTTCAATTCCTCAACCGGATACGATGAAGCCCAGGAGCTTTCTGGCTGGAACGCCGAAAACACATTTTTCTAGGTTGAGCTTGATGTCGTATGTTCGGAGGTTATCAAATGTAAGCCTCAAGTCGTCTAGTAGAGATTCGACATGTCTTGTTTTTACGACCACATCATCCATGTATGCCTCTACTGTTTTGCCGATCTGGTTTTCCAGACATGTCTAAATCATGCGCTGATATGTTGCGCCGGCATTTTTGAGCCCGAAGGGCATTGTGTTGAAGCAGAATGGGCCGTATGGTGTGATGAATGCCGTTGCGGCTTGGTCTGACTCTGCCATCTTGATTTGGTGGTAGCCGGAGTATGCGTCGAGGAAACACAATGAATCGTGTCCTGCAGTGGCGTCAATAATTTGTTGATGCGAGGGAGGGGGAAGGGATCCTTTGGGCAAGCCTTGTTAAGGTCTTTAAAATCAACGCACAGGCGCCAGGATTTGTCCTTCTTTGGTACCATCACCAGGTTTGCTAGCCATCCGGATGTTTTATATCTCGATGAATCCGCCTCCAGAGAGCTTGGCTAGCTCCTCTCCCATGGCCTCGCCTCTTGGGTTCGGAGAAACGCCAAGGCCTTGCTTGACCGGTTTGAATCCTTTTAGGATATTTAAGCCGTGTTCGCCAGCTGCGTGGGATTCCTCGCATGTCCAAGGGTGCTGCAAAGATGTCCCAATTTTCACGTGAGGAATTCTCGCGGTCTTGGCGCCTACATCAGGGTTTAAGTGTGCCCCGATGGAAGCTATTTTATTGGGGTCCGTTCGATGGACCTGGAATTTGACTATTTCGTCCGCTGGTTTAAAGGAGGTGGACTTGGATCTTTTGTCGAGTATCACATCGTCCCAGTTTACCGTGGAGCGTAGCGTAGTCAGTTCCTCGGCCGCTAGGGCTTCGGATAGTGCCTCGAGGGCCAATGCGGCTGTCTTGTTTTCAGCGCGGAGTGCTATGTCCGGATCACTAGCGAGAGTGATGATTCCGTTCGGCCCGGGCATCTTGAGCTTCATGTACCCGTAATGGGGTATTGCTTGGAAGATTGTAAACACTTCCCTCCCTAGCAGAGCATGGTATCCGCTCTTTGAACGGGCCACCGAATGTGACCTCTTCGGACCTATAATTATCCGGGCGCATCAACACCACATCTAGTGTGATTTTTCCCGCACAACGCGCTTCCCGACTGGGGATTATTCCTCTGAAGGTTGTGCTGCTTCGCTCGATGCGGTTCCAGTCTATTTCCATTTTTTGAAGGGTTTCCTCATAAATGAGGTTCAATCCGCTGCCTCCATCCATGAGTACCTTGGTGAGTCGAAAGCCGTCCACTATCGGACTGAGGACCAATGCGGCTCGTGCTCGAGCTGTTCGGAGTTTAGGTTCATCACTGTCATTAAAAGTAATAGCCGTGTCACTCCATGGGTTTATTGTTGCTACTTGATAGACTTCGGCGAGGCTGCGGAGTGTTCTTTTTCGCATATTAATTGATGCGAAAGTCTCGAAGACTGTTAAGACAGTACTGGAGTCCCTGAGTGTCACTCCATGGGTTCATTGTTTGCTTGATTTTGAATTTGAATTTGAATCGGTTTTGAACTAACGCGAGATTAGTAACAGTAATCGAGGTGATGTGGCATCATTAGCAGAGGGTTGCTGTAGCTTAATTATCCGGGCGTCACATTGATAGAACTTCAAATAATCATGACGATATCCATGCAATGATCATTACATAGGCATCACGTCCAAGATTAGTATACCGACTCCTACCTGCATCTACTACTACTACTCCACATATTGACCGCTATCCAGCATGCATCTAGTGTATTAAGTTCATGAAGAAACGGAGTAATGCAATAAGAACGAGACATGATGTAGACAAGATCTATCTATGTAGAGATAGACCCTATCATTTTATCCTTAGTAGCAGTGATACATACGTGTCGGTTCCCCTTCTGTCACTGGGATCAAGCACCGTAAGATTGAACTCACTACAAAGCACCTCTTCCCATTGCAAGATAAATATATCTAGTTTGCCAAACAAAACCCAAATATCAGAGAAGAAATACGAGGCTAAAAGAGATCAAGCATATAAGAGATCAAAGAAACTCAAATGACTTTCATGTATATAAAAAGATATAATTGGTCATAAACTCAAAGTTCATCAGATCCCAACAAACACACCACAAAAGAGTTACATCATATGGATCTCCAAGAGACCATTGTATTGAGACTTCAGCGAGAGAGAGGAAGCCATCTAGCTACTAACTATGGACCCGAAGGTGTACAAAGAACTACTCACGCATCATCAGAGAGGCACCAATGGAGGTGGTGAACCCCATCCGATATGGTGTCTAGATTGGATCTGGTGGTTCTGGACTCTGCGGCGGCTGGATGAATATTTCACCGACTCCCCTAGGGTTTTGGGAATATTGGGGTATTTATAGAGCAAAGAGGCGGCCCGGGGGCACCCGAGGTGGGCACAACCCACTGTGGCATGCACAGGCCTCCTGGCCGCTTCTGGTGGGTTGTGCTCTCCTCGAGCACCCCAAAGCGCAGCCAGGCCCATTACGTGTCTTCTGGTCCATAAAAATCTCCGTGGAGTTTTGTTGCATTTGGACTCCGTCGATATTGATTTCTGCGATGTAAAAAACATGCGAAAAAACAGAATCGGCACTTGGCACTATGTCAATAGGTTAGTACCAAAAAATGATATAAAATGACTATAAAATGATTATAAAACATCCAAGATTGATAATATAACAACATGGAATGATAAAAAAATTATAGATACGTTGGAGACGTATCAAGACACCATCACACCACTTGGGATTGTTAGAGATGTTGAAGTCTTGTGTGGGAAAATAAAATACCCTACTGATTTTCTTGTTCTTGGTTCCCCACAAGATGACTTTTGTCCCATTATCTTTGGTAGACCTTTCTTGAACACCGTTAATGCTAAAATAGATTGTGAGAAACAAACTGTTGGTGTTAGTTTCGGTGATGAGTATCATGAGTTCAGTTTTTTCAAGTTTAGTAGAAAACATCATAAGAAAGAATTGCCTAGTAAGGATGAAATTATTGGTCTTGCTTCTATTGCTGTACCTCCTACTGATCCTTTAGAACAATATTTGCTAGATCATGAAAATGATTTACATATGCATGAAAGAAATGAAATAGATAAGATTTTCTTTGAACAACGTCCTCTGCCTAAACACAATTTTCCTATTGAAACTCTAGGAGGTCCTCCTCCATCCAAAGGTGATCCTGTGTTTGAATTAAAACAATTGCCAGACACTTTGAAATATGCTTATCTTGATGAGAAGAAGATATATCCTATTATTATTAGTGCTAACCTTTCAGAACATGAAGAAGAAAGATTATTGAAAGTTCTAAGGAAGCATCGATCTGCTATTGGGTATACTCTTGATGATTTAAAGGGCATTAGTCCCACTCTATGTCAGCACAAGATTAATATGGAACCTGATGCTAAACCTATTGTTCATCACCAACGTCAGTTAAATCCGAAGATGAAAGAAGTGGTGTGTCACCCCAAAAAATTTGACCTTGTTTTATTAATTAAAATCTTGCCAGGAAATTAAACTTTTCATTTTCTAGGTTTTCTTTGATTTCAGTACCATCCCTTCTTGGATTTTTAGGGAGTTTTTACCCCAAATGAAAGCTTCCAAATATATTATTGGACTTGTTTTCTTCCTCAAGAAAAACATTTCTCTTCAAAGTGGATTTAATTGCATAATTAATTATCTCTGAGCTTTATTCCTTAAAATGATTTTTCTTAAGTTTCAGGACCCAATTTGCACTGCAACCTCTTGATATATTTATCTAAAATTCCAACAAAAATTTGGAGATGTCATGTGATGTTTTTGAATCACTTTTATGCAAAATATATTGCATTCTTTGGATATTTTGAGCTCTACACCAATTTTTCAAATCTGGTCCAGAGAGCAATTTTGCACTACAACCTAATTAAATGTTTCTTTAATACTTCCACCCAAATTATGGGATGTCCATAGGAGTATATTATGCAACTTTATGCAAAAACCATTTTATGTTATTTGAAATATTTGAGTGAATCAACCTCTTTTACTTTGTGGTCCAGTTTGGCTTTTTCTACTGCAACCCTAGTTTAATTTGCTCTAGTACCCTTGAGCTTTCTCCTGCTTATAGCCCATGCTACAAAACCCTTAAGTCCAGAACAGTGGACCCATTGGAGGATTTTTAGTGCATGCAACAATGCCTTTTTCCTTCTGCCCAGAACTGAAGTTTTGCAAAACTTGCACTAACAAGTTTTTGCTTTTGATAAACTAACCTCACCACCCTCTTACTCATCCAAGGAGACACTAATTTGGAGAATTTGCCACCCCAAGAGTTGCCTAGATGCCATTGGCATTTTGTCAAACACCCTGAGTGCATGACCAGATTTCGCTTAGTTTTTGGTTTGTGTTATGAACTTGATCCCCTGACTAGACCAGCATGTCACATGGATTTGCCCTAGCCTATAGCCCCACCCTGCTAACCCCCCTTGGATTGGAGCCCCCTGGCATGCCTTGGCATATTGCCGAGCACGTAGCGTGCATGCTCTGGGCGCGCCCAGAGCACGCCATTATGCACGTGCGTGCGCTCGGGTCGCCGCTTCGCGCCCCGGCCCTTGCTCGCCTGCAGAGCCACCCCCCCGGCCTCATCCACTCACCAGAACGCTCCAAGCCGCCCCTGGAGCCCCACCGCACCGTCGTCTGGTCGGCTGCTGCGGCTAGCGGCTGGCCACAGTGGGTTCCTGGCAAGGACGGCACCGCCCAAGCCACGAGCGCGCGCCAGCTCGCCCCTGGTGCAGAACCCGCTCGTCTGCTAGATGCTGCCGCCATCCTCAGCGCCGCCACGTCCCCTGCTGCTACAGAATTGGCGATCGCCGGCGATCTTATCCCCGGCCGCCGCGGAACCGCCATTGCCCGCCTATATAAGAAGCCCCCGAGCTTGTCAGGCCCTCAAACAACCTCTCACACTCCCTCACTGATCCGCCCGTAGCAGTAGAAAGACCAGAGAGGTCGTCTTCTTCTTCTCCGACAACCACAGCCGCCGCCACTGTCTCAATCACTCCGGCGCCACAAGGGCCTCCCCCGCCCATCCAGCGCCACCGTCGCCTTCCCCTCGACCTTGCGGAGCTGCCCGACCCCTCGAACGCGATCGAAACCCACCACAACCCAAATCCCCAATCCTGCGCGAAGCTCCCTCCGCCGCGGAGCTCGCCGCCGGCGACTCCCTCCATCCCCGCCGGCCAGTCGACCATTGGGAGGACCGCCTAGGAGTGGCGGATCCATCCCTGGCCTCGAATGCCCTCGAGGAGCCTCCGTTCGCCGGCGACGATCGCCGGAGCCCCGCCTCCGCTTGGGCAGAAAAAGAGGGGGGGAGTGGAGACCGATCAAATTGACCGGTGGGCCCACTGGACCCATCACAAGGACTCCACGCGGTCCACGCTGGATTAGTGAAGACGTAAAACTCGAGAGTACATCTTCACTGCATCGAAAACGCTTCCTCTTTCGAAACGTTTTCTTTTTCTGTTTTATTTTAAAAACAAAGTTTGACTGCAACTTTGACTGGCCATAACTTTTTAAATATAAGTCCAAATGAATTGATTCTTTTTCCTACCACTCTCAAATTTCACCTAGTTTATTTTAAGATTTATTTAAAAAATAGTTAAGACAACTTTTTGTACTGTTTTTAAAGTATGTGTTATTTGCATATTTTCGAAATAGGATTTTGGAGAGAGAGAAGAGAGCTTTCAAAAAGTATTGGAGTGCACCTCACCTCTCCACACCTTGAAGGCAAGCATTCTGACCCTGGGCATAATATTGTCGTGTGTTGTGTAATACGGTTACAACACCCCTCGTTTCGGAGCTTTCGTTATTTTGTGTGATGATATGAATGTACTCATAAGTGCATATTGATGATTCCGTACTATTGGAAATGGACACGTGGTGATAGTAAGGGAATCTCCAGCCGCTATTTCTGTGGGTGAGCCGGGCGCAAAATTGGGCCCTGGGGCGAAGTTGGTCTCCGGCCGCTGCCCAGGTCACGCCCAGTGCACGCTTTTAAAATAAAAGAAGTTCGGCACAATTCGGCGAAGTTTGGCTTAAACACGGTAAATTTCGGCACATTTCGGCGAAGTTCGTGGATTTTCATTACATAGCACATATATATAAACTAATCTAAAGAAAAAACTGGCTGAAGTCGGCGCCGTCGCCGCCATCGTCGTCGCCGGCCTTCTCCTCCTGGACGCGGGCGCCCCTGCTGGACCCCTGCCCGGCGTCGCCATGGCGGACTGGTGGCGGCGCATCGTCCTCGTCGTCGTCGCTGTCGCAGATGACAACGACTCCGCCTTCGTCGCGGCCGTGTCGACGCTCCGCGAAGTGAAGCAGGGCGGCGCACTAGCGCTCCTTCTCCATCTCTATGGAGTCCTTGCGCGCCCATTCCAGGGCCGCGTCGTCATCTTCGAGCTCCGTCGCGGCCGGCTCCTTCTTCACCGGTGCGAGCCCCGGCTCCGTCTTCACCGGCGCGGGCCACGGCTCCGTCTTTGGCTTAACAAAGCGCGGAGGAGGAGTCGACGAGGAGGCGCGCCGGCCGCCCTCATTGATGACGATGCTGGCGCTGCGAGTGTGCCGGCCGAGCAGCGTCTCCGCCGCGGGCTCGGCCTTGACGCCGAGCAGGGCCGAAGTACCGGAGGAGTGCGATGAAGAGGAAGAAGAGGAGGAGGACCCGAACCTCCTTGGCGCCCATGGCCCGGCGCGTCGGTGCTGCGCCGGGGTGGCCACCCTCGCCGGGTACGCCAACGGCGGGTCGTTGCCGCCCTCGAGGTACGTGAGCACGCCCTCGAGTGTACGGCCGGGGACGCACCACAGCAGGTGGCGCCCCTCGCTGTTCTGCCGGCCGCCGACCACCGGCGCGCCGTTGGTGGACGCCAATCGCTGCTGCTGGCAGCGCTCGAAATACGCCGCCCAGGCCGCGTGGTTGTCGGTGGCGTACTGGGGGAGGGAGAGTTGGGCGTCGGTGAGGGACGCGCGCACGATCTCGACCTCCTCGGCGAAGTACTTCGGCTTCGCCACGGCGTCGGGCAACGGGGGAATGGGCACTCCCCCGGCGCTGAGTCTCCACCCCGTTGGCCCGGCGCGCATGTCCGGCGGCGCCGGGATGTTCGCCTGGAACAGGAGCCAGGACTCCTGTTCGTGGAGCGAACGGCGGCCGAAGCCGTTGGCCGCCGCCTCGTCTCCGGGAAGCGTTCTGCCATGGTGACGGCGGGGCTGGGCGGGCTCGGGAGAGGTAGAGGGAGGGGCTTGGCGGCGGCACTCGGGAGAGGCAGGGAGAGGGAGGGGCTGGACGACGGCGAGGGGCGGGGCTGGTGTGGGCACAGGCGAGTGGAGGACGCTGGCTTTTATAGCCGGGCCGCGCCCGTGTGTACGCGTGCGAGGGAGGGGAGGCGTCGGCACGTCGTCCCGTGAAGCGCCGCCCGTGAGGAATCAATGGCACGGCTGACCGACGGCAGCCTTGCCATTGATTCCCCGCGGGAACCGAGGCCGTTGGGGGAAGACGAGGCGCCGAGTCGCTGACGCGGCTGGCCCGCGTCTTTTTCGCTTAAAACAGGTCGCCTGGCGCTTCGGCGCCCCAGCGCAAGCCGGGTTCGTCTGGGTCCGCCGGCGCTGTTTTCGCCCAAGCCGCGTAAAATCGGGCTCTGGTGCGATCGGGCGTTTTTCGCGCCAGCGCCAAAAATCGCCTAGGGAGGCCTTCCCGGGGGCTAGGCTGGAGATGCCCTAATCACCATCTATGCCTTTCATGCATACCGGAAGGAAACCGAGAAAGCCTCTGTCTTGGGTAGACACGATGCTTGTCTCCAGTTCCTCGTCGATGTTGTGCGTCCGGTGTGGCATGATGAGGTATGATGAGCGGTGATTTTGTCTGTTGGATTGAAATATATTTGCCATACTAATCGTGCAGGGAATACCTAAACCTCCTGAGTCGACCATAGATCGAGTCTTGTTCTGGTAACCCCCATACTTGTTTCGTACTACCACTTGTCCCTGCCATGGGTAGGGTACGGTTCAGTAAGTTGTCAACCCCTTTCCTAGCACACACCGTACAGAGAGACCATGGTGGAAGATACCGGCTCCATCCGGTAGGCATGCCACCTGGTCCGGGGGCATGGGTGTTTCGGTTGTAGCCGAAGGGGTAGCTCCCCTAGTTTGTGCGCGGTATAAATTTTGTGATCCCATGCTATTCGAGGTTGTAGCAGGTGTCAAGGGTGATTCCAGACACCGGTAAGTTAGGCTGGTGTGTGCGGTTAGGTGTGTTTTCGAACGAAAGACCGTGGATGGAATTAGTCCAGATGGACTAAAGAAAATATGTTGCTAGTGGGTAAAGAGTAGACCCTCTGCAGAGATTAAACCTATTCGAATAGCCGTGTCCATGGTTAAGGACTACAGTCTGGGATGGGTCAAGTGTCGGTCTAGTGTCGGTCTTCGGAGGAGAAACTACTAAACCAGGACATTGATCTTGACTTGTGATATATGATGTTTATGATTATTATTATTGTGGACTAACCATTTGCATTAATTGGAAATAATGAATATCCTTGGGATGGTTCTACCTCCTGGATATTCACAGTGATTATGTATATATATATAAGCCCTTTATGTGGTGTCGCTCAGACGCCCGACTGTGGCATGCTTGTTATTTAAATTACTTATAAGCCCTTTATGTGGTGTCGCTCAGACGCCAGATCGTGGCATGCTTGTTATTTAAATTACTTATAAGCCCTTTATGTGGTGTCGCTTAGACGCCCGATTGTGGCATGCTTGTTATTTAAATTACTTATAAGCCCTTTATGTGGTGTCGCTCAGACGCCCGACTGTGGCATGCTTGCTATTCTTTTTATATATAAGCCCTTTATGTGGTGTCGCACAGACGCCCGACTGAGGCATGCTTCATATTATTATCCTTTCGGGGTGTCGCTTCAAACACCCAATCGGTGCTTTGCATTTCCACATCCTGATTGTTTACTCATGTTTTATTTTAATGATCTGCTTGTGTGCATCATGAACCTTATTTCATAACCGATGAAGTGATCACAGAATATTTTAAAGCACATCAGTGACTATATTATACCTGAGTTCTTAATGTTTGCGAGTACATTCAAAGTACTCACTGGCTTGTCCCTGGCTATTGTCTTGGCCAGATTTCTTGCGTGGAAAGGAGTGTTGCGATGACAGCTCCGGAACCTACGCAATGGTGATAGCAGCATCGCAAAGATAGGAGTTATCCTGGTCAGCTGTTCCTGTGGGAATTGGAGTCCCATAAACGCTGATGATCCGCAAATCGTTTCCGCCTTCAGCCACTAGCAAGCCATTTGTTGTACTCATAGGCCAGAATGGTCTTGTACTTCATATTTTGTTTTTTGCTTGGAGTTTCTGTAACAAGTTGGTGCCTCATCATTACTTGATAATCACAGGGCTGGTGAGCACAAGGGCCGCTTTTGGGAAATTAATATCCCGAAAACCCGGTCCTGACACCAAGTTTGTCAGGACCGGTTTTTTAGGATATTAATTTCCAAAAGCGGCCCTTGTGCTCACCAGCCCCAGGATTACTATTAGCTGATGAGGCACCAACTTGATACAGAAACTCCAAGCAAAAATAGAAAATATGTAGTACAAGACCATTCTGGCCTATGAGTACAACCAATGGTTTCTAGTGGTTGATGGCGGAAGCGGTTTGGGGATCATCAGCGTCTATGGGACTCCATTTCCCACAGGAACAGCTGACCAGGGTAACTCCTATCTTCGCGAGGCTGCTATCTCCATTGCATAGGTTCCGGGGCTGTCATCGCAACGCTCCTCTCCACGCAGGAAATCTGGCCAAGACAATAGCCAGGGACAAGCCAGTGAGTACTTAAGAAAAGAAATATTAAAACTTCTGGAAGCAGGTATAATCTATCCTATAGCTGATAGTAGATGGGTAAGTCTTGTTCATTGTGTCCCTAAGAAAGGAGGTATTACGGTTGTTCCTAATTATAAGAATGAACTTATTCCACAAAGAATTGTTACAGGCTATAGAATGGTAATTGATTTTAGAAAATTAAACAAAGCAGCTAGAAAAGATCATTACCCTCTGCCTTTTATTGATCAAATGCTAGAAAGATTATCTAAGCACACACATTTTTTGCTTCCTTGATGGATATTCTGGTTTTTCACAAATACCTGTTTCTCAACCTGATCAAGAAAATACCACTTTTACTTGTCCTTTTGGAACTTATGCTTATAGACGTATGCCTTTTGGTTTATGCAATGCACCTGCTACCTTCCAAAGATGTATGACTACTATATTCTCTGACTTTTGGGAAAAGATTGTTGAGGTTTTCATGGATGACTTTTCTGTTTATGGGAAGTCTTTTGATGATTGTTTATGCAATCTTGATCGAATTTTGCAGAGATGTGAGCAAATAAATCTTGTCTTGAATTGGGAGAAGTGCCACGTTATGGTTAATGAAGGTATTGTTTTGGGCCATAAAATTTTTGGAAGAGGTATTGAGGTGGACAAAGCTAAGGTTGATGCAATTGAGAAAATGCCATGTCCTAAAGATATGAAAGGTATTCATAGTTTCCTTGGTCATGCTGGTATCTATAGGAGATTTATCAGAGACTTTTCTAAAATTTCTAGGCCTCTTACAAATCTTTTGCAAAAGGATATTCCTTTTGTTTTTGATGATGATTGTTTAGAAGCCTTCGAAACACTCAAGAAAGCCTTAATTTCTGCACCTATTGTCCAACCACCTGATTGGAACTTGCCTCTTGAAATTATGTGTGATGCTAGTGATTATGTTGTTGGTGCTGTTCTGGGACAAAGAGTTGATAAGAAACTGATTGTTATTCACTACGCAAGTAAAACTCTAGATAGTGCGCAAAGAAATTATGCTACTACTGAAAAAGAATTTCTAGCAGTGGTGTTTGCTTGCGATAAATTTAGATCCTATATTGTAGGTTCAAAAGTAATTGTTTACACTGATCATGCTACAGTAAAGTATCTTATGAAAAAGAAAGATGCCAAACCTAGGCTTATTCTATGGGTTCTCTTGCTACAAGAATTTGATTTGCGTATCACTAATAGAAAACGAGCGGAGAACCCCGTGGCCAATAACTTGTCTAGGCTTGAAAATATTCTTGATGACCCACAACCTATTAATGATAGCTTTCCTGATGATCAGTTAGCCACAATAAATGTTTCTCATAACACTCCTTGGTATGCTGACTATGCTAATTACATTGTTGCTAAATATTTACCACCTAGTTTCACATACCAACAAAAGAAAAAATTCTTTTCTTATCTAAGACATTACTATTGGGATGAACCACATCTTTATAAACAAGGAGTAGATGGTATTATTGGACGTTGTGTACCTGAGCATGAACAGGGACAAATCCTATGGAAATGTCACTCCGAAGCTTATGGAGGACATCATGCGGGAGACAGAACTGCTCACAAGGTACTGCAATCTGGGTTTTATTGGCTTACTCTCTCTAAGGATGCTCGTAAGTTCGTCTTATCTTGTGATGAATGTCAAAGAATAGGTAATATCTGTAAGCGTCAAGAAATGCCTATGAATTATTCACTTGCTGTTGAACCATTTGATGTTTGAGGATTTGATTACATGGGACCTTTTCCTTCCTCTAATGGGTATACTCATATTTTGGTTGTTGTTGATTATGTTACTAAGTGGGTAGAAGCTATTCCAACTAGTAGTGCTGATCACAACACCTCTATTAAAATGCTTAAAGAAGTTATTTTACTGAGGTTTGGTGTCCCTAGGTATTTAATGAATGATGGTGGTTCACACTTTATTCATGGTGCTTTCCGTAAAATGCTTGCTAAGTATGATGTTAACCATAGAATTGCATCACCCTATCATCCTCAGTCTAGTGGTCAAGTTGAACTTAGCAATAGAGAAATAAAATTAATTTTACAAAATACTGTCAATAAGTCCCAGAAGAATTGGTTTAAGAAATTAGAATGATGCACTTTGGGCTTATAGAACAACATATAAAAATCCTATGGGTATGTCTCCTTATAAAATGGTTTATGGAAAAGCTTGTCATTTGCCTCTTGAGTTAGAACATAAAGCTTATTGGGCAATTAAAGAAATCAACTATGATTTCGAACTTGTTGGTGAGAAGAGGTTATTTGATATTAGCTCATTAGATGAATGGAGAACCCAAGCTTATGAAAATGCCAGGTTATTCAAAGAAAAAGTTAAATGATGGCATGATAAAAGAGTCCAAATGCGTGAGTTCAGAGTTGGATAATATGTTCTTTTGTACAACTCTTGTTTCAGATTCTTTGCAGGAAAACTTCTCTCCAAATGGGAAGGACCCTATGTTATCAAGGAGGTTTATCAATCTGGAGCTATCAAAATAAATAATGCCGAAGGTTGTTAATGGGCAACGAATAAAACATTATATCTCAGGTACACCCATTAATGTTGAAATCAATATTATCCAAACTATGACACCGGAAGAACACATAAAAGAAACCTTCTGGAACACTCCAGAATCGAGAAAACAAGGAGGTACGTGATATGGTAAGTAAACGGACTCTGAAAAATCTGCAAAATATTTTCTGTCCGTTTTGGAATATAACAAAAATTAAGAAAATAAGAAACAACCAGGAAGGCACCCCTGGTGGGCACAAGACACCAGGGTGCGCCTGATACGTCTCCAAAGTTTCTATAAAAATTTTATTGTCCCATGCTGTTATATTATCATTCTTGGATGTTTTACAATCATTTTATAGTCATTTTATATCATTTTTAGGTACTAACCTATTGATATAGTGCCAAGTGCCCGTTGCTGGTTTCTGCATGTTTTTTACATCGCAGGAAATCAATACCAAATGGAGTCCAAACGCAGCAAATCTTTTGTGGAATTTTTATGGACCAGAAGACATCCAGTGGGCCGGAGAAGCACCTGGGTGAAGGAAATATGCCCTAGAGGCAATAATAAAGATGTTATTTATATTTCCTTATATCATGATAAATGTTTATTATTCATGCTAGAACCGTATTAACTGGAAATTTGATACATGTGTGAATACATAGACAAAACAGAGTGTCCCTAGTATGCCTCTACTTGACTAGCTCGTTAATCAAAGATGGTTAAGTTTCCGAACCATAGACATGTGTTGTCATTTGATGAATGGGATCACATCATTAGGAGAATGATGTGATGGACAAGACCCATTCATTAGCTTAGCATTATGATCGTTAAGTTTTATTGCTATTGCTTTCTTCATGACTTATACATATTCCTTTGACTATGAGATTATCCAACTCACGAATACCGAGGAACACCTTGTGTGCTATCAAACGTCACAATGTAACTGGGTGATTATAAATATGCTCTACAGGTGTCTCCAAAGGTGTTTGTTGGGTTGGCATAGATCGAGATTAGGATTTGTCACTCCAAGTATCGGAGAGGCATCTCTGGGCCCTCTCGGTAATGCACATCACGGCAAGCCTTGCAAGGAACATGAGTAATGAGTTAGTTGCGGGATGATGCATTACAGAACGACTAAAGAGACTTGCCAGTAATGAGATTGAACTAGGTATGATGATACCGACGATCGAATCTCGGGCTAGTAACATACCAATGACAAAGGGAATGACTTATGTTGTCATTACGATTTGACCGATAAATATCTTCATAGAATATGTAGGAACCAATATGAGCATCTAGGTTCCGCTATTGGTTATTGATTGGAGATGTGTCTCGGTCATGTCTACATAGTTCTCAAACCCGTAGGGTCCTCACGCTTAACGTTCGATGGTGATTTTTATTATGAGTTATGTGTTTTGGTGACCGAAGATTGTTCGGAGTCCTGCATGATATCACGGACATGACGAGGAGTCTTGAAATGGTCAAGAGGTAAAGATTGATATATTGGACGATGATATTCGGACACCGGAATGGTTTCGGAGTGGTTCGGGTATTTTTTGGAGTACCGAGGGGTTATTGGAACACCCGGGGGAAAGTAATGGGCCTACATGGGCCATAGGGGAAGGGGAGGCAGCCCACAAGGGGTGGCCGCACCCCCCTCCCATCGGGAGTCCGAATTGGATTAGGGGAGGGGGCGCGCCCCCCTTTCCTTCTCCTCTTCCCTCTCCTTCCCCTTTTTCCCCTCCATGAGAAGGAATAAGAGGGGGGCCGAATCCTACTAGGACTTGGAGTCCTAGTAGGACTCCCCCCACTTGGCGCGCCCCCTATGGCCGGCCTCCTCCCTCTCCCTCCTTTATATAAGTGGGCAGGGCACCCCTTGGAGACACACCAATTGTTCCAAGCCGTGTGCGGCGTCTCCCTCCACGGTTTACTCCTTCGCTCATATTCACATAGTGCTTAGGCGAAGCCCTACGCGGATCACATCACCATCACCGTCACCACGCCATTGTGCGGACAAAACTCTCCCTCGACACTTTGGTGGTTCAAGAGTTCGAGGGACGTCATCGAGCTGAACGTGTGTTGAACTCGGAGGTGCCATACATTCGGTACTTGATCGGTTGGACCGCGAAGACGTTCGACTACATCAACTGTGTTAACCTAACGCTTCTGCTTTCAGTCTATGAGGGTACATGGACACACTCTCCCCCTCTCATTGCTATGCATCTCCTAGATAGATCTTGCGTGATCATATGATTTTTTTTAAATTGCATGCTACGTTCCCCTACAGTGGCATCAGAGCCAGGTCTATGCGTAGATGATATGCATGAGTAGAACACAAAGAGTTGTGGACGATAATAGTCATACTGCTTACCACCAACATCTTATTTTGATTCAGTAGTATTGTTGGATGAAGCGGCCCGGACCAACCTTACATGACCACGTTCATGAGACTGGTTCCACTGACAGACATGCAACTTGTTTTGCATAAAGGTGGCTGGCGGGTGTCTGTTTCTCCAACTTTAGTTGAATCGAATTTGACTATGGCCAGTCCTTGTTGAAGGTTAAAACAACACACTTGACGAAAAATCGTTGTGGTTTTGATATGTAGGTAAGAATGGTTCTTGCTAGAAGCCCATAGCAGCCACGTAAAACTTGCAACAACAAAGTAGAGGACGTTTAACTTGTTTTTGCAGGGCATGTTGTGATGTGATATGGTCAAGACATGATGTGATATAAGTTATTGTATGAGATGATCATGTTTTGTAAAAGTTATCAGCAACTGGCAGGAGCCTTATGGTTGTCGCTATATTGTATGAAATGCAATCGCCATGTTATTGCTTTAATTTATCACTAAGCGGTAGCGCTAGTCGTAGAAGCAATAGTTGGCGAGATGACAATGACGCTACGATGGAGATCAAGGTGTCATGCCGGTGATGATGGAGATCATCACTGTGCTTTGGAGATGGAGATCAAAGGCACAAGATGATGATGGCCATATCATGTCACATATTTTGATTGCATGTGATGTTTATCTTTTATGCATCATATTTTTCTTAGTACGGCGGTAGCATTATACGATGATCCGTCACTAAAATTTCAAGGTATAAGTGTTCTCCTTGAGTATGCACCGTTGCGACAGTTCGTCGTGCCGAGACACCACGTGATCGGGTGTGATAAGCTCTACATTCACATACAACGGGTGCAAGACACTTCTGCACATGCGGAATACTTGGGTTAAACTTGACGAGCCTAGCATGTACAGACATGGCCTCGGAACACTGGAGACCGAAAGGTCGAACGGGAATCATATAGTAGATATGATCAACATAGAGATGTTCACCATTGAAAACTACTCCATCTCACGTGATGATTGGACATGGTTTAGTTGATATGGATCACGTGATCATTTAGATGACTCGAGGGATGTCTATCTAAGTGCTAGTTCTTAAGTAATATGATTAATTGAAGTTAATTTATCATGAACTTAGTCTTGATATTATTTGCAAATTATGTTGTAGATCAATCGCTCGTGATGTAGTTCCCCGTTTATTTTTTGATATGTTCCTAGAGAAAAGTAAGTCGAAACATGATAGTAGCAATGATGCGGACTGGGTCCATGATCTGAGGATTATCCTCATTGTTGCATAGAAGAATTATGTCCTTGATGCACCACTAGGTGACAGTCCTATTGCAGGAGCAGATGCAGACATTATGAAAGTTTGACAAGCTCGTTATGATGACTACTTGATATTTAGTGCACCATGCTTTACGGCTTAGAACCGGGACTTCAAAAATGTTTTGAACGCACAGAGCATATGAGATGTTCCAAGAGCTGAAATTGGTATATCAGACTCATGCCCGTGTGGAGAGGTATGAGACCTCTAACAACTACTTTGCCTGCAAGATGGAGGAGAATAGCTCAGCTAGTGAGCATGTGTTCAAAATCTCTGGGTACTACAATCGCTTGAATCAAGTGGGAATTAATCTTCCAGATAAGATAGTGATTGACAGAATTCTCTAGTTACTATCACCAAGGTACTAGAACTTTGTGATGAACTATAATATGCAAAGGATGCCGAAAACGATTCCCAAGCTCTTCGCGATGCTGAAATCGGCGAAGGTAGAAATCAAGAAATATCATCAAGTGTTGATGGTTAAAAAGACCACTAGTTTCAAGAAAAAGGGCAAGGGAAAGAAATGGAACTTCAAGAAGAATGACAAGCAAGTTGCCACTCCAGTCAAGAAACCCAAAGCTAGACCCAAACCTGAAACTGAGTTCTTCTACTGCAAAGCAAATGGTCACTGGAAGCGTAACTGCCCCAAAAACTTGGTGGATAAGAGGGATGGCAAAGTGAACAAAGGTATATTTGATATACATGTTCTTGATGTGTGCTTTACTAGTGTTCATAGTAGCCCCTGGTTATTTCATACCGGTTCAGTTGCTAAGATTTGTAACTTGAAACATGAGTTGCAAAATGAAAAGATACTAGTTAAGGGCGAGGTGACGATATGTGTTGGAAGTGATTCCAAGGTTGATAAGATCACCATCACACACTCCCTTTATATTTGGGATTAGTGTTGCACCTAAAATAAATGTTATTTGGTGTTTGCATTGAGCATGAATATGATTGGATCATGTTTATTGCAATACGGCTATTCATTTAAATCAAAGAATAATTGTTGTTCTGTTTACATGAATAAAACCTTCTATGGTCATACACTCAATATAAATGGTTTATTGAATCTCGATTATAGTGATACACATATTCATAATATTGATACCAAAAGATGCAAAGTTGATAATGATACTGCAACATATTTGTGGCACTGTCGTTTAGGTCATTGGTGTAAAGCGTATGAAGAAACTCCATACGGATGTACTTTTGGAATCACTTGATTATGAATCATTTGATGCTTGCGAACCATGCCTCATGGGCAAGATGACTAAGACTCCGTTCCCCGGAACAATGGAGCAAGCTACTGACTTATTGGAAATAATACATACCGATGTATGCGGTCCGATGAGTGTTGATGCTCGTGGCGGGAATCTTTATTTTCTAACCTTCACAGATTATTTGAGCAAATATGGGTATATCTACTTAATGAAACACAAGTCTTAAACATTTGAAAAGTTCGAAGAATTTCAGAGTGAAGGGGAGAATCATCGTAACAAGAAAATAAAGTTTCTACGATCTGATCGTGGAGGCGAATATTTGAGTTACGAGTTTGGCCTTCATTTAAAACAATGTGGACACTACAAAAAAATACACTTCCGTGATGATACGTGTTTGTCCCAGTAGGTCACATTTTCTGTCTTGCATGTACATCCATGACAAATTTATGACAGAATGAAGATAGTCATACATGTGTTGTCGTAGAAGTGTTCCATGACATTACCACAATTATCATCATGGAAGTGTCCACTTCCATGACGATAAATCGTGCGTCATAGAAGTGCTTTCGTCAAGGGTGACCGACACGTGGCATCCACTGTAACGGGACGCCGTTAAGCTATCGTGTCCGGTTTTGGATCCGATAACCCGCTAACAGCCACGACCAATGCCGATTTTCCACGTGTAAAATTCTCGTTGGCCGACGGAACCACGCGTCAGCTCCGCGTTGGCACAGGTGTCACTCATCCAACGGTCAAGATGGGCCTATGATATGTTGACACGTGGACGGGACCAAAAGTGGCCCATAAAGTTTAAATGGGCCGGCCCAACTAAAGGCCCACAAGATTTAGCGAACCATAATGGGCCGGCCTAGCTAAAGGCCCACAAGATTTTGCAGACCATAATGGGCCGGCCCAGCTAAAGGCCCACAAGATTTAGCGGACCACAATGGGCCAGCCCAGCTAAAGGCCCACAAGATTTTGCAGACCATAATGGGCCAGCCCAGCTAAAGGCCCAACATTCTCAGTTAAGGCCCGTACGGCTAGTGTCAAATCGGCCCGTCAACGGCCTGTCCTAAACCTGTCACCATCGCGGCCTATGGTCACTTCTGGCCTGTTAATAGTCCGCTAAGTATATGGGCTGAATTATGGCCCAGTGTATTTCCGGCCTGCTAAAGGTCCTGCTTCATTTGGGCCCATTTACAGGCCATTGAAACTTTCGGCCCATAAATGACCGTGAAGGATTTGGGTCATATTCGGCCATGTCTGACATTCTGCCTGTTAGAGGCCCACTATAGGTTTGGGCCACTTTCGGCCTGTTGTGATTTTCGGCCTGTTAACGTCGGACGAAATCCATGGGCCATATGTGGCCCAACGTCACATCAGGACCATTAACGGCCCATATAAAAATGACGATAATCTAGCCCGACCGAACTTCCGGCCTGTTAAAGGCCCGTGTATTAGGTCGGCGCATTTACGGCCCGTCCGAATTTCGGCATGTGAAAGATCTGCATCGTAAATGGGCCACCATTTCGTCCTCTAAGACCAGTGGATTATTTGGCACAATCAGGGCCCAATCTCACTTTCGGTCTTTTAAAGGCCCATGTTTTTGTGGGCTCGAGATATTTACACCTGTAAACGGCCTATTGTTACTGAGGGCCCAAATTATGTTTGGGCGTGTTAAAGGCCCACTATGGGCACAGGCCTACCAGAAAAATATGAAATCTTATGCTGATTTAGGCCCAGATATTTTTAGTGGGCTACATACAAAATTCGGCCCATAATCGTTTTTAGCCCAATTGGAATGGGCCCGACGAATGTTGGCAAGTTGGGCTCGTATGAAACTTTCGGCCGAATACATTACTAAGATAAACCTACACTATACAAAAATAGCGTCGTAATTATTGTAGCCTTTGGCAGCATCGTAAATGCTGTATCACAACAAAATAAATTCCAACCATACAACAAAAGGCCTGTTAGCATAAAGCTTACAGTCCTTGCAGATAAAAGCACCATCAGATGTATAGAAGCACAGACTATTTGACCTGAGTGCTTTCAGGCTGTAGAATCTGATGGAGCAGCACGATCTTCACCTTTTTCCGCCATTGCTCTTTAACAACGGTTTAATGTCCGATAGTCTGGTTTCAAAACCATTCATATCTTGAAGACAATTGTCAACCACAATACTAGTTTCCAAAAAGAAGACCATTAGGGATTGGACTTGTGTCTCGAGCACGTATATATCACTGCTCTAGCAGGAAGATTTTGTTCAGTAGGCGATTTGGACGAGGTTACCTTGACAACCGACCCAGAATTACGCAAGAAGGTGCTTTTTGCACTATTAGTGGAGTGATACTGACGCACTGCAACAAGAGGTGACATTGTGCCTGTGGTAGCCTCGTCACCTTCAGGTGGTTGTGGCTGTTCAATCATTTGTTCCATAGCTTCCTGAAAGTTTGAACTTGTAGATTAGTGTACCAGATAAGTTACTAATGAGACAGAAACAAACAAAGTAGGTTACACGTTTATACATAACTTATTTTGGTGAACTACTGTAATACATTAGCATGTATTATAGTGCCAACTACATAATAAAGTCACTTTCGGAACATATGTCCATGTAGCATGCCTACTGTATTGTCTATTTCCTCACATTCATTGACATCTAAGGATAATGAGACATGGTTTAAAGTAGGATGAACATAGTATGACATCATTCATATCATGGGCAAACATATATAAAACAAACATGCTATTTTATCATTGTGTGCGCAAGTGAATATAACAACTAGAATACAGATCAAGACCAAAAGAATATCCTTCATCTCTTTTAGACCATGTAAGGTAAAATGATACGTTAAGACAACTGTGTATAAAAGTGAACAGAGTAACTGACATTGGCCGCAAACCAAGTAGTTAAAATGAACACATCACAGTACCAATCAGTTCAAAGGCAGGAGGAGTAAGGACTTACAATAGCGGCTTGAACTGGTGTGCTCATGCCCTTCATCTTCCTGGTGTGGCAATCCTTGAAGATTTGCACTGCATTCGGTTCAGGTTCTTTTTGGTCCGCACGGGCTTTCCTCTGTATATGGAACAAGTCAATATAGATACGATAATATGGCACAGAAAAAAGAAGGAAGTAGTAGCTATTTACAAGATCCTCGCAATGTGCAATATAGCTATGAGATCATGTTATCTGTTGGAATTTCACTTTAGAACGGTTGGTATTGTTCTTCAAACAGTTAGCCTACAAGAAGATACACTTGTAAGGCACATACATAAATACAAGTTCAATATGTGGTCTGATCAAATACATATACCTACCTGATACTTCGGATCAGACCAGTGTTTAACGAGGGTTGTCAAGTCTTCATCTGTAATATGTTCCACTGGAGATGTTTGGGCGATTTCATTGTTAGCCTTGCCTTCAAAGTGAGATTTTCTAAGGTGGTACCGATCTTGTCAGCAGAAAGCGCATCGAAAAACATGAGTGCTTGCTTGTTTAGTTGCATCATATTTGGATCCAACTTGAACCTCATCTGTTGAAAAAGAATGTGAGTCTTATTAGGAGGAAGCTAGAAAGTATGGGACAGAGCAAGACAATATTACTAATTCCGATGAATAACATTACTTACGGATAAATGGTCAAGGAAGGTGTTAAACTGGGTATTGTCTTTCTCATTCCTGTACTGGATCCACGTTGGTGGAATACGTGCATGACACCTAACGGCAACGGCTGCCTCTGATACTAACTTGGCTGACTCTGTAGCATCTCGTGGCCTTTTTAAACCTCCCTCAAAATGGATCTCCATTCTTCCTCCTTTAGATTTTGTTAATCTTTCAAGCATTATCCCTGATGTTTGTTTCCTCTTGCGTCGTGGTGCTAGTTCAACAACGAATATGGAAAGTATTAGTGTACATCAAACTGCGAGAGTACATATAAAGGAGCATGCGACTGCAACTTGACTCGGTCAGGTACCGTCTTGGTGTTGATGCTCATGAGGTTCATCTGATCTTTGCAAGTCCTCTTGTGTCAGAAGTGCTTCGGAAGTAGTGTTAGGTGTGAAGGCAGCTTGGCAACTGGCCAGTTCCGGAGCAAACGAATGAGTAACTCGTTGAGATGTCATTACGAAGCAGATGTCTGCACCGGTGGATCAGGTGATACTGTGTTTGTAGATTTAGCCGGTGGACTTGGACCTTCTACTGCACTATAAGTACCAACAGAATCTGGACGGCAGATCCTTTTCTGTTTCACCCGACGAGTAACACCACTCCCTACTATACCATTTTCCTTGCTCTTTTTTTGACTTTGCCATGTCAAGCCGTACCCACAACACAAAAGAATAAAATCGCTCTTCATAACTCATTGATGCATGATATAGACAAGGAATACTTTGATGTAAGACAACCGTATGAGGATGGAATATGTAAGAAAAACAGGACGACATGACATATTCTCAGCTCCGATGTGTAAACTAAGCAGAAGGATTTTCAAGAAAATAGAAGTAATGCAAGCTAGACACCATATGAAAGATGCAACCAATATTACTCTGCCAAGTTAAAAGTGTCTTGTCATAAGTGGCAATTCGAAAAATTAGAAGCAGTACAACGTAGAAATCAATGCAAGATGCAACCACTATCAAACTGCCATGTTAGAAGTGTCCAATCATGAGTGACTGATGCGGGATACACAACAGCAGTACTTTGGTTTAAGAACATGGTATGATAGATTGATGCAGTGTATTCTAGACACAGAACGCCCTATCATATGCACATGTATAACGTATGAACTCAGCAGGTGCAATTTAATCAAAATAGAAGAAATACAGGCTAGACAACATATGCAACATGAAACCAATTATCACACTATCAACTTAGAGCAAGCACCTGCGATGGTGGAGTACGGGAGATGAACTCATCATGTAGACTTGGGACTTCAACTTCATTAGCGATGGCAGTGGCAAATCTAGAGAGTCTCTGTTTGCGTCGGTGCGGAGGACCACCAACATCCCCTAACTTACTCTTTTCCTTCCTATTTTCTGATATTGCCTTATGAAGTCAAAACCACAAGAAGATGATTAAAATTAGCTCTGCAGAACTGGTTGATGCATGATACAGACGAACACTAAATTGATGTAAGGCAAGCGCAGGATAGGAGGATGGAATATATACAAAAAAAGTCAACGTTTCATATTCACACGTACGATAGGAGGATGGAATATGTATGAAAAAATAGTAAGCGAAAGGAATTTCAACAAAATTAGAAGAAATGAAAGCTAGGCACCATATGAACATGCAACCAATATCACTCTATCAGGTAAAAAGTGTCTCATCGTAAGTGCCATTTCAAGAAATTAGAAGCAGTACAAGCTAGAAGACAATGCAACCTACATCACAGTCCCAAGTTAAATGTGTCTTATGGGTAAGTGATCGTTGCAGGTATAAGTTGTAAGCTACGCAGATGCAATTCAACATAATCAGAAGCAATACAAACTAGACGTCATACGGAAAACGCAACCACATATAACAGCCCAAGTTAGAGCAAGCACCTGTGATGGTGGAGTAGGGGAGATGTGCTCATCATGTACACGTATGTTCTAGAAACAGGAACAAGTGTCATATTCACATGCATTATGTGTAAATTAAGCAGATGCAATTCAACACAGTTAGAAGCAATACAAGCTAGACATCATATGCAACATGCAACCACATATAATAGTGCCAAGTTAGAGCAAGCACCTGTGATGGTGGAGTAGGGGAGATGTGCTCATCATGTACACGTATGTTCTAGAAATAGGAACACGTGACATATTCACAGGCATCATGTGTAAACTAAGCAGATGCAATTCAACAAAGTTAGAAGCAATACAAGCTAGACATCATACGCAACATGCAACCACATATAATAGTGCCAAGTTAGAGAAAGCACTTGTGATGGTGGAGTAGGGGAGATGTGCTCATCATCTACACAGCTACGTTGACTGTCTAGCCTTGCGTTGTCTTGCGAATCTTGTTGGGAGGATGGCGGAGTAGAATCTGTAGAGAACCACGGTTTCAGTTGCTCGGAGGGACCACCATCATCCAATTCCTTGCCAATTTCCTTTAGCTTCATTGATTTTGCATTGTGAGGTCAAACCGACAAGAAAAAGGAATATAATTCGCTCTTCAGAACTCAGTCATGCATGATACTGACGAACACTACTCTGATGAAACGCAAAGTCATGATACGAGGATGGAATATGTACGAAAAAATGGACGGCTTGACATATTCACACCTATGATGTGGTAACTAAGCAGAAGGCACTTCAACAAATTAGAAGCACTACAAACTAGACACCATATGAAAGGTGGAATCAATATCACTCTGCCAAGTTAAAACTGTCTCGTCATAGGTGGCGTTCATCAAACTATAAGAAATACATGCTACAAATCGTATTCAAGACGCAAACCAATATCACACTGCCAACTTAAAGGTGTTCCATCATAAGTAACTAATGCAGGATACACAAGAAGAGTAGTTTCATGTAAGAACATGGTGTGATAGACAGATATAGTATGTACCAAAAACAGGAAAGCGCGCCATATTCACACGTATCATGTGTAAGCTAAGCAGATGCAATTTACACTAATTAGGAGCAATACAAGCTAGACACCATATGCAACATGCAACCAGATATCACACTGCCAAGTTAGAGCAAGCACCTTGGATGGTGGAGTAGGGGAGCGGAGACTTGGACTTTGTAATGCACTCTCAGTACAAGGAGAATCGGTACAGATGCTCCGTTTACGTTGCTGCAAAGGACCACCATCATCCCCTTCCTTACTCTTTTACTTGCTCTTTCTTGATTTTGCCTTGTCAAGTCAAACCCACAAGAAATAGGAATAAAATTTGCTCTTCAGAACTCATTGATGCATGATACTGACGAACACTACTCTGATGAAAGGCAAAGTCATGATACGAGGATGGAATATGTACGAAAAAATGGACGGCTTGACATATTCACACCTATGATGTGGTAACTAAGCAGAAGGCACTTCAACAAATTAGAAGCACTGCAAACTAGACACCATATGAAAGGTGCAATCAATATCACTCTACCAAGTTAAAACTGTCTCGTCATAGGTGGCGTTCACCAAACTAGAAGTAATACATGCTAGAAATCATATTCAAGACGCAAACCAATATCACACTGCCAACTTAAAGGTGTTCCATCATAAGTGACCGATGCAGGATACACAAGAAGAGTAGTTTCATGTAAGAACATGGTGTGATAGACAAATATAGTATGTACCAAAAACAGGAAAGCGTGTCATATTCACACGTATCATGTGTAAGCTAAGCAGATGAAGTTTACACTAATTAGGAGTAATACAAGCTAGACACCATATGCAACATGCAACCAGATATCACACTGCCAAGTTAGAGCAAGCACCTTGGATGGTGGAGTAGGGGAGCGGAGACTTGGACTTTGTAATGCACTCTCAGTACAAGGAGAATCGGTACAGATGCTCCGTTTACGTTGCTACAAAGGACCACCATCATCCCCTTCCTTACTATTTTCCTTGCTCTTTCTTGATTTTGCCTTGTCAAGTCAAACCCACAAGAAATAGGAATATAATTCGCTCTTCAGAACTCATTCATGCATGATACTGACGAACACTACTCTGATGAAACACAAAGTCATGATACGAGGATGGAATATGTACGAAAAAATGGACGGCTTGACATATTCACACCTATGATGTGGTAACTAAGCAGGAGGCACTTCAACAAATTAGAAGCACTGTAAACTAGACACCATATGAAAGGTGCAATCAATATCACTCTGCCAAGTTAAAACTGTCTTGTCATAGGTGGCGTTCATCAAACTATAAGCAATACATGCTACAAATCATATTCAAGACGCAAACCAATATCACACTGCCAACTTAAAGGTGTTCCATCATAAGTGACTGATGCAGGATACACAAGAAGAGTAGTTTCATGTAAGAACATGGTGTGATAGACAAATATAGTATGTACCAAAAACAGGAAAGCGTGTCATATTAACACGTATCATGTGTAATCTAAGCAGATGAAGTTTACACTAATTAGGAGTAATACAAGCTAGACACCATATGCAACATGCAACCAGATATCACACTGCCAAATTAGAGCAAGCACCTTGGATGGTGGAGTAGGGGAGCAGAGACTTGGACCTTGTAATGCACTATCAGTACAAGGAGAATCGGTATAGATGATCCGTTTACATTGTTGCAGAGGACCACCATCATCGCCTTCCTTACTCTTTTCCTTCCTCTTTCTTGATGCCTTGTCAAGTCAAATCCACAAGAAAAAGGAATAAAATTTGCTCTTCAGAACTCATTGATGCATGATACTGCCGAACACTACTCAGATGAAAGGCAAAGTCATGATACGAGGATGGAATATGTACGAAAAAATGGACGGTTGACATATTCACACCTATGATGTGGTAACTAAGCAGAAGGCACTTCAACAAATTAGAAGCACTTCAAACTAGACACCATATGAAAGGTGCAATCAATATCACTCTACCAAGTTAAAACTGTCTCGTCATAGGTGGCTTTCACCAAACTAGAAGCAATACATGCTAGAACTCATATTCAAGACGCAAACCAATATCACACTGCCAACTTAAATGTGTTCCATCATAAGTGACCGATGCAGGATACACAAGAAGAGTAGTTTCATGTAAGAACATGGTGTGATAGACAAATATAGTATGTACCAAAAACAGGAAAGCGTGTCATATTCACACGTATCATGTGTAAGCTAAGCAGATGAAGTTTACACTAATTAGGAGTAATACAAGCTAGACACCATATGCAACATGCAACTAGATATCACACTGCCAAGTTAGAGCAAGCACCTTGGATGGTGGAGTAGGGGAGAGGAGACTTGGACCTTGTAATGCACAATCAGTACAAGGAGAATCGCTACAGATGCTCCGTTTACGTTGTTGCAGAGGACCACCATCATCGCCTTCCTTACTCTTTTCCTTCCTCTTTCTTGATTTTGCCTTGTCAAGTCAAATCCACAAGAAAAAGGAATAAAATTTGCTCTTAGAACTCATTGATGCATGATACTGACGAACACTACTCTGATGAAAGGCAAAGTCATGATACGAGGATGGAATATGTACGAAAAATGGACGGCTTGACATATTCACACCTATGATGTGGTAACTAAGCAGAAGGCACTTCAACAAATTAGAAGCACTGCAAACTAGACACCATATGAAAGGTGCAATCAATATCACTCTACCAAGTTAAAATTGTCTCGTCATAGGTGGCGTTCACCAAAATAGAAGCAATACATGCTAGAACTCATATTCAAGACGCAAACCAATATCACACTGCCAACTTAAAGGTGTTCCATCATAAGTGACTGATGCAGGATACACAAGAAGAGTAGTTTCATGTAAGAACATGGTGTGATACACAAATATAGTATGTACCAAAAATAGGAAAGCGTGTCATATTCACACGTATCATGTGTAAGCTAAGCAGATGAAGTTTACACTAATTAGGAGTAATAGAAGCTAAACACCATATGCAACACGCAACCAGATATCACACTGCCAAGTTAGAGCAAGCACCTTGGATGGTGGAGTAGGGGAGCGGAGACTTGGACCTTGTAATGCACTATCAGTACAAGGAGAATCAGTACAGATGATCCATTTACGTTGTTTTATAGGACCACCATCATCGCCTTCCTTACTCTTTTCCTTCCTCTTTCTTGATTTTGCCTTGTCAAGTCAAATCCACAAGAAAAAGGAATAAAATTTGCTCTTCAGAACTCATTGATGCATGATCTTGTGAACACTACTCAGATGAAACGCAAAGTCATGATACGAGGATGGAATATGTACGAAAAAATGGACGGCTTGACATATTCACACCTATGATGTGGTAACTAAGCAGAAGGCACTTCAACAAATTAGAAGCACTGCAAACTAGACACCATATGAAAGGTGCAATCAATATCACTCTACCAAGTTAAAACTGTCTCGTCATAGGTGGCGTTCATCAAACTAGAAGCAATACATGCTAGAAATCATATTCAAGACGCAAACTAATATCACACTGCCAACTTAAAGGTGTTCCATCATAAGTGACTGATGCAGTATACACAAGAAGAGTAGTTTCATGTAAGAACATGGTGTGATAGACAAATATATTATGTACCAAAAACAGGAAAGCGTGTCATATTCACACGTATCATGTGTAAGCTAAGAAGATGCAGTTTACACTAATTAGGAGCAATACAAGCTAGACACCATATGCAACATGCAACCAGATATCACATTGCCAAGTTAGAGCAAGCACCTTGGATGGTGGCGTAGGGAGCTTAGACTTGGACCTTGTAATGCACTATCAGTACAAGGAGAATCGGTACAGATGATCCGTTTACATTGTTGCAGAGGACCACCATCATCACCTTCCTTACTCTTTTCCTTCCTCTTTCTTGATTTTGCCTTGTCAAGTCAAATCCATAAGAAAAAGGAATAAAATTTGCTCTTCAGAACTCATTGATGCATGATCTTGTGAACACTACTCTGATGAAAGGCAAAGTCATGATACGAGGATGGAATATGTATGAAAAAATGGACGGCTTGACATATTCACACCTATGATGTGGTAACTAAGCAGAAGGCACTTTAACAAATTAGAAGCACTGCAAACTAGACACCATATGAAAGGTGCAATCAATATCACTCTACCAAGTTAAAACTGTCTCGTCATAGGTGGCGTTCACCAAACTAGAAGCAATACATGCTATAACTCATATTCAAGACGCAAACCAATATCACACTGCCAACTTAAAGGTGTTCCATCATAAGTGACTGATGCAGGATACACAAGAAGAGTAGTTTCATGTAAGAACATGGTGTGATAGACAGATATAGTATGTACCAAAAACAGAAAAGCGTGTCATATTCACACGTATCATGTGTAAGCTAAGCAGATGCAGTTTACACTAATTAGGAGCAATACAAGCTAGACACCATATGCAACATGCAACCAGATATCACACTGCCAAGTTAGAGCAAGCACCTTGGATGGTGGAGTAGGGGAGCGGAGACTTGGACCTTGTAATGCACTATCAGTACAAGGAGAATCGGTATAGATGATCCATTTACGTTGTTGCAGAGGACCACCATCATCGCCTTCCTTACTCTTTTCCCTCCTCTTTCTTGATTTTGCATTGTCAAGTCAAATCCACAAGAAAAAGGAATAAAATTTGCTCTTCAGAACTCATTGATGCATGATACCCATTTAACACTACTCGATGAAAGGCAAAGTCATGATACGAGGATGGAATATGTACGAAAAAATGGACGGCTTGACATATTCACACCTATGATGTGGTAACTAAGCAGAAGGCACTTCAGCAAATTAGAAGCACTTCAAACTAGACGCCATATGAAAGGTGCAATCAATATCACTCTACCAAGTTAAAACTCTCTCGTCATAGGTGCGTTCACCAAACTAGAAGCAATACATGCTAGAACTCATATTCAAGACGCAAACCAATATCACACTGCCAACTTAAAGGTGTTCCATCATAAGTGACTGATACAGGATACACAAGAAGAGTAGTTTCATGTAAGAACATGGTGTGATAGACAGATATAGTATGTACCAAAAACAGGAAAGCGTGTCATATTCACACGTATCATGTGTAAGCTAAGCAGATGAAGTTTACACTAATTAGGAGTAATACAAGCTAGACACCATATGCAACATGCAACCAGATATCACACTGCCAAGTTAGAGCAAGCACCTTGGATGGTGGAGTAGGGGAGCGGAGACTTGGACCTTGTAATGCACTATCAGTACAAGGAGAATCGGTCTGAGATGATCCGCTTACATAGTTGCAGAGGACCACCATCATCGCCTTTCCTTACTGTTTTCCTTCCTCTTTCTTGATTTTGCCTTGTCAAGTCAAATCCACAAGAAAAAGGAATAAAATTTGCTCTTCAGAACTCATTGATGCATGATACTGACGAACACTACTCTGATGAAAGGCAAAGTCATGATACGAGGATGGAATATGTACGAAAAAATGGACGGCTTGACATATTCACACCTATGATTTGGTAACTAAGCAGAAGGCTCTTCAACAAATTAGAAGCACTGCAAACTAGACACCATATGAAAGGTGCAATCAATATCACTCTACCAAGTTAAACTGTCTCGTCATAGGTGGCGTTCACCAAACTAGAAGCAATACATGCTAGAACTCATATTCAAGACACAAACCAATATCACACTGCCAACTTAAAGGTGTTCCATCATAAGTGACTGATGTAGGATACACAAGAAGAGTAGTTTTATGTAAGAACATGGTGTGATAGACAGATATAGTATGTACCAAAAACAGGAAAGCGTGTCATATTCACACGTATCATGTGTAAGCTAAGAAGATGCAGTTTACACTAATTAGGAGTAATACAAGCTAGACACCATATGCAACATGCAACCAGATATCACACTGCCAAGTTAGAGCAAGCACCTTGGATGGTGGAGTAGGGGAGCGGAGACATGGACCTTGTAATGCACTATCAAGACAAGGAGAATCGGTCAGATGATCCGCTTACATTGTTGCAGAGGACCACCATCATCGCCTTTCCTTACTGCTTTCCTTCCTCTTTCTTGATTTTGCCTTGTCAAGTCAAATCCACAAGAAAAAGGAATAAAATTTGCTCTTCGTAACTCATTGCTGCATGATACCTTGTGAACACTACTCTGATGAAAGGCAAAGTCATGATACGAGGATGGAATATGTACGAAAAAATGGACGGCTTGACATATTCACACCTATGATGTGGTAACTAAGCAGAAGGCACTTCAACAAATTAGAAGCACTGCAAACTATACACCATATGAAAGGTGCAATCAATATCACTCTACCAAGTTAAATCTGTCTCGTCATAGGTGGCGTTCATCAAACTAGAAGCAATACATGCTAGAAATCATATTCAAGACGCAAACTAATATCACACTGCCAACTTAAAGGTGTTCCATCATAAGTGACTGATGCAGTATACACAAGAAGAGTAGTTTCATGTAAGAACATGGTGTGATAGACAGATATAGTATGTACCAAAAACAGGAAAGCGTGTCATATTCACACGTATCATGTGTAAGCTAAGAAGATGCAGTTTACACTAATTAGGAGCAATACAAGCTAGACACCATATACAACATGCAACCAGATATCACATTGCCAAGTTAGAGCAAGCACCTTGGATGGTGGCGTAGGGGAGCTTAGACTTGGACCTTGTAATGCACTATCAGTACAAGGAGAATCGGTACAGATGCTCCGTTTACGTTGCTGCAGAGGACCACCATCATCGCCTTCCTTACTATTTTCCTTCCTCTTTCTTGATTTTGCCTTGTCAAGTCAAACCCACAAGAAAAAGGAATAAAATTTGCTCTTCAGAACTCATTGATGCATGATACTGACGAACACTACTCTGATGAAAGGCAAAGTCATGATACGAGGATGGAATATGTACGAAAAATGGACGGCTTGACATATTCACACCTATGATGTGGTAACTAAGCAGAAGGCACTTCAACAAATTAGAAGCATCGCAAACTAGACACCATATGAAAGGTGCAATCAATATCACTCTACCAAGTTAAAATTGTCTCGTCATAGGTATGCGTTCACCAAACTAGAAGCAATACATGCTATAACTCATATTCAAGACGAAAACCAATATCACACTGCCAACTTAAAGGTGTTCCATCATAAGTGACTGATGCAGGATACACAAGAAGAGTAGTTTCATGTAAGAACATGGTGTGATAGACAGATATAGTATGTACCAAAAACAGGAAAGCGTGTCATATTCACACGTATCATGTGTAAGCTAAGCAGATGAAGTTTACACTAATTAGGAGCAATACAATCTAGACACCATATGCAACATGCAACCAGATATCACACTGCCAAGTAAGAGCAAGCACCTTGGATGGTGGAGTAGGGGAGCGGAGACTTGGACCTTGTAATGCACTATCAGTACAAGGAGAATCGGTATAGATGATCCATTTACGTTGTTGCAGAGGACCACCATCATCGCCTTCCTTACTCTTTTCCCTCCTCTTTCTTGATTTTGCATTGTCAAGTCAAATCCACAAGAAAAAGGAATAAAATTTGCTCTTCAGAACTCATTGATGCATGATACTGACGAACACTACTCTGATGAAAGGCAAAGTCATGATACGAGGATGGAATATGTACGAAAAAATGGACGGCTTGACATATTCACACCTATGATGTGGTAATTCAAGGTATAAGGCACTTCAACAAATTAGAAGCACTTCAAACTAGACACCATATGAAAGGTGCAATCAATATCACTCTACCAAGTTAAAACTCTCTCGTCATAGGTGCGTTCACCAAACTAGAAGCAATACATGCTAGAACTCATATTCAAGACGCAAACCAATATCACACTGCCAACTTAAAGGTGTTCCATCATAAGTGACTGATACAGGATACACAAGAAGAGTAGTTTCATGTAAGAACATGGTGTGATAGATGATATAGTATGTACCAAAAACAGGAAAGCGTGTCATATTCACACGTATCATGTGTAAGCTAAGCAGATGAAGTTTACACTAATTAGGAGTAATACAAGCTAGACACCATATGCAACATGCAACCAGATATCACACTGCCAAGTTAGAGCAAGCACCTTGGATGGTGGAGTAGGGGAGCGGAGACTTGGACCTTGTAATGCACTATCAGTACAAGGAGAATCGGTACAGATGATCCGTTTACATTGTTGCAGAGGACCACCATCATCGCCTTCCTTACTCTTTTCCTTCCTCTTTCTTGATTTTGCCTTGTCAAGTCAAATCCACAAGAAAAAGGAATAAAATTTGCTCTTCAGAACTCATTGATGCATGATACTGACGAACACTACTCTGATGAAAGGCAAAGTCATGATACGAGGATGGAATATGTACGAAAAAATGGACGGCTTGACATATTCACACCTATGATTTGGTAACTAAGCAGAAGGCTCTTCAACAAATTAGAAGCACTGCAAACTAGACACCATATGAAAGGTGCAATCAATATCACTCTACCAAGTTAAAACTGTCTCGTCATAGGTGGCATTCACCAAACTAGAAGCAATACATGCTAGAACTCATATTCAAGACACAAACCAATATCACACTGCCAACTTAAAGGTGTTCCATCATAAGTGACTGATGTAGGATACACAAGAAGAGTAGTTTCATGTAAGAACATGGTGTGATAGATGATATAGTATGTACCAAAAAAAGGAAAGCGTGTCATATTCACACGTATCATGTGTAAGCTAAGAAGATGCAGTTTACACTAATTAGGAGTAATACAAGCTAGACACCATATGCAACATGCAACCAGATATCACACTGCCAAGTTAGAGCAAGCACCTTGGATGGTGGAGTAGGGGAGCGGAGACTTGGACCTTGTAATGCACTATCAGTACAAGGAGAATCGGTACAGATGATCCGTTTACATTGTTGCAGAGGACCACCATCATCGCCTTCCTTACTCGTTTCCTTCCTCTTTCTTGATTTTGCCTTGTCAAGTCAAATCCACAAGAAAAAGGAATAAAATTTGCTCTTCAGAACTCATTGCTGCATGATACTGACGAACACTACTCTGATGAAAGGCAAAGTCATGATACGAGCATGGAATATGTACGAAAAAATGGACGGCTTGACATATTCACACCTATGATGTGGTAACTAAGCAGAAGGCACTTCAACAAATTAGAAGCACTGCAAACTATACACCATATGAAAGGTGCAATCAATATCACTCTACCAAGTTAAATCTGTCTCACATAGGTGGCGTTCATCAAACTAGAAGCAATACATGCTAGAAATCATATTCAAGATGCAAACCAATATCACACTGCCAACTTAAAGGTGTTCCATCATAAGTGACTGATGAAAGATACACAAGAAGAGTAGTTTCATGTAAGAACATGGTGTGATAGACAGATATAGTATGTACCAAAAGCAGGAAAGCGTGTCATATTCACACGTATCATGTGTAAGCTAAGCAGATGCAGTTTACACTAATTAGGAGCAATACAAGCTAGACACCATATGCAACATGCAACCAGATATCACATTGCCAAGTTAGAGCAAGCACCTTGGATGGTGGTGTAGGGGAGCTTAGACTTGGACCTTGTAATGCACTATCAGTACAAGGAGAATCGCTACAGATGCTCCGTTTACGTTGTTGCAGAGGACCACCATCATCGCCTTCCTTACTATTTTCCTTCCTCTTTCTTGATTTTGCCTTGTCAAGTCAAACCCACAAGAAAAAGGAATAAAATTTGCTCTTCAGAACTCATTGATGCATGATACTGACGAACACTACTTTCAGGTAAGGCAGCCGCATGATAGGAGGATGGAATATGTATCAAAAACAGGTCGGTGTGACATATTGACATGTATGATGTATAAAGTGTAAACTAAGCACAAGGTGCTTGAACTTGTTAGAACCAATGCAAGCTAGAAACCATATGAAAGATGAAACCAATATCACTCTGCCAAATTAAAAGGGTGCCCTAACAAATGTATTTGACCAAATTAGAAGCAATACATGGCAACAAAGCTAGAAATAATATGCAATATGCAACGAATAAAGGTGACTCGTCGTAAGTGATTGATGCAGGATACAGAAGAGAGGTAGTTTCATGTAAGAACAAGGTTAACACATAGATGTAGTGTGTACCAAAAATAATGTGTAAGCTAAGCAGATGCCATTTACCCTAATTAGAAGCATTACAAGCTAGACACCGTATGCAACATGCAACCACATATCACACTGCGAAGTTTGAGCAAGCACCTGTGATGGTGGTGTATGGGAATTGCGGTCATCAACTAGAGAGCTACGTTGACTATCTTCATTTAGCCTTGCTGTTTCTTGAGAATCATGTGGGGAGGATGACACTGCACTCTTTAAACGAGTATGGCGTCTCACAAGAACTCCACTCAGTGACTGTCTCATCATAAGTGATTGACAAGGGATACAAAAGAGCATTAGTTTGATGTAGGAACATGGTTAATAGACATATGTAGTATGTATCAAAAACAGGAAGGCATGTCATTATCAAAGGTATAATGTGTAAAGTAAGCAGATGCAGTTTAACCAAATTGGAAGCAATACAAGCTAGACACCATATGCAACATGGAACCACATTTGACAGTGCGAAGTTAAAGCAAGCACCTGGGATGGTTGTGTGTGGAAATTGAGATAATCAACTACAGAGCTACGCCATCGCCTCCAACTCACGACATCGTGCATCCTTTAGAGCGCTGAAAAGCTTAGTGATTATCTTCGAATTACACTGGAGCGGCTTCTGTCTTTTCTTTTCAACATTCATCAAAACTGCATCAGAGTCTGAAATACCCATGCATAAAAAAACAATAGTGTGAGTATGGGTGAAGTGTGTTCACAGTTAGTACAATGTAAAGGTAGCAGATAGCAGGTCGGTGAGAAATAAATGACGGCGTACATATATGATAGCTCTACAACATGCATGGCACACTAAATTACTACAGGATTCTATGAAAATAACACTGACTGAAAACAAATAGGCTACCCATTTTTTCTGCACCGTCCGATGTACAAAGAACGGGCAGATCGCCTTCATCTACCTCCGGCCCGGTCGGTGTTGACGACCTTCCTCGAAACAGAAGTGACCACCGCCCAGCCCCTCGCATGCGCCTCCCTCGACCTCACCGCACCGCCCCCCGGTCATCCATTCAAGCCCCGCTGACCTCCAGATCGGGCGCAAGCAGCTCCTGCGCCCCACACCCCTATGATAGACACCAATGCGCCGGTTCCCCGGCGAACAGGCAGACTAGGTGCTCTGCGCGCCTAAGCGGGTGCTCCTTCTTTTAATTGCGGTCCGATTGACCCTGAATTGAAATCCAGGCGGGCTACTGACATCTAGCAAAGGTGAAATAGCAAAGGGAGGAAACCTTGTGCATTTAGTATCACGAAGAAGATGCAGTAAGAAGCGCTCAACTAGTTTCTTTCATGGGATGAATACGGTGTGAGCAGAGACGTAAGGTTTGCACGAATAAGGGAAGAGGAGTACCTCTTTCTGCTGGCAGTGTTGTGTCCTCCTTCTGTTTTTCCAACGATCTTCTTGTGGTTCGTTAGAAACGAGAAGTTGTGGAGGACGGTGCAACCTTGGACGAACCCATAGCCAAGTTGTTGAGTGTGGTGCGATGGCCGTCTGTCGGCGGCGGGGAAGAAGATCCGAGGTGGCGAAGGACGGCATAGCGGGAACAGCTCCGGTGCGGTGGACGGTTGCGACAGTGGAGCGGCAGCAGTTAGGCGCAGGACGGTGTGGTCGGAGTAGTTCTGGTATGACGCACGTTGGCGTCGCCGTCGTGGAGAAAGCTCTACCTCGGCTTCAGCTGCTAAGTCCTTGAGGGCGTTGTGGTTGCGGTTGCATTGGACGACGTCGGGGTACTAGCTCTGGCGTGATGGAGGAGGGCGGCGGTGGATTGGGCGCTATGGGTTGGAGGACGGAGGAGGCTGGGGTTTCGCGGCAGGTGGAGAGGGCGTTTTGTCGCCCACAGAGTCTGAATGGAGAAACGGAGGGAGGCGGGGAACTAAGGGCGAACAATGTTTCGGTTTGGGAGGCGCTTGTTTGAATTTGGGGAAAGTTACAAACTTTGCCCCCATCTAAAATTTCGGACATATTGCGGGTTGGGGGTAGGACAGTAATCTCAGGTGTCCCAAATGTGGGCCGGATAGATTTCGGCCGAGCGCATGGGTGTTTAGGTGCCCACGGTGTATGAATGCTTCTCGGAGGCGGTTGAGACTGGCGTCTTGGTGAAGTTACAAACCTACCCCGGTTTAGACCTTTGGACATCGGGCCTATAGGCTACATGGGCCAGAGTCAGGACAGTAATTTCCTACCAACAAGCATTAGTCTCGTGCGATTTCGGGTGACCAGAGGCCTATTTGGCGCTTCGTTCAATATTTGGGAGCAGAAGCATTAACGTTTTCCGTTCTCTTGAATTGAACATTCAGGATTTGTCAAACGTCACAAATCTTTACTCTTGAAAATCCTAAAGCTACGATTATTTAGGAATGGAGGTGGTACATTTGAATATACATTGTACACGAGTATATATTAAAAAATATGCAACTTACCTCAGTTCATGCATGGTTCTAGATATAATCTCCTTGGTTGCAAAAAAAGTTAGACATGCGTATGAATATATATATAGCATGTTCAAACGCACAACAAAGATTGATGCCCCCTTTTACCTATGATTTACAAATGCCATTATCTCAGGTTCAAATAGATGAGTGCACTTCCTAGGAATTCGAATCTTCGAAACCCCCTTTATGTTGAATTTGACATGTATTCTATTTCGTAGCTAGCAATTTGGAATGTATCCATGCAAGTGACAAATGAATAAAGTGCTTCACACTAACAACATGGAGTGCACTAATTAATGTTTACATATGAATTGCAAAAGCATTCATTGCCTGTATTTCAAACCGCTCTCACTCTATGGATCAATAATATGAAATAAACACATGCACATGCTAGAATTCAATAGAGTATGGGTGTCTGATAGACCGATTTTCGTCCATACGCAATTTGCAAAATTCATGATCTCATCCAAAAATAATAATGCCATTTATATTTTAATTTAATGTGTAGATCCTTCTTTTACACGTAGATGCACTATGCCTCGGCCCGTTCCCACAAACGTGCTATATCTCTCTCTATCTACCGCATAAGTGCACACACTTTATATGCATCGGCATTTCTCTTTCACATGCTCATAATCTCTCTTGTGGTGTCGGGGAGTCTCACGCACATGCTCTCTCTATATCTCGCTCTCTCTTTCTGACTACTATGTACCACTCTTTTCACTAATCTCAGTTGGAAAACACTATTTCTCTCACATGCATATATACACACGCACGGTCTCTACTAGCCCTCTATACGCACATATATGTGCCTACGTGTCTCCGCACGCACATTATCTTTAGGCCTCTCTCGCACACATTGCCCCCCCTGCACACACCTCTCTCTTAGTAGTTGGCAGGTATGATTCCATCATATCATTCGGTAGGATATCCCTGACTGTTAGGCTGGATGGTAATACGAGGCAAAGTTTTACCCTAGTTCGGACCCTTGCAGATGAGGAAAAAGCCTACTCCTAGTATTGTATATTAGGGATAGGGGTGTGTACAAAGTACACGTGAATACCAGGCATTATGCGTGTGTGTATACTATCGACGAAGTAGCCCCCAAGCTTCTATAACATACTGGGGGCCTAGGGTTACAAATCATATATAGTCGGCTTATCACCAGTGGGGATGGAGTCCTTCGCGACTCTAGTAGCTAGCTTCATGTTGTACGCCGAGTCCTCCACATGGGTCTTCGTATAACGCGTCTCGATCCAACCTATGTGGCGTAGGATGGAACCGACCCATGAGTCCTCATGTTGACCCACCACAACTAGAAATGATGTGCCCACCACACCACACACGTTAATCGGCCACTAAGAAAATAAGCATATACAATAGTACAATGTTATACATGAAAGTTAATTGCATGGTGCATCCAAAAATATTTGTTCTGCATTGTGAATGTTTATATATTCTCCTAAAATATTAGTCACAGGAAAGAGAAACGAAGGGCATATCTCTCCTTGTCTCCACCGGACATCCCCTCTTTCTACACCACTTTCACGTACGCACACAAACTATCTCTCGGCCCTCTAAAAGTATGCATGCCCACGACACATTCACGCATGACAGTCACTGTATTTCAAGCTAAAGCACTATACGGTCACTGGAGTTCAGAATATGCTCATTACGATCACCGTATACATTCTTGTGGTGATCATACGGTATCTAGCTCACGATACGTCTCCATATTTTCTTGATGACACTGATGGACTTTGCATTTGATGCGTGCTCCGTATATTGTTAACGACACTTACGATCATTGTATTTGAAGCAAAAGCATGATATGGTCACTGGACTTCAGAATAAGCTCATCACGGTCACCACATACATTTTGTCGTGCTAACCAACATGTGGTTGGATGGTTAGGAGGATAGTGGTTTCTCGAGCCCACCAGGGTTAAAGTCCCGGTGCTCGCATTTATCTTGGGTTAATTTCAGTATTTACGGCGATGTGCGTTCAATGGGAGGAGACGTTCCACTCGACTACAAGGCACCTATGGTGACTTCGTAAAATCTCAAGATCATATGCTGGCTCACTCTCTCGAAGGTGCTCATAGGGGTAGGGTCTGCGTGTGTGCGCTTATAGCGGTGAGTGCTTGCGCGTATATATGAGCCCTTGCGTCTGTACCGTGTTAAAAAAATACATGTCATGATTATACGGTCACTGGCTCACCCGTACAACTCCGTATTTTGTTGATGACACAATCAATTAACCAGTCAAACGTTCCACGTGGCGCAACTAGTGTTGCACCATCGGGGCGCGTAACCGTGGGGGGCCCACCTGTCAGCGCGTATATGAAAGAAAGAAATGGTAGTTTGAGTCTGTACTGTGTTAATAAAATACATTTTAGGGTGATCATACGGTCACTGGCTCACCATACAGCTCCGTAATTTGTTGATGACACGATCAATTGACCAGTCAAACGGTCCACATTCAGCAGCGCACATTACCATAGGGCCCACCCGTCAGCGCGTATGTGAAGGACAGAAATGGTAATAAATTAGTGGTTGGTGTGTACTCAAAGTCGTGAGACCTCTGGTTGGCAGTCGCCGGAGGTGGGGGCGCGTTGATTGGGCGGTGGGGTGAGGATCGCTAGAGAAAAAGCTCGGCGCGGGGGAGGGGGGGGGGCTATTGGGATGGCCAGTGCGGCAGCGGACCGACGGTGGGGAGTGGTTTCAGGGCGGGCGGCGCGGGCCGTCCGCGGGTGGCGGGGGCCAGCGGTTCGGCCAGTGGTGGCTGGCGGTTCAGTGGGGTGGAGTTTGATGATAAACTGCAGGCCCTTGATTTCGTATCCAACGGCTGGAAAATCTAATGACCAGAGATGAAAAAGTCAGTCAACTGACGTGTAGCCTCACCTCGCACGTACACATGCACGCATGCAAGACATGCACGCATGTAGGCGTGCAACACTGACACGTACACATAACGAACACACGCACGCATGCAGGCGTGCGACACCGACACGTACACATGCACTCACGAACACACGCACGTACGCACACATGCATGCAACCCTGAAACGTACCCTTGCACGCACACAACACTCGCACGCCTGCATGCACACAGCACACGATGCAAGACACACGCTCAACCTATACGTGTATGCACCCTTTGTTAAGTACATGGATTGTTACGGGTATTAATCAATCTTATCTGTGATAAGCAGAACATTGATGTTTGCAGCGGTCTTTATGAATCACAACGTATCGAACGGGCTATCAACATAGTAGGCTTATCTACATGAAAAGGATGATGTCACACTCAATGAACAAATCATCGGTTCATGAAATGCCCGCTTCTGACCGCCCTGGCCCACCAAAGGATCCTCTGTTGCGCGGTGCCTGCGTTGGATCATTGACATGCAGGCCATGTACCCAAAGAGCCCACACGTCAGTGGAAGAATGGCGCGGTGTCCTACGTCAGAGTCGAGGGCGCCACTCACTGCACGCCCGGCTAAACACGCCTCCTTGCCGCATTCAAACGCCTCCAGGAAACCCGCCCGTGTGGAAGCCGAGAAACCGACTCTGGACACACGTCCGTTCATGACCGGGCCGGCATTAAACGCAACGCCAGCCGAGCTCCTCCCGTACGCCGTCTATTTAATCTCCTATTTAAACGAGGCCAAGAACCGTACATCTCCGCCGCTCCCCTATCTCCTCCTTCACCATTTTGTCCACTCTTACATTGGCTTACAAAGAGTAGTTATTCCGCACAAGCCATTTTTCTAGGTTTATATCTCTCACACACACCCACGTAGGTGGGGGACGTGCACGAAGAGAAGAGGTGCACGCACGGCGCACGTACTCCCGTCTCTTTCCCAACCACACCCACGCGGGTACATGGTGGAGCTCATTTTTGTACAAAAAGGCAGCCCACGTGGTAATTTGACCGTGTACTGGTTGTCCACTTGGTGGAGGGAGGATAGTCTACCACGGGTGAACAAACAAATTGCGACCTGACGTGTTATGTTAAAAAAGAGGCAAACCATGTGGGGCGTACCTTAGAGGCAAGGCACTATACTCTAGAGTACTTTTCATGTGTCCCGTCAACTCGCAGAACGACCCATGGGCGCGGTGGATCGCAGGATGAGGTGAAGCTTGCTTACTAATAGTATATCACTGTATGCCTTATGCCCGCTCCCTCGCCCACGCGCGCGGTGGCTCGCAGGACGAGGAGAAAATTTTACTACTCCCTCCGTTTACTCCTCATCCCTACTACCTTGGTTAGAGAGATTATCATATTGTTTGGAATATATATGTCCTTTAGTACTCCCTCCATTTACTTATACAAGGCCACTATAAAAAAATACATTTTGCATCTATACAAGGCCACAAATAGTAATCGAGACAAAAGTTACTACCTCCTTTCCAGTTTATGGTTCAATTTCAAAATCTCTCCAACCAAGGTAGACGGTGAGTGGTCGAATTAATTTCGTACTCCTAGTTAGCACAAGTAATTAGTACGCTCGTTTTTCTCAAGAAGTTATGTTTACCGAGGCATTAATTAGAACAAATGCATGAATGACCACTAAATTTCCATGAACTTCTACATGCATTGGTGAGTTTTCTCTTGACACTGCTTGCATCGGGTGATCTAACGCACCTCGAAATCCAACATCTGATGGTACTACTACTAGTAGTAGAATTGAGACTTATAAAACGGAAAAACGAATGTTTTTCAGATGAGCCTTATAAACCCAAGTGGGTACATACTCCGTAAAATCAGATTTTCCAAAACTAAGTCGCTCAACCTTTATTTGCTTGTTTCCCTTCCCGCCTCCTTGCCTCGAATAGACTATGCCAAACTCCCCTGCCTGTCGCCCGGGAAAAGACCCGCCCTCGCCTTTTTTTAGTCCGGGTTTGTATCGATGGATCTCGCGAAGCAGCAAAAACCCAAGCCTTGTCTTGTACTCCTCTGTCGACGCTCGCTTTCATGAATTCAGTACTTCCTGTCGCCGACATGTGGGACATATAGCAACCGGGGCGACGTGTCAAGCACCAAATAACAGTGCAGAACAGCATGGGGGTCGCACCCTTGTCTTACCGCCCCAGTAGTAGTAGTAATGAGCAATGAGACGTCAAATCACAATTCCGCACCTTCCCAGATGGACGAAGCAACCATTATTTCACACTTCGGTTCGCCATCATCTCAAACCACGTAGTATTGCTTCTGCCTCAAGAGGGACACGCGCATCGCCTTGGTACATCATGACATGTGGGACCGCATGACTGGCCATGCTCCCCTGCCGATCGCTCGGTAAAATCACCTCATTTTTACTACTATACTTCCTCCGTATCGGTTTACATGGCATGCACGTCGTTCTAGGTTGAGAATTTAACTGGCTATATATGTGATGAACAGTATATGTTTAGAAACTACATCCGCTTAATAATTCAATGATATACTTTTTGTGACATAGTAACTCAGATTTAGTTAGTCAAATGGATGACCTAGAACTACGTGCACGCCTTATAAAATGAGACGTCTAAAAAACGAGACGGAGAGGGTAGTTCAGTATGTATCTTTTTAGATCAATATAGTCGGGATTCACCAAGGAGCAAAACCAAGTGGTAGGCTGCACCTGTCGTGTTGGCGTAGCGACTCAAGCAGGGTCAGTCCGCACACGAAATGGCGACACACTTAACAGGACCCCTTTGGCTGACATGTGGCTCATCCACCGTCTTGTTCCACGTGCGATGCACCAAATTACAGTTCGGAGCAGCGGTTGGAATTGGAGGCACCCCGGTTGTAGCGCCGCAGTAGTAGAAAATGAGCGATGAGGGGTCAAATCACAAAGCCCCACCTTTCCCGCATTAAGCTGGACGGACGAAGCAACCATCATTTCACTCTAGGGTGCAAGAGCATAAAGAAAAGAGAAAACCAATGATGCGTGCGGCAGCTACCTAGGGCACCCTAGGGTAGGGGTCTCCACTACAGATCTTTTTTTTTGAAAGCGCCTCCACTACAAATCGGCTTCTCCCTCGTACTCTTGAAGGAAACCGATGATGTGTGCGGCGGTAGGGTTTGTAGGAGTACTACTAGGGCGTGCGGGGCCACGTCGTAGTAAACGGGAGAGGGATTGAGTTCAAGTCGATGCCTTAAATTTGTGTGGGCCGCTTGGTTTTAGGGGAATGAGGCAGCATTTTGGGTTCGGGGACCAGTGGAGATATAGTACGTACAAAAAATTGTGGACGTAGGTTCGACCGAAAGGCAATGATGCATGGGCCCTGCATTTTGATATACCCGGGGCCGCGTGTAATTTTCTACTCTACTCAAAACTAGTAAGGTACATATGCATTGAACGCATGAGATTTTGAAACCAAATTATGAATAAATAGACACTATAGCATGTAAAGCTTTGAGTCATATATGCATGATGTAGATGTTCGTTTAGTTCTTATAGTTCATCTCATTCAAAATCAATTAGTTTTATAAAAATGCTAAGATTCATGGGGTTGTGCATTGTAAAGCATAAAGTAAAAAAACAAATAATGGCAATTCATTTAGAAGAAAATCAATTATGATACGGAAGATTCTAAAACAAAGGAGAAGTGCTTGTGATTTGAGGTTTGTGCATTATGCTTAAGTTCAACCATGGAGTCTTCTAAATTGTACATGTGGCAGATCTGGTGGAATGTTGATGATATCCAACGGCCAGTAGTGCTCAGATTTGCCATCTCTGCACTGTCAGATTAGCTTCATCCATCGACCATCTTTCAAGTTATTCGCACACTATATAGTTCTTGTGCCATAGTTGCATGTCATGGAAAAAAGTTACTAGTGAGTTGTACTAGCTATTTAGGAATAGAAGATGTATACAAGGAAGTTGTAGGGAAAGAGATGACATGAAGTATCTCAATTCCTATGAGTAGGGATTGGAAAAGAGATGTCATTTGGTTGACATCATAGGAACTTTTCTATTGAATCTAGAGATGACATGTATCTCAATTCCTATGAGGATGGATTAGAAAAGAGATGTAATTTGGTTCATATCATAGGAAATTTTCTATTGAATATACACTAATGTTTATTTTCCTTTGAAATTATGGGAGTATAGGAATCCATTCATATGAACCAAGTGGCTCTAAAGCTATAGAAATGATACCATGTTTATTTCCTTTGAAATGTGGAGTATATGAATCTATTCCTATGAACCAATTGGCTCTAAAGGAAAAAATCCTATAAAAATCATATCATATAGAGTTCCTATGATATTTCCCCACACCAAACGATGGTTGAAATTGCTGCAGGTCATATGATGGTCTTTGTTTGTAGACTCCTCCCCATCTTTATAGTTACCTCTCGAAGATGAATGAAATGATATATACAGGGTATTCTACATGTGAAATTTGGTACACGAAAACTCGGTAAAAGTTTGCGAGGTTCGAATTTTCAATAAAGCTATATGCACTTCATTTTGGAACGGAGGGAGCATACGGCAGTTGCTAACACTCACGTGGAAGATTTGTGTGTAGGAGTGGCTGTTCTGTTAAATGACATGGCAAAACTGACACTGTCTGATGCCGATCTAACGGTTCTTACGGTGTTCGCCAGGAAAAGGCTTGTGGTGAATGTTTATCGGATAATTATTTACGGAAACATGCATTGCATTGATAGGTGCCCCCTCTCTCTCACGCACATGCACCCTCCCGAGTCCTCTCGCACCCACCGTCTATCTGCAGGTAGACGTCACACACATATGTGCTCTTCACACCCTATCCTCAGAACTTCTAAAAAACAAAACACGTCACGCACATTTTATTTTAGCTCACACGTCACACACTTATACTATTACTCTTGTGGAGAATGTTACTTGGGCATAGTATATTATACTCTCACGAAGAGAAGCGGTGCACGCACGCACTAGTTCTCTCACACCCACTCGCGGGTACACGTAGGAGCGCATTTTTTTGAAGCTGGTACAACAAAATCACTCCACTATATATATATTAGCAGGAGCCTTAGCGCTTGCTTTACTAGGGTTCCTCTCATTCACTCTCTCATGCTCTCCAGATCTAAGCAAGACATAGGTGGCCACACTCTCTCTCAACTCACGGCTGGTCACAAATCCGGCCGGACATCCTCGACCGGGGCAGGGGTGTAGGCGCATCGTTCACGCTGTCGTCGGCGGCGAGGGAGGAGAGTAATGGCTGCCCACGCGTCCCGATCGGTGATCGTGTCGTTCTCTCCGAGAGAGCGCCGGCTCCGGAGGGCCTCCGACCCCTTCTTCCTTCCTGTGGTATTGTGGCCAAGATGCGGCCTCCCGACGTCATATTTGCCACATGCCGACGACCCTCAGGTATATATTCCTTCGAAACCTGCCTTGCTCTACTGCCCCAGCTCCCCACTTGGCTTCGTGTGGATCTTTTTCTACTTCCGTCCGCTGTTCCAAAGCCACCTAGACTTTTACTATTATTAGAGGTAAAGCTAGTTCATACAGTCGGCTCTAAGAGTTGGTTCAAACAGGGAAGAAAGTGAGAAAGCTGTAGCATGAATCTACAACTTGGTTCTAAGAGGAAACGGGGGAAAGTAGTAGATACTGGCTACCCAACTGGTCTCTTGGTTGAAAACACGAAGAAAGCATGGTGGATGGCAAAGGGTGGGGGGAAGTGGACCTATCTCTTGGTTGAAAAAGGAAAGAAAGTGACGGGTGTTGGGGGACAAAGCAAATGAGAATGAGCATGTCTAGATTTCCTGTGCTCACATAGGAAAATGTCGCCGAGGACATAAAAAATGGGACAAATGCAGACATGCTGCCTGAGTGTTTACCGCTCTCGGCAACCACATCTGCCTCACCACTTTATGTCCCTACTGTCCCTACACCCATATCGCTACTGTTAATGTAAAATCACATGAAGCATTAAGCAATGCCACCTAATGTCACTACAAGTAATGGTCTAGTGCCGTCGATAAATTGAAGCAATGCCACCACCATTTTATGAAGTGCTTCCGTCTTGCTTTATTTCCCATGAATTGTGTTTTTGCAGTTACACTTAAATCTCACACCGCTAACATTGCTTCATCCCAGTGGAACTGCACAAATTTGATTGCACATTTACTGACCATGTGCTACTCTCATGACAGTGATACTAATGCTATTGTTCCAAGTATTCCTGATTGCAGTGTAGGGACGAGCGAAAACAACTGCATCCTAGTCTGGAATGCACTTTCTACCAGTTCATCCATGGACCGAGGACTAGCTGGCACGGCTGCACGGTGGTTTTTTGGACAGGTGCGTGGACAAAAGGCATTGTGGTCTGCTAATTTCTGCAAATAACGGTGCTTAAATTTAGTGGAATGCACAAGAATTTCAGCTGGTCAGTACACTACATGGTTCAGTTCAGCATTCCAGCTGAGAACAGAATTATAATTGGTTATTCTGGAATAAGAGAACCTAACCCTGGATGGTGGCAACAAGAAAAACCGTAGTGAACTCCGTGAAATTTAAGCCCGCCGGAAGCCCTTTGCTCGAGAGAAGGCTTGCTTGTTTTTTTCCTGATTTGTAAACCTTCTCACAACTTTGTCTTTTGCTATGAACTAGTATATGTTTGTTATGTTCTATGAATCATTGAGATGTATAAAATTGCTTAACTTATGCTTTTCAAGTTTTTTATGAAGCCAAGTTTAATGTGAGTGTTCCACATGAACGCTGGACTAGTGTGTGAACGTTTGGAATTTACATTGTTGCCTCAGTTAACTGCATGAACCACTGTAACAAGATACATAGTTGCTTATATGTCAGACAGCAGATTGTTGATTGTTAGTTGGTCGATAGCCTAGTGTTGAAGCGACCTGAGCCAATGTGTCGTGTTTTGCACAACTGCTTACAAGTGGGGTAGCACCAACAGTGTTTACAAGTAATCATGTATACGTCGGCGCATAGTTCTCGAACGAGTACTCTATTTCATCAAAACACACACTGCTCGTATGATAAAACTAGTGAGGACACATCTGTTTCGGCAACAATTACGATGATTCACGGGCACACAAAAGTGTCTGTGTACTAGAGTAGGGGTACCCTAGTATACCGAACTCGTGCACGGGCAGTTGCAGCACCCCGCGGCAAGGCTTGCCTGGTGATCGCCAAGGTCCTCCGTGGTTCCTTTAGGGCCATTCAAGAACAAAGTATTTAAGCCAAGGAGATAAGGCCCCGGCAAGAGGAGCTTGCCGGGAAGGCCACTCAAGGCACGCAGAAGACAAGACCCCGGCAAGAGGAGCTTGCCGGGAAGGCCCGGAGAGCGACAAGCTTCCGGACGCGACAAGGATTCAGCCGCGGCAAGGCGCTTGCCGCGGCAGGCAACCACTCTTCATCTCCGCTCCAGCTGATCCACCAACGTGTCGCCATGGGATCATCCCAGGCGCGCGTGTCAAGAGGCTGTCTGGCCGGAGAGAAAACAGCGGTGGCGCTGACAAGATTGCCATCGTGGCAAGCGGTGGCGCTCCTGGCGGTCCCTGTTGCACTGTTTAGGCGACATGGACGGGCATTTAATGTTTTTGTCCCTTGCCGTCAGAGTTAGGTAGAATACAGTGTACAAGTTGCTGTACCAACTGCAACTCATTTTCCCTTTTTGCCCTTGTCTACGTTGCCACTTGTTGGTTACCCCTTGCGCATATAAAAGGAGGCCCATGCGCAACGTAGAAAGGGTTCCGGTTCGGTTCAGCTCATTCGAAACCAGAGACACTCACGCTAGGTCTTGTAGCTCTCATCGCTCCCTAGCAAGAACACAATACAATCAGATAAGCAGCAGGAGGAGTATTATCTCTCCGGAGAGCTCCGAAGCTGGGTAAACTGCTCGTGTGCTTCGCCTTGATCTGCTCTTCGTGCGACCTCCGCCCCCCACCGAACTGAAAGGGGCTCGGTCCGCCGGTCCCATAGGTGTTCGTGGGTCCGATCAGCCTCCCCGACATCTTTGGCGCACCAGGTAGGGGGCGTCGAGGCTGTGTGAACCTGATCCGGCGTTCACACGAGCGACATCTTCATCAACTTCATCATCTTCATCAACATGCCACCGAAGAAGAAGGCTTCGGCGGCAGCGGAGCCGTCCGCGTCGAACCCACCACCTCCGGAGAAAACGGGTGGTGGGGTAGACGCCGGCAGAAGAACGGGCGCCGGTGAAGGAGTTCGTGATGCTGCCAAGTCCAAGGACAAGGCTGCGCAAACTTCGGCGTCCGTACATGCCCCGCGCCCGTCTCAGGAGCCGCGGGACCAACAGCGTCATGGTATTCACAATACCATACGCTCGTTGGATCAAGACCGAGCTGGAGGATCTCGAGGCCCTCAAGACCAGCGTGCACGCCAACATGCTGGCACGAGTGAGGTACGGTCGCCTGGACGGGATGCTGCTCCTTCTAACATAGTTAGAAGTCCGAGCATATCCCGCTCCTCGAACCGTTCACCATTGCCACCCACCACTCCAGTGGAAGCCTTGGCGAGCTCAATCGCTTCCTAGACTACCCTCCAACAGCCGACAAGGTCGACGAATGGAGGGCCACCATCCAGAGTCTCATCGGCTTTGCCAACGGCGACGCTCCGCGGCAACCAACTACATCGCTGCCGCGGCAAGACGACAAGGCACGAGCCGGAGGCGACGAAACCTGTGGGGGTGCGACCACCATGCACTCTCCACCCCAAAGGCCAAGATCGCCGACTCGCCGGATCCACCTCGACAGCGACTCCACCGCGTCATCGGATCCACGAGCTCGCCGCGATCAGTGCCAAGTTCTTCATGAACGACAACAAGAAGACGCTCGAACTCGCATCGAGCGCCGAAGAGAAGCGCGACGTCAGTCCGACCAGCGCGCTGGGCCTTCTGTCGATATGCACGCGCCAGGGGAACCAGGCGACTTGCCGTACGCAGGAGGCTGACCTGCGTTCACTCGTGAGCTGCGGCAAGTCCAGTGGCCCAGCAAGAAGAATTTCAAGCCAGACGTGCCAGAGAAGTACGATGGCAGGACGCACCCGTTGGAGTTCCTCAGCATCGACACCATCGCGGTGCAAGCTGCAGGGGGACGAGACGACAAGATCCTCGCCAACTACTTCCCGCTGGTACTCAAGCCCAACGTCAGATCTTGGCTCATGCACTTGCCGGATAGCTCTATATCTTCTTGGGCAGATCTATGCCATCAGTTTTCGGCGCCTTCACGGGCGGCCACAAGCCTCATGGCCAAGAGAGTGACCTTCATCTGCTCGCCCAAAAGGAAGGAGAGTCCCTGCGCAAGTTCATTTAGAGATTCAGCCGTGTGCACTACAACATCCCAGATGTCCACCCCGCCAAGGTGATCGGTGCGTTCCATCGAACATGCGGAACCGCAGGATGAGGGAGGAGATGGCGATGTGCAAAGTCAAGGACGTCGATGAGCTGTATGCCTTGGGCGCACAAGTGTGCACGCGTCCGAGGAAGGGAGGAGACTCCCAGGAGAGAATGCAGAAGCAGGATCCGACAGTGAGGAGACTGCTCCGGCAAAGAAAAGCCGGCGGCGGAACAACAGAAGGAAGAAGGGCAAAGATGTGCTAGTTGTCGAGCAGTCCGGCAACGGAGGTGGCGCCAACAAAGCCAAGGTTGTTAGCTCCGGCAAGGAGGTTGCCGCTGGCACCGACTGCCAGCCTGTGGCGGCCGCCGACAAGCAGGACAGCTCCAACAAGCAGTACTGCAAGATCCACCGCACCAAGGGCCATGACCTCCAGAGCTGCAAGAAGGTCGAGCAGCTTGTTGAACAGCGTAAGGCTGAGTACGAGCGCCGCGACAAGGAGAAGGCCCAGGAAGGTGCTGGGGGAGTTAGCAAGAAGCGACCCGGCCGAGGAGGACGCCGAAGCAAGGCCAAGCAGCGGCAAGAAGACAGACCTCCCCGCGGCCGCGACAAGGATGAAGACGACGACGACGATGAAGATATGGAAGACGACGAGACCGATGAGCAGGAGTTTCAGAAAGCCACAGAGGTCCTCTGCGTTGACGGCGGTGCTTCTCTGCATACTTCACACCGCCAACTCAAGCAGTGGATGCGGGAAGTTAATGCAGCAGAACCATCCGTAGAGTCACGCAAGCCTCTGAAATGGTCCAGCACGCCTATCATCTTTGATATTGAGGACCACCCTGATCGCATAACTGCGGTCGGGTGCTTGCCGATGTTGGTCTCACCAACTATCCGCAACCTCAAGGTCACCAAGATGCTAGTTGACGGCGGGGCCGGCTTAAACCTGATCTCCTCCGCGGTGCTCCAGAAGCTTCAGATCCCCGACAGCGAGCTCGAAGAGACTGGCACTTTCCAAGGAATCAATCCGGGAAGGAGCAAGCCGAAGGGGAAGATTACGTTGCCGGTTACATTTGGCAGCGAGCTAAACTTCAGGACTGAGAGGGTCACGTTCGACGTTGCTGATTTTCCATTGCCTTACAATGGGATACTTGGCCGTCCAGCACTCGCTAAGTTCATGGCAGCCTCTCATTATGCATACAACTTACTCAAGATGCCAGGCCCGATAAGCATCATCTCTGTCCATGGCGACAAGAAGGATGCTCTTATCTGTGCCGACAAGATCTACCGGGAGGCAGCAGCTGCAACAGATAGCAAGTCACTTGCCGCAGAAGCTCCCCGGGGCAAGAAGAAGACCAAGTCCGGCAAGAGCTCTGATGCCCACTCCGGCAAGCGCACCTCTTCGGAGTGTTGCGCTATCGTCGAGGACGCACCATCGAGCTCCACCGGCAAGTGCAAGAGAACGATGGCAGCTCCGCCAAAGACCAAGAAAGTGCCCACCAAGGAAGACGGCACTGGTGGTACCTTCACCATCAGTGCCACTCTTGACCCTAAATAGGAAGGCGTGCTCGTTGCTTTCCTGCGGGCGAACGTCGACGTGTTTGCATGGCAACCGTCTGACATCCCCGGTGTTCCCAGGAAAGTAATTGAGCATCGCCTAGCTGTCTGTCCTCATGCGCGGCCCGTCAAGCAGAAAGTCAGGAAGCAGGCAGTGGAGCGCCAAGAATTCATTGCAGAAGAGATCAAGAAATTGGAAGCAGCAGGCCTTGTCAGAGGAGTGCTCCATCCTACGTGGTTGGCCAATCCTGTAGTTGTACGCAAGTCAAATGGGAAATGGAGACTTTGTATCGACTTCACAGATGTTAATAAAGCTTGTCCCAAAGAATCATTTCCCTTGCCGCGCATCGACCAGATTGTTGACTCCACGGCTGGATGTGATTTGCTTTCATTTCTTGATGCATACTCAGGATATCATCAGATCTTCATGGCAGAAGAGGATGAGGAGAAAACCGCATTCATTACCCCATGTGGCACATACTGTTTCATACGGATGACTTTCGGTTTGAAGAATGCTGGTTCAACGTTTGCAAGAGTAGTCCATGACGCTTTTGAGCCGCAAATGCACAGAAATGTAGAAGCCTACATGGATGACATAGTGGTCAAAAGCAAAGACAGGGCAACTCTGGTTCAAGATTTAGATGAGACCTTTGCAAATCTGCGCAAGATCAACCTCAAGCTCAATCCCGAGAAGTGCGTGTTCGAGTCCCTTCCGCAAGCTTCTCGGTTCTTCGTGTCTCAGCGGGGAATTGAAGCCAATCCCGACAAGATCAAGTCCATTGAGCAAATTGAAGCACCAAAGCGCGTCAAGGATGTACGAAGACTTGCCGGTTGCGTGGCTGCTCTCAGCAGGTTTATCTCTAGGTCTGTCGAACGCGCCCTGCCATTTTTCAAGATTTTGAAAAAGGCAGGTCCAATGAAATGGACTCCCGAAGCGGAGGCTGCGCTGCAGGACTTAAGGAGGTACCTGTCCTCCACTCCAATACTTGTCGCACCTAAGCCACAAGAAAAGTTGCTGCTATATATAGCGGCAACCAATCAAGTGGTTAGTGCTGCGTTAGTAGCGGAAAGGGAGGCAGACGATGAGCCGGCAACCAAGGCAGATGCATCCAGCGATAAGCAGGGGGCTTCACGGACAAGCTCTGGTCCCGACAAGGACGGATCTGCGCAGGCATGCGAGAAGATACAGAAAAGGATGGTGCAGCGCCCAGTGTACTTCGTCAGTTCCCTTCTACAGGGGGCTAGGTCAAGGTACTCTGATGTGTAGAAATTGCTTTTCGGCCTCCTCATGGCCTCGAGAAAGCTGCGCCATTACTTTCAAGCACATGAAATCACAGTCGTTACTCGCTTTCTGCTGAAGAGGATATTGCAAAATCCAGAAGCAACAGGCAGGATTGTCGAGTGGGCACTGGAACTGTCAAGCTTTGGCCTCAAGTTTGAAAGCACTTCAACTATCCAAAGCAGAGCATTGGCGGAGTTCATAGCAGAATGGACGCCAACGCAAGATGAAGAAATTCCAGAGACGAGCATCCCCGTCAAGGAAGCAAGCAAAGAGTGGTTAATGTACTTTGATGGTGTCTTCTCACTGCAAGGCGCCGGTGCTGGCGTGCTGCTTGTAGTGCCCACCGGAGAGCACCTCAAGTACATAGTCCAGATGCACTTTCCCAAGGAGCAAGCAACAAACAATACTGCAGAGTATGAAGGTTTCCTTGCCGGTCTCAGGATCGCGGTAGACCTTGGGATCAAGAAGCTCATTGTCAGGGGTGACTCGCAGCTTGTCGTCCGCCAAGTGAACAAAGATTATCAGAGTCCGTTGATGGAAGCCTACGTTGATGAAGTGAGAAAGCTAGAAGAGCACTTTGACGGCCTACAAATGGAACATGTTCCAAGAGCTCAGAATGATATTGCTGACGGCCTGTCAAAGTGCTCCGCACTCAAGTTACCTGTGGAACCAGGGATTTTTGTACTCAAGCTAACTCAACCAACTGTAACGCCATCAACTGGACAGAACAAGAAGAGGAAGTTGATTTCTGGTGACTATTTTCCGGTAGAGCTTCCCGAAGCCGCCACCAAAAAGGTCCCCAGGATCAACACCAAGAGTGTTGAGGAGCAGTCTGCTCCGACAAGCCCTAGGGTTTGTTTCGTTGAAGCAGACGCTCCCGACAAGTTTTGCTCCGGCAAGCTTGCCGGGGAACATCAAGCTCCGGCTGAGCCGCAGGTTCTTGCCGTAGAAGCGGATGTTCCCGCAGCAGCAGATGTGCCTTTAGTCCTTGTTGTCGAGCCACAAGCTCCAGCATGGGCGCAGCAGATTGTCCATTTCCTTCAGACAGGAGAACTTCCCGAAGAGCAAGAAGAAGTGGAAAGAGTAGCCCGGCAGTCAAGTATGTACCAGTTTGTCGACAACACGCTATACAGAAGAAGACTCAACGGTGTGAAATTGAAGTGTATTCACCGGGAAGATGGATGAGAAGGTTGGCGAGAGATACCGGAGGCATATGTGGTCACCACATTGGCGCAAGAGCACTTGCCGGCAAAGCTTTACGGCAAGGTTTCTTCTGGCCGACAGCCCTCCGTGATGCAACCGCACAAGTAACCAAGTGTGAAGTGTGCCGGTTCCATTCCAAACAGATACACCAGCCAGCTCAAGCTCTCCAGACGATCCCTTTATCCTGGCCATTTTTCGGTCTGGGCTCGACATTCTCGGCCCCTTTCCCGAGCCGTCGGGGCTTTGAGTACTTATGCGTTGCAATCGACAAGTTCACAAAGTGGCCGGAAGTGGAAGCGATGAGGAAGGTGACAAGACAGTCGTGATCAAGTTCTTGGTCGATTGTTTGCCGTTTGAGTTCGAACAGGATCATCACTGACAATGGCACGCAATTCACGAGCCGCACCTTCAGGCAGTACGTTCAAGATCTTGGCGCCAAGGTCTGCTTTGCTTCTGTTGCTCATCCGAGAAGCAACGGTCAAGCAGAGAGGGCAAATGCTGAAGTGTTGCGCCGGCTCAAGACCGGAACTTTCGACAGGCTGCACAAGTGCGGAAGGAACTGGATTGAGGAGCTGCCGGTGGTTCTTTGGTCGATCAGGACGACGCCAAATCGAGCCAGCGGCGGACACCTTTCGCTCTAGTCTATGGAGCAGAGGCAGTTCTCCCACGGAACTCGTATACGGGTCACCTCGAGTACTCGCTTATGACGAGCTTGAGCAACAGCAGCTGCGACAAGATGACGCACTGCTCCTTGAGGAGGACCGTCTTCAGGCCGTTGTACGAGCTACTCGTTACCAGCAAGCTTTGCGTCGCTACCATAGCCGCAGAGTTAGTGCCAGAAGCCTCGAGGAAGGCGACCTTGTTCTTCGGCGCGTTCAGTCCGCCAAGAATTCCAACAAGTTGACGCCGAAGTGGGAAGGCACTTATCGGGTGAAACGAGTCACTAGGCCTGGCGCAGTCCGCCTCGAGACCGAAGATGGCATTCCGGTGAGCAACTCCTGGAACATTGAACATCTTCGTAGGTTTTACCCGTAGGGCGCGGTTGCCGGAACCTGTTCCGGCAACCACCTTTTGTATAAGTCTTGTCGATGTTGCATGTAATCCTTTGTACAAAGCCGGGCGCAGATCCCGTGCATAAGTAAAGCTCATGTGTTGCGCACAACTTGTCAATTTCATGCTTTCATCATTTTATTGCATGTTTTGTCTGACACTTTGTGCAGCACCCACACCGATAGCAATAACGAGCCACAAGGCTCCATAACTTTATTTTCTCTTCTTTCTCTTTCTCAAAGAAAGGAAGGTTCCCTCGCACACAAGTTAACCAGGGGGGAAGGAGAAGATAATGCCGTGGACCAAGCGTTGCTCGAGGAAGTGTCGCCTTATCGGGAAGCAAACGACAGAAAAGCTAAGTTGCCAAAATTTGAGTAATCAGTTTTTAAATTTTTAAGTTATCTTCCTCGAACGATAGTACTTTGTATGGAGAACCTGTGCGCGGAGGAACCAACTCATATCTAGTCGCGCCCTTACTTTGTTTCGAGTCCGCTCAACAACTTAACTGAGCCGCAACTAGTTGCGACAAGGTTGCTTGTCGGAAGCGGCACCGCCAGCAGGCTGCTGACGTTCCGCACTCAGCGTTCGCGGCAAAGGTGCCTGCACCGACAAGTTCCCTAAAAGCGTGGGGCAAAAATATACAAAGGAAGGAATCAAGTAAAGGAAATAACATTGCAATCATTGCCTAAGATAGAGTTATATTACAAAATAACTTGTCGCAGATCTAATAAATTGTTCTCCTAAACATGACCAGCAGCGACAAGGAAAAGATAAAGTTGGCGGCCTAATCCACTCGGTCGCCCTCAACCCTCTTGATCTTGCCCACCTTGTCCACAATGGGTGCGACAAGGGCCTTGAGCGCTTCCACATCAGCATCCGGCGGCAAGGACTTGAGGACACCGGTGAGGTTGAGGCCTGGATTGCGGAAGGCCACCTTCATCAACACCTTCTGGAGGGCTCCTGCACAGATCTGGCGCGATTCCTCAGCCAGCTGCTTTGGGATCTCTTCCCGGAGGCGCTGGAGAGCCGTCACCACGCCCTTGAGGAACAAGCTGAGCTTGGCGCTGGGTTGGAGGTGCTCGTCGGTGGAGTACCCGAGATCCACCATCCCCAGCTCCATCAGCTCCTTGTCGATGGCGGCGGCGATATTCACAAGACCTTCAGTCCAGTGCTCCACATTTTCCCTGAAGGTGCTCTGGGCGGCAGTAGCACTCGCCAGCAGTGCCTCGTCGGCCTTGATCTTCTCCAACAGGCCCACCTCCCGCTCCTTGGCGCCGTCCAGCGTCTGCATCAGGGTGGTCAGCTTCAACTCAAGATCCGCTTTGGAGTCCTTGGCGGCGCTGAGCTCCTTGCTCCTCTCGGCGAGACGGCCCTGCAGCTCGCCAAGAGTGTAGGCATCCTTCTCGCGCTCGTGCTTGAGTGCAACAAGCTCCTCGCCGCTCTTCTGGAGATTGGCCTCCAGCTGAGTCACCTTAGTCTCCAACTCTTTCTTGGCGGCTTCGGCAGCTGCGGCGGCATCCTTTGCTTCCGTAAGAGCCCCGCCAAGTGTCTCCTCATGTGACAAGCTCCTCCTCGTGGCTGTCAAGGTTGATCTTCCGCTGCGCCAGCTCGCCTTCCTGCGCAGATAGCTTCTCGGCGGCGATCCTCTGCTGCTCTTCAACCTTTGCCTTCTCGAGGATGAAGGCTTTCTTGGCGCCTCAACAATTTGCTCCCGCTCCTCTGCCAAGGACCGGAGAGCTTCCTGATTGATTCCTCGGAGCTCCTCCGCGCGCTTCTCTATGTCTCCTCCCGCCTTCGCGACAAGCGCTTCCCGGGACTCCAACTTGGCTTGTCGGGCGCGGTAGAGCGACAACAGCTTCCTCAGAAGTTGCTCCTCCTCAGACTCGCCGCCGCTGCTGCTTGGCGCGTCAACCAGCGTCAGCCCAGCGGAGGCGAGCAGCTCTCCGTCAAAGGTCTCACCTTCGACCGGCGCCCTGGAGCTTGACGACCATGGGAGCTTGATGAATACGCCATCGTCGGCCTTCAGATAGGCGCCGGGTTGGGGCTCTTCGGAGCCTGACGCCGCACCAGTGGCAGAGGGATCGGCGGTCGGCGTAGCGCCTGGCGCTCCTGCGGCCTCAGGGCCATCAGTGCGATCGCCAGATCCCTCGCCAGCCTTTGCGGCGGCAGCCTTGGCGGCATCTTCGCCGGCGGACCCTTCGGCGCCAACCTCTTCCTCCATGGTGGCGTCGTCGCCAGTGTTGCCGCGCGCGTCCTCCTCGCCGGCGACCTCAGTCTCCATCGGTTCTGCGGCGGATGGATCTGACGACCAGAAAAAGAAAGAACAGTCAAGCAAATGTTCAAAAAGAAAAACAGAGGAAAAAGAACCCAAGGGAAATTTTCACGCAAGAGGATTACCTGCGATGGGATCTGCAGCCATGGTCTCGACCACCGGAGGATCACTGGTGCTGTCCCTTGCCGGAGAAGTCTCCCTTGCCGGGGAACGCTCCCTTGCCGGAGAATCCTCCCTTGGCGGCGTAGTTGAAGCAGATGGTATTTCAGGAGCGGCTTCCGGGCACTCCTGATGAGGCTGCTCTGCTCCTACACAAATCAACAGTCAGATATCAACAAAGAAGGAGCACCCATGCGCATCTAACAGTACTAAGTAAACCGTATACTTACGCTGGGGGCTGTGCTGGGGGCTGCTTTGAGGAAGGGTTGCCGGGTCCGGCAAGGGGGTCTCAGACGCGCCTCCTGTTGCCACGGGGGGATCATCCTCGATGACAACCACCGGGGTCTTGGCTCTCTTCGATGATCTCTGGGCCAGCGTCCTGAAAAGGAAAGAGTTCAGAATGAAGCAAATCAGATACAAGACGAAGCAACAAAATTGAAGAAATACAAGCACAATATTGAAGCTTACTCTTCTTCTTCCTCGTCGGAGCTGAGCGCGGAGAAATCAAATTCCGGCTCGCCTCCGGTGCGACGAGGCGGAGGAGTAGTTTCTCTTGACCGCTTGGCGGGGATGTCAGCTGTGGCCTGGGAGGATCCCACCCCAGTTGTTGCAGCAGTGTGGGGTGCTCCCGCGGCAACATTGCTTGCTGCGGTGGCCCAGCGTCGCCAGCGCTTCTGCGGCTGTTAGCCCGTCTGCCGCCCGTCTAAATCTCCGGCCCTGCGGAGACGCCTACTTGGTGGAGCCGGGGGCTCCGTTTGCGGCAAGCTGCTGGATGGTGGGGAAGAAGCGCCCTCGGCTGGTTCGCTCGACTCGGCCTCGGGTTCGGCAAGCTCTTCCTCACCGGCGAACTCCCTTCGCTCGGCAAGGCTTGCCGCCTCTGCTGCATCTGCCTCCTCCATGGTGAACCCGAATACGCCAGCGGCAGCTGCTGCTGCCGCCTCCTCCAACCTGGTGGCAATGCGCTGCATCTCGTCGTCAGTGGTGTCGCGAGTGAGCCTCTTCTGCTCGTCGGGGCGGATTGGCATTTCTTCCAAGCTGTCGAAGAACTGCCGCATGACTTCTTCCGCAGGCTCTTGCCAGGTTGGGACGATCCCATGCGAATCGCACAACGGCATCATGGCGCGGATGCGGTCGAGCGAAGAATTGTTGCACAATGGGACGACTCCCCTCGGCAACCTAAACCACTCGGGGTGATCGGGTCATGCTTGAACAACTCCGGGAGCATTGCGTCCAACTCCAAGGCAATTGAAATTACAGTTGAGGCCCGGGCGCAGCCTCATGATGTCCGCCGCATTTTGGAACTCCCACGCAGGTCTCCTCCTCTCCTGCAAAGGGGCTATGCGGCGGCGAAGGAAATCTGCGCCAACGGCCCCTATGGTGAGTCCGGCAAGTCTGACACGCAAGATCCGCGTCACGACAATCTTCAACCTAGCATCTTCCGGCGCCAAGTTGCTCCAATCGTTGCCGCGCACTATTGGAGTTTGGCGCTGGACAGTGAAGGGCTGCGGGTTCTCCTCAACGATCCAACACCAATCGGCTCTCCACTCCTCCCACTTGCTGCGGAGCTCTCCTTCCAGAGAAGCTTCTTTACGGCGATCACGGAGATCCAAGCAATCCCTCCGGCAAGTGGCTCTCCTCTCTCAACGCGGGGCATGAAGAAGTGGCGGAAGAGGGCTACGTTTGGGTGGATTCCGACAAAGTTTTCGCAAAGATGTGCGAAAACTGCCATGGTCAGGACAACATTGGGGGTGAAATCAAGGAGGCGAAGCCCGTAGGTGTTCATGATATCGCAGAAAAATTCAGCGGGCAGAGCCTGCAATAGAAGAACAGTGCAAAGAAAGGGTACCCAGTTGGGGCTAGTTCCGAAGCAATGGCGGGGAGTACCTTCGTGCGCGGATGCGCCCGCGTCTCCGTCGACTAGAAGAGGTATTAGCCCTCCCTCAGCTCCTTTGCGTTGAGCTGGGGGGGGGGGGAGACGGCCCGCTCCTTTCGCAGCGCCGTGAGCCGCTGCGCCTCGGCCGACTTCACGCCCTTCCCCTTGTCGGCTTTCGGAGCCATGGCGGAGGCGGTGGAGGAGACCGACGGCGTTGATGGCGCTGGTGGCGAAAGGGGGCGGAGCGCTGCTCTCTTCAGACTAGAGAAGAAGGGGGGAGCGGCGGTGGTTTTCAAGATGAGACAGCAATGGCGAGGTGGGCGACCTGCCCTGTTTCCCTGTTTATAAGGAGGGAGAGGCGGACGTTCGCTTTTCCAAATAAAGAAACCCCCCGATCTCTCCCACGGCGCCACGTTAAATGGCGTGCTATTCGTGGGGGCGTGGTGGGTCCGAAACAAGTGTTACGGGCGTGATCTAGGCCGCGTGTGCCCGTGCACTATTTTGGGCTGGCCCAACGGCACTCGGCACCGTGTGTGGCCCGAGCCGGGGCTCTGTCGGTGTACTAGAGTAGGGGTACCCTAGTATCCCGAACTTCGTGCAGGCGATTACAGCACCCCGCGGCAAGGCTTGCCTGGTGATCGCCAAGGTCCTCCGTGGTTCCTTTAGAGCCATTCAAGAACAAAGTATTTAAGCCAAGGAGACAAGGCCCCGGCAAGAGGAGCTTGCCAGGAAGGCCACTCAAGGCACGCAGAAGACAAGACCCCGGCAAGAGGAGCTTGCCGGGAAGGCCCGAAGAGCGATAAGCTTCCGGACGCGACAAGGATTCAGCCGCGGCAAGGCACTTGCCGCGGCAGGCAACCACTCTTCATCTCCGCTCCAGCTCATCCACCAACGTGTCGCCATGGGATCATCCCAGGCGCGCGTGTCAAGAGGCTGTGCGGCCAGCGGAGAGAAACAGCGATAGCGCGGCTGACAAGATTGCCATCGTGGCAAGCGGTGGCGCTCCTGACGGTCCCTGTTGCACTATTTAGGCGACATGGACGGGCATTTAATGCTTTTGTCCCTTGCTGTCAGAGTTAGGTAGAATACATTGTACAAGTAGTTGTACCAACTGCAACTCATTTTCCCTTTTTGCCCTTGTCTACGTTGCCACTTGTTGGTTACCCCTTGCGCATATAAAAGGAGGCCCATGCGCAACGTAGAAAGGGTTCCTGTTCGGTTCAGCTCATTCGAAACCAGAGACACTCACGCTAGGTCTTGTAGCTCTCATCGCTCCCTAGCAAGAACACAATACAATCAGACAAGCAGCAGTAGGAGTATTATCTCTCCGGAGAGCTCCGAAGCTGGGTAAACTGCTCGTGTGCTTCGCCTCGATCTGCTCTTCGTGCGACCTCCGCCCCCCACCGAACTGAAAGGGGCTCGGTCCGCCGGTCCCATAGGTGTTCGTGGGTCCGATCAGCCTCCCCGACAAAAAGTAGCAGCTATTCCCATAGACGGATTCAAACAGAGTATTAGCCCCAGAGGGCTCGATAACAGGCAAGGTTCGGATAATTAGACACAATCCAAACTACTATTAAACACTAGCTGGGGCAACTATTTCATGCCTCGATCTAATTTGGGCTGGACACAAGACGGACCTTGCCATGAACATCATCGAGGACGTCCGGCAGCAGCTCAATCCTGTGAACCTTCATGAAGACAACCTTGTGGCCTTGCCACTCATAAACTTGTTTGTGGAGGCATGCCACGTCATCTTCCTGCATAAGCTTGACAAGAACAGTATGCCTCACAAACGAAGGAGTAGCTTTGAACTTCTTGTGCTTCAGTACACCCTGGACAACACGCCTGACAACAGTGAGGCTGGAATACAACTCTTCATTGGTATAAGCGCAAATGGCTTTCAGGATCCAACAGCCTAAAAACTTTGTTTTCCCAGTGCGTATATTCAGGTCATCCGCCTCATAGCGAGTGACATGTACAGCCACACAATCCTTGTTTGCATCAGGGCTCTAATTGAAATAGAAACAAATTCTGAATTAGTTTCCAGTATAAGAAACACAAGTTATTTAAACCACTATGTATAGCATGACATCGAAGCTAATAAAATTTTGCATTATTCATTACCACATACTTAGATTAAAAAACACAATCGAGCTCGGCAAATAAGAAAATCACCTTGGGCAGCTCAGCGGGTGGGGACACATCCTCGAAGGGGGAAAACTGCTCCTGCAGTGCCATGGGGGCTGTAACCTCAAACGGGGCATTGACCATCTCAGTAGTGGCCGTGAGCGTATCTGGGGTCGGCTCGGTGGCTGCCTCCATCTTCTTGGAGCTCTCTGTCTCGTGGGGATCAGCCTCACGCATCTGCTCCAATATCGACAAATCTTTGCCTGGTTCTCCTTGGTCCATCATGAAACTGATGAATACTAGGAGACCACTGAAAGGAAAACACAATTGCAATGACAATGAAACAAAAAAGAGAGTGAGGATCGATTATTGCTTTGCAAAAGTTCTTTTTTTCTCTGAACAAAAATATTCCAACATCACGGATCCGCTTACCTTCCCTTCGTTGGGAGAGAAGAATAGTGGCAGATGCGAGTGTTGCCTGTCTTGAAGATGGTGTGGGAGAAGGGGATTCAGCGAAGAGTGAAATGATGGTTGCTTAGTCCGTCAAACTTAGACTGCGGGGAGGTGGGGTTTTGTGATACGACGGCTCGTTATTGCCGCGCTATGACCAGGGTGACTCTTCGCCTGCATACTGCCTTCTAATTGGTGGATTGCATTTGGGCCCACGCGCTGCATAGCCCGCATGTCGATGAACAAAAGTATAACGACATTTAGTAGAGGGAGACGTTTTGATGACCTAGGAGGAGCCAGAAGTGGTATTGTATCCACTGTACTAGTAGTAATTGTTTTTCTGGGTAGTTGTAGAGTGTCTCCACTGTACTAGTAGTAATTGTTTCTCTAGGCCCAACACAAACCAACCCATCCACCCTAGTAAATAGTAAAATCAATTCAAAAGTCCATATATTTACTGAATGAGAGGCGCTACCCACAACCAGCACACCGCCCCCCAAAAAAACTTGGGTGTTCTTCTTCCTCCTCACTCCCACCCACCTCACGTCAGGTCGCTCCATTCGTACCCCCAAATTCCTCACCTCACTCCTACATAAAACCCCAGCTCCCCATCTTCCTCACTACTACAGAAAAAACCCAGCTCCCCTTCTTCTTCACTCGCACTACAACTAGGCACTTCATTCGTTACTCTGCTCAAATCCATGAGCGCGATGCGACGCCCTCGAGGGAAATGGAGTCGGCTGACCCCCAGCGCCAAGAAGATGAGGCTCCACTTGGCACGCCTTTGTGTAGATCGCGCACCCGGCAGCCTTGGGAGAAGCGGCGACCCGCCCCAGCAGGTCCCAGGAACCCATAGAATCTCGGGTGGACCGCATCAACGATCTCCCGGACGCCGTCCTTGGGGAGATCATCTCGCTTCTCCCCACCAAGGATTGCTGCCGCCCCAAGTCCTCTCAATTCGGTGGCGCCCTCTATGGCGGGTCGTGCCCCTTAATCTCGACTATCGTCAGCTATCTCTCTTCAATGAATTTGAAATCCCCAGAGCCATCATCTCCTCCCACCAGGGCTCCGTTCAAGGCCTCTGCATCCCGTCATGCTACTCGAGCAAGCATACCATGCCACCTGCAGTGGGCCTTTGGCTGAAATCCCCTGAATTCACAGAACTACAGCTACTTGAGTTCTACTATTCCCCTGGAAATCACCTACTGGATACCGAACACCATCTACCTGTGCCCTCAGCACCGATGTCCATCTCGCGGTTTTTCTCCTCTCACCACACCGCCACCTTTGCACTGTGCGACCTACCAGACAATCTAGTACTAAACCTTCAACTCCCATTTCTCAAGAAACTTTCACTTGTGCGGGTTCGTATATCGGAGGCCTCATTGCACAACATCATCCACTCCAGCTGCCCTGCCCTGGAGTGCTTGGTGCTTGTTTTCACAGTTAGAATCGGTTTTCTCCAAATAAAGTCGCCTAACCTTGTAAGATTTGGAATTTGTTTTGACGGAAGGCAGCTCATCATCCAAGATGCCCCTTCACTTCAAAGGTTGATCCTTGATTCTAGTTATTCACCGTTGCAAATAACCGTCCTCTCTACGCCTAAATTGGAGACCTTGGGTGTAATACATGATCTCTGTGCTCATTTCAATATGGTGTTTGGCTCCACAGTTCTTCAGGTACTTTACATTATCATCTACACTTGTAACCATAAGTTCGATTTTGAATTTCTACACATAAGTTATATGTCATCTTGGAGTACACATTTTGTACTAATATTACGTTCTATGCTCAATGAAGAGTTTCTCCATGGATGGCCTATCAATGGTGCTGGATTCTATCAAGATCTTACATATCCAAATGAATAGTTTTGATCTGAATAAGATTATTAGCTTGCTGCAATGCTTTCCATGTCTGGAGAAGTTGTATATAAATGTCATAATTTCACGCACATTGGAAGCCCGCATATAGTGTACTAGAATTAACCGTTCAGCTGTTGCTCTTTCGACACTCTTTTTTTAGACCTTAATTATTTTCAATCTTCATGGCTATTTAGGCAACAGGGCGGGGTAAGAAAGTTATAACCAATCGGTGGATTCGTAAGCATCGGGATTTCCTCACTTCTCATGAGATTCGATTGAAGAAAATAACGCTAGAACGATATGTAGCCAACCGTGCAAACACTTGATTTGTCACATTCTTCCTGCTGAATGCGAGGTTAGTATCATCCATCAGGATTAAGTTTATCAGCAGCATGGTTTTGACGGATTGGTATGTGGAAGAGCAAAAATAGGAGTTTCAGGTGGGCAAAAGAGCTTCTGAATGTGTCGGGCTTCTATTTAGAACATATTGTGGTCATAATCCAGTAAATTTTACAACCCAGGATGTTCATTCTATGGACCTGACCGATCCATTTGACTGTGACTGTCGGATGTGGGGTTCCGGCAAACCCTTAAGGTTGGAACACTGGGGTGCGCGCGAAGTCTTTCCCTCCCACCGATCTACGCTCTAGCTCGCTAAGATCTTGCGGACGAACTCGATGAACTCACAACAACAGAAAGAGACACAAGGTTTATACAGGTTCGGGCCACCGTTGTGGTGTAATACCCTACTCCAGTGTGGTGGTGGTGGATTGCCTCTTGGGCTGATGATGAACAGTACAAGAGAAGAACAGCCTCCTGAGGTTGAGGTGTTCTTGTGCGTGTGTTGGCTTCTTGATCCATTTGAGTTGTTCATCTACTGTGGTGACTAAGCCTATTTATAGAGGCCCTGTTCCTCTTCCCAAATGTTGAGCGGGAAGGGAGCCAACAACGGCGGGCAAATTTGAAGGGGGACAGCTAATACAAGCTATCCTGACAAAAGCGGTCTTCGCCTGCGAAAAGCCCTGGAGTGACGCCGTCTTGGGCTCCACAATGACCTCCACCTTGCCGTCCTCCTGGTCCTGGTCTTGTTGCACCAATATGGCAACCTTTGCCTGATGCCTCGGTACTCTTCGTCTGCGCTTGCTTCCTTAGCACCAAAGTGGAAATGTGGACGCTGTGCGCACTGGCGCCCGCCTGGCACCGGCATGGCGCCGTTCCTCATGGCTCATGTCACGAGTGCCTCATGAGGTTTTCCCCGCCTTGATATCTCTGCTCCTCGTGAGCCCGCCTGGCTAGGCCACTCCAGAGGAGCTCTTGTGTCGTCCGCCTCGCGAGGCTTGGACCCGTGCGAGGGTCTTGGATGCCTTGTTAATGAAGATGGGCCGTATGGCCTGCTGCTCAGCCACGTTGTGGGCCGCAGGCAGGCAAGTCTGGGGACCCCCGTTCCCAGAACGCCGACAGTAGCCCCCGGGCCCAAGGTGCGATCGGGCTTGGCTTCGCGGCGAAGCCAAGGGTCAAGTTCGGAGCGCCGCGGGCCCCAAAAGCCTGCGGCCTCGGTCAATGCGTGGCGGTTGATTGGACGTGGGCGTCTCCGCTTCCCCACGCTGCCTCAGCAACTGCACGATTTGACAAGTCCCTGCGACATGCAAGGAAAACAATCATTACTTGCGATCGTGGGAGATGCCGGTTGGCCTTCTCTCGCTATAAATGGGGAGGGGGCCGGAGCCCCCATTTCCCATCTCTTCCTCGCTCGCTTGCTTCGTCTTCCTCGCTCCACTGCTGACAGTGCCATTGATGGCGCCACGAAAGAAGTTATCCGCCGCCGAGAAAGGGAAGGCCCCTCGTGAGGGCCCTGGCTCCCCGGCGCCCAAGCACGGCCATGGCCGTCCACGCAAGCATGCCGCGACCCCCGCCGTGGCCCACCGTCGAGGTGGGGACGTGGCACGCAAAGAGGATCGTCCCATCCATGGTGGTCCAGCCGATGAGGGGAGGCGCGACACGGTGGCCCGACCTCCCTGCCCGCGCTTCCACTCTGCTGAGGTGTCGCCGGAGTTCGTTGTCTGGTCGGAGAGCCCGGCCGGCAACTGGCTCCAACTTCAGCTTCTTCGGCCAATGAACTGGCAGCCTCTGGTCCCAGGCGGGCTCGGCTGCAGGCGGGGCAGCTGCTGTAGTAGGGCCTCTTGGGTCGCGGTCGAGACTTCCGCCGCGGGCAACATAGCCCTGGCCCGTGGCTGGCAGACGTTCGCCCGCGCGCATGGCCTGGGCCGGCGATGCACCCTTCATTTCAGGTACGATGGTGAGTCGACCCTCTATGTGAGGGTGTTCGAGGAAGATGGTCGCCGCGACGGGTGCTGCCCCAAGGCGAACGACGACGAGGAGGTGCTTGGCCTTGGTGACGGTCGCGATGGGGACGAGGGCGAGCCTGCCTTCGGCGGCGGCCGCATCTCCTCCAGCTACGGCGGCTCTTTCTCCGGTGATAGCACCACCAGCGGTGGCTACGATCGTCCGCCATGTCGCCGCGCCTGCTTCGAAGGAGGCAGCGGGTCATCTTGCCGTCGTGCCTCCGTGAAGCGCGAGGTGGGGTCCGGCTAGGCTTGGGGCGTCGCCAAGGGCCTGACTCCGCGGAATGCTGCAACATTACTTTTGCTTAGCTTTTTCTTTCTTTCCTGCATCAGAAAACGAAAACAGTATGGGCCCAGAGGGGTGTGTATCGAACTGTGGTTCTTTGGTTAATGCATTGTGCACGTTGTTCCCACGCCATGCTGCTTATTTTGTGCAGAGATAACTTAACCTGGCACGTTTAGGAAACCCTTTCCCTCGCGTGGTGTCGGCGTTTTTTGGAAACTGCAAAAAATTCGTTACGGGTGTACCAAAGACTTGCCGTCCACCCGAGCCTTGACTAGGCGCTTCATATCACTGTAACCGAGGGGCACGGATTTGGGAGAGGTGTGCCAGCTTCCAGGCTCGAACGAGGGTGCCTCGCAAAAAGGCAACGAGAAGAGAAACGCTCGCGAGGGCACCTGCCTAGCCCCCTCCCGAGTCATGCGAGAGAGAGAGGATAAGAACAAACCGGAGCCGGAACAAAAAGAGGCGATAAAAATTGGGGAACCAAATCGGCAACAAACGCCAAGAGCAACTCTGATTAAGGAAAAGCGAGCCAACTTCGGAAAGCAAATGAAAATCCGCGTCCGGCACCTAATTTAGTCTTCAAGTCTTCTCACCAGCGCGGAGCTAAGTGCTATTCACTAGGCGTGGGAGGGAGCCCTAGGGCCTGAGGCCAGCGCTCCTGAGACTCCGGGGCGTGTACAGCCCCAACTCATTATTACGTGAGAGTGTCACAGGCGGCGATTCTTCACAGGCACCGGGCCTTCTTCATAGGCTCTGGGCCTTTCTTCTCAGGCTCTGGGCCTTGCTTCTCAGGCTCTGGGCCTGTCTTCTCAGGCTGTGGGCCTTGCTTCTCAGGCTCTGGGCCTTGCTTCATGGATAAAAATTCCGGAGGTGTTGGATGTTCCAGGCATTCTGGATGGGTGTTCCATCCTGCGTCTCCAGGTGCGCTGCACCTGGCCTGGCGACATGAACGACCCTGAACGGGCCCTCCCACATGGGCGAAAGCTTATGCAGCCCTTCCCTAGAGAGGACCCGCCTTAGGACGAGGTCGCCTACCTCGAGCGTTCTGGAGCGGATGTTGCGGCAATGGTACCTGCACAGAGCTTGTTGGTACCTAGCTGCCCTCAAAAACTACAAAAAAAAGACACATCCTTGACATTTTGGGCCGAACGAATTTTTTTTCTGTCATACATATGACACTTCTATGATGATAATTGTGACAAAACTCGGTATCATCGTAGATGTGGTGGGCTCCTACTTCTATGACCAAAAATCATGACAGAAAATGGGCTTTTAAGTCACAGGCGGGCGGAGACGCAGCTGCATGACATTCTTTGGGCCGTCCATGACGGAAAAAACCATGGTAGAAGCGAGGGGAGGAAAATTTCGGGGAGTTCCCGGTTTGGGAGGTCGGGGGCCGAGCGATGCGCGTTTCTCTCATAAACGTATGCGCGTGTGTGCGAGGCGTTGGCTCTAACTGAACCCGAGCGAGGCGTTGGGCTCTAACTGAACCCGAGTGATTGCTGCTGCGAACTGGCGTTCATCGAACCCGGCGATCGATCGATGGTCATTAAGCCCGAACCCGATCGAGCGACTCCTTGGCTATTGCTGCTAAGCGAAGCCGATCGATGCTGCCTCTGGATGAAGCGATTGGCGTTGCGGGGGGTTGGATGAACAGTTCCCGGTAGGGGTGGATGAACAGGACCCCGTGGTGTTGCCTCTGGATGAACAGGACCCCGTGGTGTTGCCTCTGGATGAACATGACCCCGTGGTGTGATGGAGGGCTGGATGAACAGTAGACGGTGGAGGGGTGCCCGTGGAGGGGTGGATGAACAGGACCCCGTGGTGTGGAGGGCAGGATGAGCGATGAAGCGGTGGAGGGGTGCCCGTGGAGGGGTGGTTGAACAGGACCCGTGGTGTGTAGGGCTGGATGAGCGATGAGCGGTGGAGGGGTGGTTGAGCGATGGCGGTGGAGTAGCGCGCGGTGGAGGCTGGATGAACAGGAGCCCGTGGAGGCTGGAGGAGGTCGATGGTGGATGAACAGTAGCTCGTGGAGGCTGGAGGGGGTCGACGGTGGAGATGAACAGTATCCCGTGGAGTCCCGTTTTGCGGTACGCCACACCCCTCCCGATGAACAGGACCCCCGTTTCGACCGTAGCGCTCCAACACAAGTCCATTTCCTCCGTTTTGCGGTACGCCACACCCCTCCCGATCAACAGGACCCCCGTTTCGACCGTAGGAGGTCCGTTTCCTCCGTTTTGCGGTACGCCAGACCCCTCCCGATGAACAGGATCCCGTTTCAAACATGGTCGGTCGAACACAAGGCCGTTTCCTCCATTCTGCGGTACGCCAGGCCTCGTTTCCATCGCCTGTTCCATCCAAGCCCTCCCGATGAACACGACCACGCATTCCGTTGCCTCCCATGAACACGACACATTCCGTTGCCTCCCCATGAACACGACGACGACGCTGTTTCTCCGTTCCGACCCATCCATGTACACGAGCCCTCGCCGTACGTATGCGCGAGTAGGCGTTCGAGACCCCGCTCGTATGTACGCATACGTGGCCGTATTTTCTTTCTTGCACCCTGGCCGTTGTACGTACATGTACATGCTACGTGCGCGCCTCTATTATGACACATGCGCGCCTCTACATCGACCAGTATATATGTACGTACACGTTCTCGACAAGAATGACAACGCTACGTACGCTTCGACCAGGTGGGTCCTGACTGTCAGGCACTTCCTTGCCTGCGAAGATGTAGCTGGTGGGTCCCAGCAGTCAGGGGGCGAATCGTTTTTGCGGATGCACTTCCTTACGTGCAAAGATGTAGATGGTGGGTCCCGGTGATCGGGGCGGTGGGTCCCGGCAATGTCGAGGCGAATCGTTTTGGTTTTCTTTTTTTTTCCGGACGCACTTCCTTGCGTGCGAAGATGTAGCTGGTGGGTCCCAGCAGTTAGGGGGGCGAATCGTGTTTTTTTTGCCCGGACGCACTTCCTTGCGTGCGAAGGTGTTGCTGGTGGGTCCCAGCAGTCAGGGGAAATGTTTTTTCACGAAATATGGTGGCCCGTCTGGTGGGTCCATGCTGTCAGGTGGAGGAATCATTATTTTCCGCGTAATAAGGAGGCACTTCCTTGTTGTCGCCGTGGACCCAACTGTCAGCCTATCCACGTACAGTCCACGTCTGATGGAAGTCGTTCATGGACCATGTTAACCACGCCGCGCCGAGAGCACCAGGGTGGTGGACGACGGCGAGGCCTAGGAAGGGGACGACGAGGAGCCGGTGAAGACGCGACAGTGGATGCCCACGCGGAGAGGAGTATGAGGGTTCACTCGTTCGGCTGTGGTGTGAGGCTGCCGTCGCCGCAGGGCCTGGCCAGCGGTGGGAATAGTAGGGGTGGTGAGGCCTCCGCGGCAGCACATCTGGCCACGGGAAGCAGGAGCGGTGACGACCGGCGCTGCTTTGGGCGGCTGGAGTAAGAAGACTAGAGGTTGAAGAAGCACTACGGCCGTTGGATGGACATCGTACAGTCAATGGAGCTAGAATCGTGCATATTGACTAAGTTGACAAAGCCCTCCGTCCCCGTCAACTTAGTAGGCCCACAAGTCAGCCTCCCACCAAGGTGGGTCCTAGCTAGCAGGGGGGTATTCATTTTTTTGTGCGTAATAAGGAGGCACTTCCGGTAGGTCCGTGCTGACAGCAGGGGGAACATTTTTTTTCGTGAAATACGGTGGCCCGTCGGGTGGGTCCCAGCAGTCAGGAGCAAACGTTTTTTTCACGATATACTGGTGGGCGTCCGATGGGTCCCTGCTGTCAGGTGGAGGAATAATTATTTTCCGCGTAATAAGGAGGCACTTCCTTGCGGCTGCCGTGGACCCAGCTGTCAGCCTCTCCACGTACAGTATTCTTCCGATGGAATCCGGATTCGTTGACCACATTGACCACGCCACGACAGCACCACGGCGGTGGACGACGGCGAGGCCTAGGAAGGGACGACGAGGAGCCGGGAAGACGCGGCGATGGATGCCCACGCCGAGGAGTAATCTGAGGTTCACTGGTTCGGCTGCACTGCCGCCCGCAGAATAATAGGCGGTGTGGGTGAGTGGAGTGGAGGGATGGCCTGGCCAGCAGTGGGAGTAGTATGGGCGGTGAGGCCTCATGGCAAGACCCGCCACGGGAGGCAAGAGTAGGCGGCACGACCGGCGCTGGTTTGGGCGGCTGGAGCAAGAATACCATAGGTTGAAGAAGCACTACAACCGTTGGATGGACATCGTACGATCGGTCGAGCTAGAATCCTGCAGTCAACTTAGTAGGCCCACTATACTGGGTCCCAGCTAGCAGGGCGAGTATTCATTTTTTTGTGCGTAATAAGGAGGCACTTCCTTGCGTGCGAAGATATAGCTGGTGGGTCCGAGCTGTCAGCGGCGGTAACGTTTTTTTCGTGAAATACAGAGGCCGTTTCGGTGGGTGCCAGATGTCAGGTGGAGGAAATCATTATTTTGCGCGTAATAAGGAGGCATTTCCTTGTGTGCGGCCGTGGACCCAGTTGTCAGCCTCTCCACGTACGGTCCACTTCAGATGCATGTCGGTTGTTGACCACGCTGACCACGCCACGCCGAGAGCACCAGGGCGGTGGACGACGACGAGGCCTAGGAAGGGAACGACATGGAGGCAGGGAAGACTCGGCCGTTGTTTTTGTTTCCCACGTGGAGGGGAGTACGACCTGCATTTAGGTTTACCGGTTTCGCCCGCCATCGCCGGAGAATAACGGCACGTGTGGGTGAGTAGAGGATGGCTAGGCCAGCGATGGGAATGCAGTGGGGCGATGAGGCTGTCAGGCGGCAAGACAGCCTTGAGGAGGAGCGAGCAGTCCTTGGCGCTTGTTTGCGCGGCTGGAGCAGGAAGAGCAGAGCTTGAAGAAGCACGACGGCCGTTGGATGGACATCCAACAGTCACTGCTTGTGCGTCAACCTTTTTTTAGGAAAGCCTCAAATCTGTGGAAAACATCATACAACCCATCTGCCATTCTTTCTAATAATTTTCAGCCCATTTGCTCATTCTTATGGTTTTTTTTGGAGCCCATATTCTTTTTGTTAGCATTACAGCCCAAATTGTGGCCACGGTTAAAAAATTATACGAATTTTTGCATATTCGGTCAAAAGTGTCCGAACTGTTTTAATCCTGAAATTTCGACTCACATTCAAACTGATTTTAAAAATAAATTTATATCAATATAAAATCCAACAAATTCTCCACGCATAAAAATTAATGTAATTTAAAATCTTGAAATGAAAAAAAGATATTTGAAACTAATTGCCGGTTTGATGTGTTTTAAAAATGTACAACCCATTTCTCATTACTGATGGGCCATTTTCTCGGCCAGCCGAATGAAAGCTCTCCTCGTCTTGAAAGATTTGCAGCACAACAGGCCTGACAAAGCGACTTGCTTGGCAAATCACAAAAAAACTGGGGTGTGGCCGTGGACCCAGCTGTCAGCCTCTCCACCTACAGTACTCTTCCGATGGAAGTTGTTGCTTGACCACGTTGACCACACCACGCGGAGAGCACCACGGCGGTTGACGACGGCGAGGCCTAGGAAGGGGACGATGCGGCAGCGGAAGCCCGCGCACGCGGAGAGGAGTACGAGGGTTCACTGGTTCGGCTGCGGTGTGAGGCTGCCGTCGCCGCAGGGCCTGGCCAGCGGTGGGAATAGTAGGGGGCGGTGAGGCCTCCGCGGCAGCACAGCCGGCCACGGGAGGCAGGAGCATGCGGCACGACCGGCGCTGCTTTGGGCGGCTGGAGCAAGAAGACCAGAGGTTGAAGAAGCACTACGGCCGTTGGATGGACATCGTTATTTTGCACGTAATAAGGAGGCACTTCCTTGCGTGCGAAGATATAGCTGGTGGGTCCGACCTGTCAGCGGGGGGAACATTTTTTTAGTCCATTTGGTGGGCTGGGTGAAACAATGATGTAGCATCTATGCAGCCCGTATAAATCCCATTTGCATTTTTCTCGAAATCCGTGGACTTGCTGGGCTGGGTGAAAATATCATGTTGGGCTAGACGGAGAAATGTTATAAAAACATAAACACATGATTGCACGTCAGTAAAGTCTTTGCAAGCTTATGTCCGCAGTCACTAGGAGTTAACTTGCTAAGTTATATATAAACAATTATTATTATTATTTTGTAAGAACTTTCAACTTACGAAATAAAATATCATTTTAATTTGATGAGTTAATAGTACGTGGGGTATTATTACTTTTTAGGCTAGACGTGGGACAATTGAGTTGGTTCTAGGGAAAGTCTTTGGGAGAAAACTCAGTTTACATCGAAAAAGAAAGTGGGAGAAAATTCAGAGACCTGCTGGGTCCACCTGAGGAGGGGAATATGTTGGGAGGAAGGAGATTCAAAGCACGGCAGCCGAGTGAACTAGTTTTTTTTACGGACAAGTGAACTAGTTTACATACATAAGCAAATAGCCACACAAAAAAGCAATCCGGTTAATGGGTTCTTAAAAGAAATATTTCGGACAAAACAGATAATTACGACACATAGGCTAATGCATGAAACACTCAGATGATAAAGGTGCTTATAAACAGATAAAGTACAACATCTAGACCTTCCTGGCACGCTTGATCATGACGTTGCGGCTGTCCGTGTACTCGTCGGTTACGGGAAGCAAACACGCCCTCATGTCCAAGATCTGCTTGTACATGTCGTGGCATGCGTATGCGTCCTTGGCCGTGTAGGTTATGTAGGCTAGATTCAGAGGTACCTCCCACGTGTTCAGGTCGTCTTCTTTCATGTTGGCGTATCAGGGGTCGATGATGGTCTCAGCGAGGTCAACCACGGAGTCCTTCTCCTGCCCGTTGCTGATGATCTTGTATTGCTTCTGGATGTCGACAAGCTTGTTGCACCAGATGGCCAAATCGTCGCATTATTCCTTCTCTCCACCGTAGCGAAGGTGCAGTCGGCGCTGCCGATGAAACGGGCGAATGCTCAAGAACCTGGTGCAGCCATAGGACTGAGGCGAGGAAGAGCTTCACCGAGTCCGTATCGTTGGTGTACATCACATTCAACTTCGTGCAGCCATAGGACTGAACGGCGAACTCAAAGGGGAACTCCTTCACGAAGTCCATATCCAGCGAGCTCACCCTCGAGATCGCCATTGGAGTCTCTTGACGAGCACGAGTGTGTAGGCGGCGGCAGATTCGTTTCAGCTCTGAGGAACTGGATTCAACGATGGTGAGTGTGTACAGCGACAACAGTTACTACCTCCCTCGTCCGCTACACGCTGGCAGAAGATGCACCTCGTCCACACGCCGGTTCACGGCGGGTGCAGTATTAATACTGTAATAACAGGAGTTAGTGGTCACTTTACTTAAATTTAATTAGCTCTAATAGAAATTTATACTTAAAACAAGTAATGCATTATTTCGTTCTATCGGTGCCACAGGATCAACATGCACAACAATTAGAATTATTATTCTCGGGGCGCTTTACGATCGACACATTTGTCGCACTTTCACAAAGATAATACTACCAAGTTTGAACTGTTTGTTATGGTTGTTGTCCTCTGCACATCATGCCGTGTTTCCCAGCTTGCAAGATTCAGAACCAACAAATAAGATCCAAATAATAAGTACAACAAAGATGCCTACACATCTCATTGATTCCCAGCTTGCAAGATTCAGAACCAACAAATAAGATTCAAATAATAAGTACAACAAAGATGCCTACACATCTCACTCGATTCCCAGCTTGCAAGATTCGTAACCAACCCATTAGAGCCTTTTGATAAAGTGAATATCGGGATTAAATCCATCTTCGCTAGCCATGTCATACAATCGAAGAACTTGGTGAATGCTCTTGACCGTCACAACATCTGTAGTTGAGTATTCCTGTTTGCATAGCACAAACCAGGAGAGCATGATTTCACTTTAATAGTGGTCTCCTTTACTCAACCTGCAGCTCCACTTGGTTGAAGCAAGTCTGGAGTTCCATGATTCAATTCATGCGCTTTTTTCTGCAGTTCACCTGAAATGAAGCAAAGATTGCATCATTCAGCTAGCAAGAAGCACTTGCTCTCGTGAGCTGGCAGGTTCTTCTTTAGTAGTTGCACTAAAATTGAGGAACATCAAGGTTGGTTGTCCGGCTCATGTAAGGTGAAACTATAATTTTGTTATCCTTTTGTGCAGTTCCACTAAAATAAAGTGCCATTGTGGTGACAGTGATGGCTCATCTTGCAAAGGCTAATAAAATGTTGCACGAGATTACCAATGAGAACTAGACGGAGATTTTGGAAACTCCAATCACCATTTTGTGCAGTTCCACCAAAATTGAGAGATGTTGCCCACGTGACATTTTAGTTGAACTGCAGAAGACACTCATTCCAACAAAAGTGTTTTGTGCAGTTCACCAAAAGGTCACAATAGCAACAAGGTGAAATGGACATCCCTATCTGCACAAAAAGATAGAAAGTAAACAGATTCTTTGGTCAATAAGAATATCTGAAACATATACAAAATGAAAAGAAGCATCTTAATTATGTTCATGGCAATCACGCAAGGGACGGTAGAAATTTTAAAAGCGTCGGCAATGCTTCATGTTACGGAAGCATTATGATCAACAATGAGATTCCCCAAATATGGGATTACTTTAATGGTGGCATTGCTTGTTTACGGACACGATAAATCAACAGCAGCTAAAGAGTTGGTTTAAGGGCATGGGACCGTGGGGACACCGGGACACTCGGCGTAAAGGAGCAACTTACTTATCATCTTTGGGGAAACCGCAGGAGTGCCATTTGTAACACAGTTTAATTGCATCTTATCACTGGAGGCATTAGATTAACAATAACACTGGTTAGACATGCCCCTAAGGTAACAGTGTGATCGCTTCATTTTACATGCGCCCTTACATTAACAAGAGCAAAAGGTTTGTACAAGGACATGCGACAGTGGACGCATCAGCACAATCTACCTACAAGGAGGCATAAAGTGGTGATGCCGAGTTTGTTCATGCTATGTGAGGGCAGCAAACCTAATCCTGGTGACCTTGTACTATGTGAGGGCAGCAAATCTAATCCTGGAGACCTTTTACTATGTGAGGGCAGCAAATCTAATCACAGAGACCTTTTACTATGTGAGGGCAGCAAATCTAATCTTTGAGACCTTTTACTATGTGAAGGCAGCAAATCTAATCCTGAGACCTTTTACTATGTGAGGGCAGCAAATCTAATCCTGGACATACTGCATTGACTTGTCCACCAGCCGCCACTTTCTATCCTTTTTTCAACCAATAATAGATATGTTCCTTATCCAGTTTGTACTGCGTTTTCCCATTATTTCCCTCTTCAGCCAAGAGACCGGTTGGGTATCCGGTCTCTACTACTTTCACAATATTATTTCCTCTTTGAATCAAGTCCTAGATTCATGCTACAACTTTCCCCCCTTTCTTCGTTGTTTGAACAAAGCCCTAGATTGAGCATGAAGTAGCTTTACCTATAATAATACTAAAATTTAGGTAGCTTTGGAAGAGCTGATGGGAGTAGAAAAAGATGCACATGCAGACACGTGGGGAGCTGGGACAGTAGAGCAAGGCCGCTTTCGAAGAACTTATACCTGAGGGTCGCCGGGATGTCGGCGGCGGCAGGTCGGATCTGCGGACAATTCGGCAGGGAGGAAGAAGGGTCGGAGGACCTCCCGAGCCGGCGCTGAGTCAGAGAGAACGGCACGGGCAGAGGATCGGGCCCCTCCGGCAGCTGTGTGTTTCCTCCCTCGGCGGCGATGACCGCGTGAACGATGCACCTTTTAGTCCTCTACACACACCGGCCGAAGGGATCCGGCCGGATCTGTGACCAGCGGTGAGCAGAGAGAAAATGTCGCTACCGCTGTTTTGTTTATATCTCGAGAGGATGAGAGAATAAAGAGAGCAACCCTAGTAAAGCAAGCGCTCAGGCCCCTGCGTCCATATATAGTGGAGTGATTATCTTTTTTCTCTCCACAACAAGCGTTTCAATTTGTGTACGTGGCATTAAAGAAAAGAAACTCTCTATTTAAGGTGACTACTGTACGACTCCTACTTACTACTACTAGTAGTACTACAGTATTGTTCACTTGTGCTCCCCGCCCCTCCATTCATTGAACAACCCCACGGGTGAATAAACATACAGTACTTACTGTATTTATATAGAACGAACAAGCTCAAACTATTTTTGCGTAGTTAAAAGTTGAGGGAAGGGCTTTTCCCGGGCAGTACACGCGGCAGTTTTCGGGTAGGCGGTTTGACAGAGAGGCGAGGAGGGTGAGCGAGCGGGGTTGTGCGATTTGTGGCCAGCGTTCTGCTGGAAAGACTTGTGATATGACCACTCACTATAGTCATGAATTCTTGGCGCTCCGACCGGGGTGATGCGCCCCTTCCGTTTCGCGCTCTAATCTGGTGCATGACACGTCGACCCGGATGCTGGCTCTCCCACATGTCGGAGTAGTAAGAAGGAGCAAACAATGATGCGGTATATACTAGTACTATACTAGTACTACTCAGGTCAGAGGAGTGCGAACCACGCAGCCCAGTGAACCAGCAGTGCAAACCACGGTAGCCCAGTGAACCAGCAGTAGAAAACAATGTGGTGATATGGCCATAAAAAACAATGTGCTATGGTCCACACTGTAGCAAGTACAATAACACTCCTCTTTGTTTGGATCCCTGAGTTAGAGCTAGTTTGGGTTGAAATAGCCTCAAATTATCGAAACAAGAGGGGTTAGTTTGAGCTAGTTTGCTCTAACCCAGCTAAAAAAACTACCACGGTGGAGAGGTTCTAATTGGGTTAGTTATCCTCGGGCCCACTAGAAGAGAACTAAAAAAATCTCCCCTGCCCGCACCAGATCGCTCCCCCCCACCTATCACACGACTCCTCTCTGTTCCCCATAGGGTCGCTCGCCCTCTCTCTGCTCCTGCCGCCCTCTCCTTCCGGCCTCCGCCGCCCTACTCCGGCTGCCCTCTCCCTCCGGCCTTCGAAGGTCGCCCCGCTCCCCTTCATCAGTCGTTTTTCTCCCTCTTTCGTGCGCGGCGGCGGCGCATCTACCAGGGAGGTCACGAGAGGGGTGACTTTGTTCGTTCCTTCTCTGTCTCACGGCCATATCAGTGATCTTGCTTGCTCTAGCACTAATTCTGATTTGGAAAAGTAGATCCTGATCAAACATAGTATAGATTTGTGGTGCACGCATGGAATTGTTTGATGCTGCTTGAGGAGGTAATAAATCTTTCTAGAGGCCCAAAGATTCAGGTCACCTTTCTAGGTATTTCAATTTCAGGCTTGCATTGTTTCTAGAGGCCCAAAGATTCAGTTCACCTTTCTAGGTATTTTAGTTACAGGCTTGCATTATTTCTAGAGGCCCAAAGATTAAGTTCCCAGTCGGCGGCAAGCGGCCCTGCTACCCATGTCGGTGTGGACCTCAACTCGCAAGGGCCGGCGTCGGAGGGGTTCCCGGGGCTTGGACTCTACAGAGCCTTCCTCCAGAGCGACAATGGAGAGCTCCTCCCTTGGTGCGTGAGGGGCTCCGGGCTCCCTCCCTATCGTGAATTACTTCCGTGATGAGTTATCTCATTCTTTGTTTCATGAAGTGTTTTTTTATTTTGTCAAGCTTGATTGACGACTTGTATGTTTAAGTGGGATATCTCATTTGTATGGACAAAGTAAAAATTATCATGTTTTGCATGCTTGATTTGTATAGATGGTTCGTTTATGTCAACTGTGAGCGGGAGGAGGCCACAGAAGAGCCGGCCACACCAAGAGGGTGCTTGGATCCAAGGGACATATTTTAGTCTGACTAAAAATAGTCTCTTTAAGAGGCTAAAAGTTCCAAGCACCCCTGACTAAAGAGGGGCTAAAACTAGGATTGAGACTAAAAAAATTTAGTCAGGGGTACCCCTACTAAAATGTGGATTAGTCATCTCTCTCCTCATTTAATTCCTCTCCTTTAACACAGGCGAGTTCTGGATTGGAGGGTTTGGAGGATAATAAATGCTCATTAACTTGATTTTAGTCTCTTTAGTATTTGGATCCAAGCATGGGTGAGGCTAGCAAGTTTTAGTCTCACTACTTTTAGTCACGAAACTAAAACGTATCCAAGCACCCTCCAAATCTGGCAGGAAATAGGGTCCAAAGTAGTCAAATGATTGAGATAGAGCATTCATTGTCAATCTAACCCTGCCATCCATACACCTCTTTGGTTTAGAGTTAGTTCAGGGTTAGAATCTAACACTAACCTCTAACTGAGTTAGAGTTCTCCTCGTCTCGGTTCATCGCCATCATACTTTCCCCATTCCTGTGTTTTCAGTATCCTGCGAATCAAAGAGGCCTTTTTTTTGCCGGAAAAATCAAAGAGGCCCTTAGACTGGTTTCGGTCCGGTCATTTTTTATAAACGTGTTATGTCCAAAATTTAATGAACGTGCTCCGGTTTCCACGAAAATAATCCGGTTTCATGTAGTAATTCATTCATTTATTTATTCTTCTGCGGGGGGTTTGCATGAAATTCATGAGGTCTGAAATGTAAAGTACTCCGGCATATGCTCCGAGTCGTGCATGCACTACGACCCAGATGCTCTATGCCCCACATGTCGGCGAATGGGAGCACGTGGAAATAGCCTAGGAGTACATATAGGAGGATAAATGCGTGAAATAATATGTACTGTGAAGCGTAGCCGTGATTCGAAAAGGAGACCTAAAGTGATGACAGCTATAGGTCGCACGCACCCAACTAATGGTACTAGACATACGACTAATTTTTCCCTCAAAAAAGAAAAAAAAGAGGCACGAGTGCTCAGTACTCCTATTCTAAACTCGGCCGACGCCCGGTGGGCGGGGTGGGTTTGCTCAACTGCGGACCCACCTCACAGTGAAAATGTTACGACTGGAATAAAAATGCCATATGCTCCCTCCTTTCATAAATATAAGCCTTTTTAGATACTATTTCAAATGGAATACAACATACAGATGTATGTAGACATATTTTAGAGTGTAGATTCACTCATTTTGCTCCGTATGTAGTAGTCACTTACTGGAATCTTTAGAAAGACTTATATTTGGGAATGAACGGAGTACTATACTACTAAAACATTAAGGCCACGAGGCGATGCCGTGCTGGTTACAGGAGGCAAGAAGAAGAGATGCATCCATCGACGACGTCCACCTCCTCGACTCAGGGCGCCGGCCCACCGAACAGCGCCTAACTAGTAGCGGCTTTCGTGGCTAGGTCGACGTGCTTCTGAACAATGGCGTCCAAAGATTCCAGCCGCTGGAAGAAGGCCAACGTCTTTCTATCCTCGCTTGCCTTGTAGTGGCCTATGTAGACGATTTCCTCGTAGACGTGGATGTGCAGGTCGACGGTTTCTTGCATGGCGAGGCGTTGCGCGGCGAGCGCGGCCTCGAGGTGCACATTCTTCGTCGCGACCTCCGACACCTGCAGGGCCATCAGGGCTTGAAAGAGTTCGTCACCACGGAGGCTGATGAGGGTGGTAGGCAATGAGGAGCCTGGGCGCACGGGCTAGAGCAGTACGGCAAGGTTGTTCGCGCGCTTCTTGACTGCGGTGAACTTGCGGATGGAGTTGACCATCATGTCATCCATGAGAGAGGCGAAGCCGGCGTCAGCGAGGGCTACGATGCCTACGGTCGCCAGCACCATCTGGAAAGGCTGCGCGGTGCAGGGCCGCAGGCCGGCGCCTTGGATGATTTGGCACAGCCGACCGCTGCCACAGACATCGTGATCCATAGGTGCTTGTGGCTTCGGTCACTTGGTCTTGGATTGGAGTGGCGGTGTTGGGCGAGACTTGGGAGTCGCTGGATTGGAGTGGTGGGGCGCCTTTATTATATGAGAGTCCAAACTCTGTTGCTTCACATCGTGCTGGCTCTATTCTGCTTCTCCAATTAATTCCCTCTACATGTAATTAAGGATGCATCATTGACCGTTCAACGTCTCGGGAACCGCTACCCTCTCCCTCCTTGGCATTGAAGCACCTATGGACCCGTCGACTATGAGGTGCCTATGGTGACTTCGTAAATTTCAAGATGATAGTGCCGTGCGTGTGTGCGTTCATAGGGGTGAGTGTATGCGCGTGTATATGAGCGCTTGCGTTTGTACTGTGTAAAAAAACGTAAATGCGTGTCAAAAAGAGACTAGTCAGTATACTCAATATTGTGCACCTCGGAGAGGAAAACGATAGAACTAGTACGTACGAGTATTTATTTACGGTGCAGATTCACTCATTTTGCTCCATATGTACTCCGTCTCGGTGTAGTCTAGTCACTTGTTGAAATCTCTAGAAGGGAAAATACTCCTTTCTAGTTTACAGGGCTATACTAGCAAGTAGTTATGCGTACTAGTACAATAGTGGGCTCACATAGCAATTTTGTCTCATGCAAGAGCTGGCTATATGCGTGCTCAATGTTACGCGAATCGCAGCGTTCGGTTTGCGCTTGGCTCTTCGCCTCTTCGAGAAGACGAACAATGATGTTACTACTACTGCTTCTACAGTGTCGAATCCACTGCTGCATGTCCGTCCACCGCGAGTGGGACGGATAGCTTGTTGTAGAAGTACTACTAAGTAAAAGCATGTCCTTGTTTGCGAGCAACCGCGCGCATGGGTGAGGGGGAAGGCGTGTAGTAAAATCAAGCTTCTCCTCGTTGTACGCGTTGACGTGACACATCATAGCACTAGCCCCACATGCTTGCCTCTAAACTTGGCTGAAAGACCCGCAATGTACAATATATTTGTTGCAACCTCTAACATTTACCCACCACAAATTAAAATATATGTGGCCGTATGCATCATTCTGATGCAGAGCCCGGGGAGTCCCCCCTTTTCGAAGAAAAAAATTAAAATATATATTCCTGTCTTGACCAGATGAGCGTGCAAACTACAATCACCAGGGTGTCAGGTAGGGCCAGAAGACTATTTTAATTTTTTTTAAACTTCGAGATGGCCACATAGCATGGAGCCGACCCCAACGATTTTAAGCTTACAGGCACGGTACACGCTATCCTAGACTACTCTACACATGAAACTGCCACACGAGCATCCGGCTGCGCTTGGCTCTTCGCATCTTCGAAGTCGAACAATGATGGAGTACTATCAAGACCGGAGGAGTACTACAGTATGCTTCTAGCCATCTGACACCGATTGAACTGTTGCATGTCCACCGCGTGCGGGAGGGAGAGCGTGTAGCAAAAGCTTCTCCTAGTCTTGCCAGCCACCAAGCTCATGGGCGAGGGAGGGAGGCTCCTGCCTTTGCATGTATGACAGGTGGGCCCGACAGGTGTGTGGCCAACCTGTCATACAGCCAAAGGCAGGTGCAGTTAAGTCGGCGAGGGAGAGGATAATCAAACTTCTCGTTGATGTACGAGTTGACGCGACACATCAAAGCACTGCACTCGATATATTTCAATAATTTGCGTTTACCGATGCATTAATTACAACGCACGCATGCATGTCGTGACTCTCCTTTTGATACTTGCATGTGTTGATTTAATGCACCTTGAAGTAGTATAAAATATGTGACGGTAAAGCTTTGTAATACCCCGGCCCAAGTCGAGAGATGGTTGTGCACGAGGAGGGCGAGATCATGCAGACCGAACAGGACCCGACGATGGAGATCTCTAAGGTCTCGATGGACCTCACCGTGCTCCACTGCCCCTTGTGCCTCCGCCCCTTGATGCCTCCAGTGTATGAGGTTCGAATACACCTCGTCCGTTCGGCTGATTGAGCAAGGTGCAGGTTTCTTGATTGATGTGTTGTTCGATTGATTTCTGCAGTGCAAGGGAGGGCACCTGGCCTGCGCCAGTTTGCCGCGTCGAGCGCCCCGGGAACCAGCGGCAGTGCCAGAAGTGCGAGTGCGGCGGTGGCTTCGACATGCGGAACACGGCGGTGGACTCCGTCCTTTCGTCGGTGAGGGTGGAGTGCCCGCACGAAAGCTGTGGGCTCTACGTCACTTACCACAAGCTCGCCGATCACCAGAGCGTGTGTCCGCTCGAGCCCTGCAAATGCCCCGTGCCCGTCTGCGGCTACGAAGGCCCGCCGCCAGCGCTCTACCACCACATCAGCACCGCGCATCCCATGCCCGTGCACAGGATCCAAGATGCTGGCAAGGTGCTCCAGCTGCAAGTGCCACTTTGTTGGAGCCACGGCTCTTGCTGTTCATGGAGGAGGACTGCCGCATGTTTTTCTTGGTCGGCGGCGTGCTCGACATCGGGCGCGCCCTATCGTCGTGTCGATTAAATGCTCGCATCGAGGCGGGCGTCCCCACTGCCGCACTACGTGGCCAAGCTGTGGGTGAACGGCCCGCCGGGGGAGCCCAAAGGCACGACCGACGCCGTCAAGGTGGAAATGGAGGTGACAAGCAGCAAGGATCCTGGCGACGTCGACGTGCAGGAGCTGACCTTCTTGAAAGTTCCACCCAAGCTGCTGGCCGGGGCTAAGCTTGTGTCCCTCCACATTCAGATTGACAAGCTCACGTCCTAAATTTTTCTATAGTGCCTTCTGTCTATCTTAGTAATATGCTAATATCGGGATTACCTTGGTCTACTTTAGCTTAAGATATGGTGGGTTTTGGTGGCGATAAAAAATTATGTTTATCAATGCATTAATTGCAATGCATGCATGCATAAAGTACAAGCATTGGTCAATTTTCTCTTAATACTTGCATGCAATGATTTAATGCACCTTGGAATCTGAACATGTGTTGGGGAACAACCAAATTGAGCCTTATAAAATGGAAGAACTAAAATTTTGAGATAAGCCCTATAAAACCGGAAAGGAGAGAGTAGAAAAAGAAGTACTCCATCCGGGAATAGTGCCGCACTTCGAAAATTGAACTGTCAATAAATTTTGAGCTTGTGTCTCGTCACATTCCAAATTACTCCACACTATATTAAATTGCAAACCTGTTCACACCGATCACAACCTAAATGGTTTCCCACTTAGGAGCGTATTAGTACTCGGTTATAAATACTAGTATGCCAAGATGACCGTGCATTCCTCGTCAACTCCTCATCCACAAAAACAAACAAGCCATTCAGCATCCTTCCCTTGCGTCTGCCATGGCCAGCGTGAGTTCTGGGTCGAGAGATTGCCACCAGGGAGAGGCGAGGATGGAAGTGGAAGCACAAGAGATGTCCCGCCTCACTGCAAGAGAAGCCGACATGTCCCGCCGCGCGGAAGTAGCAGCATAGAGGTCCCGCCGCGCCGCTGAAGCAGCACGGAGGTCCCGCCGCATCGTCGATGCAGCAGACTAGTCCGGCCGCGCCGCGGAAGCAGCAGAGATGTCCCGCCGCGCCACGAATGCGGCAGAGATGTCCCGCCGCACTGCGGCGGCATGGGAAAATTTCTCGCGTGCAGGCAACGACTGTTATAGGCGCATGCATGCGATCGTCCATGGCCTGATGGATCAGATCTCCCATTTTGTGAGGTTGCAGGACGACATGAAAGCCTCGTTTGAACAGGCTATCGGCGCGCTAAGGGAGGGCAATGAGAGGCTCCAGGCCGAGCGCGACCTGCTGAGGGAGAAGATCGTCCGAAGTGCAGACCAGCAGGAGGAGACCAGTGCCTTGTTGAAGAGGACCAGCGTCATCGTCAAGAAACTTATGGACGAGAATGACATGCTCCGCAATGAGCACCAAAGGCTGGTGGAGTAATCCGTGGATGTTCTCAAGCAGCGTCTTGAGGACACGAAAGAGCTCATCGCCGCTCGCCGCGGAGACTAGTTCCATGACCTGCGACAACACATCAAGAGAGTAGAGATCAGCAGCCGGATCCTTGTCTTCCTTCTTCTTTTGCCCTTGTGTATTTGAGCGTAGCCGCATGTGGCTTTTTTAGTTATCTTTCTAATTATGTAAGACAATTAATCGTCCTTATCTTTCTGTGGAAGATCAATGTTGCAAGGCTGGGATGAAGAAAACTCTTGCTGTGGCGACCCTGGCGTTGCTGTTCTTCTAGTTGCTGTTGGGCTTCCTTCAGTTTCCTGGTTTCTTTTGATGTAATAATCGGTTTAGGATGTGGATTGTGTCCTCGGTTGTAATGTTGGGTTCTAGCACGGATATTTGGCCTTTGTTGGCCTCTTGGGATGTTGCGATTTCAATCTGGTAGCTTTTAGTCCTTCGTGTTAGGCTGGAGTTGTGCTGAACTTCTTGTGAATTGTGGTGGTTTTCAGTAATGAAAATTGGAAGGGACAAGCGCTTCTTTGATCAAAAAAAATTAATCGTCCTTGTATATTCATCAGTCTCGCTATAAGTCGTAGTAGATGCTATATAGGTCCGTCGGATCTTACATCAAGATCCGTGCTTTCAGATTTTCTTTTTTCTCTCTTAAATCTCAGTCGAGTGAGACATAGCCACGCCATTAAACTGAGGCTCGGGCGCCATTAATGGAGACCTTGGGAGAGAGGTGGACGGCAGATGGAGGTCAAAGGGCTCTCCTCCCGATAAGCACGCGCAGGGGTCTGATAGCGCGCCTCTCGTACTACTCAAATAGCTACCCTGCACGGCGCGACACCTCCTAGCTAATAAAAAATGGGGACGCTTGGCGGCACATAAATGGTACTAGTAAGTAGAACGCCCACGGTTTCAACAATACTTGTGTTTCCGATTGTAACGTGACAGCACTTGTTCCAAAATGACTTTGTTGATCGTTAATGTGTGCGCCTTCGCAAATCGGACTGCAAATTTACCACAACATGTTGGTGCCATGTCATGGAACCAAGCCAAGTTTCATTATTTTCATGCATGTTTTGGATTTACAGGAATTAAAAAACTAAGTTTCTCAATGTTTCCAACCCAGCCACGACGCCCAGAATTTTAAATTTCATTCCCATTTCTTGCATGTAACCTAGAAATTTACCTGAGGACACACATGTGATTTTTCAACCAACTTTGGTGCACTGGAACATGTGCTTGTATTTCAAATTTGAATTATGCACACAAAGCTGACATGTTCCCTCCCAGAACCACGAGCCTTCTTAAGAGAAGCTCCGATTTGCAAGAAGCTTATACCAAAAAAAATTCCTATTCGGCCAATTTTTTTTACCACGGCATGGTACTACCATCACATGACACCATGCCAAGTTTCATGATTTCAAAACCAAGTGTCTCAATGTTCTCGACCGAGCCACGATGCCCAGATGTTTGAATTTGATTCTCATTTTTTGCATGGGACCTAGAAATTCACCCGAGGACACAAATGTGATTTTTCAACCAACTTTGGTGCACGGGAGCATGTGCTTGTAGTTCAAATTTGAATTATGCACATTAAATGACCAAAACTCAATTAATGTGTAAATAAGGCCAAAAGAAGCCGAATAATTCCAAAATTTAACAGGCACTCATGTAGTTCTATGTTGCCTTTGTAAATAAACTCAAGGGGACAACGATATCGTTTCAAGCACTCAAAGGTGGCACGTTCCGTCTCAGAACCACGAGCCTTCTTGGGAGAAGCTTGGGTTTGCAAGAAGCTTATACCAAAATCTGTTCCTATTCGGCTAATTTTTTACCACAACATGGTAGTACCATGACATGACATCCATGCCAAGTTTCATGATTTTTAGACGTGTTTTGGATTTACAAGAATTTTAAAACCAAGTTTCTCAATGTTCTCGGCCGAGCCACGATGCCCAGATGTTTGAATTTGATTCTCATTTCTTGCATGGGACCTAGAAACTCACCCGAGGACACAAATGTGATTTTTCAACCAACTTTGGTGCACGAGAGCATGTGCTTGTAGTTCAAATTTGACTTATGCACAATAAATGACCAGAAACTCAATTAATGTATAAAAAACGACAAACGAACCCGGAATAATTCCAAAATTTAACAGGGCACTAATGTAGTTCTATGTTGCCTTTGTTAAGAAACTCAAAGGGGGGTAGCGTATATCGCTTCACACTCAAAGGTGGCACGTTCCCTCTTAGAACCACGAGCTTCCAAATCGGCCCAATTTTTTACCACAACATGTTAGTGACATGACATGACACCATGCCAAGTTTCACGATTTCCAGGCGAGTTTTGGATTTACATAAATTTAAAATCAAAGTTTCTCGATGTTCTCAGCCGAGTCATGACGCCCAGATGTTGAATTTCATTCTCATTTCTTCCATGGGACCTAGAAATTCAATCAAGGACACACATGTGATTTTTCAACCCACTTTGGTGCACCGGAGCATGTGCATGCAATTCATATTTAGATTATGCACATTAAAAGTCCAGAAACTCAATTAATGTATAAAAAGGCCAAATGAACCCGAAATAATTCCAAAATTTAACAGGGCACTCATATAGTTCTATGTTTCCTCTGTAAATGAAATCAGGGGGGAGGCAGCGTATATCGTTTCGCACACAAAGGTGACACGTTCCCTCTCGGAACCACAAGGCTTGTTGAGAGAATCTCCGGTTTTGCAAGAGGCTTATACGAAAACTTGTCCCAATTCAGCCAAAATTATACGTATGAAAACAGGGTTTAGATTATCCCAAACATCTCGCTACCTAGATCAATAATGTACTATGATTTGAATTCAACATAAAATGGATACAAATATTTGAATTGGAGAGCGTATGGTACATGTAGTTCATAGTGAAATATGATTACTGCTATATGTATGTTTTTTGTTATCAAGATAATATTTAAATTATTGTATAACTTGACAATAATCGTATTCAAATAAGGAAAATTGATTCAAATTTAGTCCGTATGGTAGACGACAATATATATGTTCACATGGTGGAGTAAAAAGTTCATATATGATGGAAGATCAAAATGTACGACTACATCAATTATAAACCGCAAGGTCACCTAACGATATATTCGAATTCAACATAACGTGGATTCAAAAATTGAAATTCGAGATCATGGTATCTGTAATCATATAAAAAGGGACATTACTCTTTCTTTGGTGGGAATTGATTTGTTTTTTGTTCTTGTTGAGGGAAGTGCGAATCGATTTGGTACTGTGCAGGGTAATCTTGTTCTCCCGATTTTTTTTACATTTTTATTGTAGTTATTTCAATGGCATCTATAGCAATATAGTAAAAGGGGACATGACTCTCTTGTGTCTTGTATGAATTGTTTTTTTTACACCTTAAGTTTGTTCTGCCGAACAAGGAATCTGCACCTTGTTATCCCGAAATTTTCAAGCTCGAGTATCTTTTGTCTCACCTGCTTTGAAACTCCCGCTTCTTCAACCCGCGCCGCGCCTTGTTATCCTGAAATTTGGACGCGCGCGAGAACTCCCTCCTCATCTGAAATCGCTCCCGCAGCCCAGACACGCGAAATCCCCCTTCTACCCCTCAGCCAGAAATGAAGCTCCACGTCGCGGTGTCAAAAGCGGTGAGGGTATGCTGGTAACTTACCCTACATTTAAGACAAGCGCGTCCCTAAGCTTGGCTCCCCCTCCCCCTTCGCCCCCCCAGTCGGGCACCGAGGGCGCCCAAACCCGCGGAACCCCACGCTCCTCCGTCGGCCTCCCGACCGCCGCCCAGCCGGAGACTCTTCCCCGACTACGTCGTCCACTGCAACAGCTCGCCGTCCCTCATCCACCGCACCGGACGAGGATCCGTTGTCGATCTCGTCGTCCCGCCGGATCAGCCGCCCCGTCCTCCACCTCCAAGGAGCTGCCTCAACGTTCGCCTCTTCTATCGTGCCACCTCAATCCCCACAGCGTCGTCTTGACCTGCCCCACCGGAACCGCAACACCCTCACCAATTCCTCTGATGAAGCCAAGGCCAACTCGGCGCAACCAAGGAGGTTCTGCACTCACCGCTGCATTTTATCTTTTATTCGATCTCACGGGGCTGCCGGTGCTCGATACCGAGCAGACATGGCATGTCTCCATCGACGGCGCCGTTGCCGGCCACATCATCCACGGTGTCTCTCCCCCATGTCGTTGCTTCCTCGGCGGCGACTTCCACAACAGCACTAGCTGCAGCTGTTCCGGCTCTCGCTCGCGCTCTGTTCTTCTTGCTGTCGGTCGCGCTGCTGCACTGCTCTTGCTTTCGTTCGTGCCGCTGCTCTGCTCTTGCTCTCGCTTACGCTGCTGCTGCTGCAAGACCTCCGGCAGCTACAGGAGTTGCTGCTTTAGCACTCGCCATGGTGCTCTTTGCACGACTTGCTCTCTCGCTAGTGCGTTCCTTGCTCGGCGTCGCTGATTTAGATCACTTCTTCTCTGCTACTAGTGCTCGAACGCCCTAAACATCTATTGCAATGCTCTGTTACTAGTTCAATCAGTTTCGACAGTAAAATTTAGTTTCGACTGTGAAGTTCATTTTCTTCAGTTAAGTTCAAGTGAACAGTACTTACAACATCTGTCAGAGCGGCCATGGCGCGGCTGATGCGTTTTACATCTAGCACTTTATGGTGATGTCTTTTACATCATCTATTGCAGATGATATTAGGGTCCAACTTCGGATTAACGTTGTCTGTCTTGTCATGTTTCAGCCTCGTCGCTGTACACCTTAGCGGAGCTGCTCCACGACGGAACCGTCCATCATAGTGGAGCAGTACCCTCGGCGCCGTTTCCAGAGGCCTCGGATCTTCTTCCCCGCCTCAGACAGTCACACCAGCATCATCACCATCCTCCACGTCCAACCCAATGATGCTGAGGTCCACAAGGCTATGCCAAAGAGGCTGTAAACTCGTTGCATCACTTTGTTTCTCCATTCCTCTGTTCTTCCAATTCATGTGAGCCAAACACACAGGTTGACTGAAATCCTATGTTTCCAAATGCTCCGTTTTGCACGTGCATTCCTATCCTATTCCTGTGTATTTCCTGTCCCTGCGTTTATAGAATCCTCCAATTCTAAGGAGCCCTTACAGATTTACTTCATTTTCAGATAGGCGTCAAAGAAAACTCATGTCATTATGTCCTGCTTCCTGCCGTGCCGTCATCCACCCCACCTGAGGTGCACCATCGACAGAAGCGTTCACTGCAGCAGAGATCCCCCCTGCAGACTTCCTTTCGCCGCCTCAGATCATCTTCCCCATTGCCGGCAGCCACACCAACCGCATTACCATCACCGACTGAGCAGATGAACCTGAGGACTACATAGTTCCGGAAGAGAGGTCGCAGTCTTTCGTGTTTGCTTATGTTATACATCGGTTATTATTACCTGCTACTTTATCGTTCAATCTTGAGTTTTGAATTGCCCATGGGTCTCATATCGAGCCAAAGAATCTAATAGTATCTGTCTACTATCTGGTTCATCTGGGGTCTTCTATGTGGTTCATGTTGGGTGGGAAACAACCAATAGGTGATCCATTGTCTATCTTTTTAAACTGAAGCTATAATCTACCTGGTATCATTAGTTTTGGATCCATCCACTCGTTTGCTACCATCAGTCTTGATTTTTGCATGCACCCCTTAGGCCTTACAAAATCTAACTATCTTTTTCTTATGCATGTCAGATATTGTACACAATCATACTGAACATGTAGAGAAAAGAGAAGACCGTTGCGTGCGAATATAATGTCATGCAGACGCCGCTCCATCATGGGCGAAGTGCCCCCCCCCCCTCCTGCATTTCCAGATTGTATTCCAGAGGAAGATAACTGTTCAGATGGAGATTCAGAAGGAGCCGACCACGCCTGTTTACCACCTGAGGTGTAACGCCCCGGATCCGATGCGCCAGGTGTCCGCTAGTTATTCGCCGTCGTTGCCATGTCATTTGCTTGCGTGTTGCATTTTGCCATGTCATCATCTGCATTTCATATCATGTCATCATGTGCATTTCATTTTTGCATACGTGTTCGTCTCATGCATCCGAGCATTTTCCCCGTTGTCCGTTTTGCAATCCGGCACTCCTATGTCTCCCGGCGCCCTCTTTTACCTCTTTTCGTGTGTGGGTGTTAAACTTTCTTGGAATGGAATGAGGTTTGTCAAGCGGCCTTGGTATAGCACCGGTAGACCGCCTGCCAAGTTTCGTCGCATTCGGAGTCCGTTTGACTGCCCAACCGTTAAACATATAGCGGTACAGCTCTCGGTACCTTCGTCGGACGTTTCGGTCTCCGAAACTGCCGCCGGGCTGCAACTTCTCTTCTCTCCTCTCAGCCCACTTAAACCTCCCCTCCGACCGGAACCATCGGATCGCGATCGGAGGCTCCGAAACGCTCGAGAACCCCCTCAAACCCTAGCCCCTGCTATATATGGACCCCCTCTAGTCCATTTTGGGTGCCCCTAGCCTTCCCCTACCCTCAGCCGCCGCATCCCCCTCGAAAACCGCGCCACCAGCCAGATCCATCCACCTTCTCCTCGTTTTCCGGCGAGCCCCAACCCTCCACCGCCAAGTGGCGCGTCCCCACTGGCCGCGCCGCCGCCAGCCGCCGAAGCCAGCCTCTCCCAGGCCTCCACGCGTCCTCCCCACGCCTCCCAACCGCCAGGCCCGCCAGCCAGAGCCCACCCGGGCTCGGGCCGGGCCCGCCCGCCTCCGCGCTGCGCCCGGCCTCCCGCTCAGCCAGCGCCCAGCGCCGCCCGGTCGTCACCCGGCCTCGCCGCTTTCGCCCATCGCCGGCCGGAGCCTCGCCGCCGCCCGCCAGGTCGCCGCCCTTCTCTCCTTCGTTTCCCCCTCTCGCCGCGACCCTCACCCCCCTCCTCTCTCTGCCATGACAGCAGCGCCGCCACCGCCGCGGGTCCCTCCGGCCGGATCTGGTCGGGGGATGCCCGGATCCGCCGGCCTCGTCCTCCGGCGACCTCCCCTGCTCATCTCCAGCGTGTTCTTCCGGCGATCCTCGTGCCACGCGCCCGGATCCAAAACTGAGAAACCCTAAGGTTGACCTCAAAAATCTGCAGTCCTGATATTTTCATCTCATGTGCCCATGTTCATCATGCCATAAATCTCTGCATATTGCTCCGTTTTGTGCGTGTAATATGTCAAATTATTCGCCTCAACTAGTAAATCATTTCATCTCAGTTCATCATTTTCATTTGAGCTCATCTTGGTGCCCGAAATGCTGTTGGAAGAGGGCTATGTGATGTTAGTTTCAGATTCTTATCAGAACATGCACTTTTGTCATTTTTGACATGATTGATGTGTGCACCCTATGAACTTGAGCCCTACATGTGTTTTGTAATATGCCATGCCATCTTTACAGGGGTGTATGCCATGTATTTTTGTGATCTCTGTGGTGACTAGCACAAGCATGCAAACTAGGCTTCATGATGTTGCCGATTTCAGCTGCTCTTGATATTTTTATGCCATGTAAACTTGATGCTACCGAGAGATCCATGCTTATTTTGAGTTACTTCAGTAAGGATGTTTTGAAGATATTGTTATTCTCTATCCATCCATGCCTTTTTTTGCAATTATGGAGTGCCATAGCTTGAGTCAATCAAGCTCTACTTTTGCTATAAAATGTTCATGGCAGATTGTTAACATGTTCAGCAATTTTGCGTAGCTTGTTGTTGATCCGTGCATACTATGTTGTTGTTCTTGACATGTCTAGCTTCTATGCCATGTCTAGTTTCTGGGTGTATACTTAGTTTGTCGTGCAATACCTCGTAGTGAGTGCATCAAGCTCGTAAACATGCCTACTTATTGTTGTTCCTGCCATGTATGAATCTGTAATATAACTTGCTATGTTTACATGGGTGCCATCATATCTTCTGATCCATTTTGGCTCATGGTCAGTAAAGAACTTTTGTTCTATGCATTTAGTATATTAATTCCATGCCTTTTTTTGCCATGATAAGTTCATGTAGCATGTTGTTTGATAGCTCTAAACATTGCAACCGGATGTTATTTCTGCAAAGTCAAACTGTTATTATTTGCAATCTTGCCATGTGCGTTTGGGCATGTTCTAGTGATTTCTGGAGATAGCTCAGTGTTCATGTTTTGTCATGCTTTACCTGTACATCATGCCCATGCCTTTTGTTTTCACGTTGAGATGCTGTAGCATGTTGTTTTGGTGCTTGCAATATGCCTAGTTGTTGTTTTGGACAGATTGTTGTTATGTCTTGTAGAGTGTATGTGTTGCACCGTTGCTCCGTTTTGAGTGTGCTCTATATGAAACTTGCTTGATTTTGCATGTAGTTTCATATTATCATGTTGCATCCTTGTTTTGAGGTGTTTGCTTGATGTTTGTATGCATTTGGCATCAATGCCATGTTTAACTTGTTTTGCTCATATTTTCTAGGCCGTAGCTCCGAACCTAATGAACTTTATATGTAACTTGACTAGAATTTCGTGTAGATCATCGTGGTGCATCTTAACTTGCTGTTTAACAAATTGAACATAAGGTTTATTCAGATCTGGACCAATTTCGAAATTTGCATATGAGGACTTACCGGAATTGTTTTATGTTGTTTCCGGCCTCATTTAAACTTGCCTTGATGTGTTGCTCTTGTTTGCATCATCTCTTGCCATGAGTAGCTTCATGTAGCCTTTGTCATGCATCATGCTTGTTGTGCATCATCTCTTTTTCATGGTGGTGTGTTTACTTTGTTGTGTGCTTCTTCTTGTTAGTTCCTGTTTCATTGCAATCGTGAGGATTCGTTCGTCTACGCTTGGTTCGTCTTCGTGGCTTCATCTTCTTCATGGGCTCGTTCTTCTTCCTTGCAGGATTTCAGGCAAGATGACCGTCACCTTGGATCTCATTACTATCATTGCTATGCTAGTTGCTTCGTTCTTCCGCTATGCTGCGCTACCTATCACTTGCTGCTCAAGCCTCCCAAATTGCCATGAACCTCTAACCTTTGATACCCTTCCTAGCAAACCATTGTTTGGCTATGTTACCGCTTTGCTCAACCCCTCTTATAGCGTTGCTAGTTGCAGGTGAAGTTGAAGATTGCTTCATGGTGGACAGGATTTTGGTTGGGATATCACAATATCTCTTATATTATTAAGGCATCTATATACTTGGTAAAGGGTGGAAGGCTCGGCCTTATGCCTGGTGTTTTGTTCCACTCTTGCCGCCCTAGTTTCCGTCATATCGGTATTATGTTCCCGGATTTTGCGTCCCTAACGCGGTCGGGTGATTTATGGGACCCCTTGACAGTTCGCTTTGAATAAGACTCCTCTAGCAAGGCCCAACATTGGTTTTACCATTTGCCTCACCACCACCTACTTTCCCTTGGGAGTAATTAACCCAAGGGTCATCTTTATTCAGCCCCCCCCGGGCCAATGCTTGTCTAAGTGTTGGTCCAAACTAGAGCGCTTTGCAGCGCCCCCTCAAGGAAACTTGGGGTCTGGTTTTAGTTGTACGGACTGCTCATCCGGTCGTGGCTTTGAGACGAGATACTGGCTGCTACTATCGAGTGTCGGCACGCCGGAGGTTTTGCTGGTCTTGTTTTATTACTATCGAAATGTCTTGTAGCCGGATTCCGAGACTGATCGGGTCTTCCGGGGAGAAGGAATATCCTTCGTTGATCGCGAGAGCTTATCATGGGCTAAGTTGGGACACCTGCAGGTATAAACTTTCAAAAGCCGTGCCGCGGTTATGTGGCAGATGGGAATTTGTTAATATCCGGTTGTAGATAACTTGACACCAGATCCGAACTAAAACGCATCAACCGCTGCGTGTGTAGCCGTGATGGTCTCTTCTCGTGAGTCCGGAAGTGAACACGGTTTACGGGTTATGTCCGGCGTAAGTAGGAGTTCAGGATCACTTCTTGATCATTACTAGTTGACGACCGTTCCTTTGTTTCTCTTCTCGCTCTCATTTGCGTATGTTAGCCACCATATCATGCTTAGTCGCTGCTGCAACCTCACCACTTTACCCCTTCCTTTCCCATTAAGCTTTGCTAGTCTTTATACCCATGGTAATGGGATTGCTGAGTCCTCGTGGCTCACATATTACTACAACACCAGTTGCAGGTACAGGTTATGCGATGCTCATGACGCGAGAGCGATGTTTGCTTGTTTTGGAGTTCTTCTTCTGCTTCTTCGATCAGGGGATAGGTTCCAGGTCGGCAGCCTGGGCTAGCAGGGTGGATGTCGTTTGAGCTTCTGTTTATGTTTCATCTGTAGTTGGATGTTGATCTTGTATGTTGTATTGTTGTATTCATGTGACATTGTATGTATTGGATGTATCCCCACTATTATGTAATGTTGATGTAATGATATCCACCTTGCAAAAGCGTTCCAATATGCGGGTCTATCCTTGGTGGGACCGTCGAGTTCCTTTTGGATAGGGTCGCATATTGGGCGTGACATGAGGTGTTTGCTCTAACCTGGCATGCTGATGTTGGTCATATCATGCATATGGCGCCTTGCATTGCTTACATTATACATCTTATATGTCATCAGCTTAGTTTGGATTTGCTTTGTGTGAATGCCACATGTTTGGTTTCTATATCATACTCCCACCATTCCTAAATATTTGTCTTTTTAGAGATTTCAACAAGTGACTACATACGGAACAAAATGAGTGAATCTACACTCTAAAATATGTCTTTATACATCCGTATGTGGTAGTCCATTTGAAATCTCTAAAAACACAATTATTTAGGAATGGAGGGAGTATATGGGAATTGTGCAATGCCATCTTCTTTAGCCAGGCATCATATACGTGAATCATGCAATGCCATCCTGTTTAGCCAGTCATCGTATATGAGAATTGTATCGTGCCATATTTTTTTACATAATGTATTCCATTTGTCAACAATGTTTATACATTCATCTACTCTTCCTGTGCATCATCCATTTGAGTCGGTCATTGTAAAATCTGGAGTGAAAACAAGGTCTTCTGAGCAGTCAGTGCTACCTGTCGATGCAGATTTCTTGCTTGTTACAGATAGCTCCTTAGAGGAGGATTCAGAGAGAGATGACCAGTCGTATTCCCCTCCCCCCGAGGTGCATGCTCTAACTTGGCTGGGTTATATTGCTCATATCTTGCATATCTTGCATTGCCATGCCATCCGCTTAGATTAGACATGCTTTGTGTGAATGCCTCATGTTTGCTTTCTATATCGAGATATGTGAATTACGCAATGCCATGTTTTCAGCCGATTATCATATATGTGAATTATGCACCGCCATGGAGCCAGCATCATATATGTGAATTATCTCATGCCATCTTTTTTTCTCATTACGTATTCCATTTGTCGACAATCTGTGTATATTGAACTACTCTTCATGTGTATCAGCCATTTGAGCGGTTATGGAAAAATCTGGAGTGAAAACAAGGTCTTCGTGAGCGTGCAATGGTACCTGTTGAAGCATATATCTCGATGGTTCTGAGGAGCTCCTCGGAGGAGGATTCAGAGACAGATGACCAGTCCTATATCCCACCGAGGTGTATGCTCTAAGTTGCAATATTTATATTTCTCATATGATGCATATGGTGTCTTGCATTGCTTAGTTTAGACATCATATGCACACTATTGAATTCTATCTGCTTAGTTTAGAGATTATACATGCGAGTGCCAGTTGCTTAGTATATGAATCAATTATGTCAATTATATCATGCCATCATGTATGTGAATTATTTCATCCCAACCTATTTTAGAAAGACATCATATAGTTTTGTCATGTCATCCTGTTTAGGTACTCATCATATGTTGAATTATGCCATTATATCCTGTTAAGTTATCCATCATATATCTGAAACTGTGTCATGCTATCCTGTTTAGTTAGGCATCATATCTGTGAAATTGTGTCATGTTGTCCTGTTTGGTTAGACAACATACATGTGAATTACCACATCTGTCTATCATACAATGTCTCAGACGTTCAATTTCTTTTCTTGTTTATCAGCCATTTGAATTGGAGGGGTGATGGCAGTATCTAAGGGAGCAAAAACCCGTTCTTCACAAAAGACAAGTGCTACCTGCTGATGCAGATAGAACCATGGTTGTACTTGGCCCACAAACTAGCCCCACCACACATAATCGAGACTCTTCCAGATTGCACACTTACACCGTTGGGCGAGAACCAGCTACAACCCATCTAACCGCAACCCCAATGGATAGTAACCCACTTATAGTTGACAAAGCACCATGTCCACCACAGAGTACCCCCACACGAAAGCAGTTTGTAAAGCTACCGAAGTGCCCAAAGCACGAAGACCACCACAATAACCCAAACTCCACGTTTAAAGCGTAAGAACAACTGTTCTCGTGTCGATTCCGTAGCTATGGTCCGTACTCCTTTGTTGTTGCATCACCGTATTTACTCATACCAACTACTTTCAATTTGAAGGATCCAATTGAAACTCCAATGGCGCATAGCAGGTATGTTTTAAACCTATTTCTTTAACTGGATTGTTGTTCTAACTTCTTGCTCTATGTTGATTTCAGTTTAAGTTGCATAAACAGTTATGTTCTCATGTGATGCACATTACAAGTGTTGCCAATGCTGTGTAGTTTCTCACACTTATATTACATCTATGTCTTTGTTGTGTCTTAAAAATATATGAGTTGAACTGTGTCTCTATCTTGATTAGGGAACATAAACTAGAATGATATGGACAATACAGTGACCATAGTACATAGATATATGTTTGTTTCATGCCGTTATCCTGTCCACCTTACTACTGAACCGGTTTACCAAAATTAGTTTTGTATACTACAAGCTAAACCAGTGATGTGTCTGCTTGTTTCTCTTGTAGTATGCAAACCGAATATTAGAGAAGAGCACCCCACTATGCAATGGTAGATAAAGTGATGCAGATAAGGTTCAAGATAGTGAGACAACCATGTTAGTCTCCAAGAAAGGTGATAAAAACGATCTTGTAGACAGTGAGAAAACCCCACAGTCCTGCGTTGATGTAGTGTTCGAAAGTTCTTGGCAGCATCACCGGCACAAGCTCTTCAAACTTCGTTGCTGAATCACTTCGACTTCTTCAGTCTCAGCTACAAGTCGAAAAGGCATCGATCCACCGTGGTTGCGGCAAGAAGTCAAGGATCGAGGAAGTCCCCTGCAGAATTCAGATCGTACTTTCTTGTGCAACAAAGAAGTTACTGGAGGATTTAAGCATCAAACAAGAGAAAGTTAATAAGCTTGCTAAGCATCTTGCCAACATTATGGGTACCCAGGATATTGTTTCTTGAGCTCTTCTGAAGTGGTTTCAGTTCTGGACTTGTTTTCTTCTTGGCGTTTATATCTTTGCTGTATTCCCTATATTTGCACTGGTGGCGAACTTTGATGCCGAGTGGATGTAATATGTGTAATAGCCGTGATAGCCTAGCATAAGTTGCTTGCTTATTTATTTCCTTGTTTTGTTTATTTGTTTGCTTGTAGTCAGTGAAGTTCTTTTTCCGCGGTTTGCTAGTGGCTGCAATAACCTATTTTTTAAAACTAGGCCACAATAACCATGGGCTAATATTTACTGTAGTGACACTGGGCCTCCTACGGGCCGTAGAAACAGTGGGCCTTCTACGGGCCGTAGAAACAGTAGGCCTTCTACGGGTCGTAGAAACAATGGGCCTTCTACGGGTCATAGAAACAATGGGCCTTCTACGGGCCGTATCATCAATGGCCCTTATACGGGCCGTATGATCGATTGGCCAAACATGGGCCAATAACAGGCCTCATTATGGCCGTAAATGGGCTAGAGTTGGAATCATCCATTCATGGGCCGACCATAACGGGCCATCGTTAATAGGCCGTATTTGATGACGCTATGAAAACGACCCAACGAATTAACGGACCACAAACGGGCCGATCAGAACCACGGGCTGAATTTGGCCCTGGCGAAAAATGACAATAACGGGCCGTAAGTAAACGAATGCTGGAAATGAGCCCAAGAATAAATGGGCTCTGAGAAGGCCGAAAGATAACATGGGCTGGAAATGGCCCAACGGAATAACGGGCCATTAATGGGTATAAAGTGATACACTGTTCATCACGAGCTAGTTTGACCACGCCCGTTAATGGGTGTAAAGTGATACACTGTTCATTATGGGCCAGTTTCACCACGGGCCGTTAGTAGGCCAAGAGTTACATAGGGCCTCATATGGGCCGAAAGACGTCATGGGCCATACATGGGCGGAAGTGAAAATTTGGAATCATGTTGGATGGCCCAGATGACGCTACTGGGCCTAATTCGGATAGGGCGTAACGGGCCTTGGGTTAGCGGGCTGTAAATGGGCTATATTCGAACAGGCCGTTAACAGGATTTCCTTGGGCCGGCCCGCCAGCTTTTGACCAAGTCAAACAGGTCGGCCTTTACATAGGAATGGGCCTCTGTTGGGCCGTGCCACATGTCGACGTATAATAGGCGCCTATCTGACCCACTGACAAGCTGACACGTGTTTCGTCCGGCCAATAAGAATTTTACACGTGGAAATTTCCCATTGGTCGGGGCTGTTAACGGGTTATCGGATCCAAAACCCGACCCGTGACGAAAGCACTTCTGTGACGCGCGATTTATTGTCATGGAAGTGGACACTTCAGTGATTATAATTTTGGTAATGTCATGGAACACTTCTACGACAGCACAAGTATGACTATCTTGATTCTGTCATAAGTTTGTCATGGATGTACATGCATGACAAAAAAAGCGACCTACTGTGACAAACACGTATCATCATGGAAGTGTTTTTTTTGTAGTGAATGCGGCTTCGCGACGGCGCTCCTCCCCCAGCACGAGATCCATCCCCCGCGTGGCGTCCTGCTGCGCTTCGTCGAACGCCAGGACCCGCGCGGAGTGATGCCTGGCCTCATGAGGGAGGAGCGCCTCAGCTCCATAGACGAGGAAGAATGGAGTCTCGCCCGTTGGCTTGGTGGCAGGGGTGCGAATGGACCACATCACGGACTGGAGTTTGTCATGCCAGCCCCTGCCGCAGGCTTCCAGCTTCTTCTTGAAGGTCCTGGTCTTGAGGCCCTCAGGACCTCAGCTTTGCCGCGTTCAGCCTGACCGTTGGTCCTGGGGTGGGCCACCGAGGCATAGCAGATCTACGTTCTAAGGTTAGCACAGTAGGTTTTGAAGAGGTTACTAGTAAACTGCGAGCCATTATCTATGATGATGCGGTTGGGGACCCCGAAGCGGCTCACGAGGCCCTTGATGAACTTGACAACAGAGCCGGTCGGAATGGTACGGACGGCTTCCAGTTCCACCCACTTGGTGAACTTGTCGATGACGATGTAGAGATAGCGGTAGCCCCCTGGCGCTCGTGGGAACGGGCCCAGGATATCCAGCCCCCAGACCGCGAACGGCCACGTGAGCGGAAAGGTTTGGAGGCCCTGTGTAGACTGATGGATCTACTTGGCGTGGAATTGGCAAGCTTCACAAGACTTCACCAGCTCGGCTGCATCGTTGAGCGTTGTGGGCCAATAGAATCTGCTGCGGAACACCTTGTCGACGAGGGTTCGTGACGATGAGTGATGTCCACAGTCCCCGCCGTGTATGTGAATCAGCAGCTCCCTTCCTTGATCGCTAGAGATGCAGCATAGCGTGACCTCGTTCGGCCGTTTCCTGTACAACTCGCCGTCTTGAATGCAGTATGCCGTGGCCTGATGGGCCACGTGCTCCGCGTCTTCCTCCTTCTCCGGCAGCGTCCTGTGCATCAGGTACTCCTTGAATTCCTTGGTCCAAAGATTCCTCCACGGGGCTCGAGCGCCAAGAGTAGCCGAGCTCCTGAGGTTGGGCCGCAAGCTGGGGCTCCCGTGGCCGGGGGCTACGGGAGCTCCTCCCGAGGCTGAGCTGTGCTTCACAGAGGTGGTGCAGCCGATGGCTTGAAGAGCAGCTCTTCGAAGACGCCGGGCTCTTGTGGCTGCCGCTTGGAGGCTCTCTTTGCGATGTCGTCGGCTTCCTTGTTGGTGCCCAGGGGCACGTGCTGTAGCTCCAGGCCCAAGAACTGCTTTTCCATCTTGCGCACCTCCGCAAGGTAGGCCTCCATGTGCTCGTCCTTCGGCTCGTACACTTTGTTGGAGAAGTTGACGAGGAGCTGCGAGTCACCCTTGATGATAAGGCGCCTCACCCCTGAAGCCGCCCCGACCTTCAGGCCAGCTATGAGGTCATCGTATTCTGCGATATTGTTGGAGACCTTCTCTCCGTGCTGGAAGCAGAGTTGCACGGCGTAGTAAAGCTTGTCCTGAGTGGGCGAGACGAGCACTGCTCAGCCCTCATACTGGTGCGCCCGGCGCCATCGAAATACATGACCCAGCCGTCTGGTGCCTCACTTCCTGGGGAGGTGGACCGGTCCTCTCCTTCCTCAAGAGCCGGGGCATCGGTCCATTCTGCCACAAAATCGGCGAGCGCGGCTCCCTTGATGACCCCTGGTGGTGTTGAACTCCAAATTGGAATGCTTGCAGCTCGATATTCCATTCAGCGACCCTTCCGGCCGAGTTCGGGCTCCTGAGTACCCTCTCCAATGGGTAAGATGCGACGACCTTGATGGGGTCGCCCTGGAAGTAGTGTCGCAGCTTGTGCGAGGCCACAAAGAGCGCGAGCAGGAGCTTTTGCGGCATGGGGTAGCGTGCCCTTGCGTCCCGCGGTACGGTGTTGACGAAGTACACCGGGTGCTTGATGAGGGCCGGCACACTGTTGAGGCTCGGGCCTTGCGGAGATTGTGGCGTATCCTGGGGCGGAGGGCTTCCTGAGACTTGGCCGTCCTCAGGAGCTTTCGCGAAGTTACCTTGTCGAGCTTGATGTTCTGCCATTGACGGCTCTGGTGTGCCTTCTTGGCCCTGCGCTGCATCAACTCTGGCTTGGTGTAGGACTCCCTGTTCTTGGTGCTCCTCCCGGACCGCCGCCAGCGCGGCGCGGGCGGAGTACGGGGTGGCAGCAAGGTAGAGTACCAGAGGCTCGAGAGGTCGTGGCGCCACCATCACCGGGGGGGGGGGCTGGTGAGGTATCTCTTGAGTTCTTGGAAGGCCCGGTCGGCCTCCGGGGTCCACTCAAAGGGGCCCTTCTTCTTCATGAGCTTAAAGAAGGGTAAGGCGCGTGAGGGAGTCCTGGATTAGGGGGTATCCGGACAGCCGGACTATATCCTTTGGTCGGACTGTTGGACTATGAAGATACAAGATTGAAGACTTCGTCCCGTGTTCGGATGGGACTCTCCTTGGCGTGGAAGGCAAGCTTGGCGATACGGATATGTAGATCTCCTCCCTTGTAACCGACTCTGTAACCCTAGCCCCCTCCGTGTCTATATAAACCCGGAGGGTTTAGTCTCAGAGGACAACAACAATCATACCATAGGCTAGCTTCTAGGGTTTAGCCTCTACGATCTCGTGGTAGATCAACTCTTGTACAACTCATATCATCAAGATCAATCAAGCAGAAGTAGGGTATTACCTCCATCGAGAGGGCTCAACACAGGTAAACACCGTGTCCCCCGCCTCCTGTTACCATCCGCCTTAGACGCACAGTTCGGGACCCCCTACCGAGATCCGCCGGTTTTGACACCGACATTGGTGCTTTCATTGAGAGTTCCATTGTGCCGTCATCGTAAGGAAGGATTAACTCTCCGCCGGTCACCCATCAGATATCGGTGGTGGAGGAACGATGCGGAAATTCTTCCTCTATCCTAAGGACAAACTATGTCCGTATTCCCGAGCTCTCCAAGCCGGATACTCGTTTACGGAAGGACATCACCCAAGCCTTGAACCTAGAAACAGGCAGCGGGCCAGACCTATCGGGCGACATCCCGTAGACCGAACTTCCAAGATCGGAAACTCCCATGCCCCTGGGTCTCAGATCGGGTCAGGGTTCGGACTCAAATCCGCCCACCCACCCAGATATAAGCGATCTCTCCCACATTAGACAAGAGCCCCAGGAAACAGTACATCACTATTGGGCCAGATTCCTCCTTCTAATGAACAAGGTCAAGGACTGTCACGAGGAAGACGCAATCTCATTCTTCTGCAATAATTGCACGGACAAGGGAATCCTTAACGCCATAAGTCGCCATGACATAGCACACTTCGCTAACTTGGCGGCCATAGTACAGAAGTACTGTGCGATGGAAAGTTCCTGGAAAACCGAAACAAAATTTTGGGATAATCCGGCTCTGACTAAACACCCAGTTCGAATTAAAAGGGTGCATCCTCGTAAGTCTCCTAATCCAATTACCAAAAAGCAAAAGCCCACTATAGAGCGTGGAACCGTATTGGAGGGATGGCTTAACGGACCCTACAAAATTCACAGTACAGCGGATACCATACCAACACACAGCCTTAGAGCATGTTAGGTACTCCGGCAGGTGGCCAAGAGCGGTGAGGATCTCCTCATTCAAAATACCGCAGAGCACCATCCCGTGGATTACAATACAGTATTAACAGTCTTTGAGACGTTCGCCTCAAATAATAGGCGCAAGCGAACACTCCGCAACCTTGCCGAAATCTGCTAGGAGGCAGCAATAAATCCATGGAGCGACACGGCTATCACCTTCAATGCCAGTGACGAACCTAAATTCCGAACAACCCGAGCACCGGCTGCATTGGTCCTTAGTCCAATTGTGGACGGCTTTCGGCTCACTAAAGTGCTCATGGACGGCGGCAGCAGACTAAACCTCATTTATGAAGAAACTCTTCAAAAATGGAAATAGACAGGAACCGCATTGAGCAAAGCAGCACAACCTTCAGGGGAATTATCCCCAGTCGGGAAGCGTGCTGTGTTGGGAAAATCACACTAGATGTGGTATTCGGCACACCGGAGAACTATAGGTCCGAAGAAATCACATTCCAAGTGGCCCCGTTCAGTAGTGGATACCACGCCCTTTTAGGGCGGGAGGCATTCACGATCTTCCAAGACAAACCCCATTACGGGTAGATGAAGCTCAAAATGCCTGGGCCCAATGGAATCATCACTCGAGCTAGTGCTCCGGACATAGCGCTCCGCGCCGAAAATAAAACAGCCGCACTGGCCCTCGAGGCATTATCCGAAGCCCTCGCGGTAGAGGAGTTAACTGCGCTACGCTCCACCGTGGACAGGGATGACGTGATACTCGACAAGAGATCCAAGTCCACCTCTTTCAAACCAGCGGATGAAATAGTCAAATTCCAAGTCCACCCAACGAACCCTACAAAAACAGCCTCCATCGGGGCACAGTTAAACCCCGCGGTGGACGCCGCACTACGGGAGTTCCTGCGCGAGAATTGGGACATATTTGCCTGGCATCCCTCAGATATGCCAGGAATCCCACGCAGATTGGCCGAGCATAGCCTTAACATTCTAAAAGGATTCAAGCCGGTCAAGCAGACTCTTCGGCGTTTCTCTGAACCTAAGAGACAAGCTATGGGAGAGGAACTAGCCAAGTTATTGGAGGCCATATTCATCAGAGAAATAAAACACCCGGACTGGCTAGCAAACCTGGTGATGGTACCAAAGAAGGACAAATCCTAGCGCCTATGCGTCGATTTCAAGGACCTCAACAAGGCTTGCCCGAAGGATCCCTTCCCCTCCCCCGCATCGATCAAATTATCGACGCTACCGCAGGACACGACTCATTGTGCTTCCTCGACGCGTACTCCGGCTACCACCAAATTAAGATGGCGGAGTCCGACCAAGCCGCAACGGCATTTATCACGCCATACGGCCCCTTCTGTTTCAACACAATGCCTTTTGGGCTTAAAAACGCCGGTGCAACGTATCAACGCATGATTCAGACATGTCTGGAAAAGCAGATCGACAAAACAGTGGAGGCATACGTAGACGATGTGGTCGTTAAAACCAGACACGTCGACTCTTCAATAAACGACTTGAGGCTCACGTTCGACAATCTCCGAACATACGACATCAAGCTCAACCCGGAAAAATGCGTTTTCGGCGTACCCGCCGGAAAGCTCCTGGGTTTTATCGTCTCCAGTAGAGGAATTGAAGCAAATCCGGCTAAAATCCGAGCCCTGTCACAGTCGGCCATCCCAACTGACCTCAAGCAAATCCAGAAATTAAATGGATGTGTGGCGGCCCTAAGCCGCCTTATCTCCCGCTTAGGAGAAAAGGCATTCCCACTTTATCGCCTCCTTCGACGCGCCGAACACTTCGAGTGGATGGACGCGGCCATGGCCGGACTGGAAGACATAAAGGCCATCCTAGTTACCAACCCAATCCTGGCCATGCCAAGCATCGGCGAACCAATGCTGCTATATATAGCGGCAACTCATCAAGTTGTAAGCGCAGTGCTCATCATCGAACGAGAAACGGATGGACACAAATTCCCCCTTCAAAAGCCGGTATATTATGTATCCACTGTCCTCATTCCATGCAAATCATGGTACCCGCATCATCAAAAGATAGCATATGCGGTATTCATGGCATGCCGGAAACTACTACACTACTTTCAAGAGTGTTCAATTACAGTGGCCTCGGAAGTGCCACAGAATGATATAATAAACAACCGCGACGCCACGGGCCGGATTGCCAAATGGGCCATTGAGCTCGTCGCTTTCGACATAACATATAAACCTTCGCGAGCCATTAAGTCGCATGTATTTGCTGATTTTGTCGCCGAATGGACAGAAGCCGAACTCCCTAAAGAGTACGGCGCATACTCCAATTGGATTATGCACTTCGACGGCTCTAAAATGCTGGCTGGTCTGGGGGCTGGCGTCGTCCTGACGTCCCCTACCGGAGATACAATCCAATATGTACTCCAAATACTATACACAGGCTCCAACAATGCAGCCGAATACGAGGCCCTGTTACATGGTCTCCGGATGGCAGTTTCCATGGGCATTCGACGCCTGGAGGTGCGTTGGGACTCGAACCTCGCAATATCCCAAATAAATGGAGACTTTGACGCCAAAGATCCAAAAATGGCGACTTATCGCAACGCCGTCCTCAAGATGTCAGCTCGGTTCGAGGGGCTCGAATTCCACCATGTGGCTCGGGAAAACAATCAGGCGGCGGATATCCTCGCCCGTATCGGCGCTAAGCGCGATACGGTCCCACCCAACATCTTCTTGGAAAGACTGTTTAAGCCATCAATGGTATGGGAAGGGGACACTAGTAACAATAGTCCGGACCCGGCTACAACGCCAGATACCGAACACTCTGACATAATCGGAGGCTCCGCCACCGAAATTACACCTTGAGCCCACGTAATAATGGTCGTCATCGCCCCATGGACTGAACCATTCCTGGCCTACCTAACCAGGCAAGAACTTCCCGAGGACCAAAATGACGCACGCTGCATTGTGCGGCGATCTAAAGCCTACAAGGTCTATGGGGGAGAGCTTTATAAGAAAAGCACCACCGGAGTCCTTCAAAGGTGCATCTCCGAAGAGGAAGGGCGGAAGCTTCTGGCAGAAATCCATGCTGCACTCGTGGCCACCACGCCGCAGCCGGGCCCTCGTAAGTAAGGCCTTCTGTACAGGATTCTATTGGCCGACGGCCCGGGCGGATGCACAGGACTTGGTCCAACGCTGCGTCGGTTGCCAGCTTTTTGCAAACCAAAGCCATATGCCGCTCGTCGCCCTACAAACAATCCCCATTACCTGGCCTTTTGCGGTCTGGGGGCTTGACATGGTTGGACCCCTTAAAGGAGGAACCCATAAGAAAAAATACTTACTAGTCATGGTGGATAAATTCACCAAATGGGTAGAAGCCAAACCTGTTAAAACGGCCGAATCCGGACCGGTGATAGACTTCATATCCGGGGTTGTACACCGTTATGGCGTCCCCCACAGCATCATCACTGACAACGGCACGAACTTCACTGCCGACGAGGTAAAACTATGGTGCAGCAACATGGGCATCAAGCTCGATTATGCTTCTGTCTATCACCCACAAACTAACGGTCAAGTCGAGCGAGCAAATGGTCTTATCATGAGCGGCATCAAACCCAGATTAGTGCGGTCCTTAAAGGAATCTAACACGCACTGGGTAGAGGAGCTCGACTCCGTACTCTGGGGGCTGCGGACCACGCCGAATCGCACTACCGGATACACACCGTTCTTTATGGTGTACGGCGCAGAGGCGATTCTGCCCTGCGACATAATTCATGACTCACCTCGAATGCGCATGTATGAAGAAAGAGAGGCCGAGCTCGATCGGTAGGACAGTCTGGACGCCCTCGAAGAGTAGTGTGATGTGGAAAAAGCCTGTTCCGCATTCTATCAGATACAAGCTCGAAGATACCAAAACAGAGAAGTACGGGCCAAAACTTATAACGTTGGCGAGTTAGTTCTGCACCTGCCGGAGAAGAAAAAGAACAAGCTCAAGCCCAAATGGGAAGGTCCCTTCATTATCGACCAAGTTTTGACCGGCGGAGCGTACCGTCTGCGGGATGCATCAGACAATCGACTCGAGCCAAACCCATGGAATGCTGCGAGACTTCGAAGATTCTACGCCTAGTGCCAGACTCTATGTTCGTCTCCTTACCCATGTCCATTTTTTCTTTGCATATCCGTTATCTGTCTTCTCTCTCTTTTTTCTTCTTTCTCCTCATGGCCTTGAAAGGCTAATTTGTGTCTTGTCTACACAATCTTGACGCGCTAACTGCGCTCATTATACCTGGGGGCTTCTTACACAGAAGCTTGATTATTTTTCTGGGCTTCATGCCCGGCACGTGTGTTATTCTTCCGCATGTACCTTTTTCACCATTATATGCATCGATATGACTTAAGTTTTGGCCAAGCTAGGTTGCCTGGCTCTTGTATTTATGTCCTACGTTCCCGTTAATTCGGCTAGGGCATAAGGGGAGCACCTATGCGATTGTTACTCCCGGATCAGCCGAATGTGTACCTCAGACTAGGTGAAGCCGAAAGCTAGCATTCTTAAGGAAATATTCGGTCGGTGAACAAAATATGACTTTCATTTATTTTTTCCACTTGCCTCCAGATGTTTTTTGCCTGTGTCTCTTCTCGCAGTTCGGACATGCACATTAGGGCATGCGTACCCAGGGAAAGGAACCCTTAACGGAACTATTCTCCCTGGAAGATGTTTCTTACTATCCATGTAATATAACATAACTAGTTGGGTACTTGTCTGTTCAAGCACTTATGACCCCTACGCTTGGTTTCCACGCATACCCCGGTTTTTACATAACTGAACAGGTATTCGGATACACTCCGGACTATCGGGTCCCGAGGTCGAAGCGAAAAGTTCCGCCATGACAAATGATTTACAATCCGGCTAGAGACATTCTACATGTAATTTAAATTACACAGTCACTTAGACTGATTAAATTCTTCTTCTATACCATCCAACAGGCTGTCTAGCCTACAATCCTGTTGGGAATACTTTGCGGCTAATTCTACTTGGTGATACAACAAACTGAGGGGGATTTCTTTCCCATCAGGCCCCACAGGTCCGACCTCGGCCATGTGGTTTGGGTCAGCCTTGGTATACCGCGTCTTCACCATGGCCCAGGCTTCCCTGGCACCTTGACGGCAGGCCGGAATCTTCCATAATCCGAAGCGCCGCCGCGGTCCCTTGAGCTTCTCCGCAAGCTCTCCAATGCCTTCAGGCAGGGAGACGGATGGCCACAAGGCCTGGGTAATACCTTGCATCCCCTGTCGAACTTTTTCGTGCAGTTGTGAGAGCTCTGGTAGAAGATCACCCGCAGACCCGGGCATCTCCTCCGCGGGATGACCCGTCGATATCTTCGAGCAAGACTACATTAGCGGCTTCTTCGCCGAACTCTTTTTGAAGTTCGTTCAAGCACTTACTGAAAATGTCGCCTCGAAGCCGCTTATTCTCCTTCACGGAGTCCGACAACTGGGCGCGAACATCCTTTAGTTCCACACTCAGCTGGGTATTGGCGTCTCGGAGATTATTTTTCTCCTGAATTACGCGCGTAAGCACGCGCTCGCCAGCATTTAGCTGTCGATCAGCACGTTGCGCATTCCCTGGCACGGCCTCCGGAGTCATCTGCAACATCTATCGTTAGATTTGCATGCATGCCGCATACTCTCTAGTACCTACCATTCTTTCCAATGGAAACAATAGCTACCAGTGGAGGCCTTCTTGGACTCCTTTCCTGTGGCAACTACGGCCTGAAGTTGGGCTTTGCATTCTTCTAGCTCTTGAGACAATTGGGTATTCTTCTCTGTAAGTACCTACACAAATAACAATCCTTAAATCAGTTGTGCCAACTGTTTCAAGTCTCAGGGGCTACTGATATATATAATCATCAAATTTTCGTACCCGTATATCCTTTACATACTGATCCGTGGCTCTGGCAAGACCATTTTGAGCAGCACGGATGTGCGCGTCTCCTGAGTTGAAGGCATCAAAAGCCTCTTGGGAGAAACAAGCGTCAAGGAGTACGGCCTCGCGACGCCTGTGATTCATGGCGCTCTCCACTTCGAAATTTGTAGCGGATATTTTATCCGCATCCTCTGTCGGAGGAGCATCTGGCGGGTGCCCTGTGTTAGCTTCCGCCTCTGTGTCCGGCCCCGGAGCCCGGCTAGTAGAGGCGTGATCGGCGACCTCTCCGGATATAGTCCGGCTAGCGCTTTTCCTTCATCGAAACATGGGTGTTACTACGTTTCAAAATATGATGATCACGGAGTGAGGACTTGTATAATACCTCTGTGCCGGCGTCTCCGTCCGGACTACCTTCCTTTTCAGCCTGCCCGGCTTCGGCGCACCTCGTTGGCGATTCGCCACGGGCTCAGCATGGTGTCCCGAGGACCTTCCCTGTAGAACACCGTACAGATATGGTAGGTGAAGTGCGTAAAAAGGGATACTTCTCAAAGGTTGGGACTCTGGTCTCACTTACCTGTGAGGCAGGGAGTAGCTCCGGATAGTCGGCTATAATAGCCACCATGGCCTCATCGCAGCTTAATTGATAAAATATCCTGTCAATCAGCTCCACAAATATGTCCGGATCCTCTTTAAGGTCGGGGTCGAGGGACCGTTCAGGATCCTCTGGTTGTGGAGGTGGGATATTGATCTCCCTTACAGCCTTACGCAGGTCCTGCGATGAACTGGCAAGATAAAATATTTATTGAAAAAATGTGGAAAGAATGGGTATAAAAAGTGGCAGCTTACCCAGCTCGGAGGGTTGTACATGGAGAATCAGTCCCGTGGCTTGATGCGAAGGAACTCCTCTTCCTCTCCCTTGTACAAACCGGACAGAATTTTTGCTAGAGCAAAGAATCGAGTCCGCCCCTTACGACCGCAGCGGGTGGCATCATCTTCCCCGTTGAAGTGCCACATGGAGTGGCCTCGATATTGAAGTTGAAGTGGCTGCACCCCCCGCATAATGCATATTGACATAACCTCGGTTATGGTCAGTCCTGATTGAGCCAACACCTTTATCCGGCCCATCAGGTAAAAAACGTCTCTATCATCTTCCTCCTGAGGGCTCCGTGGTCGCCAGCTTAGGCGCTTCTTCAAAGGGGCATTATCAAACTCAGGAAGGCCAATCCGAATAGGATCCGGGAGGGGGACATCCTCCATATAAAACTACTCTGAAGGCCGGTCTTGGACGTCTTCTTCGGGTACCGGATAGGTACCGGTCCGGCGATGCGCCATATTTCGGCCCCGCCCACTTGATATATTGACCCCCTCTGAGTATGGGGCACAAGGCAGAATAGCTTCTTCCACAATGCGAAGTGAGCTTCGTAGCCCAGAAATAGCACGCAAAGGGCCACATAACCAGTGATGTGTAATATGGAGGCAGGGGTGAGATTATGCAACTGGAGGCCAAAAAACTCCAGGAGCCCTCGGAGGAACGGATGGATTGGAAATCCGAGTCCCCTTAATAAATAAGGAAAGAGGCATACCCGCTCCCTCTTGGAGGGGTTGGGAAAGCTCTCCTCCTGCTCCCCGCCATTATAGGTGGCAAGCCCGGCTCGAACAGGGACCATATATGCTGGAGGGAGAAATCCCTGGGTCTGTAGCTCCACTAATTGACTGTGCGAGACGGAACACTTCTTCCAATCTCCGGGCTTAGGGCTACTGGAGCGAGATGAGGAGCTACGCTGGCCGGCCATGTTGGAATGGATTTTTTCAGGCGCGCTCCGATGGATGCTCGCTGAGGGAGGATGGTGTGATTTGGATCTGAGAATTCCCGTCTCTTTCAATAAACAGTTTGTTCACATAGCTAGGTTGGTAAATGTAAAAACGCCCTGGCCTCTCGCATTCGTTCGACACGTGGAAGATGGCCATTATTGGGCGTGGAAGCCAAGAAGCGCAACATTTATGAGAAGCCGGACACTATTTAAATAGGTATTTGGAATTTGGAGAAGAACCCTCCTTGCAATGCCGAAGACAATCCGCGTGTGACACCCCAAAAATTTTACCCTTGTTTTATTGATAAAAAATTTTGCCAGGAAATTTAAACTTTTATTTTCTGGATTTTCTTTTGGTTTCAGGGCCTTTCGTTACCTTATTATTATGGAGTTTTTGCCTCAAGTGAAAAACTTTCCAAATATACTATTGGACTTGTTTGCCCTTTCAAGAAAAACATTTCTATTATCAGTGGAATTTATTTGCACAATTGTTTCTCTCTGAGCTTTATTCCTTAAAATGATTTTCAATTAGTTTTGGAGCTCTTTTGAACTACAACCACTTGATAAATTTATTTAAAATTTTCACCAAAATTTGGAGATGTCATGTGATGTTTTTAAATCACTTTTGTGCAAAAATATATTTCATTCATTTAATATTTTGAGCTCTACACCAAGTTTTCAAATCTGGTCCAGTGGGTAATTTTGCACTACAACCCCTTTAAATATTTCTTTAAAGTTTCCACCAAAATTATGGGATGTTAATAGGAGTATATCATGAAACTTTATGCAAAAACCCTTTTATGTTCTTTGAAAAAATTTGAGTGAATCAACCTCTTTTTCATTCTGGTCCAGCATGGTGATTTGTACAGCAACCACCTTTTAACTTGCCCTTTTAGCTATGATTCTTTTTCCTACTTATAGCCCTTGCTACAAAACCCATAAGTCCAGGAGAGTGGACTCATTGGAGGATTTTAAATGCATGCAAACATGCCTTTTTCTTTCTGTCCAAAACTGTAGATTTGCAAAAGTTGCACTAACAAGTTTTTGCTTTTGACAAGCTAACCTCACCACCCTCTGTATCATCTAAAGAGACCCCAATCTGGAAATTTGGGCCACCCCAAGAGTTGCCTAGATGCCTTTGGCATTCTGGCAAACACCTTGAGTGCATGAACAGATTTGGCATGGTTTATAGTTTGCAATATGAACTTGATCCACTGACCCAGCAACCTTGTCCACTAAGCTCCTCACTACTCCTAACCTAGGTCTGCTAATTGCCAGCCTCACCCACGCTCTGTGGCATGCATTGGCATTTCGTCAAGCAGGTAGCGTGCATGCTCTGGGCGTGCCCAGAGCGCACGTTTTGCACGCGCGCGCACCGAGCCGCCGCGTCGCACGGCCGCCTCCCCGCGCTAGTTCTGACCACTCCCCTCGCACAGCCAGCGCACCCGACCCCACCCTCGCCGCAGAGCCACCCCTGGAGCTCCACAGCGCCGCCGTCAGGTCGGCCACGGCGGCTAGCGGGCAGCCACAGCAGCCTCTGTCGTGGACGGCGCCGCCCGAGCCACTAGCGATCGCCAGCTGCCCCCTGGAGCAGCTCAAGATCATCCACAAGCCCGTGCTCTAGCACACGTCGCCGCCACATCGCCCTAGCTATAGAATGACGGTCGCCGGCTTTTTTATCCACGGCCATCGTCGCGACCGACCCCGATCGCCTATTTAAGGAGCCCCGAGCCTCTCCGAAACCTCAGGCGACCTCAAGCCACCCCACCTAGCACCCCCGTAGCAGTCAATCGACCAGGGAAGGTCTTCTTCCCCATCTTCGGCCAGTACAGCCGCCGCCGCCCTCCGGTCCATTCAGTCGCAACCCGAACCCCTCCGTCCATCTAGCGCCACCGTCCGACTCCGCATGACCCTGCGCAGCCACCCAAGACCTCAAACCCGCTCGGGAACCACTGTAGCGCGAAGCCCCAACTCCCCAGAGGCCGCCGTCCGCCGCGAAGCTCGTCGCCGGTGACTCCCTCCATCCCCGTCAACCCCTCGACCACCAGGAGGACCGCCCCGGTCTGGCGGGTCCGTCTCTGCCCTCGGATGCCCTCGAGGAGCCGCCGTTCGCCGGTGTTGATCATCGGAACCTCGCCTCTGTTCGGCCAGAGGAAGAAGGATGCGGGAGCGACTGGTCAAACCTGACCAGTGGGCCCCCTGGACCCACTGTCAGCGACCCAGCCCCGCCCGCGTGGATTTAAGTGGAAGCGTAAAACCCCCAAGTACGTCTCCCCTACTACGGAAGTGTATTCCTTTTCGAAACGTTTTCTTTTCTGTTTTATTTTTAAAAACAGATGTTTGACTAAACTTTGACTGGCTATATCTTTTTAAATATAAATCCAAATGACTTGATTCTTTTTCTGTTATTTCCCAAATATTGTCTAGTTTATTTTAATATTTATTTCAAAATTTTCCAAACAACTTTTTTGTACTGATCTTAAACTATGTGATAATTTGAACATTTTCAAAAATAGGATTTGTTGGAGAGAGGAGAAACTTTCAAAAGTTTTGGAATGCACCTTGCCTCTCCACAACTTGAAGGCAAGCATTCTGAACCTTGGCATAATATTTTGTGGGTTGTTTGATACGGTTATAACACCACCTTGACATGAAGCATTAGTTATTTTTGTGTGACGATACGATCATATGTTTTGAGTGCATAATGAAATTCTTGCTGTTGGAAATGGATATGCTTGTGATAGCAATCACCCTCTCATGCCTACCGGGAAGGATCCGGGAAAGCCACTGTCTTGGGTAGACATGAGCTTGTCCCTAACCCCTCATCGAGACGGTTATGTCCGGTGGGGCAGGGGGAGGTATGATGAGCGGTGGTTCTGTCTGATGGCTGTGAAATATAATTCTTGTGCTAACCATGCGGGGAATACTTAAACCTCCTGAGTCGGCCGTAGATCGAGTCTTGTTCCAGTAACCCCCATACTTGTTTTCGTGCTGCCACTTGTCCCTGCCGTCGGTAGGGTACGGTTCAGTAACTGTCAACCCCTGTCTTAGCACACACCGTACAAAGAGGCCATGGTGGAAGATACTGGCTGCATCCGGTAGGCATGCCACCTGGTCCGGGGGCATGGGTGTTTTCGGTTGGGACAGAGAGGGGGGCACCCCTTAGAGCGCGCGATAGAAATTTGATCCCATGCTACGCGAGGTTGTAGCCACCCCACTTAGAGTTTTTCTTAACAGGTGTCGTGGGTGATTCCAGACACGAGTAAAGTTAAGCTGGTGTGTGCAAGTCAGGCGTGTTCTCGACTAAAAGACCGTAGACGGAATTATTTCCAATGGATTAAAGAAATCCGTTACTCGTGGGTAAAGAGTACACCCTCTGCAGAGATATTAAACCTATTCGAATAGCCGTGTCCATGGTTAAGGACTACAGTCTGGGATGGGTCAAGTGTCGGTCTTAGTGTTGGTCTTCGGAGGAGAAACTGTTAAACCAAAACATGGATCATGACTTGTGACGTATGATTATTATTATTATTATTATTATTATTATTATTATTATTATTATGGACTAACCATTTATGTTGTCTGAATTATTGAGTATCCCTGGGACGGTTCTACCTCCTGGATATTCACTGTGATTACTCTTATATAAGCCCTTTATGTGGTGTCGCTCGGACGCCCGACTGTGGCATGCTTGTCATTTCATTTGCTTATAAGCCCTTTATGTGGTGTCGCTCAGACGACCGACTGTGGCATGTTTGTCATTTCATTTACTAATAAGCCCTTTATGTGGTGTCGCTCAGACGCTCGACTGTGGCATGTTTTGTCATTTCATCTACTTATAAGCCCTTTATGTGGTGTCGCTTAGACGCCCGACTGAGGCATATTTTATATTGTTATCCTTTCGAGGCGTCGCTTCAGACACCCGATCGGTGCATTCTATTTTTACTCGCGGATTGCGTATTCATATATGACATGATTAACCTGCTTGTATGCATCATGAGCTTCATTTATGACTGACGGAGTAATCATAGAATGTTTCAAAGCATGATTATCAGTGGCTATATTATACCCGTGTCCTTAATGTTTGCGAGTACATTCAAAGTACTCACTGGCTTGTCCGTGCCTACTGTCTTGGCCAGATTTCTTGCGTGGAGAGGAGCGTTGTGATGACAGCCCCGGAACCTACGCAATGATGATAGCAGCCTCGCAAAGATAAGAGTTATCCTGGACAGCTGTTCCTGCGGGAAATGGAGTCCCATAGACGCTGATGATCCGCAAACCACTTCCGCCATCAACCACTAGAAACCCATTGTTGTACCCATAGGCCAGAATGGTCTTGTACTACATAATTTGTATTTTTGCTTGGAGTTTCTGTAACAAGTTGGTGTCTCATCAGCTAACAGTAATCCTGGGGCTGGTGAGCACAAGGGCCGCTTTTGGGAAATTAATATCCCGAAAACCCGATCTTGACAAACTTGGTATCAGAGCGAGGCTGACCATCGGCTAATCCTATCTTAGCCGGGTCGAAAACCTAGGTAAACCAACCCACCAGACCTTAACCAGACCCCGGCCAAGCTCCTTGTGTAAGATAACCACACAGTGACCTGACACCTTTTGGCAGTCGGTGCCCAACCTATCAGCCTAGCCTGTCGATCACGCGCCAGTGACCGGCCCCTAAATAGTCCTTTTTCACAAGCGTGCGAAGGAAGACTCCGTCCCCTTTTTCTATAAAAAGGGCACGCTAGCCTCAACCCAGCACAGCACGGCCTCTACCCCAAACCGAGCTAGAATGCCAGGACCCATTGTTCACAATGGGACCACAGCAACCAACCTTGGAGGTTTTGTGACCGTGCTAGCAAACCTCACCCGCCGTGCCTTTGCATTAGAAGAGCCCCCAGAATATGTTGTGTACCAAGGGTCCATGAGCGGTGAAAGCCGTCAATTTTGGGCCACTGTGCACGTCTATGGTAGGGGTCTATCGCCGGAACGCCCCTACAGGTTCACTGGAAGGACAACTTCCTTTGAGCCACAAGCCATCCAACTAGTTGCTCGAGAAGCTATAGTTCAACTCCGGCATTTGTCGCCCAGAGTTAATTGTCGCTCATTCTACTACTACCCCAGCCGTGACGGGTATGGTAGGCCACCCCAGGTTGCCAACGGAGATCACTGACGGATCCTCAGATATTGTGCGTGCAGTGCGCTATGTAAGTGCACTAGAGGAACTGTTCGACCAGATCACCCTTGATCTGATCGCAGCTCGTGGAGAACTGATCCGCAGAGCCCCAGCGAGAAGAGAAGATGAGCCCGACGCCGACAACCCAGTCGTGCTGTTCGGACAACCGATCGAGACCTTGAAGTCAGCCCCAGCCATCAACCAAGGTGCTTTGATGACCCTAGAAGTGCTTCGTCGCCTTTTGGGAACACACTCCAACGGGATTGTGGCCAACAATCCCCATGATGGTCATCATCGCTATCCCGACCCTACAGTTCCTCAACCCCCTCCAGCTAACCCCGACGGTGAGGCCAATGGAGAAGCCTCGACATCCCAAGGTACGCCCGCTTAGATATAAACGAGGTGGACTAAGTCACTCGAGTAGTACCGAGTCTCGGCTTGTCCACATCCTATAATTGTGTGACCTTCTATCGCCACAATGTTGTCTGCATATGCATCCCTTTTTTTAAAGGTAGCTGTATGTTCAGGTACTGTTGCAATTCTAATTCCGAGCGTGGCTACCAAAAACCAACCCCGATGACAACCACAGTACTGTGTCGCTTTGGCGAGATGTGTGTATCTGTGGCTTTGACCCCGACCCCATAAAGCAGAACCGACAAACCAGTTGCCCTTCACCACGGTAAATAACCCAGCCCGGGTGCTATAAAGAGGCCACCTTGTGACCTTGCCAAGTACCCCTCACCTTGTGCACCACCCTCACAACCATTTCTTGCCATGCTGAGCCCTAGCATTTATCTGAGAACCCCAGATGCAACCCCGGGTAGTTTTGTTAAAATATTGTGGGACTTTACCTGCAGTACCATGGGTTCTACCCAGCCACCCCAGTACGAGCTGCTCAAGTCGAGGATCACCTCATCCACCTCGAAGTATTGGGAAGTAGTGCACATCCCTCCCGTAAACTCAAACCAAGACCCAACAGAAGTCTCCTTCCTGGGGAAACCTATGTCGACTCCGCAGATGGCCATAGAAGCGGCTGCACACGAAGTGATTGTTCGCCTTTGATTTGCGGTACCCTATGCCAGCGGACGAGGGTATTATTACTTTCCGAGCCGTGCAGCACCCGGAGAAGTAGCATCCTTTCCCGGTGGACGAATTAAGAGAGACCCAGTACTGGCCAACCTTGTCCAGTATGTCATCGCTCAAGAGCGTTTGACCCAATGAGTGATGGGTTATCTCCAGAGCCTCGCTGATTTAAATCCTCAGATCACCATCGGCAGACCACTGAGGCCCGACCAGGAGAGACGCATTCATCGACTGGTCAATCCATTTCCCCCAATAGAAGAAGAGTGTGTCCCAGTATCGTAGACGTTTTCTCGGGATCCTTTCCTTTTACCGTTTTCATTGTAAATGTCATAGCTATGTTTATTTATGTGTTGCAACTTATGATTGTACCCTAAGTTTGTGCTTTGAGTAAACTCTTGGTTTCAACTAATGGGAGTATTTTTTTAAACATCCCTTAGCAAATCTCGAGGACGAGATTTTTTCTTAAGGGGGGTAGTGTTGTGACACCCCAAAAAATTTACCCTTGTTTTATTGATTAAAAATTTTGCCAGGAAATTTAAACTTTTATTTTCTGGATTTTCTTTTGGTTTCAGGGCCTTTCTTTACCTTATTATTATGGAGTTTTTACCTCAAATGAAATACTTTCCAAATATACTATTGGACTTGTTTGCCCTTTCAAGAAAAACATTTCTATTATCAGTGGAATTTATTTGCACAATTGTTTCTCTCTGAGCTTTATTCCTTAAAATGATTTTCCATTAGTTTTGGAGCTCTTTTTGAACTACAACCACTTGATAAATTTATTTAAAATTTTCACCAAAATTTGGAGATGTCATGTGATGTTTTTAAATCACTTTTGTGCAAAAATATATTTCATTCATTTAATATTTTGAGCTCTACACCAAGTTTTCAAATCTGGTCCAGTGGGCAATTTTGCACTACAACCCCTTTAAATATTTCTTTAAAGTTTCCACCAAAATTATGGCATGTTAATAGGAGCATATCATGCAACTTTATGCAAAAACCCTTTTATGTTCTTTGAAAAAATTTGAGTGAATCAACCTCTTTTTCATTCTGGTCCAGCATGGTGATTTGTACAGCAACCACCTTTTAACTTGCCCTTTTAACTATGATTCATTTTCCTACTTATAGCCCTTGCTACAAAACCCTTAAGTCCAGGAGAGTGGACTCATTGGAGGATTTTAAATGCATGCAAACATGCGTTTTTCTTTCTGTCCAAAACTGTAGATTTGCAAAACTTGCACTAACAAGTTTTTGCTTTTGACAAGCTAACCTCACCACCCTCTGTATCATCTAAAGAGACCCCAATCTGGAAATTTGGGCCACCCTAAGAGTTGCCTAGATGCCTTTGGCATTCTGGCAAACACCTTGAGTGCATGAACAGATTTGGCATGGTTTATAGTTTGCAATATGAACTTGATCCACTGACCCAGCAACCTTGTCCACTAAGCTCCTCGCTACTCCTAACCTAGGTCTGCTAATTGCCAGCCTCACCCAAGCTCTGTGGCATGCATTGGCATTTCGTCAAGAAGCTAGCGTACGTGCTCTGGGCGCGCCCAGAGCGCACGTTTTGCACGCGCGTGCACTGAGCCGCCGCGTCGCACGGCCGCCTCCCCGCGCTCGTTCTGGCCACTCCCCTTGCACAGCCAGCGCACCCGACCCCTCCCTCGCCGCAGAGCCACCCCTGGAGCTCCACAGCGCCGCCGTTAGGTCGGCCACGGCGGCTAGCGGGCAGCCACAACAGCCTCTGCCGTGGACGGCGCCGCCCGAGCCACTAGCGCTCGCCAGCTGCCTCCTGGAGCAGCTCAAGCTCATCCGCAAGCCCGTCCTCTAGCACACGTCACCGCCACATCGCCCTAGCTACAGAATGACGGTCGTCGGCGTTCTTATCCACGGCCATCATCGGGACCGACCCCGATCGCCTATTTAAGGAGCCCCGAGCCTCTCCAAAACCTCAGGCGACCTCAAGCCACCCCACCTAGCACCCCCGTAGCAGTCAATCGACCAGGGAAGGTCTTCTTCCCCATCTCCGGCCAGTACAGCCACCGCCGCCCTCCGGTCCATTCAGTCGCAACCCGAGCCCCTCCCGTCCATCTAGCGCCACCGTCCGACTCCCCATGACCCTGCAGAGCCACCCAACACCTCAAACCCGCTCGGGAACCACCGTAGCGCGAAGCCCCAACTCCCGCGAGGCCGCCGTCCGCCGCGAAGCTCGTCGCCGATGACTCCCTCCATCCCCGTCACCCCCTCGACCACCGGGAGGACATCCCCGGTCTGGCGGGTCCATCCCTGCCCTCGGATGCCCTCGAGGAGCCGTCGTTCGCCGGCGTTGATCGTCGGAGCCTCGCCTCTGTTCGGCCAGAGGAAGAAGGAGGCGGGGGCGACTGGTCAAACCTGATCAGTGGCCCCCCTGGACCCACTGTCAGCGACCCAGCCCCGCCCGCATGGATTTAAGTGGAAGCGTAAAACCCCCAAGTACGTCTCCCCTGCTACGAAAGCGTATTCCTTTTCGAAACGTTTTCTTTTCTGTTTTATTTTTAAAAATAGATATTTGACTAAACTTTGACTGGCTATATCTTTTTAAATATAAATCCAAATGACTTGATTCTTTTTCTGTTGTTTCCCAAATATTGTCTAGTTTATTTTCATATTTATTTCAAAATTTTCCAAACAACATTTTTGTACTGTTCTTAAACTATGTGATAATTTGAACATTTTCAAAAATTGGATTTGTTGGAGAGAGGAGAAAACTTTCAAAAGTTTTGGAGTGCACCCTGCCTCTCCACAACTTGAAGGCAAGCATTCTAAACCCTGGCAGAATATTTTGTGGGTTGTTTGATATGGTTATAACACCACTTCGAGATGAAGCATTAGTTATTTTTGTGTGACGATATGATCATATGTTTTGAGTGCATAATGAAATTCTTGCTGTTGGAAATGGATATGCTTGTGATAGCAATCACCCTCTTATGCCTCTCATGCCTACCAGGAAGGATCCGGGAAAGCCACTGTCTTGGGTAGACATGAGCTTGTCCCTAACCCCTCATCGAGACGGTTATGTCCGGTGGGGCAGGGGGAGGTATGATGAGCGGTGGTTCTATCTGATGGATGTGAAATATAATTCTTGTGCTAACCATGCAGGGAATACTTAAACCTCCTGAGTCGGCCGTAGATCGAGTCTTGTTCCAGTAACCCCCATACTTGTTTTCGTGCTGCCACTTGTCCCTGCCGTAGGTAGGGTACGGTTCAGTAACTGTCAACCCCTGTCTTAGCACACACCTTACAGAGAGGCCATGGTGGAAGATACCGGCTGCATCCGGTAGGCATGCCACCTGGTCCGGGGGCATGGGTGTTTCCGGTTGGGACCGAGAGGGGGGCACCACTTAGAGCGCACGATAGAAATTTGATCCCATGCTACGCGAGGTTGTAGCCTCCCCACTTAGAGTTTTTCTTAACAGGTGTCGTGGGTGATTCCAGACACGAGTAAAGTTAAGCTGATGAGTGCAAGTCAGGCGTGTTCTCAACTAAAAGACCGTAGACGGAATTAGTTCCAATGGACTAAAGAAATCCGTTACTCGTGGGTAAAGAGTACACCCTCTGCAGAGATATTAAACCTATTCGAATAGCCGTGTCCATGGTTAAGGACTACAGTCTGGGATGGGTCAAGTATCGGTCTTAGTATCGGTCTTCGGAGAAGAAACTGTTAAACCAGAGCATGGATCATGACTTGTGACATATGATGATTATTATTATTATTATTATGGACTAACCATTTATGTTGTCTGAATTATTGAGTATCCCTGGGACGGTTCTACCTCCTGGATATTCACTGTGATTACTCTTATATAAGCCCTTTATGTGGTGTCGCTCAGACGCCCGACTGTGGCATGCTTGTTATTTCATTTGCTTATAAGCCCTTTATGTGGTGTCGCTCAGACGCCCGACTGTGGCATGTTTGTCATTTCATTTACTTATAAGCCCTTTATGTGGTGTCGCTCAGACGCCCGACTGTGGCATGTTTTGTCATTTCATCTACTTATAAGCCCTTTATGTGATGTCGCTTAGACGCCCGACTGAGGCATATTTTATATTCTTATCCTTTCGAGGCGTCGCTTCAGACACCCGATCGGTGCATTCTATTTATACTCGCGGATTGCATATTCATATATGACATGATTAACCTGCTTGTATGCATCATGAGCTTCATTTATGACTGACGGAGTAATCATAGAATGTTTCAAAGCATGATTATCAGTGGCTATATTATACCGGTGTCCTTAATGTTTACGAGTACATTCAAAGTACTCACTGGCTTGTCCCTGGCTATTGTCTTGGCCAGATTTCTCGCGTGGAGAGGAGCGTTGTGATGACAGCCCCGGAACCTACGCAATGATGATAGCAGCCTCGCGAAGATAGGAGTTATCCTGGTCAGTTGTTCCTCCGGGAAGTGGAGTCCCATAGACACTGATGATCCGCAAACCACTTCCGCCATCAACCACTAGAAACCAATTGTTGTACCCATAGGCCAGAATGGTCTTGTACTACATAATTTGTATTTTTGCTTGGAGTTTCTGTAACAAGTTGGTGTCTCATCAGCTAACAGTAATCCCTGGGCTGGTGAGCACAAGGGCCGCTTTGGGAAATTAATATCCGAAAACCCGGTCCCGACATCTGCTACCGGACTCATCGTCATTGAAGCCTGGTTCGGGGCTACTGAGGGAGTCCAGGATTAGGGGGTCTCCGGAAAGCCGGACTATATCCTTTGGCCGGACTGTTGGACTATGAAGATACAAGATTGAAGACTTCGTCCGTGTCCGGATGGGACTCTCCTTGGCGTGGAAGGCAAGCTTGGCGTCTGGATATGTAGATCTCCTCCCTTGTAACCGACTTTGTGTAACCCTAGCCCCTCCGGTGTCTATATAAACCGGAGGGTTTAGTCCAGAGGACAACAACAATCATACCATAGGCTAGCTTCTAGGGTTTAGCCTCTACGATCTTGTGGTAGATCAACTCTTGTACTACTCATATCATCAAGATCAATCAAGCAGGAAGTAGGGTATTACCTCCCTTGAGAGGGCCCGAACCTGGGTAAACATCGTGTCCCCTACCTCCTATTACCATCCGCCTTAGACGCACAGTTCGGGACCCCCTACCCGAGATCCGCCGGTTTTGACACCGACAACGCGCTCGCCTAGCTTGGAGATGAAACGCCCTAACGCGGTCACCCGCCCTGCTAGCTTCTGCATCTCCTTGAGGGTCTGTGGTGGGCTCATGTCTTTGATGGCCTTAATCTTCTCCGGGTTCGCCTCGATCCCTCTGTGGGATACGAGGAACCCTAGTAGCTTGCCGGAGGGGACACCGAACACGCACTTCCCCAGGTTAAGCCTCAGGTTCACCCGGCGCAAGCTTTCAAAGGTCTCCTCCAAGTCTTGAATCAATGTCCTCGCCTCACGAGATTTGACTACTATGTTATCAACGTAGGCCTCTGTGTTCCTCCCGAGCTGCCGCCCCAAGGCGATATGCATCAGCCGCTGAAAGGTTGCGCCCGCGTTGCGGAGGCCGAAAGGCATGCAGGTGTAGCAATACACCCCACATGGTGTCAAGAAGGCCGTCTTCTCCACATCCTCCACCGCCATCTTGATCTGATGGTATCCAGAGAATGCATCCAGGAAACATAGCAAATCGCACTCGGCGGTGGAGTCGACGATTTGATTGATGCGAGGAAGGGGGAACAGATCTTGGGGGCAGGCTTTGTTGAGGTTGGTGAAGTCGACGCACATACGTTCCTTCCCACCTTTCTTTGGTACCACGACGGGGTTCACCAGCCAGTCAGGGTACCGAACTTCTCGAATGGTGCCAGCCGCCTCTAGCTTGCGTGTCTCTTGGACGATAAAGGCATGCTTCTCGGCGGACTGCCGTCTCGCCCGCTGCTTCACGGGGCGCATGTTGGGGCACACCCTTAGATGATGCTGGATCACTTTTCTCGGGACCCCTACCAGCTGATTGGGCTCCCATGCGAATATCTCCTTGTTCGCGCGCAAAAACCTCACCAAAGCTTCTTCTTGTCCCGGGTCAAGGCTGGTTCCTATGGTAAAGGTGGCTCCTGAAGACCCATCCTCGTCAACCGGCACCTGCTTGGTTTCCGCCTTGTCTTGGGTGAACAACGGCTTCTTCTTGGTGGGCGCGGTCTCCTTGGCCTCGGGCGTACCGGCGCCGGCTGGCTGCGTCGCTGCCGCGGCCTTGAAGGCAAGCCTGACCCTGCTTCCCTTGTGTCCCCCTTGATGGTGAGGACGCCCTTGCTCCCTGGCATCTTCATGAGGTTGTAGGCCGGGTGAGTCGCCGCCATGAACTGAGCAAGAGCCGGGTACCCGAGTATGGCATTGTACGGGAGGCAGATGCGGGCGATGTCGAAGTCCACCAGCTCAGTGCGGTAGTTGTCGCGCATGCCGAAGGTGACGGGGAGGCGGATCTGCCCCCAGAGAGTGGGTAGCTCCGCCGCCTACTCCTAAAAAAGGCTTGCTGAGGTTGAGCCTATCGGGCGGCACGTGGAGGAGGCTGAAGGCTTCCACGGAGAGCAAGTTGAGGCCGGCACCGCCATCGATGAGGGTCTTGGTGACAGCCACATTGCAGATGGTAGGTGTACAGAGCATTGGGAGTATGCTGGAGCCGCGGTAGAGCCAGGGTGGTCTTCCGAGTCGAAGGTGAGGTCGGCCTCTGGCGAAGCCCAACCCGGCAGAGCCCCCGGGCGCTTTGAGGCTGCCCCAATCTGACGGAGGAAAGGCTTGACGTGGCAATCTGAAGGCGGCGCTTGAGAGCCACCCAGCAGCGTCGCGACTATGTGGTGCGCTGGCGCCGTGTAGCGCGCGGCGAAGAGGTTGCGGAGTTCTTCCCAGGACGCCACCGTGGATCCTGGGAGGTTGAGCAGCCAGACGCGTGGCTCACCATCAAGGGCCATGGGGAACCAGTTGGCCATGATCTTGTCATCGCCTCCGGCTTCAAGGACGGCCTCCTCGTATGCCAGCAGGAACGGCGCCGGATCCGCCGCGCCGTCGTAACGCGGCGGCATCTCTGGCTTGAACTTGGTCGGCCACTGCACTCGCCGCAGGGCGGGAGCCAGGGCTCGGTACCCAGAGTCCCCGCTGCCGGTGTCGGTCGTAGAGGTGGATTGCAGCGCTCCTGCCATGGGAGCGAAGCGCGGCGGCACAGGGCGCAGTTTGGTGGAGAGGAGCTCTGGCGCACCCCTACCTGGCACGCCAAATGTCGGATGTGGGGTTCCGGCAAACCCTTAAGGTTCGAACACTGGGGTGCGCGTGAAGTCTTTCCCTCCTACCGATCTACGCTCTAGCTCGCTAAGATCTTGCGGACGAACTCGACGAACTCACAACACATAAAGAGACACGGGGTTTATACTGGTTCGGGCCACCGTTGTGGTGTAATACCCTACTCCAGTGTGGTGGTGGTGGATTGCCTCTTGGGCTGATGATGAACAGTACAAGAGAAGAACAGCCTCCTGAGGTTGAGGTGTTCTTGTGCGTGTGTTGGCTTCTTGATCCGTTCGAGTTGTTCTTCTACTGTGGTGACTAAGCCTATTTATAGAGGCCCTGGTGCTCTTCCCAAATGTTGAGTGGGAAGGGAGCCAACAACAGCAGGCAAATTTGAAGGGGGACAGCTAGTACATGCTATCCTGACAAACTCGGTCTTCACCTGCGAAAAGCCCTGGAGTGACGCCGTCTTGGGCTCCATGATGACCTCCGCCTTGCCGTCCTCCTGGTCTTGGTCTTGTTGCACCAATATGGCAACCTTTGCCTGATGCCTCGGTGCTCTTCGTCTGCGCTTGCTTCCTTAGCACCAAGGTTGAAATGTGGACGCTGTGCGCACTGGAGCCCGCCTGGCGCCATTCGTCATGGCTCACGTCACGAGTGCCTCGTGAGGTTTGCCCCGCCTTGATATCTCCGCTCCTCGTGAGCCCGCCTGGCTAGGCCACTCCAGAGGAGCTCTTGTGTCGTCCACCTCGCGAGGCTTGGACCCTCGCGAGGGTCTTGGATGCCTTGTTGATGAAGATGGGCCGTACGGCCCGCTGCTCAGCCACGCCATGGGCCGCAAGCAGGCAAGTCTGGGGACCCCCGTTCCCAGAACGCCAACAGTGACTGCCGAAAACAGTGTTGGAGTTAGATGTTGTTGCCCTTTTCAACCTGGGTTTTTTTATAAACCTGATGAACAATTAACCCTCGTGCTTTTTTACAGTTTGTAAGCTGGAGTTAGATGTTCTTGCCCTTTCCAACTCGGTTGTGACTGTCATATTTTATTTGAAGCAAGGCAAATGGCTTGCCGGTCGTTTAATTTAGAGTGAAATATTGTAACAACAAACAAATCCCAACCAAGGGAAATAACATCACTCTCGCCGGCTGCTTGGGCTCACTATGCATTACAGAAGCCAAGTGATTAGCCCCCACCAGCACCCACAAACTTATTTCGAACTAGCACATCAAATGGGTTGTAAATTTTCATAGGAAAGGTTGCATGACCGTGACAGATTTGGATTCTGACATTTGGGACCCGCGAGGAAATAGCCTATCCAAGGTGGTGTCGACTTACTAGCCAGTCAACAAACGATTCTGCCTACCAGCCGTTGGATTGACATCCAACATCTGTCATGTATCTTCTATCTCTTGTCTTCTTCTTCCTCTTGCCACCCAAACCAAACCACCCCGTCGGCTCTGCCTGCTCCCGCCTCCCATGGCTAGTTGCGTCTCCGCCGCCCTACCGTACGTACCCTCCAATGTTGGCCAGTCCCTCCCTCTATTCCCCCACACATCATGTTATTCTCCGGCGACGTCAGCCCCAACACGCACCCGCACCCGAACCAGTCAACCCTCATACTCCCCTTCGCCTGCGACTGGACCAGCGCATCTTCCACGGCTCCTGTTCGCTCCGTCCGAGGCCTCGCCGCCATCCCCCGCCTTGCGGCCTTGGTTCGCTCACCGTGCGCGGTGCGCCGCCCTCTTGCGTTGTCAACGTCGTCAACAACCGAGAGGAACAAGGAGATGACTGTACGTGGAGAGGATAACAGTAGGGACCCACCAGCATCATGGCAGTACGCAAGCAAGTGCCTCTATATTACAAGCCCAAAAATATGGTTCCTCCTAATGGTTGGACATCTGGGGCTCACGCCATTGTCAGCGTAGTCAATAAACGAGAGAATTACACTACAAGTGGCTGACACCAGGGACCCAGCAGGACAAATGGGTTTGACTACGCGAAATAGTTTGAATGTGAATCGATATTTAAAATCAAACCGGGAATTAGTTTCAATTTTTTTCATTACAAGATTTTAAATTCCATTGATTTTTATGCATGGACAATTATTTGGATTTTATATTTATATAAATTATTTTTCAAAATAGTTTCAATGTGAATCGATATTTTGGGAATAAAAACAGTTGACCGCACTGAAATATGCAAAAATTCGCATACTTTTTAACCGTGGCCACAATACGGGGTGTAATGCTAACAAAAAGAAGATGGGCTCCAAAAACATTTTTAAGAATTAGCAAATGGGTTGTGCATTATTAGAAATAATGCACACGAGAGCAGTGACTGTTGGATGTCCATCCAACGGCTGTCGTGCTTCTTCAACCTCTGCTTTTCCTGCTCCAGCCGCTCAAACAAGCGCCGACGGGACTGCCTGCTCCCCGCTCCCGCGGCCGGGTATGCTGCCGCGCAGGCCTCACCGCCCCACCGTACTCCCATCGCTGGCCTAGCCATCCCTCTACTCACCCATACCTGCTATTATTCTCCGAGGATGGCAGACGAACCAGTAAACCCTCGTACTCCTCCACGTGGGAAACAACTGTCGAGTCTTCCCTGGCTCTGTGTCGTTCCCTTTCTAGGCCTCGTCGTCGTCCACCGCCCTGGTGCTCTCGGCGCGGCCTGGTCAACGTGGTCAATGAACGGCATCCATCAGAAGTGGACTGTATCTGGAGAGGCTGACAGCTGGGTCCATGGCCACACGCAAGGAAATGCCTCCTTATTACGTGCAAAATAATGATTCCTCCACCTAACAGATAGGACCCATGGGAAGGGATTCTGTATTTCGCGAAAAAAACGTTCCCCCCGCTGACAGGTCGGACCCACCAGCTACATCTTCGCACACAAGGAAGTTCCTCCTTATGACGCACAAAAAAATGAATGCCCCCTACTAGCTGGGACCCTCCATAGTGGGTGGCTGACTTGTGGGCCTACTAAGTTGACGGGGACAGAGGGCTTTGTCAACTTAGTTAATATGAATGATTATAGCTCCAGTGACCGTACGATGTCCATCCAACGGCCATAGTGCTTCTTCAACCTCTGGTCTTCTTGCTCCAGCCGCCCAAACCAGCGCCGGTCGTGCCGCCAGCTCCTGCCTCCCGTGGTCGGCTGTGCTGCCGCGGAGGCCTCACCGCCCCCATACTACTCCCACCGCTGGCCAGGCCATCCCTCCACTCACCCACACCCCCTGTTATTCTGCGGTGATGGCAGCCTCACATCGCAGCTGAACCAGTGAACCCTCGTACTCCTCTCCGCGTGGGCATCCACTGTCGCGTCTTCCCCGGCTCCGCGTCGTCCCCATCCTAGGCCTCGCCGTCGTCCACCGCCTTGGTGCTCTCGGCGCGATGTCGTCATTGTGGTCAATGACCGACTTCCATCGGAAGAGTACTGTACGTGGAGAGGCTGACAGCTGGGTCCATGGCCACAGCCCAGTTTTTTTGTGATTTGCCAAGTAAGTCGCTTTGTCAGGCCTGTTAGGCTGCAAATCTTTCAAGACGAGGAGAGCTTCATTTGGCTGGCCGAGAAAATGGCCTATCAGTAATGAGAAATGGGCTGTACATTTTTAAAACACATTAAACCGGCAACTAGTTTCAAATTTCTTTTTTTCATTTCGATATTTTAAATTGCATTGATTTTTATGCGTGGACAATTTGTTGGATTTTATATTGATATACATTTAATTTTTAAATCAGTTTGAATGTGACTCGAAATTTCAGGATTAAAAACGGTTCGGACTGCACTGAAATATGCAAAATTTCGTATAATTTTTTAACCGTGGCCACAATATGGGTTGTAATGCTAACAAAAAGATATGGGCTCCAAAAAAACCTTAAGAATTAGCAAATGGGCTGTAAATTATTAGAAATAATGGCAGATGGGCTGTATGCTATTCGGATTTGAGGCTTTCCTAGAAAAAAAAGGTTGATGCACAAGCAGTGACTGTTGGATTTCCATCCAACGGCCGTCGTGCTTCTTCAATCTCTGCTCTTCCTGCTCCAGCCGCTCAAACAAGGGCCGGCGGGACTGCCTGCTCCCTCCTCCCTCATGCCGGTGTCTTTGCCAAGCAGCCTCACCGCCCCATCATACTCCCATCACGACCTAGCCATCCCTCTACTCACCCACACTGCTGTTATTCTCTGGGACAGCAGACGAACCAAGAAACCCTCAGATAACAGACGCCTCCGCATGGGAAACAACTGCCGAGTCTTCCTCGGCTCCGTGTCGTTCCTTCCTAGGCCTCGTCGACGCCCACCACCTCGGTGCTCTCGGCGCAGCTGGTCAACATGGTCAACGACCGACATGCATCTGAAGTGGACTGTACGTGGAGAGGCTGACAGCTGGGTCCACGGCCGCACACAAGGAAATGCCTCCTTATTACGCGCAAAATAATGATTCCTCCACCTGACATCTGGGACCCACCGTAAGGGCCTTTGTATTTTGCAAAAAAAAATTACCGCCACTGACAGCTCGGACCCACCAGCTATATCTTTGCACGCAAGGAAGTGCCTCCTTATTACGCACAAAAAATGAATACTCCCTGTCGGGGATATACCCCGCGGCGTAAACCGTCCGGAAGTATAACCCGGCCGGACTTGGCGATTTACCTGAAGAACCCGCTGACACTTGGCGGTTCACCGGCGACCCGGCAGTTTATGGTTCATTGGTAATCCGGCAAAGGGTCGAGGAGCGGCAAGACCCGTGGCCTGACTGGCAGTTCATGAATGCCGGTTCAACTACGGTGGGCCGGTTTAAGAGGAAAGGCGTGAGGAATATTTGTCTTACAAGGAGCTAAGACATGGACTTGTATCCGACTTGTAATACAAGATAGGCTAGTCCTATTCCTAATAGGACTCCACATGTAACCCGCCCTTTCAACATATATAAGGAGGGGCAGGGCTCCCCAAAGAGGGAGAGGCGACAAGCAAACAACAATATCTAGGGCTAGACACAACTAGAGGAGAGCCGGTTTACGGGCGACTCCCTCATGATCATAATGAGACCTAGCCTCAAACAAAGCACGTAGGGCTATTATCGGATGATGTTTCCGGGGCCCAAGCTGTCTAAATCCCTGTCTTGTGTTACGCCTCTCGATTCCGCTCAACCCCTCTCAAGCTACCACATAGATGTGTTGGCCTCATGACTAAGTCCTCGACACTAAGGACATCTGCCGTGACAATTCCACGACAGCTTAGCGCCCACCGTGGGGCCTGCTACGGTGGTGTTGAGTTCTTGGAGGATCTCTCATATGGATCGAGAAGCTCCAGTTGACTAGATGAAGAAGAAGAAGAAGAGGCAAGCGGGATAACCCGGCATAGGGTAACTTTGAGCAGAGCGGTAAAATTCATCGTTGAATCGTGATTAACTTTTGGAGCGGATAGTGCAAGGTTAAGGTTCAAGAAGATTTAGGATCGCCACGCGTAAAATTCGCAACTACCATCCTACGATCCACCGAGACCGACAGGCGTTGTTCCCTGTACAATTAAGAAATCTGAGCCAGATTGATCTTGGTGTCTTGCTGGAAGGCGCCGGGACCAAGGAGGACCAAGCTCGAACGAGGAAACCAGCGAATTCGCCGAGTTGACAAGACCAACAGGCAGTCTAATCCGAAACCAGATTGATTCCAGGGGTGCTGCTAGAAGTACGGGCCAACAGGATTCTCTATCACGGGAAAATTGCCAAGGCGGCAGTAATTTGTTTGTTGAGGTGACCGCTGTCAAACCACGTGCCACTACCATCAAATTGCAGCAAGAAAAATCAATCCCGAGACGGACTGGTACATCAACTACCAAAAGCAAGTCAACTACCTGAGAAAGTTGAAACAAACAACGACTCATGGGAAGACCATCGATTGCTACATCTACATGCATCCAACAAATCCAAAAGTCTAGTTACCATACTAGCACATCTTGCCAAGTCTACGTACTACATCCACAACTGAGTCAAACCCGCCTGGGTTGACCCGGCCGTTCCCCCACTGCTGCAGCTCTGGCATGACCGACGCGTCGCGTGTGTTTCGGCGGACGTACAAGTCATATTTTGTCCAAGAAAACAGGACAATGGCTTATCGCTTATGGCGATATGACCAGATCATCTCTTGTTCAAACATCGTGATAATTATCCATGACCACGGTATAGCTATGCCATGGATATGGAGGGCGCGCCAAAGATAATTTTACACTGGTTTTCTTCCGTGCCATGTTGCTCGACGAATACACGTGCAAATCGCCGCCCCCGCTGTTCGGTTTACAATCGTCTGCTACCGCCGCCGACTCGCGTGTTTACCCGGCCTACAGCGTCATGGGCCGATTCTCCCGTCTGTGCGGTTTACAATACCGTGCCGACTTCCCTGTCCAACCGGGCTCATGCCGCAGCCGACTCATTTACTGTCCGGATGAGTCGGTGGTATCCATCTAAAGTTTATTTTAGTAAACATATATTGTTTTTATCAAAGAACAATTACTTGGTCTTGTAATATTTTTACAGGACCGTTACGAAAAGGGTGTCGCCTTAAGGGGCGCATCAACATCACTTTTTCCATTGGTTTTTGTCCGTGCTAGGATGCTTGACGGATATACGTGCAAGTCGCCTCCCCGATGTTCGGATTACATCCGTCCGCTCCTGCCGCCGATTCGTGCATATACACCGGTTAAACAACATCATGTTTGAATCGCCACCCGCGCCGATTTACAAATGCCATGGATGACTCGTTCATCTGCCCTCACGGTGGTTCACGCGTCCGCACCAGCTTACAATGCCACGGCCGACTCATCTGTTGTTCAGGCGAATCAGGTGATATCCCTCTTAAGTATAATTTAGCACATATTGTTTTTGTCAGAGAGCAATTACTTTGGTCTTTGCATTTTATATGCAGGACAATTGGTCATTGCAAAGCCGATGGCCGGATCATGGATATATAAATTGCGTAATTACTGTCATGTGCTAGCGTATGACCGTGCCACAATGATCAAAGAATATGTGTGCAAGACGCCGACCTTGTGGCCCGGACTACTTCGACTCACGGGACCGCACCGCGATTAACTCGCCCGTCCGTGTCGGTTTACAACACCGTGAAGATCTTCCCGTCCGCACTGGTTTACAATGCCGCGGCGATTCATCTATCCGAAGCTACCTCGATGTGCGGTCGCTTTTGTCGTCCGTCTCTCGCGGCCTGGTCTACATCAACATACCGGGCCGCACCTGTCTGCATGAGCTATTTATTGGGTATGAGCAAGTCACAACTTGGGTAGCCCGGTTTTCTTTCAAAATGGAGGCAAATTATCATATACAATCAACCGCCGTTTGCACTGGATGGCTCAATGGGCAGGCGCACAAATCGCCGCCACTACAGTTTGGTTAACTTCAAATCGCCAGTTGGAAGGAACCATTGGCCGAGTTGCTGACACGGCTCATACGGGATCATTTATAACCCGCCGCAGTCATCACAACCTTCGTGGATTTGCATCGTGTTATCAACACCAATGAGTCGTGAACCACCAAATATGGAGAGTTTCAAGCCAACTCCTCGAGTCACCTTGAGACTCGGGGCTACGATGACATGACTAAGCAAATCTTGCCAAAGAAATTTAAGAACCCTAGGACGATGGAGGGAAAGATAACCCGGTCCCGGAGGCTACTGTTATTTGAAGGCCGTCAGAAAATTTCCGGCTTAATAAGTATATGACAGTTACAAAATCCCGGCTCAAGCAAGAAGTTCCGGATCATCAGAAAGGATTCCGATTTAAAATCCGGCTCAAGGGGAGTCAGTCTCACTGAAGCTCTCAAGTATCCGGTTTAACATCCGGTTCAAGGGGAAGATATCTCCCACAAAGCTTTGAAGCTCTCAATATCCGGTTCAAAATCCCGGTTCAAGAAGGATTTATCTCTTGCAAAAATTAAAGGCTGCCAAAGAGGACCTGCTGCCATGATGCGCGGTTCAAACATGGGTATCATGCCTTATTGGCTTATCATATTATTGATCACTTGGGGGCTTGGTCAGGTCTGAACCATAGTCACACCTCTTGATCGGCGCAATGCCACAGTATCACTTGGGGGCCTTGGTCGTGTCCGAACCATAGCAACGCCATTTGGTAGGCGAAAAGCCACAAAGATCACTTGGGGACTTGTGGTCACGTCGAACCATAGTCACGCCTCTTGATCGGCCTAGTGCCACAAAGATCACTTGGGGCTTTGGTCGAACCCGAACCATCGCTACACCTCTTGATCGGCGTAATGCCAATGCATCATTTGGGGACCTGGCTGACTCGAACCATAGCTACGCCTTTTGGGGGCTTGGTCGTGTCCGACCATGGTAATGCCTCTTGATCGGCTCAAAGCCTCATTTGCAATGGTTTTATATTTGCCTTTGCTTGAATTTTGTTCTCTTTTAAATTATTTCTTTTGTTGTGTTTTCAAACCGACATTATTAATCCGGTCAAACTGTCAATTACAAATTGACGGAACACGGTCAAATCCTAATCCGGAGACTATTTGCCCGGTTTGATTTTAACCATCTTATATATGGAGTAAACCGGTGTTCATTAACCCGGCTTGACTTTCAATTACAAATTGTCAGTACATGATCAAATCATAATCCGGAGACTATCCGCCCGGTCTGGTTTGACTATAAGTCGCCAGTATATATATGGTTAAACCGGTGTTTATCACAACCCGGTACGGTTTTATCATAAACCGACACAATATGAAAGGAGTTATCATTACTCAAGATTGGGGTCATCACCCTTACTACAAAAAAATTGGTAAACCAATGATGTGATTCAATGTCACAGTATGATATATTTCATTGATTATTCTTAAAGTGCAGCCTTGGTTATAAACCTGGTTATCTGCTTGGGCATTATGACCCGTCCGGTGGTAAACCGCCAGACACTTTAAACTTGTTGTATGCGTAGACAAGTTGAATAAAGCATGATGATAAATTATCCGGTGTTTATTAAACCGGCCTGGCTTTAAGACGATAAGTCGCCAGATATGATGAGAAATTATCCGGTGTTTGTTAACCCGGCCTGGCTTTGGACTATAAGTCGCCAAGATTTATTTGGATTGCGCCATTGGAATCATGCGCTTATAAATCATTGGGTTATATTATTCAAATAGCCAAACTTGGCTGAATTTTCATTATGGTATTGAATGAATAAGGTTTTTTCATACCAGATTATGTTATCTTTAATAGCCAACATGGCTGGATTTTTATTATGGTTATCAATACCCAATATTATAATTGAGGTTTTCAAAGTCGCTTTTAGCGCAATGGTTATCATATTATTAATGGATATGATTTATTCTACAATTGAAGGAATAGTCCCGAGTCGCTGCAGTGCTTACGACCCGGCACTTGGGGGCTACATTATTTAAATTGAGATTACATCAAATGTGCAAGTCTCATGTCACGCAAGCATGCACCATGACATTTGGGGGCTATCAATTGCTCCTGTCAACAGCTTGAAGGTACAAAGCTTTTTATTCATTATATTGAAGGGTCCACTGCTTCGGTTGGTAAAGCACAAGGCTCTTAACCTTGTGGACGTGGATTCAAGTCCCATGATGGGAGTTACATCATATGATGTTATTATCATTGAAGTCTATATTTAGTCCCAGCTCAATATTATCTTATCGAGCCGGCCCTTGGGGGCTACATCATTGCTCAAATCTACATGATTACACCTACAAAGTCCCTGCTCATTATTACATAATGACCCGGCCCTTGGGGGCTACACCGTGGAAGTTTTTATGAGTATAAGATAATTACAAGTCCCGGCTTGTCGCAAGCAGTGACAACCCGACACTTGGGGGCTACATAGTATGGAGTATTCAGTTTTGCTAGTCACCTTTGGGATGAAACAACACGGATTTCTTTGAAAGTGGCAGTATTTATATTGAAGCAAAGTCTTAAGCTACCACTTTGTTCTGCTCAAAGACTTGGGGGCTACAGATATTATATTATTATCGAGGAAATATTTTCAAATTCTCCGATTGAGCAAACCAGGTTGACCAAGGCCACCAATCATTATGGCCTGTGGCTGCAACCCGGCGTCATTAATAATCATTAACACACGTTGGCAAACAATCATGAACCTATGTCTGCAATAATCATGACCCGGTACCATCAATATTTATAAACCGTGATCTTGGCAATGATAAACCGCAAGTTTTACGCCCTTAAACCGTCAAGATTGGATGAATATTTCAAGGACCGATATTGTTTTTAAGCATTGGGAGTTGAATCAAAGGAGTTATCCTTCACAATATATTTTCTATGAGAAACCAATGTCAGCAAGTTGATTATGAAGCTGGCCTATTAAACCGGATTTTATATAAGGAGGAAATGACAAGGATTTAAGGATGATCGATGCCGTTTACAAGAATTCTTAAACCGAGCATAATCTGTCAAGTTTATTCTTGTGTTTATTTTCACAGATCAGTTTAACATGGATAAATCCAAATTAAACTGGGGCTAATGTCGGGATATACCTCACGCGTAAACTGGCCGGAAGTATAACCCGCCGGACTTGGCGATTTACCAAGAACCCACGACACTTGGCGGTTCACCGCGACCGGCGGTTTATGGTTCATTGGTAATCCGGCAAAGTGGTCGAGGAGCGGCAAGACCGTGGCCTCGATCAAGGTTCATGAAGGCCGGTTCAACTACGGTGGGGCGTTTTAAGAGGAAAGGCGTGAGGAATATTTGTCTTACAAGGAGCTAAGACATGGACTTGTATCCGACTTGTAATACAAGATAGGCTAGTCCTAGTCCTAATAGGACTCCACATGTAACCCGCCCTTTCAACATATATAAGGAGGGGCAGGGCTCCCCAAAGAGGGAGAGGCGACAAGCAAACAACAATATCTAGGGCTAGACACAACTAGAGGAGAGCCGGTTTACGGCGACTCCCTCATGATCATAATGAGACCTAGCCTCAAACAGCACGTAGGGCTATTACCGGATGATGTTTCCCGGGGCCCAAGCTGTCTAAATCCCTGTCTTGTGTTGCGTCTCTCGATTCCGCTCAACCCTCTCAAGCTACCACATAGATGCGTTTGCCTCGCGACTAAGTCCTGACACTAAGGACATCTGCCGTGACAATTCCACGACACTCCCCTTGCAAGTTGGGACCCAGTATAGTGGCAGGCTGACTTGTGGGCCTACTAAGTCTACGGGGATGGAGGACTTTGTCAACTTAGTCAATATGCATGATTCTAGCTCCAGTGACCGTCCGATGTCCATCCAACGGCCGTAGTGCTTCTTCAACCTCTGGTCTTCTTGCTCCTGCCGCCCAAACCAGCGTCGGTTGTGCCTCGTGCTCCTGCCTCCCATGGCCGGCTGCGATGCGGCGGAGGCCTCACCGCCTCTCCTACTCCCACCGCTGGCTAGGCCATCCCTCTACTCACCCACACCCCCTGTTATTCTGCGGCGACGACAGCCTCACACCGCAACGAACCAGTGAACCCTCATACTCCTCTACACGTGGGCATCCACTGCCGCGTCTTCCCTGGCTCCGCGTCGTCACCTTCCTAGGCCTCGCCGTCGTCCACCGCCTTGGTGCTCTCGGCGCGGCATGGTCAATGTGGTCAACGACCGACTTCCATCGGAAGAGTACTGTACGTCGAGAGGCTGACAGTTGGGTCCATGGCATCCGCAAGGAAGTGCCTCCTTATTACGTGCAAAATAATTATTCATGCACCTGACAGTGGGGACCCACCGGACGGGCCACCGTATTTCGCGAAAAAACGTTTCCCCCTGACTGCAGGGACCCACCAGCTATATCTTCGCACGCAAGGAAGTGCGTCCGGGCAAAAAAATGATTCGCCCCCTGACTGCTGGGACCCACCAGCTATATCTTCGCACACAAGGAAGTGCCTGACAGTCGGGACCCACCTGGTCGAAGCGTACGTAGTGTTGTCATTCTGGTCGCGAACGTGTACGTACATACTGGTCGATGTAGAGCGTGCACGTGTTGTAGTAGAGGCACGCGTGTAGCATGTACACGTACGTACAGCGGCCAGTGTGCAAGAAAGAAAATACGGCCACGTACGTACATACGGGCGGGGTCTCGAACGCCTACTTCCGCATATGTACGGCCAGGCTCGTGTACATGGCTGGGCCGGAGCGAAGAAACTGCGTCGTCATCGTGTTCATGGGGAGGCAACGAGGCCTGGCGTACCGCAGAACGGAGGAAACGGCCTTGTGTTCGAACGGCCACGGTCGAAACGGGATCCTGTTCATCGGGAGGGGTCTGGCTTACCGCAAAACGGAGGAAACGGACCTCCTACGGTCGAAATGGGGGTCCTGTTCATTGGGAGGGGTGTGGCGTACCGCAAAATGGAGGAAACGGACTTGTGTCAGAGCGCTATGGTCGAAACGGGGGTCCTGTTCATCGAGAGGGGTGTGGCGTACCGCAAAACGGGACTCCACGGGATACTGTTCATCTCCACCGTCGACCCCCTCCAGCCTCCATGGGCTACTGTTCATCCACCATCGACCTCCTCCAGCCTCCACCTGCGACTGTTCATCCACGGGCTCCTGTTCATCCATCCTCCACCGCGTGCTACTCCACCGGCTACTGTTCAACCAGCCCTCGCCATGGGCTCCTGTTCAACAACCCCTCCACGGGCTACTGTTCATCCAGCCCTCCACCGTCTACTGTTCATTGATGTCTACTACGCAACCTTCTTCTTGTAGACGTTGTTGGGCCTCGAAGTGCAGAGGTTTGTAGGACAGTAGCAAATTTCCCTCAAGTGGATGACCTAAGGTTTATCAATCCGTGGGAGCCGTAGGATGAAGATGGTCTCTCTCAAACAACCCTGCAACCAAATAACAAAGAGTCTCTTGTGTCCCCAACACACCCAATACAATGGTAAATTGTATAGGTGCACTAGTTCGGCGAAGAGATGGTGATACAAGTGCAATATGGATGGTAGATAAAGGTTTTTGTAATCTGAAAATATAAAACAGCAATGTAACTAACGATAAAAGTGAGCTTAAACGGTATTGCAATGCTAGGAAACAAGGCCTAGGGTTCATACTTTCACTAGTGCAAGTTCTCTCAACAATAATAACATAATTGGATCAGATAACTATCCCTCAACATGCAACAAAGAGTCACTCCAAAGTCACTCATAGCGGAGAACAAACGAAGAGATTATGGTAGGGTACGAAACCACCTCAAAGTTATTCTTTTCGATCGATCTATTCAAGAGTTCGTACTAGAATAACACCTTAAGACACAAATCAACCAAAACCCTAATGTCACCTAGATTCTCCAATGTCACCTCAAGTATCTGTGGGTATGATTATGCGATATGCATCACACAATCTCAGATTCATCTATTCAACCAACACAAAGTACTTCAAAGAGTGCCCCAAAGTTTCTACCGGAGAGTCAAGACGAAAACGTGCCAACCCCTATGCATAGGTTCATGGGCGGAACCCGCAAGTTGATCACCAAAACATACATCAAGTGGATCAATAGAATACCCCATTGTCACCACGGGTATCCCACGCAAGACATACATCAAGTGTTCTCAAAGACTCAATCCTATAAGATAACTTCAAAGGGAAAACTCAATCCATTACAAGAGAGTAGAGGGGGAGAAACATCATAAGATCCAACTATAATAGCAAAGCTCGCGATACATCAAGATCGTACCACCTCAAGAACACGAGAGAGAGAGATCAAACACATAGCTACTGGTACATACCCTCAGCCCCGAGGGTGAACTATTCCCTCCTCGTCATGGAGAGCGCCGGGATGATGAAGATGGCCACCGGAGAGGGATTCCCCCCTCCGGCAGGGTGCCGGAACAGGGTCCTGATTGGTTTTTGGTGGCTACAGAGGCTTGCGGTGGCGGAACTCCCGATCTATTATGTTCCCCGATGGTTTTAGGATATATTGAGATATATAGGCGAAATAAGTCGGTAAGGGGAGCCACAAGGGGCCCACGAGGGTGGAGGGCGCGCCTAGGGGGGTAGGCGCGCCCCCCTACCTCGTGCTCTCCTCGTTGATTCCCTGACGTGTACTCCAAGTCTCCTGGATTTCTTTCTTTCCAAAAATAACTCTCCCGAAGGTTCCATTCCGTTTGGACTCCATTCGATATTCCTTTTCTTCAAAACACTGAAACAAGGGAAAAAACAGGAACTGGCACTGGGCTCTGGGTTAATAGGTTAGTCCCAAAAATAATATAAAAGTGCTTAATAAAGCCCATAAACATCCAAAACAAATAATATAATAGCATGAATACTTCATAAATTATAGATACGTTGGAGACGAAAAGCATCCCCAAGCTTAATTCCTGCTCGCCCCTCGAGTAGGTAAATGATAAAAGAAATAATTTATGAAGTGTGAATGCTAGCAAGTGCACAAGTTTGATTAATGATAATTTCAATCACCTTTTCTAGCATCATTATATATCATAACATTAGCTCAACTCATAAGACTTCTCATGATCAAGTAACAAGTTATTCACATGTTAGAGTATAGATCATAAACTTTCTTGAAAACTAGCAAACCGTGTTATCAGTCATCAAACAATTACAATTCATCTTATTTTCAGGAAGATTCTATGTCAGAGCTTTGATTTAGCAAACTCCACATATTCAACTATCATTTAGTCTTTCACAATTGCTAACACTCACGCGATATTTATGGGTTCAAAGTTTTAATCGTATTACGTAGAAAGATAGGGGCTTATAGATTCGCCTCCCAACCTTTTACCTCAAGGGTAATGTCAACAATAATAGTTCATGACGCCTTACATCCAATTGGATGTATATATCAGAATCTTTCCAACACAAGGTGCTTGCCAAAGGATAAAATGTAAAAAGGAAAGGTGAAGATCACCATGACTCTTGCATAAGGTAAAAGACAATAATAAAAGATAGGCCCTTCGCAGAGGGAAGTAGAGGTTGCCATGCGCTTTTATAGTTGAATGAAAAAAATCTTAATGCGAGGGAACGTCACTTTATATTGCCACTTGTGATAGGGACCTTTGTTATGCAGTCCGTCGCTTTTATTTCTTCCATATGACAATGATCGTATAAAGCTTATTTTCTCCACACTAAAAGATCATACATATTTAGAGAGAAATTTTTATTGCATGCACCGATGACAACTTACTTGAAGGATCTTACTCAATCCATAGGTAGGTATGGTGGACTCTCATGGCAATACTGGTTTAAGGGATGTTTGGAAGCACAAGTAGTATCTCTACTTGGTGCAAAGAATTTGACTAGCATGAGGGGGAAAGGCAAGCTCAATGTGTTGGGCGGTCCATGACAATATACTTTATTTCGGATATAAGAAAACATAACCCATTACGTTGCCTTCCTTGTCCAACATCAAAATTTTATCATGTCATATTTTAATGAGTGCTCACAACCATAAAAGATGTCCAAGATAGTATATTTATATGTGGAATCTCTCTTCCTTCAATATTCTTTCATGAATTGTTCAAGTGACCAATACAATGTTTGCTAACCTTCAATAAATTTACCACCTCTACTTCTTATATGTAAAGTCATTACTCCCCATGGTATAAGCATATGAAACATATATAATTTCAAATTTATGATATTCAATTCATTCAACCATTTACTCATAGGATATAATTGAAGCGCACGAGTAAATGACAAACAACTCCAAAAAGATATAAGTGAAGATCAATGAGTAGTTAAATAATTATGTAGCTTTGTGAAGACTCTCTCTCATTTAAGAATTTCAGATCTTGGTATTTTATTCAAACAGCAAGCAAATCTAAAGAAAATAAAATGGCGCTCCAAGCAAAACACATATCATGTGGTGAATAAAAATATAGTTCCAAGTAAAGTTACCGATGAACGAAGATTTAAAGAGGGATGCCTTCCGGGGCATCCCCAAGCTTAGGATCTTGGTTGTACTTGAATATAACCTTGGGGTGCCTTGGGAATCCCCAAGCTTAGGCTCTTTCCACTCCTTATTCCATAGCCCATCGGATCTTTACCCAAAACTTGAAAACTTCACAACACAAAACTTAACAGAAAACTCGTAAGCTTCGTTAGTATAAGAAAATAAGTCACCACTTAGGTACTGTAATGAACTCATTCTAAATTCATATTGGTGTAATATATACTGTATTCCAAATTCTCTATGGTTTATAAACTATTTTACTAGCCATAGATTCACCAAAATAAGCAAACAACACATAGAAAACAGAATCTGTTAGAAACAGAACAGTCTGTAGTAATCTGTATCAAACGTATACTTCTGGAACTCCAAAAATTATAAAATAAATTGGTGGACCTGAGGAATTTTTCTAGTAATCATCTTCAAAAATAATCAACTAAATATCACTCTCCAGTAAAAAGTTTTAGCTAATCTCGTGAGCTCTAAAGTTCCTATTTTTTACAGCATGATCATAAAGACTTCACCCAAGTCTTCCCAAAGGTTCTACTTGGCAAAAACACTAATTAAAACACAAAGCCACATATAAACAGAACCTAGATGGATTATTTATTCCTAAACAGAACCAAAAAGCAAGAAACTATAATAAAATTGGGTTGCCTCCCAACAAGCGCTAACGTTTAACGCCCCTAGCTAGGCATGATGATTTCAATGATGCTCACATAAAAGATAAGAATTGAAACATAAAGAGAGAATCATGAAGAATATGGCTAGAACATTTAAGTCTAACCCACTTCCTATGCATAGGGATTTTGTGAGCAAACAACTTATTGGAACAATAATCAACTAGCATAGGAAGGCAAAGCAAGCATAACTTCAAAACTTTAAGCACATAGAGAGGAAACTTGATATTATTGCAATTCCTACAAGCATATATTCCTCCCTCATAATAATTTTCAGTAGCATCATGAATAAATTCAACAATATAACCAGCACCTAAAGCATTCTTTTCATGATCTACAAGCATAGAAAATTTACTACTCTCCACATAAGAAAAATTCTTCTCATTCGGAATAGTGGGAGTATCATAAGAGACTTGAATACTATAAATTGTTTCCACATTAAAAGAGAAATGTTCAGAAAAAGGGTAATCATAATCATGACAAGTTTTATAAATATAATCATCACTACATTTTATAGCATAAGTGTCATCACAATAATCATCATAAGTAGCAACTTTGTTCTCATCATAATCGATTGAAACCTCTTCCAAGATAGTGGAATCATTACTAAATAAAGGCATGACCTCTCCAAATCCACTTTCATAAATATTATAAGATTCAACATCCTCCAAAATAGTGGGATCATTACTTCCTAAAGTTGACACTCTTCCAAACCCACTTTCATCAATATAATCATCATAGGTAGAAGGCATGCTATCATCATAACAACTTTGCATATCAAAACTTGGGAGGCTAAAAATATCATCTTCATTAAACATAGCATCCCCAAGCTTGGGACAAACATTAATTTCAGCAAATATATTCTCAAATGTGTCATCCTCATCAAACATAGCATCCCCAAGCTTGGGCCTTTTCATATCATAAGCATAATCACTCTCATCATTAATAGTATGGATAGCACCAATAGTATACCAATTATCATCATCACAATGAGTAGTAGGAGCAACATAATTTGGGAGGGATACCTTTTTACCTTTGCTTCTCCGTTTTTCCTTTTTCTTCTTCACATCATGTGCGGGTTTATCCCTCTTTTTTGAGCTCCTTATTGATGAGAATGGTTGAATAAAAAGCTCCTCCTAGTTACCTGATTCATCATAAGAAATAATAGGAGGATATTGGGAAGTCTCTTCCCATTAATTAGTGTTCTCTTCATCTTCTATTTGCTTTCTTTTTTTATGTAATTGGCAATATAAGGATTTTCAATGCATTTCACCGCACAATACATATAAATTTCTTCTAGATCAATATCGAGGAATTTCTCGAGGTTATATTCTGGAATAATCTTAGTTTGACGTTTCAATTCTTCATAACCCAAAAGCAGACTAAGTTCATTATGATGTGCAAGGGAAATCAAGTCATCACAATTTTTGGACATGATTCGATCATGAAACATTTTGCATTTGATATTTAAATGACCATGTTCATTGCAAAGTTCACAAGTATGGCTAAGATATTTTAAATTTTCAGCACTAACATTTAGCCTCTCTTGCAACCATTTAGTTTCTAAGTACTTGTGCCTCTTACAAAATCTATCTTCCCTTTTAGGTATGTATTTGCAAACTCTATGCACTCCACAAAAATCGACATGCTTATAGGAAACATTATCATCATGACTAGTGCAATCATCATTAGTACCATGGATATTCAAAGAGTTCATACTAACAACATTGCAATCATGCTCATCATTCAAAGATTTAGTGCCAAACATAGTATAGACTTCCTCTTCTAGCACCTTGGCACAATTTTCCTTTCCATCATGCTCACGAAAGATATTAAAAAGATGAAGCGTACAAGACAAACTTAATTCCATTTTTTTTAGTTTTCTTTTATAAACTAAACTAGTGCTAAAACAAGAAACAAAAAGATTCGATTCCAAGATCTAAAGATATACCTTCAAGCACTCACCTCCCCGGCAACGGCGCCAGAAAAGAGCTTGATGTCTACTACGCAACCTTATTCTTGTATACGTTGTTGGTCCTCCAAGTGCAGAGGTTTCTAGGACAGTAGCAAATTTCCCTCAAGTGGATGACCTAAGGTTTATCAATCCGTGGGAGGCGTAGGATGAAGATGGTCTCTCTCAAACAACCCTTCAACCAAATAACAAAGAGTCTCTTGTGTCCCCGACACACCTAATACAATGGTAAATTGTATAGGTGCACTAGTTCGGCGAAGAGATGGTGATACAAGTGCAATATGGATGGTAGATAAAGGTTTTTGTAATCTGAAAATATAAAAACAGCAAGGTAACTAATAATAAAAGTGAGCATAAACGGTATTGCAATGCTAGGAAACAAGGCCTAGGGTTCATACTTTCACTAGTGCAAGTTCTCTCAACAATAATAACAATATTGGATCATATAACTATCCCTCAACATGCAACAAAGAGTCACTCCAAAGTCACTAATAGCAGAGAACAAATGAAGAGATTATGGTAGGGTACGAAACCACCCCAAAGTTATTCTTTCGGATCGATCTATTCAAGAGTTCGTACTAGAATAACACCTTAAGACACAAATCAACCAAAACCCTAATGTAACCTAGGTACTCCAATGTCACCTCAAGTATCTGTGGGTATGATTATATGATATGCATCACACAATCTCAGATTCATCTATTCAACCAACACAAAGTACTTCAAAGAATGCCCCAAAGTTTCTACCGGAGAGTCAAGATGAAAACGTGTGCCAACCCCTATGCATAGGTTCATGGGCGGAACCCGCAAGTTGATCACCAAAACATACATCAAGTGGATCAATAGAATACCCCATTGTCACCACGGGTATCCCACGCAAGACATCCATCACGTGTTCTCAAAGAATCAATCCGAACAGATAACTTCAAAGGGAAAACTCAATCCATTACAAGAGAGTAGAGGGGGATAAACAGCAATCCAACTATAATAGCAAAGCTCGCGATACATCAAATCGTACCACCTCAAGAACACGAGAGAGAGAGAGAGAGATCAAACACATAGCTACTGGTACATACCCTCAGCCCCGAGGGTGAACTACTCCCTCCTCGTCATGGAGAGCGCTCGGATGATGAAGATGGCCACCGGAGAAGAATTCCCTCCGCAAGGTGCTTCTAACAGGTCCCGATTGGTTTTTGGTGGCTATAGAGGCTTGCGGCGGCGGAACTCCGGATCTATTCTGTTCCCCGATGGTTTTAGGGTATATTGAGATATATAGGCGAAAGAAGTTGGTAAGGGGAGCCACGAGGGGCCCACGAGGGTGGAGGGTGCGCCTGGGGGGTAGGCGCGCCCCCTACCTCATGCTCTCCTTGTTGATTCCTTGACGTGTACTCCAAGTCTCCTGGATTGCTTTCTTTCCAAAAATAACTCTCCTGAAGGTTTCATTCTGTTTGGACTCCGTTTGATATTCCTTTTCTTCGAAACACTGAAACAAGGGGAAAAAACAGGAACTGGCACTGGGCTCTGGGTTAATAGGTTAGTCCCAAAAATAACATAAAAGTGTTTAATAAAGCCCATAAACATCTGAAACAGATAATATAATAACATGAATACTTCATACATTATAGATACGTTGGAGACGTATAATTCATCCAGCCCTCCACGGGGTGGTCCTGTTCATCCAGCCCTCCACGGGGTCCTGTTCATACAGCCCCAACCGGCTCGATCGATCGGGGTCCTGTTCATCCAGAGGCAACACCACGGTGTCCTGTTCATCCACCCCCACCGGGAACTGTTCATCCAAACCCCCCAACAACGCTCACTGTTCGTCCAGAGGCAACACCACGGGGTCCTGTTCATCCACCCCCACCGGGAACTCTTCATCCAAACCCCACCAGCAACGCTCACTGTTCATCTAGAGGCAGCATCGATCGGCTTCAGTTAGTAGCAGTAGCGAAGGAATCGCTTGATTGGGTTCAGTTAATAGCCATCGATCGATCGCTCGGGTTCAAGTGACGCCGTAGCTCGCAGTAATCGCTCGGGTTCAGTTAGAGCCCAACGCCTCGCTCGGGTTCAGTTAGAGCCCAACGCCTCGCACCCACACGCGTGCGTGTATGAGAGAAACGCGCATCGCTCGGCCCCGACCACCCACCGTAACCGGGAACACCCTGATATTTTCCTCGCCCTCGCTTCTACCACGGTTTTTTCCGTCATGGACGGCCCAAAGAATGTCATGCAGCTGCGTCTTCGGCCGCCCAGGAAGAAAAGCCCGTTTTTTGTCATGATTTTTTGTCATAGAAGTAGGACCCCACCACATCTATGATGATACCGGGTTTTGTCACAATTATCATCATAGAAGTGTCATAAGTATGAGAAAAAATATTCGTTCGGCCCAAAAGGTCACGGATGTGTCTTTTTTTGTAGTGGGAATAGTTTCACAACTCACGCCACCTGGAACAGCACAACATAATGGTGTGTCCGAATGTTGTAACTGTACTTTATTAGATATGGTGCGATCTATGATGTCTCTTACCGATTTAGCACTATATTTTTGGGTTATGCATTAGAGACATCTGCATTCACGTTAAATAGGGCACCGTCTAAATCCGTTGAGACGACATCGTATGAACTATGGTTTGGCAAGAAACATAAGCTGTCATTTCTTAAAGTTTGGGGTTGCTATGCTTATGTGAAAAAGCTTCAGCCTGATAAGCTCGAACCCAAATCAGAGAAGTGCATCTTCATAGGATACCCAAAAAGAAACTGTTGGGTATACCTTCTATCACAGATCCAAAGGCAATATCTTTGTTTCTAAGAATGGATCCTTTCTAGAGACGGAGTTTCTCTTGAAAGAAGTGAGTGGGAGGAAAGTAAAACTTGATGAGGTAATTGTACCTTCTCTTGAATTGGAAAGTTGCTCATCGCATAAAACCGTTTCCGTGATGCCTACACCAACAAGAGAGGAAGCTAATGATAATGATCATGAAACTTCAGATCAAGTTACTACCAAACCTCGTAGGTCAACCAGAGCACATTCCGCACCAGAGTGGTACGGTAATCCTATTCTGTAAGTCATGTTACTAGACCATTACAAACCTACGAACTATGAGGAAGCGATGATGAGCCGATATTCCGCAAAATGGCTTGAGGCCATGAAATCTGAGATAGGATCCATGTATGAGAACAAAGTGTGGACTTTGGTGGACTTGCCCGATGATCGGCAAGCCATTGAGAATAAATGGATTTTCAAGAGGAAGACGGACAATGATGGTAGTGTTACTATCTACAAAGCTCAAATTGCCGCAAAATGTTTTCGACAAGTTCAAGGTGTTGACTACGATGAGATTTTCTCACTCGTAGCGATGCTTAAGTCTGTCTGAATCATGTTAGCAATTGCCGCATTTTATGAAATCTGGCAAGTGGATGTCAAAACTACATTCCTTAATGGATTTCTTAAAAGAGAGTTGTATATGATGTAACCGAAGGTTTTGTCGATCCTAAAGGTGCTAACAAAGTGTGCAAGCTCCAGCGATCCATCTATGGAACTGGTGCAAGCATCTCAGAGTTGGAATATACGCTTTGATGAGTTGATCAAAGCATATAGTTTTATACAGACTTGCGGTGAAGCCTGTATTTTACAAGAAAGTGAGTGGGAGCACTACAACCTTTCTGATAAGTATATGTGAATGACATATTGTTGATCGGAAATTATGTAGAATTTTCTAGAAAGCATAAAGGAGTGTTGAAAGGAGTTTTTTCAAAGAAAGACCTCGGTGAAGCTGCTTACATATTGGGCATCAAAATCTATAGAGATAGATTAAGATGCTTGATAAGACTTTCAATGAGTACATACCTTGATAAGATTTTGTAGGAGTTCAAAATGGATCAGTCAAAGAAGGAGTTCTTGCTTGAGTTTTATGGTATGAAATTGAGTAAGACTCAAAACCCGACCACGGCAGAAGATAGAGAGAGAATGAAAGTCATTCCCTATGCCTCAGCCATAGGTTCTATAAAATATGCCATGTTGTATACTAGACCTATTGTGTAACTTGCCATGAGTTTGGCAAGGGGGTACAATAGTGATCCAGGAGTAGATCACTGGACAGCGGTCAAAGTTATCCTTAGGTACCTAAAGAGGACTAAGGAAATGTTTCTCGGTTATGGAGGTGACAAAGAGTTCATCATAAGGAGTTACCTCGATGCAAGCTTTGACATTGATCTGGATGACTCTGAGTCTCAATCTAGATACATATTGAAAGTGGGAGCAATTAGCTAGAGTAGCTCCATCCAGAGCATTGTAGACATAGAAATTTGCTAAATACATACGGATCTGAATATGGCAGACCCATTGACTAAGCCTCTTCCACGAGCAAAACATGATCAGCACCAAGAATCCATTGATGTTAGAATCATTACAATGTAATCTAGATTATTGACTCTAGTGCAAGTGGGAGACTGAAGGAAATATGCCCTAGAGGCAATAATAAAGTTGTTATTTATATTTCCTTATATCATGATAAATGTTTATTATTCATGCTAGAATTGTATTAACTAGAAATTTGATACATGTGTGAATACATAGACAAAACAGAGTGTCCCTAGTATGCCTCTACTTGACTAGCTCGTTAATCAAAGATGGTTAAGTTTCCTACCATAGACATGTGTTTTCATTTGATGAACGAGATCACATCATTAGGAGAATGATGTGATGGACAAGACCCATCCGTTAGCTTAGCATTATGATCTTCAAGTTTTATTGCTATTGCTTTCTTCATGACTTATACATATTCCTTTGACTATGAGATTATGCAACTCCCGAATACCGGAGGAACCCCGTGTGTGCTATCAAACATCACAACGTAACTGGGTGATTATAAATATGCTCTGCAGGTGTCTCCGAAGGTGTTTGTTGGGTTGGCATAGATTGAGATTAGGATTTGTCACTCCGAGTATCGGAGAGGTATCTCTGGGTGAGGGAGTCCTGGATTAGGGGGTCCCCGGACGTCCGGGCTATGTGACGTGGGCCGGACCGATGGGCCGTGATACAAGACAGAAGGCTTTCCCTCGTGTCCGGATGGGACTCTCCTTTGTGTGGATGGCAAGCTTGGCGTTCGGATATGAAGATTCCTTTCTCTGTAACCGACTCAGTACAACCCTAGGCCCCTCCGGTGTCTATATAAACCAGAGGGTTTAGTCCGTAGAGGCAATCATAATCATACATGCTAGACATCTAGGGTTTAGCCATTACGATCTCGAGGTAGATCAACTCTTGTAAACCATTATACTCATCAAAGTCAATCAAGCAGGAATTAGGGTATTACCTCCATTAAGAGGGCCCGAACCTGGGTAAACATTGTGTCCCCTGCCTCCTGTTACCCTCGATCCTTAGACGCACAGTTTGGGACCCCCTACCCGAGATCTGCCGATTTTGACACTGACATTGGTGCTTTCATTGAGAGTTCCACTGTGCCGTCGTCGAAAGGCTCGATGGCTCCATCGATCATCTACAACAATGCTGCCGGGAAGGAGATTTTTCTCCCCGACCAGATCTTCGTATTCGGCAGCTTCGCACTGCGTGCCAACTCGGTTGGCCACTTGGAGCAGATTGACAGCTACGCCCCTGGTCACCAGATCAGTTTTGGAAATCTGAACTATGTCGCTGATATCCAAGGAGACTTGATCTTCCAAGGGTTCGTGACTTCAACCACCGCTCCGGCCTTAGATCTGGAGCGCGTCACCAGGTCCAAAGACGGGAGTCTAAAGCCCGCCAGACTCTCTGTGGCTATAAAGCTCAACACTGGAGAACCGGAGAGGATAGCGCCACTGGCAGTAATCACAAAGCCGGGCTCTTCTCCGAACACTAGCTCTGAACCCTCAAAGTCCGCTTCATGCAAGCTCGGCTAGGGAACTTCGGTCCCCGTCCAATCCTCGCTCTTAAACGAGGCTCTGGACTTAATGCGATCCCTCGCCATCACAGAGGAACCGCTTCCAAATTGCGCCCAGCCCGGACTAGGTGCTGAAAATAGGGAATTTTACTTCCCACCCACCACCCACTTTATAGCCACTGTCGAGGATCTAACTGACATGCTTGACTACGCCTCCGAAGACATCGACAGTATGGACGAGATGTCGGAGAGGAGCAGGCCCAAAATCCGCCGTTCACCGGACGCTGGACGGCCACTTCCTCATACGACGTGTACATGGTGGACACACCTAAAGGATGCAACGGCGATGAGGAGAAGGGCCCAGTCGAGGATAAACCTCCTGAGATACCACCGAAAAGTCAACGTCAGCGGTGCCACTCTTAATCGCGTCGCTAAAAAGACAGCAATACCGGCACTGGAAACAACGATACTCCAGAGAATGCCGAAGACCAAGAAGACCCCATCGAACCAACATCCGAACAGGATGATCAGGAGGACGAGCAAGTCGGCCCTGACGAGCAAGCAGGGAATGAAGACTCAGAGGATAGCAACTATCTACCACTCCCTGAGGACGACATGAGCCTCGGCGGTGAAGATTTTATCATGCCAGAGGAACCCCTCGAACAAGAGTGCTTTAAGCACCGGCTAATAGCCATGGAAAGAAGCCTAAAAAAGAAACAGCAGAAGCTTCAAGATGACCAAGATCTGCTCAATGACAGATGGACTAATGTCCTGGCAACCCAAGAATACGGCCTCGAACACCCAACAAAGAGTTACCCGAAGCGTAAGCTGCTACCCCAATTCAACGATGAGGCATTGGAGCCTATACCACCCGCGCGTAACGCGGCTGACGGACCCGACCGTCCACCACGTGGCCGGGATAGAACGGCAACTCAAGCCGAACACCAGCCTGCACCACCTCGCCGTAAAAGCAGAGAAACAACAGCTCGGGGATACACATACGACCTACAACAAGACCTGGAAAATAGAGCAGGTCAGACCAGGTCAATCTACGGATCACGGGGGTGTTCCCCGGCGCGAGAAGACGGCTATCAAGCCTGGCGCGACAAGCATAACCACGCCCGGGCCGAAAACCGCATACGGACTTCATCCGAACTGCGTCGTGACATGGCCCGATACAGAGGCACCGCACACCCCCTATGATTCACCGATGAGGTAATGGAGCACCAGTTCCCATAAGGGTTTAAACCCGTGAACATTGAATCATACAACGGCACAACAGATCCCGTAGTATGGATTGAAGATTTTCTTCTCCTCATTCACAGGGCTCGCGGTGATGATCTACATGCCATCAAATACCTTCCCCTAAAACTTAAGGGGCCAGCTCGGCACTGGTTAAACAGCCTCCTAGAAAACTCTATTGGAAGCTGGGCAGACTTGGAAGATGCCTTTAGAGACAACTTCCAAGTCACTTATATCCGGCCTCTGGATGCCGATAACCTCAGTCATATAGTCCAACAGCCCGAAGAGTCGGCCAGGAAATTCTGGACCAGGTTCCTAATTAAAAAGAACCAGATTGTTGACTATCCTAACGCCGAAGCCCTAGCGGCCTTTAAACACAGCATCCGCGACGGATGGCTCGCCCGACACCTCGGCCAAGAAAAGCCGAAGACCATGGCAGCCCTTAAAGCGCTAATGACCCGCTTTTGCGCGGGCGAATATAGATGGCTAGCCCGCAGCAGCAACAGTACCAGCGACCCTGGCACTTCCGAAGCTAGAAACGGCAACGGAAGGCCCCGACGCAACAAACATAAGCGTCGAAGAAACAATGATAATATAGAGGATATGACAGTCAATGCCGGATTCAGTGGCTCCAAATCCGGTCAACGGAAGAAGCCATTCAAACGAAACAAAGACGGTTCATCAAGCCTGGACCGAATACTTGATCGACCTTGCCAGATCCTCGACACTCCTGACAAGCCTGCCAACCACACCAACAGAAGTTCTTGGGTCTTCAAATAGGCCGACAAGTTAAATGTCGAACATAAGGAGAAAGGGTCGCCCAACGAGGATGACGATGAGGAACCTCGCGCACCGAAAACAGGTGGACAGAAGAAATTTCCCCCCGAAGTCAAAACGGTGAATATGATATACGTCACTCATATCCCCAAGAGGGAGCGCAAGTGCGTGCTAAGGGATGTCTATGCGATGGAGCAAGTCACCCCAAAATTCAACCCGTGGTCGTCCTGTCAGATCACCTTCGATCGCAGGGACCATCCGACCAGTATCCGTCACGGAGGTCCGGCCGCATTAGTCCTCGACCCAATCATCGATGGATTCCACCTTACGCGAGTCCTCATCGATGGTGGTAGTATCCTTAACCTGCTCTATCAGGACACAGTCCGCAAGATGGGTATTGATCCATCAAGAATCAAGCCCACTAAAACTACCTTTAAAGGAGTAATACCTGGTGTAGAGGCCCATTGCACAGGCTCAATCACATTGGAGGTCGTCTTCGGTTCGCCGGACAACTTCCGCAGCGAAGACTTGATCTTCGACATCGTCCCCTTCTGCAGTGGCTACCATGCACTACTCGGACGAACCTCGTTTGCTCGCTTCAATGTGGTCCCGCACTATGCCTATCTCAAATCCAAGATGCCCGGACCACGCAGTGTTATAACAGTCAATGGAAACATGGAGCGCTCCCTCCATACTGAGGAGCACACCGCGGCCCTGGAAGCGGAAGTACAGGGTGTCCTTATCAAATTAACCATTACATCGGCGGCCAAGTCCCCGGACACCATCAAACGAGTCCGGACTACCCCACAGTACGACAGTCCAGCTCGTCACGAGCTCGATTAGCAGTTCGGCCTCCATCTCAGCCCCTACCAAATGGTGAAATTGTGGAGGAAGTCTATGTTAAACAACCTCCCGGCTTTGTTAATCCCAAGAAACCTGATCATGTTTACAAACTTCACAAATCTCTTTATGGTCTTAAACAAGCTCCTAGAGCGTGGTATAAATGCTTGACTAAGTTCCTTATTGAAAAAGGCTTTGAGATTGGAAAAATTGATTCTACACTTTTTTACAAAAACGGTTAATGGAGAATTATTTGTGTGCCAAATTTATGTGGGTGATATCATATTTGGTTCGACTAACCCTCATTTTAGTGAAAAGTTTGGAAGACTAATGTCGGAGAAGTTTTAGATGTCTATGATGAGTGAACTCAAATTCTTTCTTGGTTTGCAAATCAAGCAAACTAAGGAGGGTACCTTAGTTTCCCAAACAAAGTATACCAAGGACTTATTCAAGAAGTTCAACATGCAAGAAAGTAAAGGTATGAAAACACCCATGCCTACTAGTGGACATATTGACTTGACTAAGGATGGCAAACCGGTTGACCAATACCGCTCTATGATTGGTTCACTATTATATCTATGTGCCTCCCATCACGATATTATGCTAAGTGTGTGCATGTGTGCACGATATCAAGCGACCCCTAAATAATGCCATCTTAAGGCTGTGAAAAGGATAGTGAGATACTTAATTCATACACCAAACTTTGGCATTTGGTATCCTAAGAGGTCTTCTTCTGATCTTGTTGGCTACTCTAACTCGGAATATGCCGTTGACAAGGTTGATAGAAAGTGCACTTTGGGTACTTGTCAATTTCTTGGTAGATCTCTTGTGTCTTGGTCCTCGAAGAAACAAAACTCGATATCCTTATCTACCGCCGAAGCGGAATACATTGTCGTCGGATCATGTTGTGCTCAATTACTTTGGATGACCCAAACTCCTAAGGATTATGAGATATATGTGAAACATGTTCCATTGCTTTGTGATAATGAAAGTGCTATTAAGATTACTCACAATCCCGTGCAACATTCTCGAACTAAGCATATCGAAGTTCGTCATCATTTCATTCCTGATCATGTTGCAACAGGAGACATCAATCTTAAGCGTGTTCGTACCGATAAGCAATTGGTGGATATATTCACCAAATCGCTTGATGAGAAAGTATTTTGCCGTTTGAGAGGTGAATTGAACATCCTTGATGCCTCAAACTTGGAGTAGAAACTCCATTTGGATACATGCAAGGCATGAGCCTTTTGATTAATCCTTGATATTTCTCTTATGACGATGATCATATGTCTTGGATCTATACTTGTACCCTTGCATGTTATCTAATCCTTGTAGGTACTCGGATGAGCCCAAATCTATGAGATTGCAACTCACTCACATCTTGAGCAATCTCTACATCACCAAGTCTCTATAATATGGTGGTTGAAGACAACGAAGCATGGATTCACTCAACATATCCTTTGACAATTTCTATATATCAAATTTCATTTAGTATCAGGTTTCATGATTGTCATTTTGGATACACAAGTGTTATTCCTTGCAAGACTAACCCATGTAGGAAGATGGACTCAAACTACAAGTGGTGCTCCCAACTCTTGATGAACCACATCAACCTTGAGCATCCAACACAAGTTCGACTACATGATCAAGATCAACACCACCACCTATGGTATGTTATTCCATCTTAGAGAAGCTTTACCCCAAGTCATGGGTCAAAGCAGCTCAACAAGATGTGAATACATCAAAATGCTTAAACGAAAAATGGTAACCCCATTTTGAGCTTAAACAATGAGTATGACCTACGATCAAGTGTTATCACTTTTTACTCTTCATACCCTTATCTAAAGCTTTGATGTATGTTGTCATCAATTACCAAAAAGGGGGAGATTGAAAGCACAAGTGCTCCCTGGGTGATTTTGGTAATTAATGTCAACATATCTCTTGTTGGACTAATATTTTCATCTATTATATTTCAGAAAGTTCAACAATGGCGTGGCATGGACAAGAGGATGTAGAACCCCTTCAAGATGCTAAGGACAAAGACTAGTAAAAGCTCAAGACTCTTCATTTCTATTTTAGTCATCCAAGATCACATTGAGTCCACAGGAAAAGCTAATACTGTTAAAAGGGGACGAGGTGTTGCTTAATGGTCTACTTGCTCAAAGTGCTTAGTGATATGGTCCAAAACCCTCAACCACTTTCTCAAATCCAAATATTTCCAAAACCTAAAGTCAAACTCGGCCCCACCGATTTGATCTATCCGGCGCCTCGAGTTCACTTGACATAGCCACTGCCAGAAGCCCTAATCAATTCGGTCTGACTGATAGGGATCTCGGTCTCACCGAGATGGCCTTGCAAACTCTTTGTTGCCTATTGCAATTATTTTGGTGTCACCGAAATAAGCAATCGGTCTCACTGAGTTTGCCTGACCAACTCTCTGTCTGCTCATTGCTGAAATCGGTCCCACCGAGTTCACGCAATCGGTCACACCGAGATGAGGTTTTGCCCTAACCCTAGCGCATCGGTCCCATCAAGTTGATCATGTCGGTCCCACCGAGAATCCTAACGTTCACATTTTGAACTGAATCGGTCTCACCGAGTTCACCTATTCGGTGTGACCGAGTTTGGTCAAATGTGTGTAACAGTTAGATTTTGTGTGGAGGCTATATATACCCCTCCACCCCCTTCTCTATTCAAGAGAGAGCCATCAGAACGTGCCTACACTTCCACTACTCATTTTCTGAGAGAGAACCACCTACTCATGTGTTGATACCAAGACATTCCAATCCAACCACAAGAATCTTGATCTCTATCCTTCCCCAAGTTGCTTTCCACTCAAATCATCTTTCCACCATAGCCAAATCTGTGAGAGAGAGTTGAGTGTTGGGGAGACTATCATTTGATGCACAAGAGCAAGGAGTTCATCATCATCACACCATCTATTACCTTTTGGAGAGTGGTGTCTCCTAGATTATTAGGTGTCACTTGGGAGCCTCCAACAAGATTGTGGAGTTGAACCAAGGAGTTTGTAAGGGCAAGGAGATCGCCTACTTCGTGAAGATCTATCCAAGTGAGGCAAGTCCTTCGTGGGCGATGGCCATGGTGGATAGAAAAGGTTGCTTCTTCGTGGACCCTTCGTGGGTGGAGCTCTCCGTGGAATCGCGGAACCGTTACCCTTCGTGGGTTGTAGTCTCCACCAACGTGGACGTACGATAGCACCACCTATCAGAACCACGCCAAAAATCTTCGTGTCTCCAATTGCGTTTGCACACTCCAATCCCATCCCTTTACTTTCTTACAACTTGCATGCTTTACTTTCCGCTGCTCATATACTCTTGTTGTGCTTGCTTGAAATGTATTGTGAATGCTTAAACTTGTGCTGAAACTTCACGTCAATGTGAAGAATTTAAAAACTGCTACTTTTGCTTGTTGAGAATCTAATCAGCCCCCCCCCCCCCGCTAGACACCTCTTATCGATCCTTTCAGGGAGCTAAGAGGAGAGGGAGTTGAGGAGGTTGCCATGGAGGAAGATGAAGGAAACTCTCCTGGAGTTCAATCTCTGGCTTCCGAGAGGGGAACATTGGCTAGCATCTCCACTTGTCCTAAACCTCATCAGGCCGTAAGATCATCAAACAGTCAAGAGAACCCTGAAGTTCAAGAAGAACTCCCACCAAGGAGACCATTACACAAGTTACATCGTAACAATTTTCACAATTTTATTCACAATTATGGGTTCGAAAATAATCCTCGTATGCATATACCGTCCAATTGGGACATATCCCGTCCAAGAGAAAGTGATGCAGGAAGAAGTTCTTGGGGGCCAGAGAATTAACATATTATGGCTGAAGTGAAGAAAAACACTGAGTTGCTTCATAAAGCCCTTCACGAGATTTAGGGCTTGAAGGAAGCACTCATGGATATATTGGGAGTTATATCACCACCACCGCCTTCTTCATCACCAAAAGAAATTTGAGTATCGGGTATGGGCACTCCCCTTGGCTTGCGCCAAGCTTGGGGGAGGTGCCCTGTATCGTATCACCTCCACTAGCTTTTGCCTTTCCTTTTCTTAGTTCGATCCATAGTTATCTTTTGCTTTAGATGAATAAAAGTTTAATTCGATCCTTTCTTTTCAAGAGTTTGCTTAGTGATCTATCTTTGTAATCGTGTGTGAGATATATAATAAAGTTTAGTTTGAAGTTTTTGTCTTCTTTATTTTCTTGTTCAATAAAAATAAAGGAAATAAATGAAAAAGATCATATGCTAATCTTATGGTAAGTAATGACATCACATAAGGAAAAGTATAAGGAGAAAACTTTATTGGAGATTGACAAACATAGCATTGGTCAATGATGCAATTCATGAAAGAATTAATAAGGGAAGAGAAGATTCACATGCAAATACACTATCTCAGAAATCTTTTGTGATTGTGAGCCCCCATCAAAATATTATATGCCAAAATTGTTGACTTTGGAAAAGGAAGACAATGTAATGATTTATGCTTGTTCATATTCACATAGAATTTATATTGTCATAGATCCTTCAACATGTGGTGCTTGCCCCCCATCTTTGCTAGCCAAAAATTTCACACCAAGTAGAGATACTACGTGTGCATCCAAAAACCTTTAAACCCAAATCTTATTTTCAAGAGTCCACCATACATACCTAAGGATTGAGTAAGATCCTTCAAGTAAGTTGTCATCGGTGCAATAAGGCAATAAAAATTGCTTTTAAAAGTGTTAGATCATTTAGTGTAAGAGAAACTGAGCATTATACGAACTTGTGATGGCAAAGAATAAAAGCGACAGACTGCATAATAAAGGTTGCTATCACAAGGGGTGTCGGTGTCAAAACCGGCGGATCTCGGGTAGGGGTCCCGAACTGTGCGTCTAGGCCGGATGGTAACATGAGACAAGGGACACGATGTTTTTACCCAGGTTCGGACCCTCTCGATGGAGGTAAAACCCTACTCCTGCTTGATTAATATTGATGATATGGGTAGTACAAGAGTAGATCTACCACGAGATCAAGGAGGCTAAACCCTAAAAGCTAGCCTATGGTATGATTGTTGTATGAAGGAGTTGTCCTATGGACTAGAACCCTCCGGTTTATATAGACACCGGATAGGGTTAGGGTTACACAGAGTCGGTTACAATGGTAGGAGATCTTGAATATCCGCATCGCCAAGCTTGCCTTCCACACCAAGGAAAGTCCCATCCGGACACGGGACGAACTCTTCAATCTTGTATCTTCATAGTCCTGGAGTCCGGCTGAAGGTATAGTCCGGCTACCCGAACACCCCCTAATCCAGACTCCTCGGTAGCCCCTGAACCAGGCTTCAATGACGATTTAGTCCGGGCGCCAGATTGTCTTCGGTATTGCAAGGCGGGTTCCTCCTCCAAGTTCTTCAAGAAGATTTTAAACACCAAGGATAGTGTCCGGCTTTGCAAAATAAGTTTCCACATATTGCCATAGAGAGAATAATATTAACACAAATCCAATCTACTGACGTATTCCGCAGCATGACATCACACTACGGCCAAGTCCTTTACTCGAATCGTTTTTACTTTTCCACCTCAGCACGTTTTGCGAGGCGGTTTCCTTGGCACGTCTTGTCAAAGCAGAGATCGTGTCCCCCCTTTACGGGATTCTCATCAATACGGACATGGGTAACCCAACCGCGCCATTTATCACGGTGCTCGGGAGGCAAGCGACTTTTACTAGGCTGGTGGGAACGTACAGCCGCATCCGCCCATATAAGGGGATAAGGATCCACCTTTTTACCTACGCCTTCTTCCTCCTTTGCCTATCCATCTTCCGCGCACTCGAGCTCCAGCGCCCAAGCCCGCACTTCCCACCTCAACCTTCTCCAGCAATGTCCGGAGCGGGAGGCAAGTGGATGGCCTCCTCCGTCACTGAGGGCCATGTCAAAAAGCTAAGGAAGGCCGAATACTTTTCCAAGGACATCGCGCACCGGCTTACCGAGGAGGGGCAGCTTCTCCCCACCCCAAGGCCCCATGAGAGGGTAGTATTCCTTCCCCACTTCCTCCGTGGACTGGGTTTTCCACTCCACCCATTTGTCCGGGGGCTCATGTTCTACTACGGCCTGGATTTCCACGATCTGGCCCCGAACTTTGTCCTGAACATGTCGGCGTTTATCGTCATGTGCGAGGCCTTCCTTCGCATCCGCCCCTATTTCGGCCTCTGGCTCAAGACCTTCAACGTCAAGCCCAAGGTGGTGCACGGCAGCCAGGCGAAGTGCGGAGGCGCCATGGCGGGCAAGATGGCCAACGTCCTATGGCTCGAGGGCTCCTTCGTGGAGAGCCTAAAGGGGTGGCCATCCGGGTGGTTTTACATCACCGAGCCACGCAATCCGAAATGGATCGCAGCCCCCGAATTCCGATCCGGACCCCCCACGCGGCTTATGTCCTAGAAAGAGACGGGCCTGTCGTGGGGCGACGAAAAAGAGGTGACTGGACTGCTGACATGCATCCAGTCCCTGGTGAGCAAGCCGATCAAGCTTGTCAATGTAGTCCAGGTTATGCTCGTCCGCCGGATCCTCCCGTGTCAACAACGGGACTTTAATCTGTGGGAGTTTGACCCGGCGCAGCACCAAACCCTTAACAGGCTCTTCGACACGACGTATGAAGACGTCTGGAAGGTGCTAACCAAAGGCGTCGAGGCTCCCGCATCCGCTTCCGAGGACCGCGGATACAGCTCGCAGCGTCACGCTAGCGAGGTAAGCTATTTTCACCTTTGACGGGATGTTAAGTTTTTTTTCATAGTTCGACTCCATGCGGGATCTAAACTCCCTCACCTTTAACAGGCTTGGCAGGCGAAGTCCGGATCGATTAACTGTCCGGCTCCCTTGCCCGAAGACCCAGCCCCTGCTCTCCTAGTGAAGCTGCTGGTTCCGGCGCCTTATGTGGTGCCGGAGAAGAAGGCCAAGAAGAAGAAGGCCACGTGGACTCGAAAGAGTGCCCGTAATATGGTGGTGTCGGACTCGTCGGAGACGCTCTCCTCCTATAAAAACGAGGAGGAGGAAGAAGAAACCTCTCCCCCTCCAGCGGGGGGAGGAAAGAAAAGGAAGGCCGCCCCAACGGGGGAGGCCGAAGGGTCCAGGAAGAGGAAGACCCCTCCGCCGGACTACTCCCCCGACGCCGAAGAGGACGAGGAGGAGTGGCCAGACAGGGCCAAGCATTCGGCGAAATCGTAAGTTCGGATATCAGAGTAACTCATGACGTTCCCTTGTTGCACAGCTTTCCCTAATGTCGAACATAATTATGTAGCCCGCCCTGGGCCGGACTCGACGAGTCGTCGAGCGGCTCCCTGGATTCATCGGACGTGAACTCGTTCCGCTCACATTGTCTCCCCTCGCATCAGACGATGCCGAAGTGGCGTCGCGACAAGCTCCGGGGCAGGAGGAGGTGGTCCTGGAGGAGCCGCAAGGCGACCTCCCGGGCCCCAGGAGTAAAGGGGACAAGACCCCCCAGGGCTCCAAGTCCTGCTTTGAGCCGAACACCGCGCCAGAATCTACAACAGTTCCGGACCGCGGTGGGCGAACTCCTTCCAAGAGGAGCAAGCCTTCTGGGCCGGTGGCCTCCGTCCAACCGGAGGTGCCAGACAATCTGCTGGAGGTGCTTGACGGCGCCTCCATCGACGAGGAGCACCGTACTATTATGAGTACGGTGATCCAGAAGGTTCAGTCCGCCAAGAGCGGACTGAGTGAAGCTTGTGCTAGCCTTCTAACAGGCTTCGAGGTAAGTAAAAAATATGTAAAAATATAACTACATAGACAGTAGCCCCTGATGCTCTGTTTGGCATTCGGAAAGAAAAGCCGAATAGAGGATCTATTAAATTTCGCAGGAGTCTAACAACAAAGAGTCAATATGCGTATGCAAAGCCATTGCTAGCCACCGCCAGACCGATCATGGAGGTGGGTGCCCTGAAACAGGGCCTCGAGCGGACCGAGCAAGAGCTCGGCCTTGCCAAGCGGCAGCTCGTGGAGAGAGAAGGTAAGGAATACCTTTCAGAAAAAAGTGCCTATAAAAAGACGTGATTGCAAAAAATAACAGGATTGTACTGCTTATTGTAGGGGCCACGACTGAGGTGGCGACCCTCAAGCAGGCGCTGTCCGAGGCCGAAAAGAAAGCGGCCGCGGAGCGCACCGAGCGAGAGAAACTTGAGGCCCAGGTCGGCGAGGTGCAGCAAGAGCTTCTGTGCTCTCATGAAAAACATGAGAGTTTGGAGCTTGAGTCAAAGACGCATAGCGTCCGAGCTCAAGGGCGGCCCTTGAGACTGCCAAGTATGCCAAGGCCGAAGCCCAAAAGGCCCTCCAAGAGTTGGAGGAGATGAAAAAGATAGCGGCGGGTAAGGCATTCTTTATGCAAAGCAGAAGTATAAAAGTAAACTACTTGTTACTTACCCGAATCCGGAGCTCTCCAGGGGCATTCGCAGATCTTCCCCGCAGCGTATCCGACGCCGCCGCATTCTACCGAGCCGAAGAGGGCAGCTCGACGGAGAAGGTGTTCTGGTCTCAGTATGCTGAGGCCGGACACCCTGTGCCCTTGAGCGACCAGCTGAAACAGCTGGTCGAGCTCCACAAGGCGGCCGAACAGGCCATGAAGGGCTTCATAGTTCGGCTGTGGCCCGGAGAGGCCCTGCCTGGGAGCTACTTCGGGCTGGTGCGGCGGCTGGTGGAGGCCTGTCCAAGGCTCGAGGTCATCAAGCGCTCCGTCTGCATCGAAGGTGCCCGTAGGGCCCTTGCCCGTGCAAAGGTGCACTGGGGTAAGCTGGACGGTGAGAAGCTTGTGAGGGATGGGCCGCCGCCAGGGAAGGGACATCGCAAGCCCGAGAACTACTATAAGGATGTTCTTGCGGGTGCCCGCCTTGTGGGGGATGAATGTACCAAGGATGTAATTTTTGAATGAACTCGCTCGTCTTTCTCCTGTGCGCTGAAAACTTGTCAATATGCGCTAAGCAATGCTTGTTGAATTTAAAATATTACTTTCTGTGCGGTTGTTTATCAAAAAAATTGAGAGATGGCCAGTCGTCGGCTTCTGCCCCCATGCCGCTAGTGCCGGGGTGTTCGGGATGAACCTGAGCGCTCTTTTTCCCATAGTTGGGTCCTTTGAGGGAGGCGCCAAAGACAACGAACTGTGCAATCGGACTATAATGCTTGAACACTCTCACTTAGCCATAGAACTCTATAATTTTAAATTTCGGCGAAGCCCCTAGTTCGGAAGACCGAGTTCTGGGCGCTATGCACGCCTTGGCCAGACAAATCCGACTCCTCGCTCGAAGTGGCATAAGTCTTTAGGGACTCGAAAAACCTCTCGAACAGCGACCGGTCTCTCGCCTCATCATGACAGTCAGTTTTAGCTTTCTCCACTGAGGTGCTTAACCCAGCTCAACCGGGGCACAATCGCAGTGGTTCTCCTAGTGCTACCTTAGCCGATATAGCGGAACGTAAGGCACCAAAACATAGGAGCCGGGCAAACCCAACTATTGACCCAAATCATGATTAGGAGCCGATGCATATAGTGCTATAAGTTCGGGGTGCCGCACTTGTGAAAGTGTGCGGACTTCTCTCGCCATATTTATGGGTGCTAAAGCCCCTGGCGTATTTTGCCGTACCACAGTGTACGGGTGCAACATGTAATAAACATATATATGGAAAGAGGATAATGCAAAAAATAGACAGAAAGCTATGCATTGTTTATAGAAAGGCTGTTATCAGAGCAGAACGATACAAGTGGTGCGATAAGCAAAAGATATTGGACTATTTAACATGTCCTGGCCAGGGGCAGGCCGCGGAATTGTATTCAAAACAGGTATACTGCTCGTAACAGAGACCACCTGGGAGTTCCATAATGCAGCATGGCTTGTCTGCCTCCCTGGATCTTGCATCGTTTGTGCGGCAGTTGAATTGCCGAACAGGTCGTCCGAAGTATGGAGTCCTGAAAGTAAGAGAAAATTAAAAAAAAGGAATTCGGCAGCCCTTAGTACGTTTTAAGCCGTATTTTGGGTTTGCCGTTATTGTGCCCCTTCCCCTGCGCCCATGGTATTTCCATAGCGTAGTTATGTACGCGAGGCACTGGTTTCGCTCTGTCGCGAGGGCTGGGGTTGGGTCCGCATTGCTACGCCTGCTCAGAACATGCCAGGCGGTCTTTTTGTAGGTTACTCCGGGCGCGCTTGGCAGTGTCTGGCTTTTTAACGGCCGGACTGGAGAATTGCCTAAGAAGGCTGCTTTGTACTTCCGCTGCGAGAGTCAGCCGTGTGCTCCTCCGCACGGAGGGAGCGCTCGTGTTTCCGTTGACCGTCATTACTCCTCGAGGGCCCGCATCTTGAGCTTGAGATATGAAAAGCGGCACCGCATTGAACTTTGCAAATGCGGTTCGCCCGGCAGGGCGTGATAGCCATCGCGAAACGGGACTATATCGAAGATTAACTCTTCGCTTCGGAAATTGTCTGGAGATCCGAAGACCACTTCAAGTGTTACTGAGCCTGTACAGTTGGCCTCTACGCCTGGTATAACGCCTTTAAAGGTCGTTTTTGTGGGCTTAATCCTTGAGGGATCTATGCCCATTTTCCGCACTGTATCCTGGTAAAGCAGGTTCAGGCTACTTCCGCCGTCCATGAGGACTCTTGTGAGATGAAATTCGTCGATAATTGGGTCGAGAACCAATGCGGCAAAGCCGCCGTGACGGATGCTAGTGGGGTGGTCCCTTCGATCAAAAGTGATCGGGCAGGAGGACCATGGGTTGAACTTTGGGGCAACTGGCTCCATCGCGTATACGTCCCGTAGCGCACGCTTCCGCTCCCTCTTGGGAATTTGGGTTGCGTATATCATGTTCACCGTCCGCACTTGTGGGGGAAAACCCTTCTGTCCACTATTGTTCGGCGGCCTGGGCTCCTCCTCGTCATCGCTATGCAGCCCCTTGTCTTTATTTTCGGCTCTTAGCTTGCCTGCCTGCTTGAACAACCAACAATCCCTGTTGGTGTGATTGGCTGGCCTTTCGGGCATGCCATGTATCTGGCACAAGCAGTCGAGTATTCGGTCCAAACTGGACGGGCCCTGAGTATTCTTTTTGAATGGCTTTTTCACGACCGGATTTATAGCCTCTGAATCCGGCATTGACCGCCGTGTCTTCGTTCTTTGTCGCTGCTAACGCGGGCGCTTTTGTTTATTCCGACGTGTCCGCCACTTTTGTCCTTGGTATCCGAATTACTGTGGTTCTTTGCTAAGTTGTTACTGCGAGCTAGCCAGCTGTCTTCTCCCGCGCAAAAGCGGGTCATGAGTGTCGTGAGGGCTGCCATGGACTTCGGCTTTTCCTGTCCCAGGTGCCGGGCAAGCCACTCGTTGCGGATATTATGCTTGAAGGCTGCTAGGGTCTCTGCGTCCGGACAGTCGACTATCTGATTTTTCTTTGTTAGGAACTGTGTCCAGAATTGTCTGGCCGATTCCTTTGGCTGCTGAATTATGTGGCTTAAGTCATCGGCATCCGGTGGTCGCACATAAGTGCCCTGAAAGTTGTCGTGGAATGCGGCTTCTAGGTCCTCCCAAGAACCGATTGAGTCTGTTGGCAAGCTGTTAAGCCAATGCCGGGCCGGTCCCTTAAGTTTGAGCGGGAGGTATTTGATAGCATGTAGATCATCGCCGCGGGCCATGTGGATATGAAGGAGATAATCCTCAATCCATACCGCAGGGTCTGTTGTGCCATCATATGATTCGATGTTTACGGGTTTGAAACCCTCTGGGATTTTATGATCCATTACTTCATTTGTGAAGCATAGTGGGTGTGCGGCGCCTCTATACTGGGCTATATCACGACTCAGCTCGAAGGAGCTATGTCTGTTGTGTTCGGCCCGTCCGGATTTTTTGTATCCGGAATGAAGATCACCGTTACGTGTCATGGGGCGCCTGCGTGATCCGTAGATCGATCTCGTTTGCCTTGCCTTGTCCTCCAGTATGTCTTGCAGGTCTGGCGCATTTTCCCGTGCCTTGGTTGAACGGCGCCGGGGCATGGCTTGGGTGGAGGGCCGAGAGGCCTCTCTGTCGCGGCCGCGAGGTGGCCGGTCGGCCATGTCGTGGGCTGGTGATGTAGGTGCTTCCTCCTCTGATCGGGGTAGCGGCCTGCGCTTTGGGTAACTCTTGGAGGGGCGTTCGAGTTCATACTCTTCAGCCGCAAGGACTTCAGTCCATCTGTCAGCTAGCAATTCTTGATCAGCTCTAAGATGTTGCTGCTTTTTCTTGAGGCTGCTTGCCGTGGCTAAAAGCCTGCATTTGAAACGCTCTTGTTCGGCGGGGTCTGATGGTACGACGAATTCGTCGTCGTCGAGGCTTGCCTCGTCTTCGGAGGGAGGCATATAGTTATCATCCTCAACCTCTCGGTCCGCCGCTCTCTCATGAGGGCTGGCTTCTCCATCTTCCTGTGCCGAATCTTGCTTGAGGGGGTGTTCTTCGGCGCTATCCGGGGTAGTATTATCTCCCGTGCCGGAATCACCATTTTTGCTTTGGCGGGATTTAGAGCGGCGCCATGGACGCCGGGCGCTTTGATCGCTTTCTTGGAGGTGTCATCCCCGCTGTTCCATCGCCATCTCCATCTTTTGGAGTATCCACCATGTATATGTCATATGACGAGGTGGCCTTCCAGCGCCCTCTGGTCTTTGGTTCTGTTCGTCTCCTCGTGCATCGTCGTCCATACCGCCGATGTCTTGAGTCGAAGTCAAGCATGTCGGTTAAATCATCGATAGCGGCTACAAAGTGGGTGGTGGGTGGGCTTTGAATTTCTTCATCGTCCGCATCCCATCCTTGCTGACCGTAGTCCGGCCATGTCTCTCCTGATAAAGAGAGAGACTTTAGTGAGTTCAGGACGTCGCCGAAGGGCGAGTGCTGAAAGATGTCTGCTGCGGTGAACTCCATTATCGGCGCCCAATCGGATTCGATCGGCAGGGGCGCGAGGGGTTCGGAGTTCAGAGAGGAATCCGGCTCCTCAGAGTCACGGGCTGTGCGGAACGCGGGGCTGACGTTCGGCTCGATCGCCTTTGAGATCGTAGCCCCCGAGGTGACGTCCAACCGCTCATCCTCGATTGGCGCAATAGGCTCCGAATTAAGGGTAGGAACCGGTGCGTCTTGGCGGCCCCAGCAGCGTTGCGAGCTAGATCATGCCTCTCGAAGCAGTGCGGCGCGCTTGGCTGTGGCTCGAATCCGTCGAAGATCAAATCTCCGCGGATGTCTGCTGTGTAGTTTAAGCTTCCAAACCTGACCTGATGGCCAGGGGCGTAGCTTTCGATCTGCTCCAGTGGCTGCCGAATTGGCCCGCAGCAGTGAAGTCCGCCGAAGACGAAGATCTGTCCGGGAGAAAAGTCTCACCTGGACCGCATCGTCGTTGATGATCGAAGGAGCCATCGAGCCCAAAGGTGACGGCGACGGAGGAACTCCCAATGAAAGCACCAATGTCGGTGTCAAAACCGCGGATCTCGGGTAGGGGGTCCCGAATCGTGCGTCTAGGCCGTATGGTAACAGGAGACAAGGGACACGATGTTTATACCTAGGTTCCAGCCCTCTCGATGGAGGTAAAACCCTACTCCTGCTTGATTAATATTGATGATATGGGTAGTACAAGAGTAGATCTACCACGAGATCAAGGAGGCTAAACCCTAAAAGCTAGCCTATGGTATGATTGTTGTATGAAGGAGTTGTCCTGCGGACTAGAACCCTCCGGTTTATATAGACACCGGATAGGGTTAGGGTTACCTGAGTCAGTTACAATGGTAGGAGATCTTGAATATCCGCATCGCCAAGCTTGCCTTCCACGCCAAGGAAAGTCCCATCCGGACACGGGACGAAGTCTTCAATCTTGTATCTTCATAGTCCTGGAGTCCGGCTGAAGGTATAGTCCGGCTACCCGAACACCCCGTAACCCAGGACTCCCTCAAGGGGCAATATAACGTGATGTTATTTTGCATTGAGGGATTGAGCATGCAAACAAAAAGCGCATGGTAACCTCTGCTTCCCTCTGCGAAGGGCCTATCTTTTACTTTTATGTATTTACTTTCATGCAAGAGTCAAAAATTTTCTCTCTATTCCTTTTTTATTTTTCTATTTTGGCAAGCATCATGTGGTGAGGAAAGATCTAGGCACATATATCCAGTTGGATATGGATATCATGAGTTATTATTGACATCACCCTTGAGGTGAATATGTTGGGAGGCGAAATTATAAGCCCCTATCTGTCTATGTGTCCGGTTGAAACATTTTGCTCATGTGTATGCGGTGAGTGTTAGCAATCATAGAAGACTATATGATGGTTGAGCATGTGGACTTGCCTAAAGGCTCTGATACATGACCCTTCCTGAAAAGCTGATGAATTGTAGTTGCAAAGTTGACTGAGATCATAGTTTGTTGGTTTCCTATAGAGTTTATTCTTTATACTTCGATGTTCTAATGAATTGTTACTTATTCATGAGAAGTCTATGATAAAAGTTTTATGTTTAAGTTTGTTGTTGTTATAATAATTTACATGATGCTTCTATGTCCATAATTTGTTTTTATCGACACCTCTCTCTCTAAGCATGTGGACATGTTTTTCGATTTCGGTTTTCGCTTGAGGACAAGCGAGGTCTAAGCTTGGGGGAGTTGATACGTCCATTTTGCATCATGTTTACCTACTGTTATTTATAATGTTTTTATGCATAATAATTTTTTTGGAGTAATTATAATGCCTTTTCTCTCATAATATGCAAGGTTCACACCAAGAGGGAGAATTCCAGTAGCTGGAAATCTGGACCTGAAAAAGCTACGTCAGGCTACCTATTCTGCAAAACTCCAAATGAGTTGAAACTTCACGAGGAATTTTTATGGAATATATAAGAAATACTGGAGAAAATAACTACCGCAGGGGGGCCACCTGGTGAGCACAAGACACCAGGGCGCACCAGGCCCCCCAGGCGCGCCCGGGTGGGTTGTGCTCAGCCCAGCCCACCTCCGGTGCCCATCTTCTGGTATATAAGTCATTTTGACCTAGAAAAAAATAGAGAGAGGACTTTTGGGACAGAGCACCGCCATCTCGAGGCGGAACTTGGGCCGGAGCACTTTTGCCCTCCGGCGGAGCGATTCCGTCGGGGGAACTTCCCTCCCGGAGGGGGAAATCATCGTCATCACCATCACCAACAACTCTACCATCTTGGGGAGGGCAATCTTCATCAACATCTTCAACATCACCATCTCCTCTCAAACCCTAGTTCATCTCTTGTGTTCAATCTTTTTACCGGAACCTCAGATTGGTACTTGTGGGTGACTAGTAGTGTTGATTACATCTTGTAGTCGATTACTATATGGTTTATTTGGTGGAAGATTATATGTTCAGATCGATTATGCTATTTAATACCCCTCTCATCTTGAGCATGTTTATCACTTGTGAGTAGTTACTTTTGTTCTTGAGGTCGCAGTAGAAATCATGTTGCAAGTAATCATGTGAACTTGATATGTGTTCGATATTTTGATGGTATGTATGTTGTAATTCTCTTAGTGGTGTCATGTGAACGTCGACTACATGAAACTTCACCATATTTGGGCCTAAGGGATTGCATTGTGGAGTAATTATTAGATTATGGGTTGCGAGAGTGATAGAAGCTCAAACCCTAGTTTATGCGCTATTCCGTAAGGGGCTGATTTGGATCCAAAAGTTTAATGCTATGGTTAGAATTTATTCTTAATACTTTTCTCATGGTTGCGGATGCTTGCGAGGGGGTTAATCATAAGTAGGAGGTTTGTTCAAGTAAGAACAGCACCTAAGCACCGGTCCACCCACATATCAAATTATCAAAGTAGCAAACACAAATCAAACCAACATGATGAAAGTGACTAGATGAAATTCCCGTGTACCCTCAAGAACGCGTTGCTTATTATAAGAGACTGTTTTGGCATGTCCTTTGCCTCAAAAGGATTGGGCTATCTTGCTTCACTTTTGTTACTATTATCGTTACTTGCTTGTTACAAATTATCTTGCTATCAAACTACTCGCTACTTATAATTTTAGTGCTTGCAGAGAATACCTTGCTGAAAACCACTTGTCATTTCCTCCTGCTCCTCGTTGGGTTCGACACTCTTACTTATCGAAAGGACTATGATTGATCCCCTATACTTGTGGGTCATCAGACATGCACCAACACAACTTACCATTTGAACTATAATCTCTTCAGAAAATAGGATTGGCCGGTTTCAGATAGCACAAATGTCAGTCTGCAAAATCTCCTATTCCTTTGTGGTTACCTCAGTGTGTTGTTTCATTTTTTTGAGTCGTGCATCTAATACCTGCACCCCCAGTCTCAACGTGTTGATTACATGTTGAGACTCATATACACGTTGTCTTGTCACCTCTAATTGATGCTCTAGAACATCAGCACATTCCAATTCCAATCCATAATCATTTGGTAACGGCCATGCCGCACTGCTCTCAGATCTTTGTGCTGATGTCACTTCATCCTGGGATTTTCTGTAAGTACACATGACTATGGCAAAAATATAGTTACAATAGTGAAGCGAGCAAGACAGGCTATCTTGTACACGGCAAAACAGGACTAACAATAATGTACATGTCATGAAGCATAAGCACGTGATATTTTAAAAATTATAAAAATGATAGTCGGTGTAGCCCACATACGTAAATCTCTCTTAGCTCACCAAAGGAGCATGATGTTGGGGCCAAATCCAAAACACAGACAGGTTACAAATTTAGAAGACACGCAGCTACTGAACATTATGTATATATAAACACTATTCTAATCACAACCTGAACTGCCTGAGTAACGCGCCTGAACTTCCCTCTGTACGAACCCGACCTTCGGGCTATCTTCGCAACCGTGTCTCCCCGCACGAATTATTCTGTTTAGTTGTGTTATATATGATGTTAGTGTAATCTAGAAACGTTTTTTAGCAACTAAATGGCCGTTTTAAATAGGAATCTCGCTCGTTGGTGGATTTTCCTCTCGGGTTGTGATGAAATTGTGTTTTTTTTGCAATTTTACTGCCTGAGTTGTTCAACTTGAACTTCTCCTAGTGCTAGGTTGAACTTCCGCCAACATTGCCCAAATGGGGCTTGCGATATACTGTTGGAAAGCTATGGACACCAGTATCATTCCCAAGTTAAAATTTTGGCAAAATGTAAGCAGTTTAAGAGCAATTTTGAAAATCGTTTTTTCATTACATATAAAAATATGAATCGTATTTTTTATCGCATTTCTAAACCATTTGTCAGAATGAGGAAAATAATATGGCATTGGAAAGCAGTTGTAAAACCGCTCCTTCCACATGCTGAAAGTTTTATCTAATTCCTTATGGTTAAAGAGTAATTTGGAAAATCGTAAAATTTTGCAAACCGAACAGCCGAGTTTGTATTTTCGATGCCATTTCTAAATGGCTAATCCAATTGAGGCAAATGATATGGCGTTGTAAATCTTATGAAAATGCGCTACTTTCTCATGTTGAAAGTTTTTTCTAATTTTGAACAGTTTAAAATTAATTTAGAAAACGGTACAAGTTCCACCGAGTTCATATTTTCGAGCTAAGTTTTTAACTGTACGTCCGAATGCAGCAAACGAGGAAATGCGAAACTTTTCTGTATATATTGTTTCTCTCAATTCCTTACTGTTTTAAGTCAATTTTGAAAATAACTAAAATGTATTTTCGCGCTAATTTCTACAAACTTTATCGGAATGGGACAAATAATATACCTTTGAAAAGCTATGGAAAATGCCAAACTTTTTCATGTTGATGGTTTCCTCTGAATCATAGACGTTTTCAGGTAATTTCAAAAACGGTGGGATCATTCGTTGTGCCTTTATCGCGAAACAGATTCTTCAAAAATGCATCGCATGAAGAACCTGAACTTATCGGCATGTCTACTTGAACTTCACTCTGTTTTTCACGTGGTTTTTTTCCCGTAGCTCCCCATCCACTCACCGGAATTGAGGAAGTGGTGTACCGACGAAAAGTTGTTGTAAACAAGAAACTTTCCCGTGTTGATCATTTTTTCATACTCACGACGGTTCTAAAAGTTTTTTATCTGAAATTCATTCAGTGTCGTAGTTGAACTAGCTGTTTTCACGTTGGACTTCTGTGACGTATTTTCGTTTGTAATTTGCTCATCCATTCGTCAGTGTTACACAAATGATATTCCTTTTGTACAAACCTGTCTCACCATATATTCTTTAACTTTCTTCTACCGAGGACTTGAACTTACACAAACGGTATTCCTCCCGTTTTAAGTAAATTGGAAAATGACGATATCATGATTTCTGCCTTCATCGTGAATGGAAATGCACTGCATGAAGTAGTTGAACTTCTCGGGCATGTTTGTTTGAACTTCATTCTGTTTTTTACGTGTTGTTTTTTGACGTGATGTTTTTTGCACTGCGTGGAGTAGTTGAACTTCTGGGGCATGTTTGTTTGAACTTCACTCTGTTTCACTTTATTGAAATTTTATTATATGAAATACACACCATGTAGTACGTGAACTTCCGGTTGTTATCACTTTGAACTTCTCTCTGGTTTGAGAGAATTATTTTAAAACACAAAAAACAACATACTTTTTATGTATTTTGGACATCTAAATACACGGTGAACCACTCTCACAAGAATTTTTTTAACTTTTCCTCGCCGAGCACTTGAACTTCTAGCAACCATTTTTTTTGTTTATGAGTTGTCTTTAAAAATGCAAAAAATGGCGTTGTGTTTTTTTTAACAGGTAAATCCTAGGTTTTAATAAACTCTGAACTTCTCTATTATTTCAATTTGAACTTCACCTTTTTATATTTTAAGTAAAGAATTGTATTCGATTTTTATACGGAAAAAATCGAACATGGAAATACAAGGTGAACTTCTCACGAGAATTTTTTAACTTTCTTGAGCTGAGCACTTGAACTTCTAGCAACAAAAAAATTTAGCCTTTGTTTTTATTATTATTTTTAATACAAAATGCACACCGTTTAGTATGTGAACTTCTGGCAGTTATTAATCCGAACTTCTCCCGGTTAGGCAAAAATAACTGAGTTTTTATAGACATTGAACCACTCTATTTTATTATTTGAACTTCATTATATTTTTTTAGAAATGCGAAAATTGGAGGTTTTTTAGAAACATCAACTTCTTCGTTATTTCAAATTGAACTTATTGGTTTTATTCCTGAGTAACTAGAAAATCCGATTTTTCAAATCAATATCAAACTACTCCGCTTTTTCCAATTGAACTTCTTGGTTTATTCTTTAGTAACTCGAAAACCTGAGTTTTTTATATACATCAAACTACTCCGTTTTTCGAAATTGAACTTCCTGGTTTTAATCTTTAACATTTGGGAAAATCTGAGTTTATATGAACATTAAACAACTTCATATTTTTTTAAGTTTGGACTTCTTGGTGTTATTCATTGGTAACGGGAAAAGTCCTAATTATGTAATAAATATCAAACTACTGAATTATTTAAAGTTGAACTTCTAGGTCTTATTTTAAAAAGAAGGAAAATCTATTTTTATAAACTTTTTGAACTGCTCGATTTTTTTCAATTTGACGTTCTTGATATTGTAATAAATATTGAACTTCTCCGTTATTTAAATTTGAACCTCTAGTTTTTTTTGAAATGGGAAAATACCATTTTGTGTATAATTTTTTAACCGGTCTGCTTTTTTTATTTGAGCTTCTTGGTTTATTTTTATTAAATGTGAAAATCCCGGTTTTATAACTAACAAAGAACTTCTTTGCTATTTTAATTTGAACTTCTATTTTTTTAAACAAGTGTTCAATTTTTTCCTTTTCTCTTTTTTTACTGTTCACTTTAGTTACATGATTTTTTATAATGGAACATTTTTTAAAACCCTGTATTCACAAGGATCACTTGTCAGCTGATATTTTTCATGTGTTCAACTCTCTTTTCTTAGACACCAAGGTGTTTTGTTTTTTCGAAAGCGATTTTTTTGAACTATGAGTGATAGAAACTATGAACTTATCCCCCGCAGAACGTTTTTTGTACACCCCACACACACGGCACACACAACTGAAATATATCCTTTTTGAAATTTTCAAATTCCTGTAACTGGGGCACACACTGAACCTTTCACAAGGATAAGGCTGAACTTCCTAATTTCTACAACGCACACCGGAACAGGAGCACACAAAGACAGCCCTAGGCACATACTGCTTGAGAATTTCCATCCCTGGGCACATGGTGCTTGAGAAGGACCCTGTAGAGGCGAGGAGAAATTTTCCAACATGTGTCCCTCTACCCCAAAGTTGATATTTTTTTGTGAACTATGTGTTCTTTTTACCACTCGTTACCTACTAGTTTTATCTCAAAAAGTAGTTGGTTAATTATGCACATCCTTGCGGATTTTCATACATACCGATTAGAGAAACAACAAAATTACACCCAAAAGACCACTTGTTCACTATGAAAAAGCTCCTTTTGTTCATATCGAAGTCTTCACATGTATTACAGAAAAAACAACTCGGAAAAAGCTCCATTTTCTCATGGCACTAGCACAACAGCAGCTCTTACAGACATACACAAACAGTTTGTACGCAAACTTTTTGTACCCTGTTGAACACAATGTAAGAGAAGCAATGAATTCACCTAAAAGCTGAGACAAAATGCACCATACAAGTGCAAAATCAACAGTTAAGAAGAAACTGCTCCCCCTTTGTTCACACGAGCGGAATTGCACAGCCTGACGCAACAAAGTTGAACAGCCTGGGCGTTGCTTACCTCTTCTTCTTTTGTGGTGAGTGATTGTTGAACTCCTTGGGTAGTCGTACATGAACTTCACACAAACCAATATGTTCATAACATGAAAAACATCACACCTGTACCAATAAAAAAATGGAGAACAAAATTCCTATGCATATATATTGTACAAATAATAGCCAAAGTCTTTCTGAATCAAAGGCCTACCAGAGATTTCCAAACAAAAAAATGGAAGAGGGAAAAGGGGAGCCAGAAGAGATACTAGAAGATTTCTGCACGTATCGCCGTTGACGTCCGACGTGAACCAAATATCTGAAGATAGAAGGCATTCACCCACCATTTCCTTGCTGTAAGGAGTAGCTTCACCATAGATTTTCAAATGGTGAAGATTCATCCACCATTTCCTTGTTGTAAGGAGTAGCTTCAGCATACATTTGTAACTGGTGAAGATTCGTCCATCGTTTCCTTGCTGTAAGGAGTAGCTTCAACATATTATTGGAGGAAAGAGGCGCGCTGACAAAGAAAGATAAGCAGTGCAAGTAACCTGCAAATTAGGCCTTAAACAATATGTCTTCCAGTTTGATGATCGCAGATATGGTGGATCATTCGAAAGTGCAGAAGTCAATAAGGATAAATACATGTGTCAAAATAACAAACATGTATACATATTTCCTTTTTCATGTTGCTATAAACTCATAGTATATCACTTTTGCTAGTTGGACCTTTCTTGCCTATTCACACAAGTCTTGTTACGATGTTGGTATGAGGCAGTGGTATATAATTCTTTCATTACTTCAGTTCTTAAAAATGGAATATAAAGGTAAGATCTTGCTAAAGGATGGCTACTTACTAATTGAAGCCGCACTGTTACTGAATCATGCCTATCGTGCACTATGAAACTGAACTTATGCATCAGGTGAAGCTGACCTATATAGTATAGGAAAAGAAGTCACCGGCGTAGACAACAAGGTATAATGCTCTTCTTTTTTGCAACTGAACTGATGCATCAGGCGAAACTGACCTGCAACAATGCCATTTTCAGAGGATAACGGCAAACAAATGTGATACACCAGGGTTTTCTGCAGACAAAGAAGAAAGGCGATTGCTACGAATCATCCGGATGATTCCTTAAAGAAATCATCCGGCTAGCCAGCCGTTGGATCAGTGCAGGGGTGGCCGTTAGATCGCAGGCAACACCACAGGAGCAGCAAGCGCACAACAGCTTCAAAGGTAGCGATGTTGTTCTGGAAAAGCTCCACTGCAGCTCTTAACAAACTGGTGGTGAACCATAGCATTAAAGTCTAGGTAAGTACGAGAGGAGGGCGGAGGCAGCTCGCCGCCACGCTGCAGCTCAGGAGGCGATAGCCGCCGCATCGCAGTACGACCCCAGCTACACCTATGGATATCCGCCAGGACATCCGTGGCAATAAACCAACTTAGGCCAAAAGCCTAAGCTTGGGGGAGTACGTATTTCCCACCAACATTACATTTATGTTTACACACTCATTGCTAGATGTCGGTGCTCATACTCTTTCACTGTAATATCCATGCTAGTTTATTTTATTTTTCTTGCTTTATTCTTGTGTGTTTGATAAACCTTAAGAAAAACAAAAAAAATTAGTTGTAGCATTTAGTTAGTTTATTTTCTTGCTGTAGTAGTAATAATTAGAAGAAAACCCAAAAATATTTCCCTTTCTTCTTTTGCTTGTTCGGAGCTTTCCTGTGTAAATAGTTTTATTTTTTTCTTTTCTTTGGGGGTCGATAGGAGAAGACCATAATTAAATTGTTGAAGTGGTTCTTATATGCATTATTGTTGATTTAACCAAGAGCCCATATTGCCTTGTCTTCTCCTGTTTATTGAATGCTCGCAGATTCCAGCTTAGTCCAATGCACGTGCACTCTTATTATTTTTACCTCGTTCGGTCATGCAAGTGAAATGCAATTATGACGATATATGATGGACTGACTGAGATGAGAAAAGCTGGTATGAACTCGACCTCTCTTGTTTTTGTAAATATGATTAGTTCATCGTTCCTGATTCAGCCTATTATGAATAAACATGTTTGCAATGAAAATTAGAGATTATAGTTGCTCATGCCATGCTTGATTAGCTATGAGTTATAATGGTTTACCTTATGTGCCAACATGCTATTAAAATGGTTGTGATGTGGTATAGTGGGGTGGTATCCTCCTTTGAATGATTTAAGTGACTCGACTTGGCACATGTTCACACATGTAGTTGAAACAAATCAACATAGCCTTCACGATATTTATGTTCATGGTGGGTTATATCCTACTCATGCTTGTAATCAATGTCTATTAATTTTAATGCATGTTCATGACTGTTGTCGCTCTCTAGTTGGTCGCTTCCCAGTCTTTTGCTAGCCTTCACTTGTACTAAGCGGGAATACTGCTTGTGCATCCAATCCCTTAAACCCCAAATTTATTCCATATGAGTCCACTATACCTTCCTATATGCGGTATCTACCTGCCGTTCCAAGTAAATTTGTATGTGCCAAACTCTAAACCTTCAAATGAAATTATGTTTTGTATGCTCGAATAGCTCATGTATCAACTAGGGTTGTCTGTATCTTCCATGTGAGGCGGGTTATTCTCAAGAGGAGTGGACTCCGCTCCTCACTCACGAGAAAATGGCTTGTCACCGGGATGCCCAGTCCCATGCTTTATGCAAACTAAATCAAATTAATTGCAAACAAAACTCCCTCGGGGCTGTTGCTAGTTGGAGGCACTCGTTGCTTCGAGCAAGCCATGGATTGATGCTTGTTGGTGGAGGGGGAGTATAAACTTTACCATTCTGTTTGGGAACCGCCTATAATGTGTGTAGCATGGAAGATATCGCCATCTCTTGGTTGTTATGTTGACAATGAAAGTATGCCGCTCAAAATATTATTTATCTCTATTTCAAAACCAAGCTCTGGCACCTCTACAAATCTCTGCTTCCCTCTGCGAAGGGCCTATCTATTTACTTTTATGTTGAGTCATCACCCTCTTATTAAAAAGCACCAACTGGAGAGCACCGCTGTCATTTGCATCCATTACTGTTAATTTATATTGGGTATGACTATGATTGGATCTCTTTTACCATGAATTAAAATGTTTAGTCAGTCCTTGATCTTTAAAGGTGCTCTGCATTTATGTTTTGCGGTCTCAGAAAGGGCTAGCGAGATACCATCTTGTTATATCATATCATGATTGTTCTGAGAAAGTGTTGTCATCCGAGATTTATTATTATTGCTCGCTAGTTGATTATGCCATTGACATGAGTAAACATGAGACCTAAGTGTTATTGTGAATATGGTTAGTCATAATCTTTGCTGAAAACTTGAATGCTGGCTTTACATATTTACGACAACAAGAGCAAACCGAGTTTGTAAAAGTTTTTCTTTATCACTTCCAGTTTATCAACTAAATTGCTTGAGGACAAGCAAAGGTTTAAGCTTGGGGGAGTTGATACGTCACCGTCGGATCTACTTTTCCAAACACTTTTGCTCTTATTTGGACTCTAACTTGCATGATTTGAATGGAACTCAAATGGACTGACGCTATTTTCAGCAGACTTTTCCATGGTGTTATTTATGTGCAGAAACAAAAGTTCTCAGAATGACCTGAAACTCCACGGAACATCTTTTTGGAAAATATAAAAAATACTAGAAGAAAAATCCATGTCAGGGGGCCACACCCTGTCCACGAGGGTGGGGGCGCGCCTGCCCCCCTGGGCGCGCCCCCTACCTCGTGGGCCCCTTGACGCTCCACCTACCTCAACTCCAACTCCATATACTCACTTTCGGGGAGAAAAAAATCAGAGAGAAGGATTCATCGCGTTTTACGATACGGAGCCGCCGCCAAGCCCTAAAACCTCTCGGGAGGGCTGATCTGGAGTCCGTTCAGGGCTCCGGAGAGGGGGATTCGTCGTCGTCGTCATCATCAACCATCCTCCATCACCAATTTCATGATGCTCACCGCCGTGCGTGAGTAATTTCATCGTGAAGCTTGCTGGACGGTGATGGGTTGGATGAGATCTATCATGTAATCGAGTTAGTTTTGTTAGGGTTTGATCCCTAGTATACACTATGTTACGAGATTGATGTTGCTATGACTTTGCTATGCTTAATGCTTGTCACTAGCGCTCGAAAGTGCCATGATTTCAGATATGAACCTATTATGTTTTCATGAATATATGTGAGTTCTTGATCCTATCTTGCAAGTCTATAGTCACCTACTATGTGTTATGATCCGCAACCCCGAAGTGACAATAATCGGGACCACTCCGGTGATGACCATAGTTTGAGGAGTTCATGTATTCACTATGTGTTAATGCTTTGGTCCGGTACTCTATTAAAAGGAGGCCTTAATATCCCTTAGTTTCCATTAGGACCCCGCTGCCACGGGAGGGTAGGACAAAAGATGGCATGCAAGTTCTTTTCCATAAGCACGTATGACTATATTCGGAATACATGCCTATGAATTGGAGCTAGTTCTGTGTCACCCTATGTTATGACTGTTACATGATGAACCGCATCCGGCATAATTCTCCATCACCGATCCAATGCCTACGAGCTTTTCCTATATTGTTCTTCGCTTATTTACTTTTCCATTGCTACTGTTACAATCACTATAAAACACCAAAAATATTACTTTTGCTACTGTTACTTTTGTTACCGTTACCACTACTATCATATTACTTTGCTACTAAATACTTTGCTGCAGATACTAAGTTATCCAGGTGTGGTTGAATTGACAACTCAGCTGCTAATACTTGAGAATATTCTTTGGCTCCCCTTGTGTCGAATCAATAAATTTGGGTTGAATACTCTACCCTCGAAAACTGTTGCGATCCCCTATACTTGTGGGTTATCAGTAGCCGACCGGACGCCATAGCAGGAGCCTCCGGGCCCGGCCGGGCCCTCAAAGGCCCGGACAGCTCCCGCCTCCGCACAACAACTGGCACGCCGTCGGCGTCGCTGTCCCAGTCCAAGTCGCTCCCCGCCTTCCCATACAGAGGATGCCGCAGTCGCGCCGGAGCCGACCCGCAAGGACCCAGAAGGGACCCTACGGGCCCAAATCTGGGTCGGGGACACGCCACCGGCCGACCAGCACCACCGGACCGCCCCGCCGCCAAGAGGCGGCACCACCACGGCGAGCGTCGCCGGCCTCCGCACCAGGACGCCGGACCGCCACCAGCCGAGCATCACCGCCGTCTCCCCCCACCCCGGGAAGGAGGAGCGCGCGCGGGTAGGGAACGAGCCGCCGCCGCCGACACCACTTGGCCAGATCCGGGGGCGACCACTGGCGGCGGCGGGGGGAAGGACGGAGGGGGGGTGGACGAGAAGGAAGGAGGGCGCTGCCCGGCCGCCTCCCGGGGAGACGGCGGAGGCGGCGGGGCGGGGAGGAGGGAAGAGGGGGGCAGGACGGGGCGCCCACGCTGGGCGGGCGGCGGGAAGGTTTTAGGGCCCGCCACGGCGTGAGGACTAAGCGGGAGCAGGAGCGGGGCTTCAATGAAAGGTTTTTTTGTGAAGAAAATAATACATCGCTTGCCGCCACTTCGCTGTCTCTCCCGCGTCCCTGTTTTCTTGCTCGCCCCGTTTCCCCAATTCCGGACCAATCTGACCTCGCACTCCGATCAGCCTCCCTTGATCCATCCTCCTATATCTCGCGACGCCGGATAGTCGATCGTTTGATCGTTGCTTTCGCGATCCCACGGCTGCGACCATGGGCGACACCACGGTGCTCCCGCCGTCTCTGCTCCCGCGTCATTGCGCCGCCGACCTCCACCCACGTGCGCGTAAACCCTGCCTTGATGGCGAATCCCGCCGCTGCCAAGAGGCCGAGGTGGCTCATGTCGATGTGCGATTGGCAACCGCCGACGAAGCGCGTACGCAGTGCCTGCTCTGGCGGCGAGCTCCTCCATGTCGCAGGCGCCGCCAAAATCAACAATAACAGCCTTCCATGTCCCAGCACCAGCTGCGGGGAGGATCCGAGAAGCGCGACGTGCCGCCACTCCTCCGCGACCAAGAACCCCGTCGAAGCCACCGGTCAGCATGCGCGAACTGATCCAGAACACTCGCCTCGCCATGGCTCGCGCTGCCGCCGAAGAAGAAGAGTCCGCCCGTCGGCGCGACATCGAGCGCAGCCGAGCGGCGGCCCGGCGGAAGGTGGAGCAGATGGTGGACACCGTGCAGTTCAACGACCCCTACATCTACCCGTCCGACGTGCCCAAGTCCCCCGAGGAGCTGCTCCAAGCAAGACAGGAAGCATGGTGTGCTCAAGCTCAACTCATTGCGATGGCGCGTCAACGAGACATGCATGGAGGCGTTGCTCAAACAATGCAAATCCATCAAAAGTGATGGATGAAGAAGAAGAAACCATTAGCAGCAGCTCATGCTTGCTGATGGTAGTCTTTACATCAGAGGAAGCAAAAGCAGAGGAAGCAGAGTCGGCAGTTGTACTCTTAATTAGATGGATAAGCTACAACTTGTCAACTATGTAATCTACTGTAGGTTGCAAGTGTATAGTAGTATTTCACTGGCATGTTTCCCAGTAGTGAGATTACAATGATCAATTAATGCAAGGGTTTTGTTTCATGTAAATACATTGGATCTGGTCAGTATGATGTATGCAAGCATCTGCCACTAGATTTCTTTCTATGTTTCCATCTGTTGTGTGTTCCCTCGTAATAACAAGGTTTTTCTTGAACGAAGAAGATTACTTCTGTGCTTGAACTAATATTCCAAATGGCTGCTATTTTTCAGGAGAAGAACAGATATGTACGCTCCATAGAGAAAAGTTTACACCTCACAATGCAGAATTTATTTGTCGCATTAGGAAGGCACCGAAAACCATGTTTGCTGAAATCCTGAATCCTGATGCATACCTGCATGGCTGCATCATTGTTGCCAAATAGCTCTGTACTTTCTGTCTGAACCTTTTTTTCTGAGAAAACGCAAATGGCCTTTGTGTTTCATTGCATTGGGAACAAAGGGAATTTACATCCTCCTAGGAGGCAGAGTTACACAGCCGCCAAGAGATCAGTGGACATCCCAGGATGATGGCAAAACGACCCTAAGCCCTTGAGCCCTGGTCCTTGCTCAACATCTGGTCTCGTCCTTAATCCTGTCGAGAAGCTCATTGAGCGATGGGTTCACATGGTCAAAAACGCACGCGTTCCTATGCTTCCAGATCATCCATGGCACCAAAAGCGCAACAGATTTCAGCGCCTTGCGAAGCGCTGGCGGTGTGGATTCCTTCACGCACAGCCACCAGTCCATGAGCGAGGCGTCATGCTCGGGCGCCGGTGCTGATAAACACAGCCAAGAAAGGACCTCGTGCCATGTTTGCCTAGTGAAAGAGCACTAGCCGCAGGATGAAGTGAGCGGGCCTAACCCGCCCTGGAAAGTCCCCGGGCCCCATGCGCAGCGATGCGCCCACGGAGACGTGGACTACCCATGAGCCGGCTCTCCCTGCCTCGGCGGGGTCTGAGACGAGTGTGGAGCCCAATCACAGGGGGGCGGCTCTGGGTCAATTGGCTAATCTCACAGTTATTCTGTCTGAACTTTGCAACAGCTGCAAATTTCGTTCAGTACAATTGGTGCATATGCCAGACCAGTTTCATGTCACACCGCAGAGAAAATCAATACTTGGAAGTAATGGTGTTTACTTCATTTAATTAACATATTCATTGACATGGATCCACTAAGTTAAGGGAATTACACTGCATGATGCATCATCTGAATTCAAACTACACAGCTTCATTCAAAATCAATTCAACTAGAATGAGAAACGTTGGCAACATCCACAGCTATTGCAATTCTTCCTCCTCTGTACCTTCAGCGTCATCCGCAGCTTCTCGGCTTCCTCCTGAAGAGAAATTAGGAGTGCACATTTTGGCACGGTGGGAAATGAAAAAAAATCGCTCTGCTCTGTATACCCTGGGTTGACCAATTCTTTTTCCTCTGTAAAGGCCATAAGTTTGTTTGCATCTTGTGTGCTAATAAAGGGGGTTGTATGTAAGTTCCTGACCTCCTTTTAGCATAGCTTGCAACATCAAGATGATGTAGGCAGAAAACAGTCATGTTTCTGGTTGTCTGACTTGTAGCAGCTCTGAACTTCAGGGTTAATATTGATGTTTCCTTCCCTAAATAGCACTTGTCATCAGTAGTTAAACAGACTACCAGTTTAAAAGAGTATGATCAACTTGAACGGCCAAAACTTGGCCAGCGACACCATCAATATTTGCCTCCATTAGGCCAACGCCAGTCATTTATCTCCAATTCTCAAGGCAAAACTTCCAGCAAGACATTCAGAATACTAGACATCGCGGACGTATGGGACTAGTTGTTTTCTGTCACTATACAAACACATTCTTCATTTCAGTTTCTCTTTCTTTCATTTGTTTTCTTTGCTTCATCATAAGTGGTTTGATCCGAAAAATAATGCTCGCAGCCATGAACTATGTAGCACCATTGATCATGTTTTCTACTACATCAAGAATAGTGATCTCAGAATCTCACCTGGATCAATCAAGTTTCTGATATCATAGATGCCAAACCAAAACTTGAGAACCATCAAACTCAGACTCGACAAGCAGCAATCACAGAGTTGAAGATTTAAGACATGTAGTTGCACATACTTACTACCTCCGTTTCAGTTTACAAGTCCTACGTGTATACCTAGGTTGCCAATTTTATCACCCTAATATAAACTATATAACACAAAATTTTATACCTTTTGAAAGTAGAAACTCAAAAGTTTATGTTGGTATATTTTTTGTAATATATGACTTGTATTAGGTTGGTCAAATTGATGACCTAGGGGTACGCGCACGCCCTATAAACTGAGAGGGAGGTAGTATGAAAGATTGCATCAGTATTCATTGTGCTCCAGGTCGGAGATTATATGTGCATACCATCCCTAATAGCAATCAGAAGCCATTATCCCTAAAACTGCCACATGTCATGTTAGAAGACCACTGGTGTGATCTCAGTTCATGGTTGTTAAACAGTCTTTATCCTCTGCTTGTGTTGTGCAATCTTAGAGCATCTCCAGCCGCGCCCCCAACATGCCCCCCCAGGCCACTTTTTCGGCGCCTGCGCCCAAAAAATGCCCCAGTCGCGCCCTCAGGACGCCGGAAATCGCCGGTTCGGTCCTTTTTTCCGCCCGGCGGTCACAGGCGGAACCCGACTGGGGGAAATTGGGGGCTCCGGCGCAAGGGAAAAGCGCGGTTGGCCCACACCATCAGGGGAAAAGTCAAGGTTTTCTTTCCCGACTCGCCTCCCACACCCCGCGCCCTCGGCCGCTACTAGCTATATCCCGGCGCCACGCTTCTTCACCGCTAGATAGCCAATCCCCGCCGGAAAAATAGCAGAGGTTCACCGAGGCAGCCCCTCCAACAGCAACTGGGCGTTTCCGGCCGCCGTTTCCGGCCGCGGAGGGGCAGTTTAGCGGCGGGTACACGCCCACCGGGCGCAAGGTGTTCGGCGATTTGCCTGCCTCGGCGATGGACTCGGATGACGAGGAAGCGCTCGCCGCGCTGCTGGAGGAGGAAGCCGAGGCCGACGTCCAGGAAGAAGAACATCTCATGGTGCTCCCGCCCTCGCCACCGCCGGGCGAGCAATGAAAAGTCACGGCGAGGTGGCTCGGCGCCGGGCGGTGAAAGCAAAGAACCGGCATCGTCTCGAAGGCTACTGCATGCTCTACTCCGACTACTTCGCTGATGCTCCACTTCACGGCGAGAAAACATTTCGGCGCCGTTATCGGATGAGCCGAAAGCTCTTCCTCGGGATTGTGAATTCCATCCGGGAGTTCGACAATTACTTCAAGTGCAAGATGGATTGCACCGGCGCCCTTGGATTCACCTCCATCCAGAAGTGCATGACGGCGATGAGGATGCTTGCATACGGAGCTCCCGGTGATTCACTCGATGACTATGGGCGCATGGCCGAGTCCACCAGCATAGAGTGTTTCTACAAGTTACGTCGAGGCGGTGGTGGCAGTGTTTGGACCGCAATACATGAGAACACCCAATGCGGAAGACACTGCTCGAATCCTAGCACAGAATGCAGCAAGAGGATTTCCTGAGATGCTTGGAAGCATCGACTGCATGCATTGGAAATGGAAGAATTGCCCATTTGCTTGGCAGGGGATGTACAAAGGCGCCAAAATCGGTTGCAGTGTGGTACTTGAGGAGGTGGCCACATGTAACACCCCGGATGTAACTTGCCATGTTTGTAACTCCAACTCTTGCCATTTTCGGCAATGTGATATGATATTCCCTCCGTGGTTGGGTTTTTCATCATTTTTCATTTTGTCCATGTCATGCATTTCATGTCATGTCATCATGTGCATCGCATTCGCATACGTGTTCGTCTCATGAATCCGAGCATTTTCCCCGTTGTCCGTTTTGCAATCCGGCACTCCTATGTTCTCCGGCATCCCCTTTTACATTTTTCCGTGAGCGGGTATTAAACTTTCTCTGAATGGACCGAGGTTTGCCAAGCGGCCTTGGTATAGCACCGGCAGACCGCCCGTCAGTTTCGGGTCATTTGGGGGTCGTTTGATACTCCAACGGTTAACCGGGTAACCGCGAAGGCCTCTTTTGGGTTGCAGCCCAAAACCCCTCCAAAACAGCCCAATAACCCATCTAAGTCACTCCCATCCTCTAAGTCGTTCGATCACGATCGTGTGGGCGAAAACTGCACCTCATTTGGAGCTCCCTAGCTCCTCCTACCTATAAAAACACCCCTCCTCCCGAAATTTCAGGTCATTCCACCCCTAACCCTAGCCCCGCTCCTCTCGCCGCCGCCGGACAGGTCCGGCCGCTCCGCCGGACGAACCAGCAGCTGCCACGTGGCCTTGTGCCGTCCGCCCGCCGCGCCAGTGAGCCAGCAGCCCCCGAGCCCGTTCGTCGCCCCGCCGCCTAGAGGCCGCCTCCGCCCAGCGCCCGGCAATCTTCGCCCATTGCCGCCTCGGGGCCAGCCACCCGCCCGTCCGGCGCCCGCGCCTCCGCCGCCCGGCCGGATCCGGCAGCCGGCCCTCCTCGATCGGCTCCCTCTTCCGGCGTCCTCTCCCTCTCCGGCTGCCGCTGTTTCGAACTCCGGCGACCTCGACTTCCGGATCTGAGATCCAAAACGAGGGTTGACTTTCTGCTCCCCCCGAATTCCACTAAGTATTTTCCTGTCAGGGTTTTTATTGCATTTTCATCATGCCATAACTATGCACTCGTCGCTCCGTTTTGGTCGTATAGCATACCAAATTGTTCGCCTCAACGAGTACATCATTTCATCTCATTGCATCATTTTCATTTGAGCTCATATTGGTGCCCGAAATGCTGTTAGAAGAGGGCTATGTGATGTTAGTTTCAGGTTACTATCAGAACATGCATTTTTCTCATTTTTGTCATGATTGATGTGTGCACCCTATGAACTTGAGTCCTACATGTGTTTTGTAATATGTCATGCCATTTTTACAGGGGTGTATGCCATGTATTTTTGGGATCTCTGTGATGACTAGCACAAGCATGCAAACTAGGGATCATAATGTTGCTGATTTCAGGGACTTAGTATTTTCACTGCTGTAATTTTTATGCCATGTGTTCTTGTTGATTCAGAGAGATCCATGCCTCTTTTGAGCATGATCAGTAAGGGAGTTTTGAACATATGAATGTGCTCTATCCATCCATGCCTTTTTTTGCAATTATGGAGTGCCATAGCTTGAGTCAATCGAGCTCTACTTTTGTTATAAAATGTTACTGGCAGATTGTTTTTGCCATTTCTAGATTCTATGCAATGTCTTCTTGATGTCTGTAAGCTTAGTTTATCATGCAATGCTCTTTAGTGAGTGCATCGAGCTCGTAAACATGCCTACTTGTTATCTGTTTTCGGCATGTCTGAAAACTGTAACGAAACTTGCTTAATTGGCAGGGGTGCTACTATATTTTCTGATCCCTTTTGGCTCATGGTCAGTAATGGACTTTTGTTCAATGCTTTGAGTAGATTCATGCCATGCCATATTTTTCTATGTCTTGTTCCTGTAGCAGGTTGTCCCCTTGCTCTAAACATGACTTCCTGATGTTAATTTCTGGCAGGTTGTACCAAGTCTGTGAAGCTGATATATTTTGCACTTTTTCCATGCTTGTTTGAACCTATTATGGTGTGATTTAGCCGTAGCTCAGTGTTCATCTTTTGTCAAGAATCTTGATTAGATCGCTGCCATATACTTTGTTGTTATTTTTGGGTGCAGTAGATTAATTTCTTGTTGTATGCTAAGTGGCATCCTGCTGTTAATCGCAGAATTATGCCATTCTTGTTTGGCTTGTCATTTGCAAACCGTGCATCCGTTTCCGGTGATCTTTATATCGATTTCAACCGAAATCATCTCACCTTTCCAGTGGAATACTTGGTTTGCCAAGATTATGCCTTGTTCATTTTTTCCTTCCGGAGCATGCATATGCATTGCATATCACATCTGGCATATCATGCCATGTTTTGCATCATGTTGCTTGCGCATTGCATCGTGATTGATGGTTGTCCCCTTTGCTTGTGTTCTTGCTTTGGGTAGAGCCGGGAGACGAGTACGTGAATGAGGAGCCTGTTGAGAACGCTTACGAGGATCAAGCTTTCGACAACACTGAGAACTTTGCAGGCAAGATGATCATACCCTCGAAATCACTTCTATCTTTGCTTGCTAGATGCTCGCTCTTTTGCTATGCCTATGCTGCGATACCTACCACTTGCTATATCATGCCACCCATATTGCCATGTCAAACCTCTAACCATCCTTTCCTAGCAAACCGTTGTTTGACTATGTTACCGCGTGTGCTCAACCCCTCTTATACCGTTGCTAGTTGCAGGTAAAGATGAAGTTGGTTCCATGTTGGAACATGGATATGTTGGGATATCACAATATCTCTTATTTTAATTAATGCATCTATATATTTGTTAAAGGGTGGAAGGCTCGGCCTTATGCCTGGTGTTTTGTTCCACTGTTGCCACCCTAGTTTCCGTCATACCGGTGTTATGTTCCTTGATTTTGCGTTCCTTACACGGTTGGGTGATTTATGGGACCCCCTTGACAGTTCGCTTTGAATAAAACTCCTCCAGCAAGGCCCAACATTGGTTTTACCATTTGACCACCTACCACTATACTTTTCCCTTGGGTTTTCGCGAGCCCGAGGGTCATCTTTATTTTGACCCCCCCAGGCCAGTGCTCCTCCGAGTGTTGGTCCGAACTAGAGTCCTTTGCATCGCCACCTCAGGGAAACTTGAGGCCTGGTTTTAGTTGTACGGAGTGCTCATCCGGTGTACCCTGAGAACGAGATATGTGCAGCTCCTATCGGGATTTGTCGGCACAGTCGGGTGGTCTTGCTGGTCTTGTTTTACCATTGATGAAATGTCTTGTAGTCCGGGATTCCGAGACTGATCGGGTCTTCCCGGTAGAAGGAATATCCTTCGTTGACCGTGAGAGCTTATAATGGGCTAAGTTGGGACACCCCTGCAGGGTATTATCTTTCGAAAGCCGTGCCTGCGGTTATGAGGCAGATGGGAATTTGTTAATATCCGATTGTAGAAAACCCGAAGTTGACCTTATTTAAAACACATCAATCGCGTGTGTAACCGTGATGGTCTTTTCTCAGCGGAGTCCGGGAAGTGAACACGATGTTGGAGTTATGTTTGACGTAAGTAGTTTCAGGATCACTTCTTGATCGCTACTAGCTTCACGACCGTGCCTTGTTTCTCTTCTCGCTCTCTTTTGCGTTGTTAGCCACCATATATGCTAGTCGCTTGCTGCAGCTCCACCTCACAACCCCATCCTACCTTTAAGCTTAAATAGACTTGATCTCGCGGGTGTGAGATTGCTGAGTCCCCGTGACTCACAAATTCTACCAAAATAGTTGCAGGTGCCAACGATGCCAGTGCAGATGACGCAACCGAGCTCAAGTGGGAGTTCGACGAGGAACGTGGTCGTTACTATGTGTCCTTTCCTGATGATCAGTAGTGGAGCCCAGTTGGGACGATCCGGGATCTGTGTAGCTTTTGGGGTAGTCTTCTTTTATTTTGGTTCCGTAGTCGGGCCTTGAGTGTAATCTGGATGATGGTTGTTTATTTATGTATTGTGTGAAGTGGCGACTGTAAGCCAACTATGTATCTCTTTCCCTTATGTATTATGTATTACATGGGTTGTGTGAAGATTACCTCACTTGCGACATTGCTTTCAATCCGGTTATGCCTCTAAGTCGTGCTTCGACACGTGGGAGATATAGCCGCATCGAGGGCGTTACACCACACAGGACCTCTGGATCTGGCACTCCTTCTTTGGTATGCCAGGAACTCACAATGACATCAACGTGCTGCATTGCTCTCCTGTCTTTGCCAAGCTTGTTGAAGGTCATTCTCCTTCGGTGAACTTCGAGATCAATGGGCGGCTCTACAACAAGGGGTACTATCTAGCTGACGGCATCTATCCGAGATGGTCGACATTTGTGAAGACGATCTCAAACCCTGCGGCAGGAGGCAAGAACGCCTGGTTTGCGAAGATTCAGGAGGCTTGCAGGAAGGATGTCGTGCCGGCATTTGGTGTGCTCCAATCTCGATTTGCTGTTGTCCGGTACCCCGCTCAGACCTGGTCCAAAGATCAAATGTGGGAGATTATGACTTGTTGTGTCATCTTGCACAACATGATTGAAAGTGCGTTATATCGACTAGCGGGGGGGTGAATAGGCAATTTTTATGAATTCTTCACTGAGGAATTTGCCGGTGAGGAAATTCCTTAGCGAAGAACTACTTGCAGCGGAATAAGTACTCAAGTAAGCATAACAGAATCATGTGCATGGTCATCATGATGAAATGAAGACAAGCACAGTCTGTAAAGCGTAATCACAGGATAACACAAGATGAAGACAAACAGACTGAAGAAATTGAACTGAGGAAATTGAGAAAGTCTTCAGTCAAAGTCTTCAAACACATATATGAACAAACACTCAACACAGTAATGAGGAAATGAATGGGTTGAGGAAATAGAACTAGTAAGGTTGGTGAAAACAATGATTTGGTAGACCAGGTCCAACTGCTGTCTCAGTTGTACGTCTGGTTGGAGCGGCTGAGTACTTAAACTCGAGGACACACAGTCCCGGACACCCAAATCGGCCGAAAGCACGCAGCTCAGGACACCAAGTCCTCACAGTATTCTCCTTGAACTAAGGTCACACAGACCTCGTCCAATCAGTCGTGGTAAGTCTTCAGGCGACTTCCAAACCTTCACATACTCGGTCACTCGGCGATCCACAATTTCTCTTGGATGCTCTAGACCATGACGCCTAACCATCTGAAAGAAGCACAGTCTTCAAAGGTAACAAGCGTCGGATCCACGCAGGATCAATCTCTTCAGGGATGCTCAATCACTTTGGGTTTGTAGGGGTTTGGTTTTGGGTTTTCCTCACTCCGATGATTTTCGCTCAAAGTCCTCGGAGGATGGGTTGCTCTCAATTGACAAGTGTCGGTTTCTCATGAGCAGCCTACCACCGGTGGTTGTAGGGGGCGGCTATTTATAGCCTAGGGAGCAGCCCGACATGATAAGACATAAATGCCCTTCAATGATACGACCGTTAGGTGGATAAGATATTTTGGGATAGCTGGCACGCAGCACAGCAACGGTCTATTTCTCAGGGCTATCATGTTCCTCACTGTGTAGGCAATTCACACTGGCGAATTCCTAACTCCTCAGTCAGAACAAATTCCTCAGCGACCAGAAGAACTTCGTCTCTGTCAGTGAAGAAATTGACTGAACTGTGTGAGATTTCCAAAGGCTTCACTCGAAGGGATTGGTAGGTGTAGGATTTTGAGTTTAGCATCACATGGAAATTTTTCCTTAGTATTTCCTCGACCCCCTTTAACAGTACGGTGTTTCCTATGACTCAAGAAAGAGAAAACGAAACTACGAAAACAAAAGTCTTCACGCTTCATGTTCCTCAAATGAATACCAAGTCTTCAAGGTCACACCAATTTCTTCACTTTCAAAGTCTTGTAAAGTCTTCAATAACAAAGTCTTCAGTCGAAGAACTTCATTTTTAGGGGTCGACTTTCTCTGTAAATATCAAACTCCTCATAGACTTATAGACCTGTGTACATTCACAAACGCATTAGTCCCTTAACCTATAAGTCTTCAATACACCAAAATCACTAAGGGGCACTAGATGCACTTACAATGATCATCGAGAGCGAGCAAGAAGACCCAGTGTTTGACACTGAACCATACTCGTGTGGTCCTCTAGCGAAGTTGATCACTGTCTGCAACCTGGACTGCCTATCTCAGTATGCGTCAGGAGATCCGAGACCCACAGGTGCATCATCAACTGCAGAAAGATCTGATTGAGCACCTATGGAGGCTCAAGGGGGACGCCGTGTGATGAAATATGAGTTTTTATTTGTTGAACTATATAATTTGTATTGAACTATTTGTTGTTGTACTATTTTGTTGAAGTATTTGATTTTTCTGTGATGAAATATGTGATAAGAATAAATTGTGTTGATAATTGAACGCCGAGACACGGCGAACCACGCCGAATATGGTCCTATTCTTGCCCATATAGGCCCTTTATTCGCCTGAAAAGTGAGCCAATTTCGCTGAGGCGACGATGGTATAAAACCGCCCCAGCGCCGATTGTATCGCCCGGCTCGCCTTGAGGCGATTTTTATGCGTCTGGGGCGGGGGGGGCAACGGCTGGAGAGGCTCTTAGTAACACACTAGCATTGGAGCCTCTTTGTGGTATGCGCTTTGATTCTTTTTTTAGAGCATCTACGATTCCTCTGTATTCATCCTTGCACTTTGAGCTAAGGTTTGCCAGTGAAGAAAGAATTGGGGATAATATTCTGAGATGTTCCTTTTTGTTTCATTTTTTTTTCTTTAAGGTCTTGTTCCCCATATGATTGAGTAAGCTCTTGGCCTAGGTCGCAGCTTTCTTTCAGTATTTTTCTGCACCATCCTTGTTCAGTATTAGATTTTGTAAAATCTCTCCTCCCATAGACTAACCACAGCATCTTTCCTCCCATCGCTGTATTTATTGGAGTAATTCTCAGGTTTTCAGTTTCTGCATTTCTTTTTTCAGATTTTGCATGTGTTCTCATCAGTCTCTAGTACAAGTAGGTATACATGTGCTCTCTTTGTGAAGTAATAGAAAGTCACATTCAGTCAATTTTTTTTCAGTGAAGTTTTGAGTTATCTCAGATCTTACAGAAAAGAGATGTCATCTGATAGGATTTTTTTTTTCTATTGGGTAGGCTAATGGTTTATTTCCTTTGAAAATACCAAGGACTAATTCCTATTCTATACAGGAATCCTACAAAGTGAAGGGCTCCAAAAAAATCCTACAAAATTCATGTAAACCAATAGGAGAACTGAGATGCATACCATCTCAGTTCATAGTTGATTACTATACCTATCCTATCCTATGAACAAAGGAGGCTTATAAGAAACACAAAATAAAACATTTTATATGCGCTAGCTAAGAGGGTCATTTTGCAGATCAAGCTTGCAAATGGGATGATATATTCAGTGAACAACACATTACAAAAGACGAGACTTCGGAGGAATCTGGATTCTCATTACAAAAGATGAAACTTATGAGGAAAATCTGGATTCTCAGCCCAAATCATAGTACCATTTCCATCACAATTAAGCCCTACAAGTAACTTAATTATTTACATCCAGAATGCAATTGGACGCTTGTATAGTTCGTTCATCTCATGAGCGTCTGTCATCTCATAGGCGTGTGCCCTTCGCCTGGTAGCTCTCAGCTCTCCATCTTTATCGTACCTGAGACCGAATGTAGTGATATGGTACACACGGTGGGCTGCGTACTCATCCTCGTCCTGGTCATCCGCCGAGACACACTCGAGTAGGCAGTAGCTGCTGTCCCCCATGAAGAGGAGTGTGGCGCCTAGGTGCCTCTTGCGGTCTGCGTGGAACAGCTGGTCCTTGCCGAGCTTCCACGCCGGCATAGTCTGAACATCGGCTGCAACGGGCACGACATCACAGGAGCAGAGATGACCGAAGCCGCCATCATGGATGCAGAGTCCCACCCAGGCATCCAGATCCTGATCAAAGTAGGCTTCACCACTGAAAGGCATGGCCCAGTTGCCTTGGCACGTCCACTGGAGGCTCCTGGTGTCCAGCGAGAACGTTCTCCGCCTGGCGGACACGAAGAGCGTCCGCCCATCCGGGTGCACGGCGAACGATTTCACGTCTGGTGACTGGAACGACGGGAGGTGCGCCGGCAAGAAGGTCCAAGCCCATGTCTTGTACTCGTCGCTGTTGGGCGGCGGCTGGGCGTCGAGGACGGCCAAGGAGGACTCGACTATCATGTAAAGCTTGCCGGCGATGGATGCCAGCAAGGGGGGGCCGCAAATCTTACGGCCGTTGGGGTGGGCACAGAGGGTGATCCCCGACGTCTCGACGTCGTAGACGGGGAAGTCGGCGGCGCCGTAGGCCGGCATGGCGAGTATCTTGGTGCCGTGCGCGCCGAAGAACGCCAGACGGCCGTGGTGGCCCTCGAACCGCGCCACGGCCGGCTCCGGCAGCTGCTCAGGCTCCGGAGCCGCCGCCGTCACCGCCTCCGCCTCCGCCTGCGGGCCGAAGGTGCCGACGTCTATCTTGCGGACGCTGTATCCTCTCTTCCAGTCATCCACCACCAGATATACATGGCGGGGCCGCGGCTGCTGCCGGCGGTCGCGGTGGTTCCCTCGCTTGGCGGTGCTGTTGTGCCCGCATGGCTGAAGCGAGAGCTGGCGCTTCGGCATGTCTTCCTTACTCCTGCCGGCGAGTGTGATTCTACCCCCCGCTTATAAGAAGGGCACAACAAATCGATTGATGATGAGAGAACCGATGTGATACTTACCCGGATTTGGTAAGCTCAGGCCAGTAGCCCTTCATCGAATCGGAGACGGGGTATCATTTTCCTTACAATCGCCGGCGCTGTGATGGTGACGCGGGCCGGGGAGGGTGGGGGGGAGGGGGGGGGGGCGTAGAGGGTGGGGACGGAGCTTCGTGCGGCCCAGGGGGCGGCGGCGGCGGCGGCGAACAGGCTGAGGTGCGTTCTGGTCTCCTCTGATTTATGGGAGCGAGAAGACCCTAGAGCCTCGGAACGGGAATGGGCTGGGCTGGGCTGGCTGGTTTGCCTCCACATCCTAAAAGAAAAACAAAACTGACGCATACGGTTGTCTAAAAAAAAACTGACGCATAAGGCGCCAGATCCTATTCGGCGCCTTTAGCGCCCCGATATAGGTCTTTTCACAAACGGGCGCACACCCCCCTCCCTTCATTCGCCACAAACGAGGATAAAAAAGGTGATGGTGGGTGAAGCGGGATTCGAACCCGCGATCGCATTACGATATGGACACAGCACTAACCACTAGGCCACTTGCTCGACCGTGCCTATGTACTTCCGTTCTCTATTTCTACATATAGGAAATGCCTCCTGTCCTTTTTACGTTTTTCTCCTTTTTCTTTTAAATTTTTCTTTAATGCGTGAACTCATTTCAAGTCGGTGATTTTTTTTTCAAACACGTGAACTTTTTTCAAATTCGATGAACTTTTTCCAAATTTGATGAACTTTTTTTCAAATTCGATGAACTTTTTTAAATGCGATGAATTTTATTTCAATTTCGATGAACTTTTTTCAAATTCGATGAACTTTTTTTTAAATCGATGAACTTTTTTTCAAATTCGATGAACTTTCTTAAATGCGATGAACTTTTTTTTTAATTTCGATGAACTTGTTTCAAATTCGATGAACTTTTTCTTTAAATCGATGAACTTTTTTCAAATTTGATGAACTTTTTTCAAATTCGATGAACTTTTTCAAATCCTCTGAATTGTTTTGAAAAGTGATGAACTTTTTTTCAGATTCGGTGAACTTTTTCTAATTGTGATGAACTTTTCTCAAATTCGATGAACTTTTCTTATAATCGATGAACTTTTTTTAGGATTCGATGAACTTTCTTCAATTTTGATGAACTTAAAAAACCAATGAACTTTCATTCCTTTTTCTTAAAAAAATTCCTTTTATTTTTTTGAAAAGTGCAGGAAAAAAAGGAAATAAAAAAGGCGAAATAAATCGTTACAGAAAAAGAGAGAAAAGAAGAAAATAAATGGTTTGGAAAGCTTCCCACAGCGGGAACTTTTCGAGCTAGTGAAATAATAAAAAAAGCAAGCGAACATGTTTACGCAGGTCGTTGGATAGCGTAGTGGTTCATGCACCCCTATGGGAAGGGAGAGTTCCCTAGTTCGTGTCCTGCCTCCCGCAAATCCTTTTTTTTAGTTTCTAACGGAAAGAAGCGCTCGACTTGTTCGCTGAGAGCGAAGGATTTCTGGGCCGGCCCACTAGAGCTCTCCTTCAGGCGCCAGGGAGCTGTTCGGGCGCTTAACGCGCCGAATAGGAGCTCTCGCATAAGGCACCTCCCAAATAGTAGGATTTCGGTTAGCCACCAGGGGCGAGGGAGTGGCCTGGCCCAGTTGTACTTCCTATGGTTCAAGTATTTTTTATTTCTTCTAAAAAAGTATTTATTTTTATTGGGTTTTCTTCATTTCTTCATTTGCTTTTTGGTTTTTATGTCTTTTACTTGTTTTCTTTACTTTTTGTTTCACACATGTATAGTTTTTCAACACACATTTAGTATACGAGTGAACCATTTTTGTGATACACGTTGAACATTTTGCCCCAAAATAATGTACATTTTCTTCAAATACATGTTTCTTTAAAAAAAGATAAATACATGCTAAAAAGTTTTTAAATACACGTTGATTTTTTAATAGGATGAGATATATTTGTCAACTACATTGCATAAACATTTTTATATGTCACAAACACTTTTTGAAGCATGTTAATATTTCATTAAAATGTCACATACATTTTTTGAATGGTATTTAACATTAGTTATACTTCATGATCATTTTTATGATGTATAAACATTTTTTTAAATGTCACAATACATTTGGTTGAACCATGTGAACATTTTTTGTAATGTCACCTGCATTTTTTAATCATACAAAACATTTTTTTGAATTTATTGAAAAACTTTATATTGGTGAATATTTTGTAAATTGTCACGAGCAAAAAATTTCGAAACACATGACATTTTTAAAATTTCACATGCATTTTTAATGCTATCGACATTTTTATTTGAGTTACACGGGTTTTCAACATTGTATAACATTCTTTGGACACACAATGAACATTTCAAAATTAAAGGGGAAATCCATTTTAGAAATCTAAGTAAATGTAATAAAAATAGAAAAAAACATGCGTTGGAGAGCAATGCTCCTCCCACACTTGGCCGACCAATTTAGGGGGCTCTTAGGTGTGATCTCCTTGGGGGTCGCTATAAGTGACATATAGCCGCGCCCTAGCTTCGCGCTGCCCACGAGATAGTTTATTTTTTTTTTCTAGAAAGACAGTTTGATATATTACACTAGAAAACATTAAGGATTCTAATCTATAAAACCTAAATAGTTCATTCCCACTATGTTATTTCTATTGACATGCAGCCTATCCACCTCGCCAACTTGCCACCTTAGCATTTTTTCACCTCAACATGCCAGCTCACCATTTTTTTCGCGTAAAAACCAATGAAGAAGAGAGGCACATCGGTCCATCTCTCTATATCTATTATTCTTCCATATGCATTCGGGCAGTAGACCGGGAGACGCCGACAACCCAACGCTCCGGCATTCACCCAGGCAACAACACTTTCCACGGTCACTGTCATGTTCCTTCAGATCTCTACTATCTCCCATCTACCCCATGTTCGCTCCGATCTAGGATTTCCAGGGAGAAGAGCGTCGGTCTCCTGGTGCCTCACGTCCTGGCAGCGGAGCACCTCACCGCTATGGATACAACGACGACTATTACTATGGTGGAAGAGGCAACACCGTCTATGGATGCGACTGCGGTGTCTGTGGATGCTACAAGTCAGGGACTGCAGCCATGCGAAGGTGGTAGTGGACACTATAGTCGTGGTGGTCGTGGTGGCGGTGATGGCACTGGTGGCGGACGTGACCGCTACCACTTCAATGAGGAGGGCCACATGTCAAGGTATTTCCCAAGCATTACCTACTCTAGGTACTTCGCCATCCCTTGAATCAAACCTCTGTCTTTCCTTTTACGTCATGGTTTCCTTCTTTATTATGTAGCAAATCATACCAGCCTGATCTATATAGAATCTGTAATGTTTCTTGCCCAGGTCATTATCCACCTCAACATTTTTTCACCTCATCAACATGCCACCTCGGCATTTTTTCAACGAATTGTGTGATTCAACTCTAATTACCGAAGTAGACTTATTCCATTATCGATTAGTATGTGTAAACCAATAAAGAAGAGAGGCCCACCTATCCATCTCTCTGTATCTATTATTCTTCCATATGCACTCGGGCAGTAGATCGGGCGATGCCGGCAACCCAACGCTCCGGCATTCATGTTGGTAATACACCCTAGAGGCAATAATGTTTGTATTATTATACTTCTGGATTCATAATTATAGAGTTTTTATTCTAGGCTATAACTGTTATGATCCTGTAATATCCAATTCAGTGGAAAAATGGAAATCTCATATGCACGTGTGAAATGATAAACAGTTAAATAAAGGGTTCCTAGTCTTGCCTCTAGGACTAGCTCAAGTGTTGTTGGTGATCACGTTTTCCAGATCTTAGGATATCGTGAAGTGTAACGATAGTCCTAAAACAACATTGAGATTATGACGTTGGAAGAACAATCATATTGAATCGACCTAATCTTGTTTGTTATGAACTGAGTAAATATCATCTGTAGTGAATTGTAATCACACCGAGTGTTAACATGTGATTTTGCTCCCTAGACCAGGAGAGTATCGTGGTCACTTCTTACCGTATGATAGACTTTGGGGTTGCTCAAATGTCACCTTTAACATGGTGATCATAACAAGAACTTATAGGTCATTGCAAAGCTTGACAAGTGACCAGATAGCTCGAGAGTGGGATTCGCTCCTCCGATGATGGAGAGATATTCTTAGGGCCCTCTTGGTGTAACGGCATCCATCACTATCTGGCCAAACACTGGTGACTTCGTATGGGGATGCCGGAACACGACAACGAGAAAGGAGAACAAAACCGGTAACGAGGATTTCGGTATAATGAGCATGGTGATGACTAAGGAGGATACCGGTGCATCCCCGGTTTTGTGAATTATCGTGAAGCAAAGGAAACATCACATGATAACCAAAAGTTCACTTGAATATCATTCATGTCCTCACAGGGACTGATATGGACGTCCATGGTCCCGTTGTTGGTCATTGAACGAATGGTTTCGTTCATGTATGTGAGTTACCGAACCTATGGGGCACAAGCTTAAAGCAATCACGATCTACTAAGTGTTAGTAGAAGGGGAGTGATGAGAATATATTTGTGAATTTGTTTCATTAATATTCGGAATAGTTCCAAGAGGATCCGAAAGCGTTTCGGGGTCACCCGAAGGACTTTGGTGAATATCGGGTAATACCGGGTATTACCGATAAATTATATATAGGCGGAAAATGTTTCTTGGGATGTTAGATTATATATAAATTAATCTGAAAGTATTTAGAACATTTATATATTTAATTTAATATCAACGGGCCTAAAAAAGGCCAAGAGATGGAAGGCAACTTGGGCCAAAAAGGCCTAATTGGAAAAGTGCCTCCTTCCTAACTTCCTAATTGGGAGAGGGGAAGGAGTGAGACTCCTCATCCCTAGCCGGCGCACCAATGGGGAAACTTTCCCCGTTGGTGGCATCCCTCCCTCTCCCCTCCATCCTATATATACATGAGGATTTGTGCTCTATTATTCATACAAATTTTGGAGCCTCCTCTAGTTCTATTTCTAGTTGGTCCTAGTTGACTAATTAGAGTTAGGCTAATTCTCTTGTCCTCATAATTAGAAGCCAGTGTGGTTCTAATCTCCTCCTTTTAATTCTCCGACGATGATTAGCTCTGGACAGCGAAGCGCTGTCGGATCGTGAAGGCTGCACGCTTGCAACCAAGTAGAGAGGTTGTGCTTTCGGTATTCGGTTCGAGGAACTGTTCGTGGGTGGTTCACGAGATTGTTCATCGACGGTTGAGGGACTCCAAGTACGATCTACACCAACATATTCATCTTCCGCTGCAACTCAGTGACGGTAACGATCGTGATCACAACCATTTATGCATCTTCATATTGATCTTGGGTGTGCGTAGGTGTGGAATTTTTTTGCTTTCTACTATGTTTCTCAACAGTGGCAGAGTAAATGGCACTGGCGGTACAAGAACTTACACTGCGGCTGCACTAAAGTCACGGTACTTGCAAACCAGAAAAATCAGTCATAGAACTTGCGTTGCGGGTGCAGATAGGTCACATATGCCATCTGAACCAGCTAGCTTCCCCATTTTCGAAAAAAACCAGTCATAGAACTTGTGTTGCAGGTGCAGATAGCTCACACATGCCATCTGAACCAGCCAGCTGCCCTTGCTTCTCCCTCTAGCGGTCACGCGCGGCGCACATGAGGTTGGTTGGGGTTGATTATTTTGTACAAAAGATCATATTGTTTTAGTACAAGAGCCGTATTGCAAATTGGCTGCTATAAAAAGATGCCCTTTTCTCTTGTTCCCAAATTTCGAACTGAATTCCCTCGTAGGAGCTAACCTACCTTTCTCATTCAGTCAATCATATCATTGCAGAAAGTGGTCATGTCCATGTTATCAAACCATGCTACCTTTCAACCATATATGTAATATTAATTCCCTTCCTGATGAAAACCCCCCATGATGCAGCTCTACAATTTCATTGAATCAGACCCTACATTGGACAATTAATTGATGATCAATGGCAGCAAAATTTAGTAACCATGGCAAGCAACCCAAAACTGCAAGAGTTTGCACAAATCCTACAAGAATACGAGTTTAAACTAACTACTACTACCACTGATTCATCTGCTAACCTACCTAAAACTACTTGGATGGAGCTCCAATCGTCATCATCCCCCGCGGCAAAAAACCCTAACAGATGAGGAAAAAGAGGACTCATCATAGATCATTCATCCATGACCTTTGGTTCTCAGACGCGGCAACTGTAGAGTAGGCGGCAGCATCGTCGTCGTTGGCTCACTTACGGCCAACGATCTTGACACGGCTGCAGTGCCACCAGTCTCCTCTCCCATTGACAACTTACGGCCAACGATCTTGACACGGCTGCAGTGCCACCAGTCTCCTCTCCCATTGACAACGAACACAAAAAGACAAACAGAGGAAGCAAGACTTCAATACATCATTACCTACGAAGGCAAGGGCCTTTGTGCTAAAAATCAGGGTCGGCTAGTGCCTCATGTGAGCGACGCGTGACAATTTTCGCGCCCAACCAACCTCATGTGCGTCGTGCGTGACCATTAGAGGGAGAAACCGAGCAGCTAGCCGGTTCAGATGGCCCGGGTGACCTATCTACACCCGCAATGCAAGTTGTATGACAGGTTTTTCTAGTTTGCAAGTACTGTGACTTAAGTGCCCCCGCATTGCAAGTTCTAAGACCGCCAGTGTCATTTACTCTGAGTGGCATCATGATGCACACTAATTAAGAATCTCACTCGCACTACTAGGAAACATGCCAGCGAAATACTCCTCTACACACTTGCAACTAGATTACATATATACTGCCGACTCTGCTTTGCTTCCTCTGATGTAAGAGTACCACCAGCAAGCCTGCGATGCTCCTGATTTCTTCCTCTGCTTCCATCACTTGAGCACACATCCGTAGATTTGCATCGCTTGAGCAACGCCTCCATGCATGTCCCGCTGAAGAGCCATCGCAATGAGTTGAGCTTGATAGCGCCATGCTTCCTGTCTTGCTCGGAGCAGCTCCTCGGGGGACTTGGTCACGTCGGAGGGATCGATCCACGGGTCGTTGAACTGCACAGTGTCCACCATCTGCTGCACCTTCCACCGGGCCTCCGCTCGGCTGCGCTCGATGTCGCACCGACGGCCGGCCTCTTCTTCTTGGGCGGCAGCGCGGGCCATGGCAAGGCGAGCGTTCTGGATCAGCTCGCGCATGCTGGGCGATGGCTTGGATTGCGGCACGGCCTCCAGTGAGCCGGCCACGGGTTTCTTGGTCGCGGAGGGGTGGCGGCACGTCGGGCTTGTCGGATCCTCGTCGCCGCTGCTGGTGCCGGGACACGGAAGGCCGCTGCTGTTGATCTTGGCGGCAACCTCGGCATGGAGGAGCTCGCCCCGGAGCAGGCACCGCGTGCGCGCTTCGGCGGCGGCTGCCCGTCGTGCACGGACGTGGGCCGCTTCGGCGTCTTGGCAGCGGCGGGATTCGCCATCAGGTCAGGGTTTACGCGCGCGCGGGAAGAGCGGGGGTGGAGGTCGGCGGCGGCGCTGCAGCGCGGGAGCAGAGACGGCGGGAGCGCCATGGTGGCACCCATGGTCGCGGCCGTGGGATTGCGATAGCAACGATCAAACGATCGACGAGCCAGCGTCGGGAGAGAGAGGAAGGTGGATCGAGGGAGGCTGATCGGAGGGCGAGGTCAGATTGATTGGGAATTGGGGAAAACAGGGACGCGGGAGAGACAATAGTGGCGGCAAGCAATTTGAATCCAAGTCGGCCCAGGCATACCCAAAACACGCTTTGTTAACTTTCCCGACTTTAGTTCAGAGTTTAACTCTTACTTGTAGGACTTAATTGTGCTGGAAATTAAGTTACTACTTGTAGGACTTAATTGTGCTGGAAATTAAGTTACTTGTAGGACTTAATTGTGCTGGAAATGGTACTATGATTTGGGCTGAGGATCCAGATTTTCCTCATAAGTTTCATCTTTTGTAATGTGTTGTTCACTGAATATATCCTCCCATTTGCAAGCTCGGTTTGCAAAATGACCCTCTTAGCGCACATAGAATCTTATATTCTGTGTTTCTTAAGCCTCCTTTATCTCAATTCTCCTTTGTTTTACATGAATTTTGTAGGATTTTTTTGGAGCCCTTTGCTTTGTACATAGGAATGGAATCCTATTCCTGTATAGAATAGGAATCAATCCTTCTTTTTTCAAAGGAAAAAACCATTATAGCCTACCAATGGATAAAATCCTATCAGATGACATCTCTTTTCTATAGGATCTGAGATAACTCAATACTTGACTGAAAAAAAGTTGACTGAATGTGACTTTCTATTACTTCACAAAAAGAGCACATGTATACCTACTTGTACTAGATACTGATGAAGACACATGCAAAATCTGAAGGAAAAAATGCAGAAACTGAAAACCTGAGTATAACTAGTAAAACGCCTGTGCGTTGCTACGGGCTATACTGTATATAAATGAATCAGACAAATTATTGATATTGAAGCTTATTTCTCTCTCATATACCAACCTCAAGGTCGACGGCAGGTTCCCGCGATCTAGTGTAGCAACATAAAAACTCCACCCCATGACACACTCTTATGTTTTCCTGTCGGACCCTCCCCTTCCGCTCGGTTTTCGCCGTAGTGAGACATTTCTCGCTGGAGCCCTCTCCTTTAAAACGGGATGACGCCCACCTCACCTTCGCCATCGCGGCCTCTCTCCTTCACATCATACTTCCCCACGGAGGGATTGCATTTAGACGTTGAAAAAAATTGATGGCAAGGGAGTCATGGAGGAGGGGTAGAGAACGAACCGGTGAAAGCCAAAAAAACCTGCGTACAATGTTCGCTCCGCCTGGGTCATAGAGGAGTCCCCCTGGTAGAGGAGTTTGGGGAGAAGAGGACGGCGACGTGAGGACACGTCGGGAGGATCGCAAGGAAGGCACGCTGGTAGAGGAGATCAGGGAGAAGAGGACGGCAGCGCGAGGATGTCGGGATTATCGCGAGGAGGGCAGGCGATGGGAGGATTGCGTTCACATAAACGTTAATGGGCCAGCCCAATGCTATGATGTGATGATGTCAAAGGTGGGCGAGAGATAGGAGTGGTGGGATGAGGTGGAGTGAGGCGAGACTACCAACTAAGACGTTAGTAGTAGAGATGACTGAGAGTTGGTATAACATACATAATCCTTATGAAAAATGTTAGGCTGAATCTTTGAGTAAGTGAATCTAGCTTGTAAACTCCATTGTAGACCATGCATACACATTATTCTCCAGAAGAACTGGTGCAGATTATTTGAAGGAGCTTGATATCCCATAGACCATAGTCCTCGTGTAGTCTTGCATTGAAAGATATAGGTATGTAAGACAGTTAGCTTGGAATGAAATAGATAATTAAATGGAAAAGAGAAGAACTGAAATGAGGTAGAACTTCCAGTAGGGTCACATTTCATTACTCAGACTAACCAAAAGTTTCAGAACCGAGTTCTTGGAGCTCTTTGTCTTTGAGGTCATCATTCTTTATAATCTAAAACGTGAACATTTGGTTGGTAAAGAATGTTGGGATATCCTCCTCATGTGGGCTGTGAGGAGATGACCATTTGAGGCTTTTTAGGCAGCCCAAAGAGGTGCATAAGCCCACTACCCATTAGGGTTATGACCTAGGGTCATTTTGGACTTTGCACATGTGTGGATGGGGATGCTTTACCCTCCTTCCAGTAGCCACCACCAAGAGTGACGAAAATCAGTTCATCCTCCAAGAGAGAAGAGAGAAAACCAAGAGATCAAGGGAAGAAGAGGAAGATTGAAGGAAGAAGCAAGGGAGCTCCTCCCCAAGGTTGTGATGGTCCAGATCCACTACCTTGCCTCCTTCAAGCTTCAGTTCCACCATCTTTGGTGAGATTGTTCCAATCCCTAGTTCTTGAGCCCCAAATCCCGTTGTGTTCATCCAAGATTCAGAAATCTTGATGTATGAGATCCTCTAGTGCTGTCTAGTGAAGAACTTGTTGTATCCCACATTTGATAATAGTGGAAGAGGATTTGAGTGGCTTCGCCCCGTGGTTTTTCCCCTCAAGTTGAGGGGTTTTCCACGTAAAAATTTGGTGTCTCTTTGTTGATGCTTGATGCTGTCAGGAAAACTTACTCCTACCACAAGACACTAGGCTGAGGAGTGTCTTGTCTGCTGAGTAACTTTTTCTGCCTCCATATATGCTGCTGCATATGTTTCCTTCCGTGCTAAGCAACGATCCTTGAATTAGTACAGGATGTGGTGCTGAGATTACTTGTTTCCGCTGCAGTTTTCAGTTAACCACAAGTGTATTTGTGTGCTAATTCCCATCAGAGTGGCATCAGAGCCTTGGTTGCTTAGAAGGTTGCAAATCCTAGTTGCTTGATTGTTGCTGGAAGTGCTGCTCACAATGGCTTTGGAAGAAAGCGCTACTACAAGTGGCATGATAAAACTTGATTCTTCCAATTACTCATTATGGAAGCCCATGATGGAAGACATCCTTTATTGCAAGGATTTGTATGAGCCAATTGTGAAAGACAAGATACCCACAGGTGTCACAGAAGAAGAATGGAGAGTGTTGCATAGAAAGGCAGTAGGTATGATTCGGTTGTACATCAACCACAATATTTTCCACCATGTTGCAAATGACACAAATGCTTATGAGATGTGGCGAAGTTGGAGTCCATGTATGAGAGGAAGACATCAATGAACAAGGCCTCGGTGATCGAAAGACTTGCAAAGCTTGAGTACCGAGATGGCACAAGTGTGATTGAGCACTTGAATGTCTTCCAATGCCATATAAATCAACTTTCAGCCATGAAGATCAACTTTGAGGATGAGGTGCAAACATTGTTGCTGCTGAGTTCCATGCCTGATAGTTGGAACACGCTTGTTGTGTCACTTAGCAATTCAGCTCCGGATGGGAAGCTGACTTTGGAGATGGTGAAGAAACGGTATGTGGAATGAAGAAGCCGTAAAGAAGGAAAAGGGTGATGCCTCTTCTTACGATGCGTATGTGGCTGAAACCCATGGGAAGAATGAGAACCGTGGACGCAGCAATACAAGATTTCAGCAAGGCAAAATCAAATCCAGGGGGAGATCAAAGTCAAAACAGAGAAAAGATATTACTTGCTTTCATTGTGGCAATCCGGGACACATAAAGAGCGAGTGCAGGAAGTACAAAAGAGAGCTTGCAGAGGGGAAACTCACAAAGAAAACCGAGCAAAAGGCTGAGAGCAGTTCAGCCATGACCGCAACAGATGAGGACTATCTAGTCATTGAAGATGAAGATTGCTATAGTGCTGTTCGTGATGATGCCATGAGTTGGGTTGTGGATTCAAAAGGCCCTTCCACATCACATCACACAAGGAGTATTTCACATCTTACACTAGTGGTGTTACTGGCCAAGTGAGGATGGGAAATAGTGGTTCGTTAGCAATCGTTGGCAAGGGTTCTATATGCATTGAAACAAACACAGGTTGCAGATTGGTGCTCGGTGATGTGAGGCATGTTCCCGACATAAGGCTGAATTTGTTATCAATGGGCAAGCTTGATGATATCAAACATCCTAGTTATTTTGGTGAAGGAAAATGGAAGCTCACCAAAGGCTCTTTGATTGTGGCTCGAGGAAGTAAGCAAGGTAATCTCTATGTGACTAAAACCAAGTTGTGCAATGAGGTGTTGAATGTTGCTGAAAAAGGCACTTCGGTTGAATTGTGGCACAAGAGGCTTGGGCATATGAGTGAGAAGGGCATGCACGCTCTTGCTCGCATGGAATACCTCCCTGAGTTGAAAGGTATATCCTTGAAACCCTGTGCACATTGTTTTGCTGGCAAACAACACAGGGCTGCATTTCGTACACTCCCTCCACATCGTGCAGATAATGTTCTTGATATTGTGCACACTGACGTTTGCTCCATGACTGAAAAATCTCATGGTGGAGCATTATACTTTGTGAATTTTATTGATGACCATTCCAGAAAGGTTTTTGTGTATGTGCTGAAACACAAATACCAAACGCTTGAAGCTCTTCAAGGAGTTCCATGCCAAAGTTGAAAGAGAAATTGGCAGGAAATTGAAGTGCGTGAGATCGCATAATGGTGGTGAATACAGAGGTCCTTTTGAAAGGTATTGCAGAAATGTTGGCATCAGGCTTGAGAAGAGTCCACCAAAGACACCCCAACTCAATGGTCTTGCAGAGAGAACGAACAGGACACTCACGGAGAGGGTCACAACTATGCTCTCTCATGCTCATTTACCTAATTCATTTTGGGCTGAAGCATTGATGAATGCTATGTATGTGGTTAACCTATCTCCCTCAGTTCCTCTTGCAGGTGATATTCCTCGAGAGAGTTTGGTCAGGAAGGAGGTATCATATAAGCACTTGAAGGTCTTTGGTTGCGTGGCATTTGTACATGTTCCAAGGGAAGAGAGATCCAAGCTTGATAGCAAGACAAAACAGTGCATCTACCTCAGCCAACCAAGTGAAGAGTTTGGCTACAGGTTGTGGGATCCAGCCAATAGAAAGATTGTGAGAAGCAGAGATGTGGTGTTCATTGAAGATGCAACAATAAAAGATATTGGGAAACCAGAGAAGACAATGACCAAAGCACACCTCAAGGTTGATATGGATCCAATCTGTCCTCCTCTCGTGCATGACAATCATGGGGAGATGATGACACCAAGACAAGTGGAGATGCAACTGATCAAGGCAAGACAAGTCAAAGTGGCGAGCAGCCATCAAGTGATGATGATGAAGTTGGTAATGATGATGCCAACGAAAATCCACCTGATTCACCACCAGTGCAACAAAGAAAGAAGAAGTGAAAGAGGACACATTCCTTCTTCTAAATATCCACCACATCAATATGTGTTGATGACAGATGCAGGTGAGCCCCCATGCTATGAGGAGGCGATGTCTGATGAGAACAAAGAAGAATGGTCAGAAGCCATGCAGGATGAGATGAATTCCCTGTATGAGAATGATACCTTTGAGTTGGTGAAACTGCCAAAGGGCAAGAAAGCACTCAAGAATAAGTGGGTGTACAGAGTGAAGACTGAAGAAAACACCTCACATCCAAGGTACAAGGCCAGATTGGTTGTGAAAGGATTCAGTCAGAAAAAGGGCATTGATTATAGTGAGATATTATCTCCAGTGGTCAAGATGTCTTTGATCCGAGTTGTGCTTGGCATGGCTGCCACCATGGACTTGGAAATTGAACAACTTGATGTGAACACAGCTTTCTTACATGGTGACCTAGAGGAGGAGATATACATGGAGCAGCCAGAGGGATTCATGGTTGCAGTGCAAGGAGCACTTAGTTTGCAAATTGAAGAAGAGCTTGTATGGCTTGAAGCAAGCTCCTCGGCGATGGTACAAGAAGTTTGAGTCTTTTATGACTGGGCTTGGTTACCATAAAGCACAACCTGACCATTGTGTCTTTATGAAGAGGTAAGCCGAGGGTGACTTCATTATTCTCTTGTTGTATGTTGATGATATGCTGATTGTTGGAAATGGAACAAAGAGGATTGCTCTCCTCAAGAAGGCATTGAGTAAATCATTTGCCATGAAGGATTTAGGACCAGCTAAGCAAATACTTGGCATGAAGATCTCCGTGATAGATCAAAGAAGCTGCTTTGGCTCTCAGGAAAGATACATTGAGAAGGTACTTGAAAGGTTCAATATGAAAGATGCAAAATATGTTATCTCCGCTTGTGCCATCACAAACTGAATTCAAAACAATGTCCTACAAGCAAGAAGGAGAAAGAAGAAATGAGGAAAGTACCTTACCAATCTGCTTTGTGGGCAGTTTGATGTATGCCATGGTATGCACTAGGCCCGACATTGCCTATGCAGTTGGAGTTGTTAGCGGTTCATGACAAATCCGGTAAAGCTCATCGGGAAGCGGTGAAGTGGATTCTCAGGTATCTCAAGGGTACTTCTACATCTTGTCTATGCTTTGGAAATGGTGATCCTGTATTGCAGGGCTATACAGATGCAGATTATGCAGTGACAAGGATCGTAGGAAGTCCACATCTGGATACCGATGACTTATCTTGAGGGGAAGCGATGTCATGGCAATCAAGATTGCGTAAATGTGTCTCTACATCAACTACAGAAGCTGAGTACATTGCAGCAGCTTGATGCTTTGGCAAGGAGGTTTTGTGGATGAAGAACTTCTTGCAAGAGCTCGCCATGAAGCAAGAGAAGTATGTTCTGTTTTGTGACAACAGAGTGCTATTCATCTTGCCAAGAATTCAAGCTATCACTCTCGAACCAAGCACATTGATGTGAGGTACCATTGGATTCGAGATGTTGTGAGTTCCAAGTTGTCAAACTTGAGAAAATCCATACCGACGACAATGGTTCAGATATGATGACCAAGATATTACCAAATGAGAAGCTACAAGCATGTTGCAAGGTAGCGGGCATGGCGGTGCCCCCCTCATGAGTCGGAGGGGGAGATTTGTTGGGATATCCTCCTCATGTGGGCTGTGAGGAGATGACCATTTGAGGCCTTTTAGGCAGCCCAAAGAGGTGCATAAGCCCACTACCCATTAGGGTTATGACCTAGGGTCATTTTGGACTTTGCACATGTGTGGATGGGGATGCTTTACCCTCCTTCCAGCAGCCACCACCCAGAGTGACGAAAATCAGTTCATCCTCCAAGAGAGAAGAGAGAAAACCAAGAGAGCAAGGGAAGAAGAGGAAGATTGAAGGAAGAAGCAAAGGGAGCTCCTCCCCAAGGTTGTGATGGTCCAGATCCACTACCTTGCATCCTTCAAGCTTCAGTTCCACCATCTTTGGTGAGATTGTTCCAATCTCTAGTTCTTGAGCCCCAAATCCTGTTGTGTTCATCCAAGATTCAGAAATCTTGATGTATGAGATCCTCTAGTGCTGTCTAGAGAAGAACTTGTTGTATCCCACATTTGATAATAGTGGAAGAGGATTTGGGTGGCTTCGGCCCGTGGTTTTTCCCCTCAAGTTGAGGGGTTTTCCACGTAAAAATCTGGTGTCTCTTTGTTGATGCTTGATGCTGTCAGGAAAACTTACTCCTACCACAAGACACTAGGCTGAGGAGTAGTGTCTTGTCTGTTGAGTAACTTTTTCTGCCTCCATATATGCTGCTGCATATGTTTCCTTCCGTACTAAGCAACGATCCTTGAATTAGTACAGGATGTGGTGCTGAGATTACTTGTTTCCGCTGCAGTTTTTAGTTAACCACAAGTGTATTTGTGTGCTAATTCCCATCAAAGAACATTAAGTGTTAAATATGACATGTTATAGCAAGCCTAATATCAGGACCACCTCTCATGGGCACAATCAACTCCCTAAAGCCTCTTTTTTTTATCAGATGCATAATGCACATCACTTACTGAGGAAGATTTTAGCCTCTTCAACATAACAATCGGCATCCCTTGTCAAAGCTCACACCAAAATAACTGCACGTGTAATCATTCTACCCTTTGATTAATAGACTGAAAATAAGTACACAAAAGATAGGAGCTACTCACATTCAAACTTCTGCCACAAGCTCGTTGATGGTCGTGCCCCTTCAACATGTTCACACATAGTGCGTCAAAAAATAATATTCCTCCAACCAGCCCATACAGAATGCCTCAAATTGGCATGATAAAACAAATCCAGATTGCATTATTCATTGAAATGATAAAAAATGAAAACATCTCAAACCAATATGTATGTAGAACCTGAAATTATATCTTATGTATCAAAACGACTATACAACCTTCCAAAAAGCGAAGGAGGACCATACATAATACAATAATACTCCTTTCCAGCACTTTACGTCGCCCGCCTCCCAATGCATCCCTGGTCATCTCCATGGCCTACAGGAGGCGCTTCACCTACAGCAGAATTTCGAGATAGGAATCCCTTCTTCACCTACAGCAAAATTTCGAGATCCCAACACTATCAGGCTAATACAAAGATCCATGAGAAGTGTGAACGCACCAACGTCTCGGGGTATCAATGGACCGTACGGGTAACTGATTTGGGAAACGTAGGCGGCGATGCTGGCATGGCCGACGGCACATGATGCATCTATAGTGAGACCGGCGGCGGCCAGAAGCACCGTGGCGGCCCAATTCGATAAGCCCGGCGGTCGAGTACCTGGAAGGCCAGTAGCCCACGCCCACGACGTTGGCAAAGTAGCTCAGTCTGGCAGCGGCGAATCGCTGGGTCACCCGTGTCAGTGACCTCGAGGCGCCGTTGGCGCGAAGGGGAACATGTTTCCACTGTCGCAAATCTCCCATGCGACATCAATGGTCGACAGCATCGGTCTCTCTCGATGGACCGGATCTTCCCTGTCACGGTATTCGGGGGAGAGGGGGTAGGCAGTGCCAAACAGCGGAGGGAGAGGCTTGACCTGGCAGGTTCTTGAGCGGTTTGACAGTTCTTTTTTTTTCAAGGATAGTTGAATGCTCTTGCGTTGCTATGGGACATCCAAGATATATATATATATATTGATCAATAACCAGAAGGTTATTAATTCTACTTCACAAACTTCGGCAATGCATGCACATTTTAATTTTCGATCAAAAAACAAAGGTAACAAACTCCTATAACAGTGGATAAAATACAAGAAATCAGTCTAACTGAAAATACCACGTCTACCTTAGAACGTCTATAATATCAATTAAGAAGTCTGCTACAAAACTTACTAACAGGTGGAAAAGGGGCAGCTAGTATCTCTCCAACAAACAAAGTCATACCATACAAAATAGATTGCCTGCAGTCAATAAAACAGTAGTAGGGCATGTGAACAAAAAAATACATAGGGAAAATGGAACATGTCGTTTCTAAGATTACATTAATCCTGTCAATGTTAACCACAATACTGAAGATAGGCCATAATGGCCACATGACCATCTGCACTGTACTGATAACGGAACTGCGTGTCTTCATTGCTATCACTATAGATTAACATATTTAATTGTTTCAGCACAAAGGTTCCATAATGTCAGGGTAAATTCAAGAATTTTCACACGCACTTAATAGACCATGTAATAGCATGTTGAAAACTACGCACAAAGGTTCCGAGATACTTAAGTCTTGAGGTCAGTCCAGTCTTACCACGAAAATGAAAAGATCATATGATGTCTCGTGTAGCTCCCTATTCATCAGTAGAGAATCCTTCGATTTATTTACATGAAGATTCTTATTGGGCATGGCTGCATCAATCCGGTATATATATCTGGATGATTGATTCCACACATGTGGAGCAGATATTGGAGATTATTAAGATTCTAGCTTATTCCGAACTTTATTTATTTTTATCCCAGTTCTAGACTTCTAATGTCTGTGAAAGAAGAAAATCTTGACCGGAACACAAAATGGCAACAATAAGAAAAAGTTATCACCGGAGCAATGCAGTTAAGAGTTCCGGATACCTTTCAGAAAGAAGTGACATATATTAGCATATTTTATCAGAACAATTCAATCTGCAAATTAGCAAACATGGACATTCTAGTGCATAGTAGTACGAAAAAAGGTGAAAAACAAGTGAACTGTGACACAATGTAACAGCTGAATCAACAAGGACATGTTAGAATGCGAACATATTGGAGATGAGAATTCCATTGACCTCTTGTTGGACTCTTCAAATCAGATCACTGATGATGCTTCCAGCAGTGATGCTTCCCCACGGCAAGGCATCTTTCTACCAGGACCTAAGGCTTCTCCATCCGGCCATGGCTGCAGCCGCGTCCACATCGCCATGGATGCTCCGCCATATCCGCCTGGACGAGCGCAGGCTCTTCATCACCAACCTCTTGTTTAGCCACGATGCCACGGTGGCCACCAGGCGGCTTGAGGCCACAAACGACATGCTTCAGCACACATCGCGATGTTGGGGGCCACACCCGACAGCGACACCATGCAACGCGTCATGGCGGCGTTCATGGAGGCGTTGGCGCGATGCTAGCTCCAGGCATGGGCTGGCCTGTTCAGGGCACTGCTCCTACCCCGTGCGGCGCCCACGCCACCATCGCACCCTATACCATGCAATCAAATTGGCAGATAGAGTGCAAAATAATGGAACAAAATTGACAGAAAGATGAACAATGTGCAAGTAGCAACCTCAAAATACGAGGACTACTCGTTTTGAAGTTTTAGAAGAGTTGATCTCAGAAAACTTCAATTGAACGCAAGGCCGAGTAGCAATGTACCCGGATCAGCAGCCTGATTTTTAGATGGTGTAGCTGGCAAATCTTCAAATCTAGTCCCCAAGAAGAAAATCAAGAGCAGATCATGAAGTTAATATACAGAGCTTCCAGAAATCACACATTCACCTACATCCAAAATGAAGCCTCCACCTGCAAAATGTCCCAAAGGCAGTATGTAAGGCAGCGGAATGGATGATCAAATCGTAAAGCACAATCTAGTATTTACCAGCGATTCAGTATCCTGCACGTTGGTCTGGATCTCAGAGAGCCTCTGCTTCATCTTGTCTGCTTAGATCTCACCATGTAAGACGAAACCAACAACAGCGAATAGAAATAGGCACGGGAAGAGAGGGTGGCGATCTTGGCGAAGACCTCGCAGACGCAGAGTCGCAGTACTGGCGCTCGTAGCCCTGGAACACCTCGCTGCTTATGATTGCTCCTCTTGATCGCCTTTCATGGCAATGTATTAAAGATAAATGGTAGCTAACCAGACCTGGCCGCTGCCACCGCCGAGAGGAGGTTGAGTAGTCAGCCGTTTGCGTAGGTGAAAGCTGCTATGTACGTCCTTGATCCATCACCCGCCGTCCAGGATCGACCCATGCACTTGAGACAATACTGGGCGCGCATCGAAGCAGACTTCATGGCTATGTCCCGGATCCACCGCCCTCTGTCCTGCTTGACCCATCCACAGGAATCAACACCAGACGCACCGGCTCGTCGATGCCGACGAGCTGTTTCATTGCGAGGTCAAGGGGGACCGCGGAAGGGCCGCACTGGTGCCTGTGGTACGCGCTACTCGCTAGCGGCGTCAACTGGGAAGGGGCGGCTAGGGTTTGAACAGGGAGGAGGAGACACGGCTTGCGTGGATTTTTCGTTGCTTGCGTGCATGGGTATGACGGTTTTGCTGGTTCTTTCGCCGGATCGCATGGGGGTGGGACCACGTAATTAAGAAGAACGAATCACGTTTGGGGTGGAACGTACGCAGGGAAAACCAACAGCGCACGGGAGGGAGGCTCGACAAAGGGTTCGACCACGTAAGACGGGAAACAGAAAGCTACGTTTCTTTTAGGTATTATTATATAGGAGTAGGTAATTGCCCGTGCGTTGTCACGGGAATGTAGATATTTATAGCTCAGACGACACATATAAACAAATAATCCATTTATCTATCCCTGAGTTACCACACATGAAAATGCATGTTCTGCCCTCATTCTACTTTTTGCTCGCCATGAATGAAATCATGTCATCAATCCTTCTCTCCAATTGTACTTCACAGATATTTTTTCAAATATTATTCTTCCTAAATAACATACATACATGGCCACAATGAATATTGGTGATGCACAAGCATGGCCTCATCGTGTTCTTATGTATCTTAATAGCCAAACAACCCTTTTTTCATTTATCAACAAACTAACCTTAATACTGGGCACAATCATGCAAACACATAAGACCCTGCTAGACTAAACAATAAATTCTTGTGACGAAAACAATGGACAGTGGCATTGCATCACAAGTTAAAGAGAAGAAAGTTTTGAAAAGAATTAATCAACTCAGATAGTATATGCTGGAAAAAGCATGGGAATATAAATAGTGCTAGTCTTACAAGGATATTTACAATTTTTTTCCAACCTAACTAAGAGTACAATCGGCCACTTAGAATGATGAGTTCCTTCTAGCTCGCAAATGATTTACGTTTTCTGCAGTACGAGTAATAATCAGTGTGTATTGAGAGCCTGATTTTCCTGAGAAATATAATAAATATATTCATGGGATGACCCTGAAAAAAAGAGGAAGATGAACATTGAAGCAATTAAGAAAAAAGCTAGCTTGCCATCAGGCCATTGCCCGTATCTTACATGACTGCATCATGCAGGCTAGCTCGCCATCATGCAGATCCCCGTAACTATACCAAGGAAAAAGTACATTAGAAATGGCAATCAAGCAGATACGAAACATAACAGAAAATAATAAAACATTGAGGACCTCTGTCGCGCCGCTCGGCGCGGTCTACTTGGAGAAAAGGGCTCTGCGGCGACAATCCACATAGGTGCACAGAGGCGATGCGGGTTTGGTGGGCCTCTGGTGGCCTGCACTGCTGTCGTAGACTCGAGGCGAGTACTGGACAACACCATGATTTTACCTTGGTCATGGTGCTCCGGCCTATTCTCCTCGAGGAGGATGGTGGCCTCCCTGCGTGGTGCGAGCGGGGTCCTATCAACGACGCAGGTACCCTAGATAAGGAAGGGAGAGATATTTATGGAGAGAAAAAATCAGTACGCAGAAAAGGCAGGAAAAAAACAAAATAAGGAAGAGAAGAATATGCCCGTGATTACCATGTGAGAATTGATTGCCTTATGCATTGCCAAAAAAGAGATTGATTACCATGTGAGAATTTAATGTGTTACCAAAGATTGATCCTGGTTTGTCCGAAAAAATCAAAACCGATTTAAATAGAAAAATCAGGAGCAGGAGAAAATAGAGGCAGGGATGGACATTCACCAACTTGGTTTTGCTACGTGAATGCAAGGAGCTCACCTCGGCGGGTGCGACGGACATGACGAGCGGAGCACGGAGGCAACGGCAGCCGTGGCGCAGCGTCACCAGGAGGACGATCTTGAGGCGCTTTACACCGCTGAGCCCGTCCCGGCTGATGTCTGGTCACCGGCGTCTACAGCTTCTCTTCCACAACTGATGAACGTGCCCACAAAGGATCAGCTAGAGAGAGAAGAAACAGATATATGCAGCACCGTCAATGGGGTAGTGCGAGCAGCCATGTCTTCTCTTCCGCTGAACTCGGGAATTCCTTCCTGCATGTGAGACACGGCCTTATCTGCCTGCAATCTCCACGATTATCTTCCCTACAAACACGTGATTGTTTCCTTCTGATTTGTTTACTGATTGGCTAGCACCATTATCGCATGCAAAAATATATGAGCAAGAAAATCGCCAGAGATATAGCTCTGTTTTATTGTATCGTGTACCTCTGAGTGGAAACATTCCATCTGTGACAAATTGATTGTGTTTGGGTTGATTGCGTCTGGATACCTTACGTGATGATGATAAAACCGATAGAACCGGGCAGGGAGAAAATCGGTGGAGGGGGCAAAGAAAATCGCTACAGGGGAGAGGGGGTCGTACGAGAGGTCCGACGAAGAGCGGGCAACGTAAGAGGGGAAACGGAACACTCCGTTTCTTTTAGGTAGTAGAGATAGAGATTATATTAACTATTATTATTAGAGAATGAGATTAGAGATTATTTGTTTCCTGAAAATCTATTATTTGTTTCCTAAAGCAAATTGCATTAATGAGAGAGATCCGTTGATTTGGATAAGGTAGGAAAGAATGTATTACTATTTGTTTGCTAAAGCAAATTGCATTAATGGGAGAGATCCGTTGATTTGGCTAAGGTAGGAAAGAATCTATTATTTGTTTCCTAAAGAAAATTGCATTAATGAGAGAGATTTCTTGATTTGGCTAAGGTAGGAAAGAATCTATTATTTGTTTGCTAAAGCAAATTGCATTAATGGGAGAGATCCGTTGATTTCGCTAAGGTAGAAAAGAATCTAATATTTGTTTCCTAAAGCAAATTGCATTAATGAGAGAGATTCATTGATTTGACTAAGGTAGGAAAGTTAGATCCGTGATCTTTTGTCATTAGGAAAGTGTTGAAAATAAACCGTACCGGACTACCAACTCCTCCATTAGGTTTTTCTTTCGCTGGTTAATTATCATAGGGTTTTTTTCGCTGAATTGTCTTGGGTGCGATCGGAGGTTAGGCCCTGAAATGCGTGAGGGCGGGTGGGGGCTTCGGTACGCGGTTTTTGCGGTTCGTGGCGGCTCAGTGTGAGGTGGGACGAGGTACCCAAAAAAACCATGAGAGGTGGGACGAAAAAAAACCCCATTAGGAGTAGAGAGTTGTCCCTGGTTAACCTACGAAATTTCGTAGATTTTTTTAGGACGAAAAAAAACCAGCGGAGGTGGGACGAAAATTGACCGGCGGAGACTACCAACTGGTCCATTAGGAGTAGAGACTCCAATAAATACAGTGATTTTTTTCAGCAAAAGAGGGGGGCTGGCCCCTCCAATTTCATTAACGAAACCATCACCAAATCCAGTTCAGAATACAGACGCGCAACCTATTTTTTAGAGCTACCCGACTTTCAAGGCGAGCCAACATAAAACCACCGAATACGTTTTAAGTTCCTACGTAGGGGAAGGGGTCACAGACGACCCATTTAAGAGAGGGCGCAACCTCCAGCAGAACACAAAAGGAAGGTAAAATCAAGCAGCCACCAGGGAGCGAAACTTCAGTTCGTCAGCCGTCGAACTCCAGCTCTCCACCCCTGCGACGCTTTGTAGACCTCACTTGCTACTTGCTCGATTAGCCTTGGCATCAGTAAGTTTTGCCTTGGGTTTTTTTTTTCTGCAAAACAAACCAATCCGAAATCCAGTTGCAGGTTAGTTTAACCAGCTTCATGGGATCATTGATCAATTTATCTCCAAAAATTATATGATTTCGACATTTCCAAATAGCCCACAGAATTGCTGACATTCCAACCAACACTAATTTTTTATCCTCTTTTTTGAGTCTCCTGATCCATGCGCCCAGACAATCATCAACCCCCCTGGAGTTGTTTTTAGATTGAATGAACACTACTTTATCAAGCACCAGAGCAATCTTGCAGCGGAGCAGGAGAAGAAAAGATGATCTATTGTTTCATCCTGGCCACAGAAAACACATCTTTTATCCCCTTTCCACCCTTTTTTGCAAGGTTGTCCCTAGTTAGTATACTTTTCCTAGCAATCAGCCACAGAAACATCTTGATTTTCACCAGGGTTTTTACCTTCCAGAGAAATTTCTGTGGGAAACCCACATTTGTTTTAATCAGCTGCTGATACAACGATTTCACAGTGAATTGTCTATTGGCTGTCAGCATCCATAACAGCTGATCTTTGCCTTCATACATTCTCACCTCCCCACATCTGCTTTTCAAACTCTCCCACAGAGCTCTTTTGTCTGCAGATAAATTTCTTCTAAATTCAAACCCCCCATCTCATGTTAATGGCCTGGGCCACTGAGATGTCATGATTTAGATTAATCCCATATAGACTAGGGTATGCCTCTTTCAATGGTTTTGATCCTACCCACCAATCTTCCCGAAACCTAGTATTTAGTCCATCTCCTATTTTCTTGACATTTTTATAGTAAATGTCTTTGATCTGCATCAGAGCTCCCCAAAAGTGAGAGTCTCCAGGTTTCTTTTTAATTCTAGAAATGCATTTCCCCTTGACATATTTATTTAAAAGAATTTTGGCCCGCATTCCATCTTCTGTCTCTAGCTTCCATAGCCACTTAGCCAGTAAAGCTTTATTCATACAATCAAGGTTCAGAATCCCCAGGCCACCTAATTCCTTCGGTAAACAGCATGTTTTCTAATTAACTAGATGGTATTTCTTCTTATCTTCACTTTCCTGCCAGACTAATCTAGCCCTGAAGAAACCAACCTTCTTCCTAATTTCTACTGCCAGGGGGTAGAAGGATATCATATATATAGGCATATTTGTCAAACACGCCTGGACTAGAGTTACTCTCCCCGCCATATTCAAAAGTCTCCCCTGCCAGCAGGCACACCTTTTTTCTATTTTTCTAGTCATACTCTTCCAAAATTTATTCCCTAATCTCACATTTGTAACAGGCAGTCACAAATATTTAAATGGAACCGCTCCTTTGTTACAAGTGAAGATTTCCTGGTAGATCTCACTTTTGTTTTTAGCCTCTCCAAACAAGTATACCTCACTTTTGTGGAAATTGATAGTCAGACCAGACATTTGCTCAAATGCTGTGAGGGTGAATTTAAGATTTCTAGCACTCTCCTCATCATCATCCAGAAGAAAAATGGTGTCATCCGCATATTGCAACATGTTAACCCCATTATCTCCAAGTTCATTAGGACTCCCTTGACATAACCTGCAAGCTTGGCTTTATCTAAAATTAATGCCAAGGCATCTGCAGCTATATCAAACAGAAGTGGTGACATAGAATCCCCCTGCCTCAAACCCTTATAGGTTTTGAAGTAAGGGCCAATCTTCTCATTCGCCTTAATACCTACCTGCCCACCCACCATGGTGTGCATGACCATGTCACACCATTTGTCAGGGAACTGATTCATTTTAAGCATTTTGTATACAAATGGCCATTTTATTTTGTCATATGCTTTCTCAAAGTCAACTTTAAACAGCACAGCACTCTGCTTTCGATGGTGAATAGAATTCAGAGCTTCATGGAGGATCACAATCCCCTCCATGATGTATATCCCTTTGATAAAAGCAGTCTGAGTAGGAAGGATTATAGGTTTTATGACCTTGCCCAACCTGTTCATCAAGACTTTAGTGATGATCTTAAAGCTAACATTCAATAAGCATATGGGTCTAAATTTTTGTATCTGTTTAGCCTCATCAGATTTTGGGACCAAGGTTATGATCCCATAATTGAGCCTAGATATATCTAATTTCCCTTCATGGAATTCATTAAGAAGTTTCATCAAATCCCATTTGATAATATCCCAAAAATGTTGGTAAAAGTCCACTGGTAATCCATCAGGGCCAGGGCTTTTATTTTTTTCCATCCCAAAAACCACCTCCTAAATTTCTTCCATCGAAAAAGGTTTGATCAGCTCCTCAGCTTGTTCTCTAGTTATTGGATTACCCACCCAGATCATTAAGTTGGATTGGAGCTTAGTCTGGTTGACCAAACAATTTTCTGTAAAAAACAGTAATATATATTTAATGAGATTTTCCTCTCCTTCTATCACTCCTTCCTCTTGCTCTAGAGAAAGGATTCTGTTTTTTCTCCTCCTACCATTTACCTTAGCATGGTTATTTTGTATTACAATCTCCATCTTTAATTTCCTTGTCTTTGTATCTCTATAGCCATTTCATTTATTCCTGTTTTAATAATCTGTGGAGTTGTGCCCTTAAATCTTTTTGTTCTTGCCTGTCCAAAGCAGAGAGGCCCATAATCTCAGCCCTCTTATCTATAGCATCTAATTTCATCAAGATCTCATTTTTAATTTTCCTATACCAAGCATCAGAATTAAGAATCCATCCTCTTACTTTTTGTCTAAATGTTCTCATTCTTCTCTGCCACTGCTCCATGGTATCACCATGATAATGTGCGGTCCAAATCTTAACCACAAGTTCTTTGAAACCCTCCCTCAACATCCAGGAATTTTCAAATCTAAATATAGGCGGTGTATAGGTGTTTTCCCCGGTATCAATAATCAGGGGAGTATGATCTGACAGCTCTCTCTCTCTAGAGCATATACCTCTGTCAGGGGGTAATGGTCCTCCCAATCTAGCCAGATAAGAACTTTATCTGGCTTTTCATAAGTAGGGTCTAGCTGGTTGTTAGCCCAAGTATATTTTCTCCCATTTAGAGGAAGCTCTCCCAACCCAGCCTGCTCAATGATAGCATTGAAAACAAAACTCCAGTGGTTATACCCCCCAGGTTTATTTTTGTCTGTGGATTTCCTTATTACATTAAAATCTCCTCCCATCAAACATGGGATAGAGGCATTGTTTTGATAAACTCTGGATATTTCTTCCATATAAGCAGCTTTACCCACCTCCTGAGCATCCCCATATGCAATGATCGGATTCCAATCAAATTTTGCTTTTTTGTCATGTAATAAAGTTCTAATGAAATAAACCCCTTTCTCCACATGAATAACTTCCAGAGTGTCTTTATTCACTCCAACTAGTATTCCCCCTGCTCTCCCTCTAGGTTGTATCCAGTGCCAGTCAAAATTTCTTCCTCTACTAAGGTTGTTCAACTCATTTCTGGAGAAGTCATTTTTAGTAGTTTCTTGTAACCCCACAAAATCAATTCTTTTATCACATATATTAGATCTAATAAAGGATTTTTTTGAGTCAGGTCCTATGCCCCTAACATTCCAAATTAACCCTTCATTTTTTTGTTCCCTTTTTTTCCTTTCCTCCCTCCAATATAAACCACAGATTTTCCACCTGTAAGTCTAGGGGATCCTGTGGTAAATTTTTCCCACTAGCAAAGATGTTTTTTAAGTGGGCATAATAGTCCACCTCCATCTCTGCATCTGAGTGGTCATCATCTGAGCATATGTCTTTCATGGAGAGGTCTCCAGTGTCAATGAGAGCAGTCTCATTTTGCACTGTCACTCCCTCTTTTTGTTTTATATTGGCAAAGTAAAAATCTCTTCTACTTTGCTCCATTTTCTCAATAACTTCAAGATTTTGGTTGATCATATCAATAGAACATCCTAGATCTATGCCAATTTTGTCAGCCATGAATAAAAGAGAGGGGTTATTAACCTCCTCATCATTTTCCTTACCATAGTTGTTTTTGTCAGCGGCTCTTTGATTTGCCAAGTCTTCAATCTTTGCATCTTGCTTTCCAGCTAGCCTGCCACATCTTCGGAGAGGGTCTTGTAAGTTATTATCCAAGTCATTTTCTTCTTTTTGATCTTCAGGATTTATCTCCAATCTGGCTGCAAAGGAGTCTATAGATTCTTGGCTAGCACCATAATCCACTGGCTCCACATAAGCATCACCGTCACCAATTTTATTGTCCTCTTCCTTATTTTCTTCTTCCATATTTTCTATTTCTTTTGCAACAATGTCATCCATCTCTCTTTCTCTTTCCTCCCACTTCTCAATCTTCTCCACACACTTGACTATCATCCCCTGTTGCTGATTGACAAGTTCCATTAGCTTTTCCCTTTCTAACATCATTTCCTGGATTTTTTTTGTCATCTTGGGATTTGAGAGCTTTTTGTCTAACATTCTCCTCCTCCAGCATTTGTATTTTCCTAATGACCACAGCCAAATCAGCTTCCACTTTCTGTCTGGCATCCCTCTCTTCGGTGTGTTCTTGTTGGGCAACCAGAATTGATTCACTTCTTTTCTTGAATTCTTCAAATTGCACTAAGCTCAAGCTCCCCAAAGTCACATTTTCTTTGTTACTGTCTCCAGAGTCAAAGTTTTTTTGTTTCTTTCTCACTTCCTCTCCCACACAGTCCATGCCAGTTTCCCCCAAAATGTTGTCTCTTATGTTCCAACCCATCTCTGCCACTTTTTCCAGCCTAGGAATGATTCTGTATATATTCAGGTCCTTATCCGTAATCTCAGTGTAACCTGGGATCTTCTCTGAGTCTCTAACCCCCACCTTTGCTCTGATCCTTTCCTGGGTGATGGTATCCATGTCAATTTATAGAACTGGCCCCGATGATGCAGCAACTTCACACATGCCAAAGAAGTGCATGAAGCAGTCTGGCACCTTCTCAAAGGTCACCCAGGCTGTGTGAAGTTTCCCAACTGCCTGCGAGTCAAATGTCCACTTCTTAATATTTATCACAACCCTAGTGCTCAGAAGCTTGAAATCCTCACAGTTCACCAGCTCCATTAGTCTCCCTTTGTTTGGAAATCGCATCAGAAAAGTGTTGCTACCTTGTTTTTTGCATCTCCAGTGCCACCCCCAACTGAACATATAGCTAAAGCCATCCACCAGTTGAGTTTCATTTAACATACCAGTTTTGACTGTGATCAGGGCCATCGGGTTAGGGTTCTCCAGATCATTGTTATCTTTAGAGCTTTGGACCAAAAGCACACCTGAACTTCTAGCAGCATAGCCAACAAATTTTGGCACGGGCTTCATCTGTCTCAACCAGGTGCAGTCATCAGTGATGTGGTTTCTTTTCCCACACACCACACAATGGTCCAACTTGCAGTCTTTAGAAGCATGCCTGGTGTCTTTGCATTTGTTACACACCTGTTTGCTTGATCCCCCTAACAACATCTTGTTCCCCTCTTTGATCTGATTGATCTTCCCACCATCTCTTCCCTGAAATTGCTCCCTTTCTGTAACATCCCTCTCAGCATTACTGACCCTGCTCGACCACTGATTCCTCTGAGTATCTCCACTTTGAAACAAGTTAGTTTCCCCCTGCTTGTCTCCTCACCAACCTGCTGCTGAAGCATACTGACCCCTCCTTGCATATTCATATTACTTCCCCCCATCAGAGCAGCCCCTTGAGTCAGTTGGGCAAGCAAAGCAGAGAGGAGTTTTTGTTGCTGAATCACCACAAACTCACTACTACTACCACCGCTGCTAGAAACAGTCATATACCTGGTTGTGTGGTCTTCATCATATCTTTGTCTTTCTCAGCTCTCATCCTCTCTTTCTCCTCTCCTAGTGTTTCCTTCTCTTGAACTTGCTCGTGTCTCCTCTGCAAATTGTCACTGCCGCTCCCCTGATCCCAATCCCTTCTAGTCCCTCTTTCATTGTAGTTTCTGGATCTATCACCCCCATCCTCTTTCTTTCTGTATTGAAAGTTATCTCTGCCTCCCCTATTGAACCTTCTCCCTCCACCGAATCGCCCTCCAAACCTGTCCATTTCTTCAGACGGCGGCAGGATGCGGAACCCTAGACCTAGCTCGGAATGCTCGACTGATCCCAGAGGAGAGGAGGCTCTTGGGCTTATATATGTCACCCCCTCAAGGTCTCTGCCCTCTGGGCTTTCACAGTAACCTGGGTTAGGTTTAAAGCCTGCCCAGCCCAATATGTCGTCGGCCCACTGCTCTAAAACATTGTTTTCAGGAATAGAATTTTCCTGTCTAATTTTATCAGTCTCCACTACACAATCAGCCCCACACACGATGAACTCATCATACCCAATTTCTGACCAAATGTCAGGTATTATTGGGATTTTTTCCATGAGATTTTTGACAAACCATCCATCTAAATGATTTTCTTTACTATTCCCTTTACCACCTCCCCTATTCACCTCCTCGCAATTTATTTTTGCTGGGGTTCTCCTAGGAGTGTCATTTTTCAACTATTTCTTTCTAGAATTTTTGCAACGTGATTGTTCCTGAGGGCTAGAATCAATATCCCCATCAATCAAATAACGACATACTGTATTATTAGCATAGGACTTACCCAAGTAATCTGGTGAGTCCCCAGCCTCCTCGCCAGCATCATCCCCAGCCAGCAACCAGAAACGGTTGTCGGCAGGGGAGACGCCTACTCCGCTGGGGCGGATCTAGGGAGGCTGAGGAGGCGTGGTGAGCGACGAAGAAAGTGAGGGGAACGCCTAGGAGGCTGCATCTTCAGCTTCTTCCCCCTGCCGCTGCACTCGCCCAGATCTGGCATCTTCTCCGACTCCTCCATCTCCGAGTCCATCTCCTCTTCGCTGTCCTCGATTGGGATCGGGACCCAGCGCGTCCCCGGGGTGGGGATCGCCATCACCGCCCAACCACGAATTCCTCTGGTCCAGCAGGGTATCGGCGGCCAGAACGGAAACCCCACCATTTCGCCCTCTGAGACGGATCCCCCGACTCGGTTTCCTCCATGGCTCAGACCAGCGCAGCCAGAGAGCTCACCGGAGCGCCCGCCGGAGTAGTGAATCCGTTGGGGGCGAGTCTCTCGTCTTCCTCCACCGTCAGATTTCTGAAAACCCTCTTCACTGCGCGTCGCATCTCCTTCCTCGTGGCGAACCAGGACACCACCTCCTGAGCTCTCGCCAGCTTCTCCTCGTCTCCGCTCGCCAGCTCTATCATGGCCTTCTCCATTCTCATCCTCCACTCCGCCATCTACTCTTCTCTCCTCTTCCTCTCTCATCGGGTCGAGGCTCCTCTCGCTGTGGTGGGAGAGGGGGGGATTTTGGATGCGTTGCGTCTCCCAGCCACCGGGTGGGGGGGATTTATTACCCACACTCCGCTCGCATTCATGGCGGTATTTCGCCTCGGAATTCTCCCCAACGCCTCCCCTTCCCCAGTCGAGGGAATCACCCACATAGGCCAGATGACACAGAAATCAAACTCGCGACCGCCATGAAATTGCTTCCCCATCTCGTAATCCGCGGCTGTCAATCAGCCGATTCTCCGCATCGAGAAGGAGGACCCGACGAATCTCACCTTGGATTACCACCGCGCCCCGATGATAGCAGAGTAGTCCCGCGGCAAAGAAATTGGGGATGTAGAGGGCAGGCCACTCCGCCCCTCTCCCGTCCTTCTTGTAGAACGAGAAGGATAGGATGTGCAATCGCAATGCATTGATCGGTGCACCAGGCACGTATATATGAGTACAGAGGGGGGCCACAGCCTCGACTATACAGAGGAAACAAGAGGTGGGCCCAATACACAATATACACGTACACAATATACTCAACACCCCCCGCAGTCGAAGCGGCGCCCGGTAGCAGAGAGGCTGAAACTCCTCGAAGGTGGAAGTCGGCAGTCCCTTCGTCATCACATCGGTGAACTATTGTGCAGTCGAAACATGGAGGACCCGAACACGTCCAAGGGCCACCTGCTCGCGCACAAAGTGAATGTCCAGATCAATGTGCTTAGTCCGACGATGATGAACGGGGTTGGCGGAGAGGTACACCGCAGAGACGTTGTCACAGTAGACAACCGTAGCCTGGGAAACATCGTGATGCAGCTCCTGAAGTAACTGTCGTAGCCAGGTGCACTCGGCAACAGCGTTAGCCACCGCTCGGTAGTCAGCCTCCGCGCTGGAGCGTGAAACCGTGGGTTGTCGCTTGGACGACCACGAGAAGAGTGAGGGACTGAGGTAAACGCAGTAGCCAGAAGTAGACCGACGGGTGTCAGGACACCCGACCCAGTCCGCGTCGGAGTAGGCCACCATCTCCAGAGAAGTAGACACCGTGAGGGTGAGCCAAGAGTCATCATGTCGTGAATATAACGGAGGATCCGCTTCACGAGAGTCCAATGGGAGTCACGAGGGGCGTGCATGTGGAGACACACCTGCTGAACATCATACTGGAGATCCGGTCAGGTGAGGGTCAAGTACTGAAGAGCACCGACAATGGATCGGTAGAAAGGAGCATCCGACGCTGGCGAGCCCTCAAGAGCAGAAACCTTGGCCTTCGTGTCAACAGGAGTAGCAACAGGGTGACAGTTGAGCATGCCAGCACGTTCAAGGAGCTCGTGCGCATACTTCTGCTGATGAAGAAAGAAGCCATCCGGTCGCCGAACAACCTCAATGCCTAGGAAATAATGTAAAGCACCCAAGTCCTTGATGGCAAACTCGTCACGCAGCCGGAGAGTAATCTGTTGTAGAAGGGTTGCGGAGGAGGCCGTCAGGATAATGTCGTCGACGTAGAGGAGCAAATATGCAGTCGTGTCACCATGGCGATAGACAAACAGTGAGGCATCCGAGCGAGTGACGCTGAAACCCAGTGTTTTAAGAAAGCCGGCAATCCGCTGGTACTAAGCGCGAGGTGCTTGCTTGAGCCCGTAGAGAGACCGGGACAACAAACACACATGACCAGGAAGAGATGCGTCGATGAAACCGGTGGGCTGCTCACAATAAACCTGCTCCTCAAGGTGGTCGTGGAGGAAGGCGTTGGAGACATCCATCTGGTGAACGGGCCAGCCTCGGGACACCGCAAGCTGGAGGACGGTGCAGATCGTGCCCGGTTTGACAACCGGGGCAAACGTCTCAGTGAAGTCAACTCCAGCGTGCCTTCGAAAGCCACGAACCACCCAGCAAGCCTTGTAGCGCTCAAGAGTGCCATCAGAGCAGGTCTTGTGGTGAAAGATCCACTTGCCGCTGATGACATTGGCGCGAGGAGGCCGGGGAACCAGTGTCCAGGTGCGGTTCTGCTGGAGAGCATCGAACTTTTCCTGCATCGCGGCAAGCCAGTGAGGATCACGAAGGGCTGCACGAGCGGACGCGGGAAGAGGAGACGGCTCCGTGGTGGAGGCGGCGAGAAGATACTCGTCGCTCGAGTACCACAGACTCGGACGGTGACCGCCAGTTTGGGCGCGCATGACGGGGCGAGACGGCAGCGCTGGAACGTGCGGCGAGGCGGCCGGCGATGCAGCCTAGGAGTCGGCGGCCGAGGCGGCCGGGCGACGGGCCGGCGCGACAAAGGGCGAGGTGGCTGAAGGGGCCGGGCGTGATGAGGTGGCCGGCGACGGGGCCGGTGTGACAGCCGGCGAGGCGGTTGGGGAGGCAGCGGCCAAGCCCTCGGCGCCCGAGGACGAGGCAGCGGGTGAGGGGGGCGCGTCGGCCGAGGCGTCACGGTAGGCCGAGGAGGCCGAGGAGACAGGCGTCGACGTGGGGGCGCCAGACGCAGCTCATCCCACAACGCGAGTGAAGGAAATATGCCCTAGAGGCAATAATAAAGTTATTATTTATTTCCTTATATCATGATAAATGTTTATTACTCATGCTAGAATTGTATTAACCGGAAATATAATACATGTGTGAATACATAGACAAACAGAGTGTCACTAGTATGCCTCTACTTGACTAGCTCGTTAATTAAAGATGGTTATGTTTCCTAACCATAGACATGAGTTTTCATTTGATTAACGGGATCACATCATTAGGAGAATGATGTGATTGACTTGACCCATTCCGTTAGCTTAGAACTTGATCGTTTAGTATGTTGCTATTGCTTTCTTCATGACTTATACATGTTCCTATGACTATGAGATTATGCAACTCCTGCTTACCGGAGGAACACTTTGTGTGCTACCAAACATCACAACGTAACTGGGTGATTATAAAGGTGCTCTCTGGTGTCTCCGAAAGTACTTGTTGGGTTGGCGTATTTCGAGATTAGGATTTGTCACTCCGATTGTCGGAGAGGTATCTCTGGGCCCACTCAGTAATGCACATCACTATAAGCCTTGCAAGCATTGTAACTAATGAGTTAGTTGCGGGATGATGTATTACGGAAGAGACTTGCCGGTAACGAGATTGAACTAGGTATTGAGATACCGACGATCGAATCTCGGGCAAGTAACATACCGATGACAAAAGGAACAACGTATGTTGTTATGCGGTCAGACCGATAAATATCTTCGTAGAATATGTGGGAGCCAATATGAGCATCCAGGTTCCGCTATTGGTTATTGACGGGAGACGTGTCTAGGTCATGTCTACATAGTTCTCGAACCCGTAGGGTCTGCACGCTTAACATTTCGATGACAGTTATATTATGAGTTTATATGTTTTGATGTACCAAAGGTTGTTCGGAGTCCCAGATGTGATCAAGGACATGACGAGGAGTCTCAAAATGGTCGAGACATGAAGATTGATATATTGGAAGCCTAATTTTTAATATCGGAAGTGTTCCGGGTGAAATCGGGATTTTACCGGAGTACCAGGAGGTTACCGGAACCCCCCGGGAACTTAATGGGCCTTAGTGGGCCTAGGTGGAAGAGAGGAGAGGAGGCAAGGTCTGGGCCGCGCGCCCTCCCCCTAGTCCGAATAGGACAAGGAGAGGGGGGCGGCACCCCTTCCTTCCTTCTCCTCCACTCCTTCCCTCCCAAGTCCTAATCCAACTAGGAAGGGAGTCCTAGTCCCGGTGGGAGTAGGACTCCTCCGGCGCGCCTCCTCCCTTGGCCGGCCGCACCCCCCCTTGCTCCTTTATATACGGGGGCAGGGGGGCACCCCAAAGACACAACAATTGATCAAGTTGATCTTTTAGCCATGTGCGGTGCCCCCTCCACCATAGTCCACCTCGATAATAATGTAGCGGTGCTTAGGCGAAGCCCTGCGTTGGTAGAATGTGGCGACCGATTCTCCGGGTATTGATTTCCAGAAAATGGCCGTTGTGCTCATCAGCCCCAGGATTACTGTTAGCTGATGAGGCACCAACTTGACACAGAAATTCCAAGCAAAATACAATATATGTAGTACAAGACCATTCTGGCCTGTGAGTACAACAAATGGTTTCTAAAGGTTGATGGCGGAAGCGGTTTATGGATCATCAGCGTCTATGGGACTCCAATTTCCACAGGAACAGCTGACCAGGTTAACTCCTATCTTCGTGAGACTGCTATCACCATTTGCTTAGGTTCCATGGCTGTCATCGCAACGCGCTCCTCTCCAAGCAAGAAATCTGGCCAAGACAATAGCCAGGACAAGCCGGTGAGTACTTTGAATGTACTGCAAACATCATGAACACAGGTATAATATAACAATGATGTGCTGAAAATATTTTATGCTCAGGGCGTCAGTCACAAAAGATAAATAAAACGCTGATGCGTGCAAGCATGTTATTTATGAATATGCAATAACATAGTAGTATTAAAATTTATGAAATAAATAACATCATGCCACAGTCGGGCGTCTTAGCGACACCACATAAAGGGCTTTAAAAGAAATGCCACAGTCGGGCGTCTTAGCGACACCACATAAAGGGCTTTAAAAGAAATGCCACAGTCGGGCGTCTTAGCGACAACACATAAAGGGCTTTAAAAGAAATGCCACAGTCGGGCGTCTTAGCGACACCACATAAAGGGCTTTTAAAAGAAATGCCACATTCGGGCGTATTAGCGACACCACATAAAGGGTTTAGAAAGAAATGCCACAGTCGGGCGTCTTAGCGACACCAAATAAAGGGCTTAGAAAGAAATGCCACAGTCGGGCGTCTTAGCGACACCACATAAAGGGCTTTAAAAGAAAACACAGTAAATATCCAGGAGGTAGAACCATCCCAGGGATATTCGATAATGCCAATAATATCACGGGTTAGTCAACAATAATAATAATAATAATCATAAATGTCACAAGTCACGAGTTGTGACTCCAGTTAACAATTTCAACTCCGAAGACCGACACTAAGACCGACACTTGACCCATCCCAGACTGTAATCCTTAACCATGGACACGGCTATTCGAATAGGTTTAATCTCTGCAGAGGGTGTACTCTTTACCCACGAATAACGGATTCCTTTAGTCCATCGGGACTAATTCCGTCTACGGTCTTTTTGTTGAAAAAACACACCTAACTTGCACACACCAGCTTAACTCACATGTGTCTGGAATCACCCACGACACATGTTAAGCAAAACTCTAAGTGGGGAGGCTACTACCTCATCGTAACATGGGATCACAAAATTTATACTGGCACAAGAATCGGGAGCTACCCCTCGGCTACAACCGAAACACCCATGCTCCCGGACCCGATGGTATGACTACCGGAGGCCTCCGGTATCTTCCACCATGGCCTCTCTGTACGGTGTGTGCTAGGAAAGGGGTTGACAACTTACTAAACCGTACCCTACTTGTTGTAGAGACGAGTGGTAGTACGAAGCAAGTATGAGGGTTACTGGCACAAGACTCGATCTACGGTCGACTCAGGAGGTTGTAATGTTCCCTGCAAGAATAGTATAACAATGCATATACTTCAAACAACAGATAGAAACACTATGCGACATACCCCCTCATGCCATACCGGACACGTCCGTCTCGACGGAGGTCTAGGGACAAGACCGTGTCTACCCAAGACAGAGGCCTTCCCGGCTTTCCTCCCGGTATGCATGAAATACATATGGCGGTGATTCCTATCATGTTCATATCAACTCCTTTTCCATGAAATTCATTAACACGCACTCATGAGTAGGAACACATCCTCACATAGAATGACGTATGCTCATGTCGGGGTGGTGTTGTCACCGTGCCAAGCAACACACACAAAAATTACACCAGGGTTCAGGATGCTTGCCTCCAGGTCATGGGAAGGTAGGGTGCATTCCAACACATCTTGAAATCTTCAAAAATCCTATTTAAAAGAATATATTTGAATTATTACATAAAATCAAAACAGCACAAAAAAGTTGTCTGAAATTTTTTCAAATAAATCTTAAAATAAATTAGACCATATTTGAGAGAGGTAGGAAAAAGAATCAATTCATTTGGAGTTGTATTTAAAAAGTTATAGTCAGTCAAAGTTCTGGTCAAGATTTGATTTTAAATAAATAGAAAAAGAAAAGAAAACGCTTCGAACTGGTACACGTCGAAAACGTACTTCGAGCTTTACGTCTCCACTTAACCCACGTGGACTGGGGCGGGGTCACTGACAGTGGGTCCAAGGGCCCACTGGTCAGGTTTGACCGGTCTCCCCCGCCTCCTTCCTCCTCTGGCCGAACAGAGGCGGGGCTCCGGCGACCAACGCCGGCGAGCGGCGGCTCCTCGCGGCCTCTGGAGGGCGGGGATGGATCCGCAAGACTGGGGCGGTCCTACTGGTAGTCGAGGGAGTGACAGGAACGGAGTGAGCTGTCGGCGGCGAGCTTTGCGGCGGAGGAAGCTTCGGGAGCATAGTGGTTTTGGGGCTGCGGTGGTTCCCGATCGAAATTGAGCAGGGGGAAGGGTTCAGGGGAGGAAGAGAGGGTTTCTTGTGAAGAGATTGGAGAGGGGGAGGCCCTGGTTGCGCCGAACGGAGCCGGGAGACAGCGGTGGCCGAACTGACCGGAGAGGTTGAAGATGACCTGCTCCCCTTCAATTGGTGGCGATGGGGCGCTAGTGAGACGGCGTGAGGCTACCTGAGGGCTCGGAGACGCTCGGGGCTTCCTTATATAGCGTGGCTAGGTCGGTCCGAGGTGGCCGGAGATAAGAACGGCGGCGAACCGATGTTCTGTAGTAGTAGGGGGACGTGGCGGGGCTGAGGATGGCGGCAAGAGCTAGCGGACGAGCGGGGCACTGCTCCAGGGCGAGCTAGCGTGCAGGAGTGGCTCGGGCCGCGCTGACATGGCCGGGGCCTGCAAGCGGTCGTCATCTAGCCGCCACGGCCATCCTGGCGGTGGCGCTGTGGGCTGCCAGGGGTGGTCGGGGTGGCGTGGCGGGGCAGGGATACGTGGCGTGCTAGCAGTTGTTGGCCAAGGGCCGGAATGGGTCTTGAGGCGAGGCAGCGGCTCGGGCGCGTCGTGCCAAACACATGCTCTGGGCGCGCCCAGAGCACGCCCGGGACGTGTTTGGCGAAATGCCAGGGTAGCCTAGAGGTCGCGGGTGAGGCTTGCAAGAAACAGGGCTAGGTTAGGGTTAGCAAGGGGATCAAGGGACATGGTGGATAGGCCAGGGGCTCAAGTTCACAATGTAAACTTGAAATCATGCCAAATCTGGCTATGCACTCAGGGTGTTTGTCAAAATGCCAAGGGCATCTAGGCAACACTTGGGGTGGCCAAATTCTCCAGATCGGTGTCTCTTTGGATGGATAAGGGGTGGTGAAGTTAGTTTGATGTAGCGAAACTTGTTAGTGCAAGTTATGCAAAACTTGATTCTGGGCGGAAAGGTGAATGGCATTGTTTCATGAACCAGAAATCTTCCAAAGGGTCCACTCTTACGGACTTAAGGGTTTGGCAAGGAGGACTATAAGCAGGAAAAGGAATTATGGATAAAGAAGCAAGTTAGGAGATGGTTGCAGTACAAATCACCAAATGGCACCAGAATGAAGATGAGGATGATTCACTCAATTTTCCCAAAGAACAACACTAGGTTTTTGCATAAAGTTGGATGGCATGCTACTACTGATATCTCATAATTTTGGTGGAGGCTCTGGAGAAATATTTAATTAGGCTATAGTGCAAAAGTGTCCACTGGACCAGATTTGAAAAACAGGTGTAAAACTTAAAATATGCAATGAAATAATTATATCAATGCACACAAGTGATTTAGAGACATCACATGACATCTCTAAATTTTGGTTGGAATTTTAAGTGAATCTATCAATTGGTTGTAGTTCAAAAAGAGCTCCAAAATTTAAAACACTTCATTTTAATGAATAAAGCTCAGGGTGAAGTAATTTAATAAATAAATCTACTGATTAAGAAAAAGTTATACAGAGAGCATAGAAGCCCAATATGTTTTGGAAAGCTCCACATGGAAAAAAGACACCTTAATATTAAAAGAAGAGTTCTGAAATCAACAGAAATAAAAATTTTAAAACTCCTCGCAAAAAAATTAATATTTAAAAACTTGGCTAAATTTTTGGGGTGTTACAATTACTACCCCCCATAAGAAAAATCTCGTCCTCGAGATTTGCTAAGAGTTAAATTTAAAAATAAAAATGAATTAAAACGAAAGTGGCTACAGTGAGAGCAATAAGTGGTGCAAAAATACAGTGTGGGATACTGGCGCGGTGTGGGGAAAAATCCACGGTTTTGGGGAAAACTAGCGATTTCTATACTGGACATAAATTTAGAATAAATTCTAAATCTTAAAATATGCTGGTCGCACCCGAGAGCACAGTGCTCTCTCTGGCTGACTGGTGGACCCGGGCCCACGGTCATCCTCTTCTTCTTCCTTCGGTTCTCTCTTCTTCCTCTCTCCTTGGCTCTCCCGCTTTCTCCACCGGTGACGCTAAGCGTAGGGCACCTAGGCCGTGCAGCAGTAGTGCACGGCGCCTTAGCTGCCGGTGCAGCATGCACTCACCTCGCGGGCAGTCTTGCTGTCGGCCTTTGCTGGATTCGCCTCCGAACACCGGCGGTCGGGTGACGAGCGGCGCTGGTGGACCTCGCCCACCGTACACCGAGCTCGGGCTTATAAAACGACCGCGACGTTCTCCTCTTCTTCCTCACACCTGGCCTCGCTCCTCCTTCTCTCTCCTTCTCCTCTGTTTTCGTTGGCCGGAGCTCGAGGCGAGGCTCTAATGGTGGAGGTGGTGCCGGACTGGTACGTGATCCTGCTGTGCGGAGGGCTGGCAACGGTGTTGGGGCTCTCCGTGCTCCTGTGCGCGATGATGCTCGACGATCGTCGCGATGCCGCTGCTCGGTTGCTGGCTCTCCGCGGTGGCGGTGATCACAAGGAGTAGGTGGGGGTGTGTCGGGTGTTAACTGTTGTCCGGAGGTGCTTAGTTAGATGCGACACAGTTTGCAAAAATTTGCAAGCGGTGTATGTGTCCGTGTAATCGTGGTGGTGAGTCTGCTGTCGTGGTGCTGCGTGAAATAAATAATTTATGCCATGAGAAAATATACGATGCGGCAACTCAGGGAAAGGAAACCTCACTCCAGGATTTCTCGCGAGAGAAAACAGTAATACATTAGAGTCAAACCGCGACAGAGCTACTTACTTTAATGATCTACTCGCGTGAAACTTGGGGTACTAAGCATAAGTTACAACACATAAATAAATTTTAGGGTAATAAAAGCAGCGGTGCATCTAAATTGAAAACGGTAACTGGACGGGGTCCTGAGAAAACGTTTCCGGTACTGGGATACACTCTTCTTCTATCGGAGGAAGTGGATTGACCAGTCGATGAATGTGTCTCTCCTGGTCGGGCCTCAGTGATCTGCCGATGGCGATCTGAGGATTTAAATCCGCGAGGCTTTGTAGATAACCCATCACATGTTGGGTTAAACGTTCTTGAGCGATGACGTATTGGACGAGGTTGGCCAAGACTGGGTCTCTCTCAATACGTCCACCTGGAAAAGATGTTACTCCCCTGGGTGCTGCACGACTCGGAAAATAATAATACCCTCGTTCGCTGGCATAGGGTACCGCGAATCGAAGGCGAGCAAGCGCTTCATACGCAACAGCTTCTACGGCCATATGCGGGGTTGGCATAGATTTTCCTACGAAGGAGACCTCCGTTGGATCTTGGTTTGGGTTTACGGGCGGGATGTGCACGGCTGCCCAATATCTCGAGGTGGAAGGGGTGATCCTTGATTTGAACAGCTCGTCTTTGGGGTGGCTGGGTAGCGCCCATGGTACTGCGGGTAAAATCCCACAATATCTTGACAAAGCTGTCTGGGGTAGCATCTGGAGTCCTCAGATAAATACTAGGGCTCGGCATGGCAAGAAATGGTTGTGGGGATGGTGCACAAGGTGAGGGGTGCTTGGCAAGGTTATTTGGTGGCCCTTTTTATAGCACAGTGGTTGGGTCATTTACCGTGGTAAAAAGTAAAGAATTGGCCGGCTCAGCTCGGGGTCAACCACATGTACACACATCTTACTAAAGTGACGTATCACTGTGGGTGTTGTCGGGGCGGTTTTTGGTGGTTGCGCCAAGGATAGAGAAATCACACTGCATGCTCATACATCCATGCAAGACTACTATATATAAACAGATGCACGATGCCAGGCTGCGTTAATTTAAGGGATCACAGGATTACAAAGCGAGGATACACAGGGACTCGCCACTACTCGAGTGACTTAGTCTACTTCGTTTACATCCAAGCGGGCGTTCCTTGTGGATATCGAGGCTTCTCCATAGTTCTCACCGTCGGAATTAGCTGGAGAGGGCTGAGGGGCTGCAGGCTCGGGGTAGTGATGATGACCATCGCGGGGATTGTTGACCACAACCCCGTTGGAGTGTGCTCCCAGGAGGCGGCGAAGCACTTCCGGGGTCATCAAAGCACCTTGGTGGCGGTCAGGCTGACCTCAGGGTCGCGATCGGTTGTCCAAACAACACGACTGGGTTGTCGGCGTTGGGCTCGATCTCCTCTCTCGCTGGGGCTCGACGAACCAGCTCTCCACGAGCTGCGATCAGATCAATGGTGATTTGAGCGAATAGTTCCTCCAGTGCGCTTACATAGCGCACCAGGTGCAGCAATGCAGGATCCGTCTCGTGATCTCTGTTGGCAACTTGGGGTGGTCTACCATACCCTTCACTCCTGGGGTAGTAGTGGAACGAGCGGCGATTAACTCGGGCGACAGTGCACGAGATGAACTATAGCCTCTCGAGCAGCTAGTTGGATGGCTTGTGGCTCAAAGGAAGTTGTCCTTCCGGTGAACTCAGAGGGCGCTCGGGTGCCGACCCTCACCGTAGATATGTACAGTGGCCCCGGTGACGGCTCTCACCACTTATGGGTCCTTGGTACACAACATATTCGGGTGGCTCTTCTAACGCATAGGCACGACGGGTAAGGTTTGCGAGTATGGTCACAAAACCTCCAAGGTTGGTTGCTGTAGTCTCATGGTGCACTACGGGACCGGGCATTGTGGCTTGGTTTTGGGGTAGCGGTGTGTTGGGCTGGGTTGAGGCGGGCGTGTCCTTTTATAGAAAAGGGGACGGAGTCTTCCTTCGCACGCTTGAATGAGACACCTTTAGTCTTGGTCCTTTGGTGTGTGATAGACGGGCTAGGTTGATAGGTTGGGCACCGACTGCAAAAAGCGTCGGGTCACTGTCTGGCTATCTTGTGCGAGAGGCTTGGCTGAGGTTTTGGTTATGGCTTGGTGGGTTGTTAGCCTAAGTTTTGCGACCTGGCTAAGATAGGATTAGCCAATGGTCAGCCTGGCTCTAGTACCAAGTCTGTGGCGACCGATTCTCCGGGTATTGATTTCCAGAAAATGGCCATTGTGCTCATCAGCCCCAGGATTACTGTTAGCTGATGAGGCACCAACTTGATACAGAAATTCCAAGCAAAATACAATATATGTAGTACAAGACCATTCTGGCCTGTGAGTACAACAAATGGTTTCTAAAGGTTGATGGCGGAAGCGGTTTATGGATCATCGGCGTCTATGGGACTCCAATTTCCACAGAACAACCGACTGTGTTAACTCCTATCTTCGCGAGACTGCTATCACCATTTGCTTAGGTTCCATGGCTGTCATCGCAACGCTCCTCTCCAAGCAAGAAATCTGGCCAAGACAATAGCCAGGGACAAGCCAGTGAGTACTTTGAATGTACTCGCAAACATCATGAACACAGGTATAATATAACAATGATGTGCTGAAAATATTTTATGCTCAGGGCGTCAGTCACAAAAGATAAATAAAACACTGATGCGTGCAAGTATGTTATTTATGAATATGCAATAACATAGTATATTAAAATTTATGAAATAAATAACATCATGCCATAGTCTGGCGTCTTAGCGACACCACATAAAGGGCTTTAAAAGAAATGCCACAGTCGGGCGTCTTAGCGACACCACATAAAGGGCTTTAAAAGAAATGCCACAGTCAGGCGTCTTAGCGACACCACATAAAGGGCTTTAAAAGAAATGCCACAGTCGGGCGTCTTAGCGACACCACATAAAGGGCTTTTAAAAGAAATGCCACATTCGGGCGTATTAGCGACACCACATAAAGGGTTTAGAAAGAAATGCCACAGTCGGGCGTCTTAGCGACACCACATAAAGGGCTTAGAAAGAAATGCCACAGTCGGGCGTCTTAGCGACACCACATAAAGGGCTTTAAAAGAAAACACAGTAAATATCCAGGAGGTAGAACCATCCCAGGGATATTCGATAATGCCAATAATATCACGGGTTAGTCAACAATAATAATAATAATCATAAATGTCACAAGTCACGAGTTGTGATTCCAGTTAACAGTTTCACCTCCGAAGACCGACACTAAGACCGACACTTGACCCATCCCAGACTGTAATCCTTAACCATGGACACGGCTATTCGAATAGGTTTAATCTCTGCAGAGGGTGTACTCTTTACCCACGAGTAACGGATTCCTTTAGTCCATCGGGACTAATTCCTTCTACGGTCTTTTTTTTGAAAACACGCCTAACTTGCACACACCAGCTTAACTCACATGTATTTGGAATCACCCACGACACCTGTTAAGCAAAACTCTAAGTGGGGAGGCTACAACCTCGACGTAACATGGGATCACAAAATTTATACAGCACAAGAATCGGGGAGCTACCCCCTTCGGCTACAACCGAAACACCCATGCTCCCGGACCCGATGGTATGACTACCGGAGGCCTCCAGTATCTTCCACCATGGCCTCTCTGTACGGTGTGTGCTAGGAAAGGGGTTGACAACTTACTAGACCGTACCCTACTTGTTGTAGAGACGAGTGGTAGTACGAAAAAAGTACGGGGGTTACTGGCACAAGACTCGATCTACGGTCGACTCAGGAGGTTGTAATGTTCCCTACAAGATTAGTATAACAATGCATATACTTCAAACAACAGATAGAAACACTATGCGACATACCCCCTCATGCCATACCGGACACGTCCGTCTCGACGAAGGTCTAGGGACAAGACCGTGTCTACCCAAGACAGAGGCCTTCCCGGCTTTCCTCCCGGTATGCATGAAATACATATGACGGTGATTCCTATCGCGTTCATATCAACTCCTTTTGCATGAAATTCATGAACATGCACTCATGAGTAGGAACACATCCTCACATAAAATGATGTATGCTCATGTCGGGGTGGTGTTGTCACCGTGCCAAGCAACACACACAAAAATTACACCAGGGTTCAGGATGCTTGCCTCCAGGTCATGGGAAGGCAGGGTGCATTCCAACACATCTTGAAATCTTCAAAATCCTATTTAAAAGAATATATTTGAATTATTACATAAAATCAAAACAGCACAAAAAGTTGTCTGAAATTTTTTCAAATAAATCTTAAAATAAATTAGACCATATTTGAGAGAGGTAGGAAAAAGAATCAATTCATTTGGAGTTGTATTTAAAAAGTTATAGTCAGTCAAAGTTCTGGTCAAGATTTGATTTTAAATAAATAGAAAAGAAAAGAAAACGCTTGAATCGGGTACACGTCGAAAACGCATTTGAGCTTTTTACGTCTCCACTTAACCCACGTGGATCTGGGCGGGGTCAGCGGCAGTGGGTCCAAGGGCCTTGGTCAGGTTTGGCCGGTCTCCCCGCCTCCTTCCTCCTCTGGCCGAGCAGGCGGGGCTCCGGCGACCAACGCCGGCGAGCGGCGGCTCCTCGCGGCCTCTGGAGGGCGGGGATGGATCCGCAAGACTGGGGCGGTCCTACTGGTAGTCGAGGGAATGATAGGAATGGGGTGAGCTGTCGGCGGCGAGCTTTGCGGCGGAGGAAGCTTCGGGAGCATAGTGGTTTTGGGGCTGCGGTGGTTCCCGATCAAAATTGAGCAGGGGGAAGGGTGCAGGGGAGGAAGAGAGGGTTTCTGGTGAAGAGATTGGAGAGGGGAGGCCTGGCGCTTTAACGGAGCCGAGAGACAGCGGTGGCCGAACTGACCGGAGAGGTTGAAGATGACCTGCTCCCCTTCAATTGGTGGCGATGGGGCGCTAGTGAGACGGCGTGAGGCTACCTGAGGGCTCGGAGACGCTCGGGGCTTCCTTATATAGCATGGCTAGGTCGGTCCGAGGTGGCCGGAGATAAGAACGGCGCGAACCGGCGTTCAGAGCGATAAGGGGGACGTGGCGGGCTGAGGATGGCGGCAAGAGCTAGTGGACGAAGCGGGCACTGCTCGAGGCGGTGGCGTCGCGGGAGTGGCTCTGGCGGGCGCCGACACGGCCGGGCACCTGAAGCGGTCGCTAGCCGCCACGGCCATCTGGCGGCGCTGGTGGGGGTGCCAGGTGGTCGGGGTGGCGTGGCGGTGCAGGGATACGTGGCGTGCTAGCAGCTGTTGGCCAAGGGCCGGAACGGGTCTTGAGGTGAGACGCGGCTCGGCGCGTGTGTACCAAACGCACGCTCTGGTGCGCGCCAGAAGCACGCCCGGACGTGTTTGGCGAAATGCCGGGGTAGCCTAGAGGTCGTGGGTGAAATTTGGCAAGAAAGCAGGGGCTAGGTTAGGGTTAGCAAGGGGATCAAGGGACATGGTGGATAGGCCGGGGCTCAAGTTCACAATGTAAACTTGAAATCATGCCAAATCTGTCAGGCACTCGTGGTGTTTGTCAAAATGCCAAGGGCATCTAGGCAACACTTGGGGTGGCCAAATTCTCCAGATCAGTGTCTCTTTGGATGGATAAGGGGTGGTGAAGTTAGTTTGATGTATGTAAACTTGTTAGTGCAAGTTATGCAAAACTTCAGTTCTGGGCAGAAGGTGAATGGCACTGTTTCATGAACCAGAAATCTTCCAAAGGGTCCACTCTTCTGGACTTAAGGGTTTGGCAAGGAGGACTATAAGCAGGAAAAGGAATTATGGATAAAGAAGCAAGTTAGGAGATGGTTGCAAAGACAAATCACCAAATGGCACCGTAATGAAGATGAGGATGATTCACTCAATTTTCCCAAAGAACAACACTAGGTTTTTGCATAAAGTTGGATGGCATGCTACTACTGATATCTCATAATTTTGGTGGAGGCTCTAGAGAAATATTTAATTAGGCTATAGTGCAAAAGTGTCCACTGGACCAGATTTGAAAAACAGGTCCAAAACTTAAAATATGCAATGAAATAATTATATCAATGCACACAAGTGATTTAGAGACATCACATGACATCTCCAAATTTTGGTTGGAATTTTAAGTGAATCTATCAAATGGTTGTAGTTCAAAAAGAGCTCCAAAATTTAAAACACTTCATTTTAATGAATAAAGCTCAGGGTGAAGTAATTTAATAAATAAATCTACTGATTAAGAAAAAGTTATACAGAGAGCATAGAAGCCCAATATGTTTTGGAAAGCTCCACATGGAAAAGACACCTTAATATTAAAAGAAGAGTTCTGAAATCAACAGAAATAAAAAATTTAAAACTCCTGGCAAAAAATTTAATATTTAAAAACTTGGCTAAATTTTTGGGGTGTTACATAGAACATCAACATCGTCACCACGCTGTCGTGCTGACGAAACTCTCCCTCAACACTCAGCTGGATCGGAGTTCGAGGGACGTCATCGGGCTGAACGTGTGCTGAACTCGGAGGTGTTGTACGTTCGGTACTTGATCGGTCGGATCGTGAAGACGTACGACTACATCAACCGCGTTGTGCTAACGCTTCCGCTTTCGGTCTACGAGGGTACGTAGATAACACTCTCCCATCTCGTTTCTATGCATCACCATGATCTTGCGTGTGCGTAGGAATTTTTGTGAAATTACTACGTTCCCCAACAGTGGCATCCGAGCCTGGTTTTATGCGTAGATGTCATATGCATGAGTAGAACACAAGTGAGTTGTGGGCGATATAAGTCATACTGCTTACCAGCATGTCATACTTTGGTTCGGCGGTATTGTTGGATGAAGCGGCCCGGACCGACATTACGCCAGACGCTTACGCGAGACTGGTTCTACCGACGTGCTTTGCACATAGGTGGCTGGCAGGTGTCAGTTTCTCCAACTTTAGTTGAACCGAGTGTTGCTACGCCCGGTCCTTGCGAAGGTTAAAACAACACCAACTTGACAAACTATCGTTGTGGTTTTGATGCGTAGGTAAGAACGGTTCTTGCTAAGCCCGTAGCAGGCACGTAAAACTTGCAACAACCAAGTAGAGGACGTCTAACTTGTTTTTGCCGGGCATGTTGTGATGTGATATGGTCAAGACATGATGCTAAATTTTATTGTATGAGATGATCATGTTTTGTAACCGAGTTATCGACAACTGGCAGGAGCCATATGGTTGTCGTTTTATTGTATGCAATGGAATCGCCCTGTAATGCTTTACTTTATCTCTAAGCGGTAGCGATAGTCGTAGAAGCATAAGATTGGTCAGATGACAACGATGCTACGATGGAGATCAAGGTGTCGCGCCGGTGACGATGGTGATCATGACGGTGCTTCGGAGATAGAGATCACAAGCACAAGATGATGATGGCCATATCATATCACTTATATTGATTGCATGTGATGTTTATCTTTTATGCATCTTATCTTGCTTTGATTGTGGTAGCATTATAAGATGATCCCTCACTAAATTATCAAAGTATAAGTGTTCTCCCGGAGTATGCACCGTTGCGAAAGTTCTTCGTGCTGAGACACCACGTGATGATCGGGTGTGATAGGCTCTACGTTCAAATACAACGGGTGCAAAACAGTTGCACTCGCAGAATACTCAGGTTAAACTTGACGAGCCTAGCATATAACAGATATGGCCTCGGAACACTGAGACCGAAAGGTCGAGCGTGAATCATATAGTAGATATGATCAACATAGTGATGTTCACCATTGAAAACTACTCCATCTCATGTGATGATCGGACATGGTTTAGTTGATTTGGATCACGTGATCATTTAGATGACTCGAGGGATGTCTATCTAAGTGGGAGTTCTTAAGTAATATGATTAATTGAACTTTAATTTATCATGAATTTAGTCCTGGTAGTATTAGCATATCTATGTTGTAGATCAATAGCTCGCGATGTTGCTCCCCGTTTAATTTTTATATGTTCCTAGAGAAAACTATGTTGAAAGATGTTAGTAGCAATGATGCGGATTGGATCCGTGATCTGAGGATTATCCTCATTGCTACACAGAAGAATTATGTCCTTGATGCACCACTAGGTGACAGACCTATTGCAGGAGCAAATGCAGACGTTATGAACGTTTGGCTAGCTCAATATGATGACTACTTGATAGTTTAGTGCACCATGCTTAACGACTTAGAATCGAGACTTCAAAGACGTTTTGAACGTCATGGACCATATGAGATGTTCCAGGAGTTGAAGTTAATATTTCAAGCAAATACCCGAGTTGAGAGATATGAAGTCTCCAACAAGTTCTATAGCTAAAAGATGGAGGAGAATAGCTCAAGCGGTGAGCATGTGCTCAGATTGTGCTGGTACTACAATCACTTGAATCAAGTGGGAGTTAATCTTCCAGATAAGATAGTGATTGACAGAGTTCTCTAGTCACTATCACCAAGTTGCTAGAACTTCGTGATGAACTATAATATGCAAGGGATAACGGAAACAATTCCCAAGCTCTTCGTGATGCTGAAATGGATGAAGGTAGAAATCAAGAAAAGCATCAAGTGTTGATGGTTAACAAGACCACCAGTTTCAAGAAAAGGGAAAAGGGAAGAAGGGGAACTTCAAGAAGAACGGCAAGCAAGTTGCTGCTCAAGTGAAGAAGCCCAAGTCTGGACCTAAGCCTGAGACTGAGTGCTTCTACTGCAAAGGGATAGGTCACTCGAAGCGGAACTGCCCCAAGTATTTGGTGGATAAGAAGGACGGCAAAGTGAACAAAGCTATATTTGATATACATGTTATTGATGTGTACTTTACTAGTGTTTATAGCAACCCCTCGGTATTTGATACTGGTTCAGTTGCTAAGAGTAGTAACTCGAATCGGGAGTTGCAGAATAAACAGAGACTAGCTAAGGGTGAAGTGATGATGTGTATTGGAAGTGGTTCCAAGATTGATATGATCATCATCACACACTCCCTATACTTTTGGGATTAGTGTTAAACCTAAAATAAATGTTATTTGGTGTTTGCTTTGAGCATGAATATGATTTGATCATGTTTATTGCAATACGGTTATTCATTTAAGTTAGAGAACAATTGTTGTTCTGTTTACATGAATAAAACCTTCTATGGTCATACACACCAACGAAAATGGTTTGTTGGATCTCGATCGTAGTGATACACATATTCATAATATTGAAGCCCAAAAGATGCAAAGTTAATAATGATAGTGCAACTTATTTGTGGCACTGCCGTTTAGGTCATATTGGTGTAAAGCGCATGAAGAAACTCCATGCTGATGGACTTTTGGAATCACTTCATTATGAATCACTTGATGCTTGGGAACCATGCCTAATGGGCAAGATGACTAAGACTCCGTTCTCCGGAACAATGGAGCGAGCAACTGATTTATTGGAAATAATACATACTGATGTATGCGGTCCGATGAGTGTTAAGGCTCACGGCAAGTATCATTATTTTCTGACTTTCACAAATGATTTGAGCAGATATGGGTATATCTACTTGATGAAACACAAGTCTGAAACATTTGAAAAGTTCAAAGAATTTCAGAGAAAAGTGGAGAATCATCGTAACAAGAAAATAAAAGTTTCTACGATATGATCGCAGAGGTAAAATATTTGAGTTATGAGTTTGGCCTTCAGTTAAAACAATGTGAAATAGTTTCACTACTCACGCCACCTGGAACACCACAACGTAATGGTTTGTCCGAACATCGTAACCGTACTTTATTAGATATGGTGCAATCTATGATGTCTCTGACCGATTTACCACTATCGTTTTGGGGTTATGCATTAGAGACAGCTGCATTCACGTTAAATAGGGCACCATCTAAATCCGTTGAGACGACACTGTATGAACTATGGTTTAGCTAGAAACCTAAGCTGTCGTTCCTTAAAATTTGGGGCGGCGATGCTTATGTGAAAAAGTTTCAACCTGATAAGCTCGAACCCAAATCGGAGAAGTGCATCTTCATAGGATACCCAAACGAAATTGTTGGGTACACCTTCTATCTCAGATCCGAAGGCAAATTCATTGCTGAGAATGGATCCTTTCTGGAGAAGGAGTTTCTCTCGAAAGAAGTGAGTGGAAGGAAAGTAGAAATTGATTAGGTAACTATACCTGCTCCCTTATTGGAAAGTAGTTCATCGCAGAAATCTGTTCCTATGACTACTACACCAATTAGTGAGGAAGCTAATGATGATGATCATGTAACTTCAGATCAAGTTACTACCAAACCTCGTAGGTCAACCAGAGTGAGATCCGCACCAGAGTGGTACGGTAATCCTGTTCTGGAGCTCATGTTACTTGACCATGACGAACCTACGAATTATGAGGAAGCGATGATGAGCCCAGATTCCGCAAAATGGCTTGAGGCCATGAAATCTGAGATGGGATCCATGTATGAGAACAAAGTATGGACTTTGGTTGACTTTTCCGATGATCGCAAGCCATAGAAAATAAATGGATCTTCAAGAGGAAGACAGACGCTGATAGTAGTGTTACTATCTACAAAGCTCGAATTATCGCAAAAGGTTTTCGACAAGTTCAAGGTGTTGACTATGATGAGAGTTTCTCACTCGTATCTATGATTAAGTCTGTCCGAATCATGTTAGCAATTGCCGCATTTTATGAAATTTGGTAAATGGATAAACAAAAACTGCATTCCTTAATGGATTTATTAAAGAAGAGTTGTATGTGATGCAACCAAAAGGTTTTTTCAATCCTAAAGGTGCTAACAAAATATGCAAGCTCCAGCAATCCATCTATGGACTGATGCAAGCATCTCGGAGTTGGAATATACGCTTTGATAAGTTGATCAAAGGATATAGTTTTATACAGACTTGCGGTGAAGCCTGTATTTACAAGAAAGTGAGTGGGAGCACTACAGCATTTCTGATAAGTATATGTGAATGACATATTGTTGATCGGAAATAATGTAGAATTATTCTGCAAAGCATAAAGGAGTTTTTGAAAGGAGTTTTTCAAAGAAAGACCTCGGTGAAGCTGCTTACATATTGAGCATCAAGATCTATAGAGATAGATCAAGACGCTTGATAAGTTTTTTCAATGAGTACATATCTTGACAAGATTTTGAAGTAGTTCAAAATGGAACAGTCAAAGAAAGAGTTCTTGCCTGTATTACAAGGTGTGAAATTGAGTGAGACTCAAAGCCCGACCCCTCCTCCCTGAGCGCCCGTGCCCCCTGCTGCTTGCGCCCCCCCGCGGCGGCCGCCGCGACGGCCCTCCCATTGGTGGCCGGCTGGGGCGGCGGGAAGGGGGTGACCGGGGCGGGCGGGAAGGGAGCCGGGAAGGCGGGCGCCGGCTGCTGGGCAGGCGGGACGCGGCGGTGGCGGGCTTGACCCCATGGTGCCGGGAACAAGGGCGGTGTGGGTCGCCATGAGTCCGCGCCATCCGCATCCGGCGCTCATCCATCTTGAGGTACGCCACCACCTTAGCGAAGGTAGGCTCCGGGATGAGGGTGAGGTTGGAGGCGGCGTTTCCAGAGTCCTCGTTGAGGCCGGCGGTGAGGGTGCTGATGAGGAGCTCGTCGCCAACCGTCTCCCCGAGATCGCGGAGCTCATCGGCGAGCTTCTTGAGGCGCATGCAAAAATCGTCGATGGACGAGTCAAGCTGCTGGCACCCATAAAACTCGCCGTGGAGAAGGACCTTGCGCTGCAGCTTGTTGTCGGTGAAGAGGCCGTTGAGCTTGGTCCAGACGGCGTAGGCGTCGTCGTCATCATCCACCACGGTGTGGAATAGGTCGCTGGAGATGGTGAGGTAGAACCAGCGGATGATGGTAGCGTCGAGGATCATCCACTCCTCGTCGTTGATCATGAGGGCTGAGTCCACGGTGCCGTCAACGTGGACATGGAGGAGGTACTCGTGGAACACCAGCGAAAAATACCGCTTCCAAGCGGAGTAGGAGGCGGTGATTGATCAAGCTTTACCGGGACACGCTCATGGATGTTGAGGTCGCGGACGAGGATGACATCGGGACCAGCGAAGGGGTTGGAGACGGTGGAGGAGGAGGAGCTCATGGTGCGGGGTGGAGGTGCGGCTAGCGGCTAGGGTTTGGATGCGGCAAGGGTTTGGCAGGGCGGGTTCGACGCGGCTGGGGTGGAGGTGCGACGCGGGATGGGAGGGGAGGAGTGAGGCGGCGCGGGTTGGGGCGGTGCGGGCGGAGGTGCAGAAGCAGGCGATCGGCGGCGGCGGATGACGCGGGTGGTGGGGGGCGGCGGTGACAAGCGGCGGCGGCGACCGAGGGTCGGTGGCGGCGGCGCGGCGGGTGAAGCGGCGACGGCGGCGGAGCGAGGGGGCGCGGCGGCGACGGCGGCTAGGGTTAGGACCGTGCTGCGATAGATACCATGTAGAACGAGAAAGATAGATTGTGCAATTGTAATGCATTGATCGATGCACCAGGCACGTATATATGAATATAGAGGGGGGCTACAACCTCAACTATACAAAAAAAACAAGAGATGAGCCTAATACACAATATACACGTACACAATATACTCAAGACTTCTCTCGCCGCTCGTGGCCGGTAGGCTCCCCCCGAACGCTCGGCTGCGGGGAGAGGCGATCGCCCAAGTCGCCGTTCGATTGCATGGGCCGTGTCCTGTGTGGGTGAGGCCCCAGCGAACCCATGGTGAACGAGTCATAAATACAGTGATGGGAGGAGAGATGCTTTGGTTAGTCTAATGGAGAGATTTTACAAAATCTAACACTGAACAAGGGTGACGTAGAACAATACTGAAAGAAAGCTGAGAAGTAGGCTGTAAATTAAGTAAAAGAGAGTGGGATTCGTACCTTATGATCCATGCAAAAAAAGACCTTGAAAAATAAAAGATACCCATACTTGCTGCTTGGATTCCTGTAAAAAAGAAGACCTTGAAAATAAAAGATACCCATACTTGCTGCTTGGATTCCTGTACAAAAAGATGGACATATAAAAAAAGTGCCGTGATAAAAATGTGTGTTATGACCGGCATATTAGGGGCTTAGCCCAGTGGGTTATGGCCCAAGTATCTTAATCATTATTAGGGGCTTAGCCCAATTATCTTATCGTATTAGGATCGTTTGCTTAGGAGTCAAGTAAACCTCTCTATATAAAGAGAAGAGATGTATCAATCTAATCAAGCAAGAAGCAATCAATATTTGCTCGGCTTCTCTTAGGGAGCCGGGAGACCTAAACCCTAGCCGCACCTCTCTCTCTCACCGCCATCCTCCTTCCCGATCGCGGCGCCAAGCGCCGGCCGCCGCTTCGCCCGTCAACCCTTCCCCTTCCCCTACAACCTGAGGAGCAGGTCCGGTAGGACCCTGGGTTCTACCAATTTGGTATCCAGAGACTCAGGTTCGATCATGTCTTCTTCAACGCCCTCGTCGCCGCTGCCCATCGTCACCACCGCGCCGTTGACCACCGCCCCGATGACCACCGTCAGGGCCCCCACGCTGCCGGGCCTGGTTACCATCGCGGGCTCCCCACCGCTGCTGGCCACCATCACTTCAGCACCGCCAACGACCGCCGTCTTCACGCCGGAACAGGTCACCAATACCTTGCGGGATCTCGTGACGGCCGTCCAGGGACTCCTTCTGAACCAGTACCACCAGTACATGGCCGTGTCGTACGCACCTCCGCCGGCTGCGCCGATCGCCGCCTACGGCCACCCCACGCTGCTGCGGGCGCCCCTGTGGCGCGCTTGCCAGCTGGCAGCCATCGCTGCCATTCGGCGGCCCTCCGGGCTGCCGTGGCCGACCAGTAGCGCCCGGCTGCCGGGCTGCCATTCTGCCCGTTCGAGCGGGGCACCCCGGCGGGACCACTCCGGCCACGGCTCCTCTGTGGCATCTGCCGCCGCCGCCAGCTGCGGCTTCCCTCTGGCATCTGCCGCCGCCGCCAGCTGCGGCTTCCCTCTGGCATCTGCAGCCGCCTTCCCCAGCGGACAGCAGCCTCGCCCACCCTCCACGATAGCGCTGCAACCACCGGCGCCACCTCTGCCCAGCTTAGGGGCGTCCTCACCGGCCGACCTTCCGATACATCAGGTCCGGTTCCCGGCCTCCTCGTCGCCACTACCAACTTGGGCGGCTGGGTCTTCGCCATCGCCGGTCTACACCACGGCTCCGGAGCAACCGACCCTGTTTCCGCAGTTCGGCGGGCCATCCGGCTCTGCGGGTCCCTACCCGGAGTACTCTGACCAGGCGCCACCCGCCTCGCTGCTCCGCACCTCCGAGCCAGCTCGACACGACGCTCCGACCCAGACATCGCCGCGGTTCGCCAAGATCGACTTCGCCACCTATGACGGCACAGAGGACGCCCTCAACCAGCTCAACCAAAGGTGACCCAGTTCTTTCGCGGGAGCGCCTCTCTCGCCTCAGGCGCATGACTTCGCCTCTTACCACCTCCGCGGCAGCCAGACACAGTACTCGCCCTCGAGCGGGGCGAGGGCAGCATGCCCCTGGGCGCTTCCCACGAGCTCTGTCTCGCCGTTTTGGGCCCCCGATCCGCGGGAGCCGCCTGGCGGAGCTAGGCCGCCTTCCCTTCACCTCCACGGTTCAGGACTTCGCCGACCGTTTCCAGGCCCTGGCATGCCACGCATCGGGCGTGACGGCGCAACAGTGGGCCGACCTCTTTGTCGGTGGACTTTTGATATGATCCGCGTGGACGTGGAGCTCCGGGGACCCCAGGATCACCAGACGACCATGTACTACACCCGCGCGTTCGAGCCGCCGCGGTGGCCGTCCAGCAGGAGTCACCGTCCCTGGCCACTGGGTCACTACCCTGGCCAGATCCCGCTCAGGGTCGGCCTGCTCGAGCTTCGCGGCACCCCAGCGCGACATGGCAGCGCGCCCGTTCCGCCGGCTCACCTCGGCCGAGCTACTCGAGCGTCGCCGCCAGGGTTTGTGCTTCAACTGCGACGAGCCCTACACGCCCAGCCACGCCTGCCCGCGACTCTTCTACCTGGAGGTTGCAGACTACATTCCGGAGGATGCCGTCTCCGCCGACCCTGCCGCCCCAGCTGTCATGAAGGTGTTTGACGCTGGTTGATCACCTCGAGGAGTTCAGCAAGCGCTTCCCCACCTTACAGCTCAAGGACGAGCTGTTTGTGCAGACGGGGAGAAGTGTTATGACCGGCATATTAGGGGCTTAGCCCAGTGGGTTATGGCCCAAGTATCTTAATCATTATTAGGGGCTTAGCCCAATTATCTTATCGTATTAGGATTGTTTGCTTAGGAGTCAAGTAGACCTCTCTATATAAAGAAAGGAGATGTATCAATCTAATCAAGCAAGAAGCAATCAATATTTGCTCGGCTTCCCTTAGGGAGCCGGGAGACCTAAACCCTAGCCGCACCTCTCTCTCTCGCCGCCATCCTCCTTCCCGATCGCGACGGCGCCAGCGCGCCGGCCGCCGCGCCCTCGCCCCCGTCAACCCTTCCCCTTCCCCTACAACCTGAGGAGCAGGTCCGGTAGGACCCTGGGTTCTACCAATGTGAGAAGCTGCGAATGTCGCTGAAGGTACAGAGGAGGAAGAATTGCAATAGCTGTGGATGTTGCCAACGTTTCTCATTCTAATTGAGTTGATTTTGAATGAAGCTCTGTAGTTTGAATTCAGATGATGTATCGTGCAGTGTAATTCCCTGAACTCAATGGATCCATGCCAATGACTGTTAATTAAATGAATTAAACACCACCATTGCTGCCAAGTATTGATTTTGTCTGCAGTGTGACGTGAAACTGGTTTGGCATATGCACCAATTGTACCGAACGAAATTTGGAGCAGTTGCAAAGTTTAGACAGAAAGTACACATGAGCTATTGGCAAGAATGATGCAGGTATGCATCAGGATTCAGGATTTCAGTAAACATGCTTTTTGGCGCCTTCCTAATGCGACAGATAAATTCTGCATTGTGAGCTGTAAACTTTCCTAGACGGGGCACACATATCTGTTCTTCTCCTGAAAAATAGCAGCCATTTGGAATAGTTAAGCACAGAAGTAATCTTCCTTGATCAAGAATAAAATTTGTCATTAGGAGGGAACATACAACAGATGGAAACATAAAAAGAGATCTAGTGGCAGATGCTTGCATACATCATACTGATCAGATCCAATGTTTTTACATGAAACAAAACAGTTGCATTAATTGATCATTGTAATCATAATGCACACTAATTAATGGCCAAAATAAGAATCTCACTGACACTACTGGAAAACATGCCATTGAGATACTACTACATACTCACAACTGGAGTTGATTACATAGTTGACAACTTGTAGCTTCCTCTGCTTTTCTCAGCTAGGTAAGAGTGGAGTACCACTGCTGACTCTGCTTCCTCTGATGTAAGACTACCACCAGCCTCCATGCATGTCCCGTTGATGAGCCATCGCCATGAGTTGAGCTTGATAACGCCATGCTTCCTGTCTTGCCTGGAGCAGCTCCTCGGGGGACTTGGTCACGTCGGAGGGATCGATCCACGGGTCGTTGAACTGCACGGTGTCCACCATCTGCTCCACCTTCCGCCGGGCCTCCGCTCGGCTGCGCTCGATGTCGCGCCGGCGGCCGGCCTCTTCTTCTCAGGCGGCAGCGCGAGCCATGGCGAGGCGGGCGTTCTGGATCAGTTCACGCATGCTCGGTTGCGTCGCGGTCTCCGACGAGCTGGCCACGGGGTTCTTGGTCGCCGTCGGGCTTCTCGGATCCTCGCCGCTGCTGCTGGTGCCGGGACACGGAAGGGTGCTGCTGTTGATCTTGGCGGCAACCGCGGTGTGGAGGAGCTCGGCCCCGGAGCAGGCACCGCGTGCGCGCTTCGCCGGCGGCTGCCCGTCGCACACGGACACTGGCCGCTTCGGCGTCTTGGCGGCGTCGGGATTCGCCATCAGGGCAGGGTTTACGTGGACGCGGGAGGAGCAGGGGTGGAGGTCGGCGGCGGCGCAACGGCGCGGGAGCAGAGACGGCGGGAGCGCCGTGGTGCCACCCATGGTCACGGCAGAGCAACGATCAAACGATCCGGCGTCGGGAGAGAGAGGAAGATGGGTCGAGGAGGCTGATCGGAGGCGATGTCAGATTGATCGGGAATTGGGGAACGGGGCCAGCAAGAAAACAGGGACGCGGGAGAGAGAGATGTGGCGGCAAGCAATTTGAATCCGAGTCGGCCCGGGCATAGCTAAAACGCGCACTAATGAATCCGAGTCATAGCCAGCATGGTGGCCCAGGCATAGCTAAAAAGCACAAATGTAGTACGTAGTTCCTTATGCTTTGTTAAGTTTCCCGATTTCAGTTCAGAGTCAAACATCGTAACCAGCATGGTGCATTAGCAACTTTTTTTTTTAAATCTTGATGAACAGCTCTTATTTTGAGATCCTGATGTGTTTGTGGTGTGTTTTCCATGTCCACATATGTACACATCTTAACTCTGAGATCTGCGGTTGCTGCTTGTCAAGTTGAAGTTTGATGATTTCTCATTTCTAAAGTTGAATGTGCCGGCTAACTATCAGTTTTGGTTTGCAAACACTTGTTTTCATGCCCTTCTCCATGTCCCCATAACTGTTCCCAAATATGAGCAATCCCTGGTAAACTTCGCTGAACTGGAATAGTAACAACAGAGCATGAAACATCGTATATCTGAATTACAATGCAGCTGATGGAAAATCAGTCTGGCAGCTGGTACCACAGAAACATGCTTATTTTCACCCTGCGAAATTGGTCTCAATATCTCGAATGTGTACGCTACATGACCCGTAAAAAGCCCACAATCCTTGCTCATATTTTGTATAATTATACGGTACTGAATGTTGTTCATCATATCAAACCTCCAGGTCCAGAGTGATTCGAACTCTAGTCGACATTGGAGCGGAACTCGTTATGGCTATGTCTATTGTCCTGCTTGATTTGCCCATGTATGTCGACGTCGTGTCCCTGTCGGCACACCCATGGATCAGCGCGGTGGGTTGGTAAGCTTATGGTTTCAGAGTTCAGCATTGCAGCAAACATCTGTCATGGTGGGTCGATCTGCTGGATCTTCCTGAGCACAAACCAGTGCCACTTGAGCATATTTCATTATCTCGGCGACTTCATATCCGTCCCCTAACAACAGATCCACAAGCTCATGCAACCTTTGTTCCTTCCACATACGCCAGGCCTGAAATAGTTTTCAACAAGCTTGACATGAGAGAACTACAGCGCAAAAGAAGGAAAATAATCTGGCAACAAAAGTAAACATCTCGTGAACCTTTTAGATCACTAAAATAGTGATCTAAAAGGTCTTATATTAGTTTACAGAGGGAGTATAAGAAATCTTGGTTGAAATATATGTTCTTGGAAGATAAATGCACGGCCAGAACAACTTTTGATTCTTGTACTTGTAGGAATCAAGAAGAAATGTGATGTATGACTCTACGAGGAGTGAGATATATTTATCACTTGATTATAGCCAGTGATGTAAGGAAGGTAATTCTGTTTGAGAGTTTAAGATAAGAAAAAATTGCAGGTACTATAGGAAGGTTGAGAGGTACTCCCTCCGTAAACTAATATAAGAGCGTTTAGATCACTACTTTAGTGATCTAAACGCTCTTATATTAGTTTACAGAGGGAGTAGGTATTAACTTTTGTGATGCACTATTTTATTTTTCTAGAGGGAAGTGGTGCTCCTTAATGCTGATAGAATTCTGTTACTGATAGTTCAGGACATATTTGATTCAATGTTGCTTTTGTGAATAATAAGATTTTTTTTACTAAATGCAGGTTTACCCCAGAGGCACTGACCATACAGTTCGTAAGAGGGTTACTTGGTTGGTTTATGCAAGTCGTTCTCATTAAAGCTCTACTGTACTCACTAGAAATGGTGAATTGCCATTGCTAGACATTGTGGCATATGCTGGGTATGGGTTTGCTGGTACCTTACTTGCGATGCTTGTCCACATCTTCTGGAGCTACTCATACTATTTTGTTCTGCCATGGTTCTGTATCTGCACTGGGATATTCCTGGTGAAGAAGATGAAGAGGGTCCTGCAAGCTGCACCGAGGACTTATGAGAGACATCCTAGCAGGAACCACCGCTTTCTTCTATTCCTCGCGGCTGCGCAATTCCCCATGCTTTTCTGGCTAGGCAACATCAAGGCTTGATGTTTCAGTCTTTTTTTAAGGTTGATGTTTCAGTCTTAGCTTAGAACTGGGATAACACTTCTCCCCTTCTTTTCTTGAAGGCGAAGGCAAACCTCGATCTGAACTTTTGTAGTGCTCAAACCAAAGGATTGTTGCATAACTGGACCACAATGGATGAACACATAGGATATGCTGACATTTACTAGAAGACATGTATGTAGCTACAATGCATGACTGACTGATGTCCTGTTTACAGAAACGTAGCTATACACCAGTTACACAACGGTGAAACAATTAGCATTGGTAATAAGTAAACAAACTCATTTCGACACTGCAGCCTATCAGAATTGGCAAGTACAGTAAGAATCACTCTATCTCAAGAGTAGCAGCACCTGACAACAGAGTGCTCCCTTCACCGATGGAAGAGGTCGACGGTGATGAACAGTTGGAGCTTGTAGGAGCAGGTAGAGTGTCGACCTCAACCACACCCTCCAGCATCTGCACCACCTGATGCATCATCGGGCGGAGCGAAGGATTCTGCTCGATACACCAAAGAGCAACACGCAAGAACCTCTCCACTCTGTCCAAATCCTCAATGGCGTCATCATCGCTATGAAACAGAACCTCGGTCCTGCCATCAGCAACCAACTGACCAGCCCACTCGAATAGCATGACCGAGTCATCACCATCCTGATCAGGCACCGGCTCCTGGGACTTTCGGCAGCATATCATCTCAAGCAGCACAACACCGAAGCTGTACACATCAACCTTGGTGTCGATGCGCCTATCGCTTTGGAACCACTCAGGGGCAATATAGCCCCTTGTGCCCCTGATGTTGGTCACAGTGGTGTGCATCTGCTGGTCACTAAGAAGCCTGGCAATCCCAAAGTCAGTAATCTTCGGATTTTTCTTGCTATCTAACAATATATTGTCGGGCTTGATGTCACAGTGGATGATTGGATAATTGCATCCTTCATGTAAGTACTCCAGGCCCTTGGCGATGCCAAGGGCTGCCTCAGCGCGCCAACTCCACATTGGTTGCTGCTGAGGCTGGAATAGGAAGCTCCGAAGGGAACCACCTGGCATGAACTCGAACACCAACATCCGTTGCTCCTTCTCTTTGCAGTAACCAACCATGCGGACTAGGTTCCTATGGTGGATCTGGCCGATGGACTGTACCTCGTTTGCGAACTCCCTCTCACTGTAATCATTGGAGCTGATGAGCTTCTTCACTGCTATCTCTGGGTAGTGTAGCGACTTCAACACCCCATGGTAGACCTCGCCAAAGCCTCCTCTGCCTAGCAACTTACTAAAGCCATTGGTGGCTTTGTAAAGCTCTTTTGCGGTGTAAGCCCTGACAAAGTCATGGTTGGTGTTCTTCTTTCTAAGGTAGCAATGTAACATGAGACTACTTACTGCAGACAACAACAGGAATGCCGAACCACCGAGTAGTGCATAAGGCAATATCATTCTCGGTGACGCCGGCACCGAGGGGCTACTCTTCCGCACCTTGATCAACGTCTTCATGGCAACGTCTCCTCCGCGCCGCCCGACACCTGCCAATGACACCATCTTGCTACAGTAAGTTCCATCATAAGTAGCAGCGACGCAGAGGCAGTCGTTCAAGCAGTAGTCTGCACACTGGTTCTCTGTATTGTGCAAACGTCTTTCGTATGGGGATTTTGTCCAAGTGGTGTTCGGCAGCTTGAGAACCTCAAACTCGGTGGAGTGGTTCTTCCCATCACAGCTCTGCGGCATGAACCCATGTGTGCAGCCCATGTACCTGAGCTGAGAATCGACATAGGAGTAGCCGCTTGGGCACTCACAGTCGAGCCGGTCGTTAGGACCATACACACAGTATGAGTTGGGGCCACACAAACCTTGCATAGAGGTTTTTATCTTGCAACCTTCGGTTGGGAACTGTCCCGTGACTGCCCACGTCAAGTTGCTCTTTCCCATGGCGTTCTTCGGTCGGGTGTACATGCGGAAGATGCCATCCGGATCGAGTGATGCGTGCTGGTGGTAACCAAACCTAGACTTTGGATGCGGGGATATCAGGTCAACCACAGTGCTGTCATTGCTCTGATAGTACAGATGGCCCGATGAGTCGAAGAAAATAGTCATGTTGCCGACCTGGTTGCCCGGCAGGTAGGTGTTAGTGCTCCAATATGCGTTGTGCGAATCCAGGTTGCCGGTGGCGAGGTTCGTGAGGTACAAGACGATGTTACCATCGCCTTGCACCTGCAGGCTGTAGCGGCCGGGGAAGAAGACCATGTCGGAGCGCCTGGACAGAAGAGCCTTTCCAGAGCCCAACGATTGACCCGGGAGGAGTGTGTCAGTTGGGTGCTGGAAGCTCTCCCAGGTGATGGGCATCCCCCCGGTGGCGAGTAACTGGAGGTTGCCTGAGTCTTGCAGCGCGAGAATTGAGCCGGCTTGTAGGCTAGGGTATGGGTTCGTCCATATTATGCTGCCGGTGTTATCAGTGAGGGAGAGCTGGGGACCGATGCTGAACACGGACAACTCCGTGGCCATTATGGCCGAGCCTGAACCCAGGTTCTTGGCATACCACACCACACTCCTGTGCAGGGTCGGGTGCCTGGGTGAAGTTGAAGTTGAACCAGACAGCAAGGAGGAACTGGCTGGGGTCAGAGTCGAGGGCCCGGAAGCCGAAGGCAAATTGCCCCGACGGGGAGGTGATGTAGCCAGGGGGGCTGAGTGTCGTTCCGGTTGTGAGCCTCTGTGCTGCAAGCGGAGGAGGCTGGTGGAGCAAGAGCGCGAGGAAGGAAGCAAGGTGGAGAACAAAAGATAGCGATGTGCTTAATGGCTTCATTTGTGATTAGCTTCTTTGATCCTGGCTTTATTTCTGATTAGCTTCTTGCATGATCAACGTGCCATTGTGGTGTATATAAACATGATACGATCCAGGCATCCAGCAAGTCTTTGGGTGCCTCGTCACCTAATGTGGCTTTTAGCCTAAACAAAGTATTCCACTCGCCGGGCGGCAGTTGCAGACACCGTCAAGGTTAAGCATCATATCTAATACGTTTGCAGGAGATAATTTGATTGCCGTTTTGTTTCTGAATGCGACAGACTTATCTAAACTACATGTCTGTGTGGACGGGGTCGCACTTTTGAATCTTGACCTAGACCGCTAAGTACGTACGAGGTTTCCATCAGCAAATCAGTGGATAATTAAGTTAGATGGGCATGTGCCATTTGGCACAAACCATGAGCTTCCAAGGAGGTGACGTGAAGGCGAGGGTGCAATTTGGACGGCCAAAGAAAGATAACATTTTCTTCCCCACATCTTTATTTGTTACTCCCTCCATTCACATATTTGTTACTCCCTCCATTCACATTTTAATGGAGGGAGTAACAAATAAAGATGGGGGGAAGAAAATGTTCACTCATTTCGGTTCGTGAATCCGATATATATAGTCACATTTTAGTGTTCTAACCTTTTTGTGAATCCGATGTATATAGTCACATTTTAGTATATTTGTTCACTCATTTCGGTTCGTATGTAGTCTATATTTAAATATCTAAAACATTTTATATTTGTGAACGGACGGAGTACTTGTTTCATTTCTTTTCTGACAGATATATGTTTCATTTCTTACTTTAGGGGAACTTGTTTTGTTCATTGCTACACAAGGAACACTAGTGGATGAAACTCATCGTGTGACCGCTTTTTTCAGGGAAGGCCATCATGACTATCTTTATTGACTGCACATGATAATTACATCATCAACACGACTGTTCGAAATATTGCAAATAAAGATGAGCATGGATTACCTGTGTTTTGTTGAACTTGCAAGATTTTATCATAGGAAAGGGGTACCCTTTATAAACGGAATTGCTTTAGTACCACACCTTCTGGTTATGTACGACGATGTAATCCTTAGACCATTGTTCAACTGGCAATTACTAGATCCTTTCCTGCAAAAAGAAAAAGAAAAAAGAAACTGGCAATTAGATCCTAGGGTGATTAACTAACTCAGACAAGCGTCGGATAGAAAAATGTCGGATGCATGGCACTGCTCCTTTATAAACTCATCTAACGGCCAAAGTTAACCTTTTTTTCTATTCTTTTACCACAAGGGTTGCGCTTCTATTTTAGTCGACCCCTATACATGGTATGCCAGCTGAAGATGATTCACTCCCACGGTTCCTGCACAGCATGATATGTTAGACACATCTTTCTTCAACAGTGTCACACCAATACAACAGAGAGAAGGCAGATGCGAGCAAATGCACAACAACTAGACAGATTGACTAGCTTCCCAAAAGGAAAACTGATAAAACAACAATATCATCTTCAAGATATGGGTAATAAACAGGCTGAACATGCGCACCTTCTAGTCTAGTCAGCAAAGGCCAGCTACCAGCTGAAACAACACCAAGTCTAGCCCATGATCAGCAGCAGGTCCATCAATCCCCGGGCAGCCCACTGTGTTAGTTCTCCAACATCCTGAAACCAAGGCAGATTTAAGTCTCTGTCTTTATGCCTCTGGCATTGGCTTGGCCATGTTGCCTGAAGTAGGTGTGGATCATATGTCTTTGCTTGCATGTGGAGTTAACAGTTGGGGCTCTCACAGATTAATTTTGTGCAAGGAAGTGGGGAATTGAACGGCAAGAGACAATGATTGCCTTTGCTCATGAAAAAGGAAAGCTTACCTAAAGCTTATGAAATGGATAAAAGAAAATATTAACAAGGACAAAAAGAAGGATAGTGGCATAAAAATGCACCAACGCCTAAAAAAACAGTGGCAAGCAAAGCAAATTCATCGGCCACAAATACTTGGTGGTTAAACTGGGGAACACCTGTCATGGGAGAGCTAATTTGGTCGCAAACATGGGGATCAAAATACTGTTGACCCTAAATCTGTGTATAAATAAGCTCAGATGAGCTTACTTCAAATCCAATCAAGACACAAATTTTGGCCTCCTCTCACACAAAAAAGGGTACATGCTCCCAGTCCCAAATCCAAGCTCCACTATGCGTGCTCAATATTTCCATAGCATGTACCCCCTCATTGAATAAGCGGGCAGATCAGCATAATCTTCTATCTCTGCTTAAACCAGCTTGGGGCTTGGGGACCAGTAGTCTTCTTTTGAAGATTAGAACTAAGTAGTCTTCTCTCTTGATTGTAAAGTAGTTTTACAATGAAAACATAATCTTCCATTGTGAGAACATAAAAGGTTTAGGCTGCCTACACGAAACAGCTTAGCAAAAGTACATTTTTAGATAAACTGTATGTGTACAAGATACAATTCCATCCATGGTGAAATAAGGCATGATAAGGCTCACATCCAGCCAAATCGAAGCCCTCGCTTCTTTGGTGCGGCTTCTAAAAGGCCTCAAGAGAGGAGGACTCGACAGGCCGGAAGCCTTCTCTTTGCCTCCCACACCCAATCCTGCTCCAAAACTCTTCAGCCTATGCTCCAGTAGACAGCCAACTCCTATTCAATATCGGAAGACATAATACATTGACACTTGACCCGATAGAACCGAGAACAAATCAGACTGGGCATCAATTATAAGCCTGTCACTGCATCACAATCTTTTTATCCATGCCTTCTGGCAAGATAGAAAACACTGATAAGCATGATCGAGAATTCAATGCCAGATTAGAACTTAGGATGCTTTCCACAAAGAAATGACTAAATGGCCCATTATATAGAGCTCCATAGCATCAATAACAAACATCAGCAAAAATACATGAAGAAACTAGGTAACTATTTTGCCAAGGCTTGACATGGTTGAGTTATTTGTTTGACACAGTATGAATGAGAGACACTTCGACAGTAATTATGCTGTGACACCTAATGTTGAGGGGCTTTGACAAATGCTAACTGACAAACAGTTGCAAAAACCCCCCCCCCCCCCCCCCCAAAAAAAATTAATGCACATAAAATTATTGGGAAATTTTGAGCTTATGTGATACAACAGCCTTGACTCACATGATGGCTTTGAATCTTGAAGTTAGATATTTCCTGTGGAAACAAAAACGGTTACTAACGAGTAAAAGAAATAACACTGAGGTACATGTAAAAAAGAAAGGTTTCATTCAAGCGTATTGCTACCAGGAATAAAACTGCGGAGAACCTTGGGGAAGATTGATGCAGAAATTTGCACTGACATTCATCCCACAGACAAACAGAAAAGGGAAATCTAGCCCTTTTGGTTTATCAAAGTTTTCATCATTGATATTCTTTCATGATACAACTTGGGATGCTTGAAGCATTATGCCACATACAAGGACAAGGTTGCTTTATTTTTGGAGCAAACAGCTAACAGAACCAGTTATTCCTAATTACAAACAACCATAGGTACACGGTTCAGGGAACATGATTTGAAGCTTCAGAATTGCACCAACACATGAAGGCCAAGAAAACAACCTCATGAACACAGGCTGCGTTGTCCCAGCAAGAGGTCGACGCCTGGCTCCAAGACATGCCCAAACCACATTTGGCTCTCCCCGGCTCCTAACCCAGACACTCGTGGCATCATCGTCCATACACAATCCACCGCATCAAACATCACCAGCCTCCCATCTAAAGCATTGTACAGACAAAGAGTCCCCATTCTGTCCGCAGCCTGAAAGTGCCAGAAACTGCCATGCCTACCAGCCACCAACTCATCGAACACCTCCGGCGGCATTGCGGCTACCTCCACCCATCCCACTGCCTCATTGTTGTCCAACTGCCACACCACCACCCGCTCCAGCACCCCCAACCTCTCTACCCCACCTACCAAGAACAGACGATCATCAAGAACAAACAGGTGGGCCGTCGTAAGGCCGTGCGGCATCACAACTGGAGGCGCAGCCCACTTCCCGGTCTCGAGATCAAGCACCAGAAGCGCGTCCGGACCCCGGCCAAGCACAAAGAGCCGAGAACGGTCACTGGCGACCGCGGCATTGCCAAGGATCGCAAATGGCAGCGGGAGATCGGCCCCAGGCACCCACCGTGGGGAGGGATCGGCGGAGTCCAGGGAATACGAGCGGACAGCGGCGCCGTTGGTGGTGACGGCGACGAGGGTGTAATCCCAGCTGGAGGAGGAGGAGGAGGGTGAGGATGGGACGACGACCGCGACGAGGTAGGAGCGGTCGGGGAGCGCCGGGAGGCGGAGGAGCGAGTCGGCGGTGACAAGGAAGGAGGGGGAGGCGGAGGAGACGAGGGGAGGGCAAGATGGATCGAGCGGGGGCGAGGGGGGCACCTGGAGGAGGCGCCGGGAGAGCGGGTGGAAGGCGAGCCGCGGCGAGAGGAGGAAGAAGGCGTCGAGGCGGTGCTGGGAGAGGAGGGCGTGGAAGGCCGGGGAGCGGAGGAGGCGGCGCAGCGCCCGGGAGACGGCGGCGACGGGGACGAGCGCGGTGAGCGGCAGGCGGGAGAGGATGCGCTCCTGGAGGTGCGCCGGGAGCGCGTCCCACGGGCAGCAGGCGGCGGGGTCGGCGGCCATCGCCGGGGATCGGCCGGCGGGTCGGTGGCGGATCACGGTGCCGTATTTGGTGGGAGGAATGGGGACGCGAGAAAGGGGAGGAGAAGGAGCGAGAATGGCTGGTTGGCTGGCATGTGGGCCCGGGTAGACTCGATGGCACTTATATAGATATAAAATATGCATAGAAGAGAAAATCATATAAAAAGGGAAAGGGCGCTGCTACAAATCAGCCGGATGATTTCTCTGCACAGCCGTCCGATCACCACGCTGGGGCGTTGGATCCCAGCAGCGCCCGGCAGCAGCACAACCCAACAGCTTGAACGTGTGCCATTGCAGCCCTATGCGGTGCCCCAACGCAGCACCGACGGCGTCCGGCGAGCTCCATTGCAGCCTCGTGCGGTGCTCCAACACAGCACCGACGGCGTCCGGCGAGGTCCATTGCAGCCCCCAGCAGAGCTCCATTGCAACTCCGGCGAGCTCCATTGCAACCTCGATGGAGCTCCAAGGCAGCACCGACGCTCCGACGATGCTCCATTGTAACTCCAGCCAACCTCCATTGCAGCCCGAGCGGAGCTCCGACAGCTCCGGCGAAGCTGCATAGCAACTCCGGTCAAGTTCCACTGCAGCCCCGACATAGCAGCACCGAGGCCGCTGATGAGTGTTGCATCGCAGCGCCGGGAGCGCCGTGGCGCTTCATTGAAAGCTCACGCCCGTGACTTGCAAAGACCAGCACCGCCGACGAGGTTGCATCGCAGCTGACGTCCGGCGATGAGTTGTCAGGTTGCAACGCCGGCGACCGTCGTGGATGAGGGTGTCTGGCAAGCTCATGACGGCCGCCTAGGATATGCGTGGGAGAGGGAGGCTTCGATGTCGATATCTTACCATGAGCTTCTTTGCATAGTTCTTTGGAGAGAGGGTATCTGATCTTTGTGTGGTGGCGGCGACCACCTTGCAGCAGGGGCCGGTGGATGAGAAATCATGGAGGGGGCGGAAAAAGGGGATCGAGGGAGAAGAAGACTAGTGGGTAGGTGAGAAACATGTGGACGAGGCCAGACTTCGCGAAGATAAGGCTGGTCACAATGGGGAGGAACTTAGAGTAACATCACACACTCCAATACAACTTTGCTTATGTGGCATATATTTAATGAAGAGAGAGGTGCTTGTGGTAACTAGCTAAGTTACCGGAACATCACACATTCCAAGAAACAATGAGTCTATAACCTAATAAATACATCGTGGCATGACACTATATAGATGTTCCTACCCACCATGAAGGTAGTAACATAGTCTAGGGAAGTGTGTATGTTACTAGCTTATGTTCTTGCCCATTGTGACCAGCCTAACGCCACCGATGGGGAAGCGTTGTGTGGGCCTGATCGAGGACACGCGTCACACGGAAGAAGAGGTTTACACGAGGGAGAAATCAGCCGGACGATTTTAATACTTTTCCAAAGGGAAAAGAGAGAAATTTCACGACCACTTATGAATTGCGATTCGTGATTCACATTATCAAGAATAGGATGAATTCTAAAGGTAGGCAGTTTTCGGATTTCTCTATCGATAAAGCACTGGGGAAATACCTCGCGTTTTGGTGCAAAATTGTGTTAAAATAAATACGTAAATAGGTGCTAAAAATGACAAAAGTAATGCAAAACTAAACATAATAATATTATCAGTTCATATTCAAAAATGTTAAAACAAACAAGGTGTGTGAACAACAGGATATATAAAAACATAAAAATTTAAAGAATGGGCTACAAATTGCTCCAAGCGTCCAACACATAAATTGTTCGTGGCCAAACTTAATGCAAAAAAGAAATAGCATAAGAATGACACATGACTTGATTTCTTAGTCAGACCCACATCACCAGCCTGCTATCTCATGAACGTGGTCGAAAGAATTGAGTGGAACCAACGCAACACATTTTTTTTTCTTCAGGATTCCTGCCTTCATTAAAAAAAAGAGTTGCTCGGTTAATTAAATAAAACCGAGCGAAATCAGATTGCCCAATTAATTATGAAAAATCATGCCGGAAACCATCATATTCGATGAGTGGTACACATAAGATACCTCACTCACACCACTCTAAAGAGGGTCTCGTTGAGACAGCACGCATGCGTTGTCATCATCACCCCATCTCTAGAGGTGCCATCGCCATCCCTAAACCCTGAGTAAACGGCTCCGACTTCGCCATAGGTGACCATCGACCCTACCCACACTACAGAGGTCGAGTGAAGCAATATGCACAGACGGCTGGCATCCAAGTCCGCGTCCACAACCAGATCTATCAAACCAAATCCTCAAATCCACACTAATCCCATGCAATATTTAATATAAAAAAACACATGCCATCGGACTACCAAAAATGGACACAATAATGGATGAAGTTGATCCACGACCGCCCTTGTCTTTGTTGTCGTCTGTGCGATAGTAGCGGCCAAAGATGCAAAATGGATCGAGGCGGATCTGCTCACTACTGGAGTTGTGTGATTTATCGTCGTCCACGTCCTTCTCCTCCTTGGGGGTCAGTCCGGCCATGTCACAGACCCCCCTGCTTTGATCTTTGGCCATCGCCTTGGCTGCCCTCCTTCATCGCTTCTCGGCTATCCGGGCACGGAGGGCCTCCTCTGCCTCCACCTCGCGCGCCCGCAGCCTCGCATGGCAAGCACACTGCGCCTTGTTATCATTTTTGTTCCGAACCATGGAGGCGGATATGGCCTCCATTTCGGTGGGCAAGGACGAGGTGCCACCTAAATGGTTCCGCCGGTACAGCAGGGTTGTCCTGACATGCGGTGGTCTCTGTTTTCCACGAGGCCGGGGTCACACATCGTGATCCACCGCCCTCGGCGTCCTAGTGCCTTTGGGCTATGGATTCCCATCGGAGCAATGAAGATCGTGGAAGGGAGCACTCCTCCTTTGAGCGCCGGATAGCAGCGCGGATGGCTATCTGCTCCTCGGGATTGCAAGGGATGAACCCCAGTCCTCAAATCCGGACATCTTGAAGTCAGATCCGGTGGCCGTCATGAAGAACTAAGCCGGAACTCACCGGAAAGGAGCTTGGGTACTGTAGGAGGGAGCGGAGTGGAGTACAACTAGGGTTTCGTTTGGAGTGCGGGTAGAGTTCAATTTTTATGGGGTCTAGTGGGCCACAGTGGGTCGGATCCAACGTGGCGGACATGTCTGGAAACGTCCGGATGTCCAATATCTGCCTCAAATATGGGTCGAATATGAGAAATGTCGGTCAGTCTACGTTTAGGCCGGATTTTCCAGTCGTAGTTGGGTGGCAAATTTATGTCCGGTAAGTGACCAGGCACCCTGGATGGTCGAGTGTTTGGGCCTGATATGAGAGCTCCGGTTGTAGATGCTCTGACAATTTAACAAAAGAAGATGACAGTAATAGTTTAGGATCTTAGTTGAACGAATTTAAAAGATTGTTAAAAGGAAAGATGAGTAATCTGAAGTATTATATACTAAAAACATAACATGGACAAAAAGGGCAAATATGCTACAAATTCTTTAAAAGCAAATCTACTAGTCGTTAGACTACTTGTAGTTAACCATGGCGATTTAGTTAAGATGGAATTTTGGACGTTTATGTGAAAAGAATGTGCCTACTTTATCCGTGGTAGGTACATAAACGGCGAGTCTAGGGCTGGACCTATGATGAGAGCAACTCTAGCAGATTTGTTAGATTGACAATCACCATTAGCCGTATGGAGCGCATATGGAGGGTGAGGGAGTTCCGGACTAGGGGGTGTTCGGATAGCCGAACTATCATCATCGGCGGACTCCAAGACTATGAAGATACAAGATTGAAGACTTCATCCCGTGTCCGGATGGGACTTTCCTTGGCATGGAAGGCAAGCTTGGCGATACGGATACGTAGATCTCCTACCATTGTAACCGACTCTGTGTAACCCTAACCCTATCCGGTGTTTATATAAACCGAAGGGTTTTAGTCCGTAGGACAAAAAACAATCATACCATAGGCTAGCTTCTAGGGTTTAGCCTCTTTGATCTCATGGTAGATCCACTCTTGTAACACACATCATCAATATTAATCTAGCAGGACGTAGGGTTTTTACCTCCATCAAGAGGGCCCGAACCTGGGTAAAACATCGTGCCCCTTGTCTCCTATTACCATCCGCCTAGGCCTTACGATTCGGGACCCCCTACCCAAGATCCGCGGTTTTGACACGGCATTGGTGCTTTCATTGAGAGTTCCTGCGTATGCGTCACCGATAGGCCCGATGGCTCCTCCGATCATCAACAACGACGCGGTCCGGGGTGAGACTTTTCTCCCGGACGAATCTTTGTGTTCGGCGGCTTTGCATCATGCGGCCAATTAATGGCCATCCTGGAGCGGATCGAAGCTTCGCCCACAGCCATCAGTCAGATTTGGAAGTTTAAACTATACGGCCGATATCCGCGGAGACTTGATCTTCGACGGATTCAAGCCACGACCAAGCGTGCCGCCTTTGTTTTGATGGGCATGATCTAGCTCTGCACCGAGCGATTGCCACAGAGGCCGCACCAGTATCCGCTCCGACCCCTAATCCGGAGCCGGATTCCCCGACCGAGGACGAGTGGTTGGACACCGCCTCGGGGGCTACAATCTCTACGGCGATCGAGCCGAACTCCATCCCTGTCCTTTGCGAAGACTCCGACTCCAGGGCACCGGACTCCTATCCGAACTCCGAACCCTCCGCGCCCCTGCCGATCGAATCCGATTGGGCGCCCGTTATGGAGTTCACGGCCGCGGACATCTTTCAGCTTTTCGCCTTTTGGCGACATCCTAAATTCACTAAAGTCTCTCTCTTTATTCGAGAGCCCTGGCGGACTACGGCCGGGAAGGTTGAGATGCGGTCGACGAAGAAATTCAACGCCCACCCACCACCCACTTGGTAGCCATTGCCGACGATCTAACCGACATGCTAGACTATGACTCCGAAGACATCGACGGTATGGACGGCGATGCGGAGAGCGACCAAGACCAGCGCCTACATGGCACCGAAGGCCACCTCGCCCCACGACATATATATGGTGGACATCCAAAAATATGGAAACGGCGATGGAACAACGGAGGATGACCCCTCCAAGAAGCAGCCCAAGCGCCGGCGTCAGCGGCGCCGCTCTAAATCCCGCCACAGCAAGAATGAAGATTCCAGCACCGGAGATAACAATACACCGGACAGCGCCGAAGACAATCCACTCCAGCAAGATCCAGTAGCGGGGAGGATGGAGACGCCAGCCCTCAAGAGAGAGCGGCGAAGAAGAGGTAGAGGATTATATGCCTCCCTCGAAGACGAAGCAAGCCTCGACGACAAAGAATTAAATGCGTGCATGAGAATCCCGTCGAACAAGAGCGTTTTAGACGCGGGCTTATAGCCATGGCGAACAGCCTAAAGAAAAAGCAGCAACAGCTTAGAGCTGATCAGATCTGCTAGCCGACAGATGGAACGAAGTCCTCGCGGCGAAGAGCATGAGCTCGAACGCCTCCAAAGCTACCCTAAACGCAAGCTGCTCCCCGATTAGAGGAGGAGGCTTACGAACCCGCATCACCAGGAGACAATACGGCTGAACGACCACCCCGTGGTCGCGACAGAGAGGCCTCTAGGCCCTTCACTAGAACCGTACCCCGGCATCGCTCAAAAAGCACATGGCCAAAGGGGAACTCTCCGGACCTGCGGGATATATTGGAGGACAAGGCAAGACAATCAAGATCGATCTATGGATCGGCGTGGGCATACAGATGCGTGGCGACAACCCTCGCGCCGGACACAGTAAGTCCGGACGGGCCGAACAAAACAGACCAAGCTCTTTTGAGCTCCGTCGTGATATCGCCCAGTACAGAGGCGCCGCACACACACTATGCTTCACAGACGAAGTAATGGATCATCAAATCCCCGAAGGGTTTAAACCCGTCAATATTGAATCCTATGATGGCACAATAGACCCCGCGGTTTGGATCAAAGACTATCTCCTTCACATCCACATGGCCCATGTGACGATCTTCACGCCATCAAATACCTCCCCTCAAGCTTAAAGGACCAGCCCGGCATTGGCTCAACAGCTTGCCGTGAGTCAATTGGGAGCTGGGAGGACCTGGAAGCCGCATTCCTCGATAACTTCCAGGCACTTATGTGCAACCACCGAACGCTGATGACCTAAGCCACATAATTCAGCAGCCAGACGAATCGGCGGAACAATTCTGGACACGGTTCTTAACCAAGAAAAACCAAATCGTCGACTGTCCGGATGCGGAGGCCCTTGCGGCCTTCAAGCATAACATCTACGACGAGTGGCTGGCCCGGCACCTAGGACAGGAAAATCCGAAATCCATGGCAGCCCTCACATCACTCATGACCCGCTTCATGCGGGTGAGGACAGCTAGCTAGCACGCAGCAACAACCTCGGCAAAAATTCGCGGTCCGGACTTCAAGGACCAAAATGGCGGGCAGCGTCGTAACAAAACAAACGCCGCACTAACGGCGACAATATTGAGGATCTGGCGGTCAATGCGGATTCAAAGGCTCTAAACCCGGTCAGCGGAAAAAGCCATTCAAAGCGAACTACTCGGGTCCATCCAATTTGGACCGAATACTCGACCGCTTGTAGCGGAGCACACGGCACCTCGAAAAGCCAGCTTAACCACACCAACAGGGACTGTTGGGTATTCAACGAGCGAGCAAGTTAATTGCGAAAACAATGACAAGGGCTGCATAGCGATAGCGAGGACGAGACCCAACCGCCCGAACAATAGAGGGGCGAAGGGTTTCCCCACAGTGCGGACGGTGAACATGATATACGCAACGCACATACCCAAAAGGGAGCGGAAGCGTGCACTCGAGGATGTCTACGCGATGGAGCCAGTTGCCCAGTTCAATCCATGGTCCTCCGGCCCGATCACTTTTGATCGAAGGGACCACCCCACCAGCATCCGCCACGGCGGATTCGCCGCACTGGTCTTAGACCCAATCCTCGATGGATTTCACCTAACCGTAGTCCCGATGGATGGCGGCAACTGAACCTGCTTTACCGGGATACAAGGTCGCAAAATGGGCATAGACCCTCAAGGATTAAACCTACCAAAACGACCTTTAAAGGCGTCATACCAGGTGTAGAAGCCAATTATGCGAGCTCAATTACACTTTGGAAAGTGGTCTTCGGATCCCGGATAACTTCCGGCGAGGAGTCAATCTTCGACATAGTCTCGTTCATAGCGGCTATCATGCCTTGCTCGGACGTACCACGTTTGCAAAGTTCAACGCGGTGCCGCTTTCGCATACCTCAAGCTCAAGATGTCGGGCCCTCGAGGAGTCATTACGGTCAACGGAAACACTGAACGTTCTCTCCGCGACGGAGGAACATCTGGCCAACTCTCGCGCGGCGAAGTGCAATGCAGCCTCTTAAGGCAATTATCGAGTCCGGCCGTTAAGCGGCGGACACAAGCAAGCGCCCGGAGTAACTTACAACAAGACCACCCGCATGTTCCGAGCACGCGTAGCAGTGCGGCCCCAACCCCAGCTCCTGCGAAACGTCAACGCAGGTCCTTCGCATACACCATTACGCTCTGAAGATACCATGGGCATGGGGAGGGGGGCACGACCACAATACACCCAGACTGCGGCTCAACCACACAAGGGGCTCTCAAGTGTGTCGTTCCTTTTTCTTTTCTTTTTACCTTTTACTTTTTAACCACAGGACACCGTTTGTCAGAAGCCCTGTCCGGCAGCAGACCTGCCGAACTCACGATGCAACAGCCGGGGAAGGATAAAGGCTACAACGAATATACAGGTGGTCTCCATTACGAGCATTTTCATACACCAATCTGCAGCCTACCCCTGGAGGGGGACACGCTTAACAGTCTCCTACCTTGCTTATCGCACTATTTGTATCGTTTTGCATTCGTAGCAGCACTTATTGAATAAAACAATACAGCACCTTTTTGCTTATAATTGCATTTCTTTTTCATACATATGTTCATTCACGACATGTTGCATCCGTACACTTTGGTACGGCTAATATACACCAGAGGCTTATGTTTCCCGCGTTATGGTGTGATGAGTCCGAACACTTTCACAAGTGCGGCACCCCGAACTTATAGCACTATATGTATGGGCTCCGAATCATGTCTTGGGTCAATAGTTGGGTTTGCCCAGCTCCCGTGTTTTGGTACCTTACGTTCCGTTATATCGGCTAAGGTAGCACCGGGAGAACCACTGCGATTCCGCCCCGGTTCTGGGTTAACGCCTCGATGGAGAAAGCTAAAACTGACCGTCATGATGAGGCGAGAGACCGGTCGCTGTTCGAGAGGCTTCTGCGAGTCCTTAAAGACTTATGCCGCTTAGAGCGAGGAGCCGGATCTTGTCCGACCAAGGCGTGGATAGCGCCCCAAATTGACCTTCCGAAGACTAGGGGCTTCACGAAATTTAAAATTATAGAATTCTATGGCTAAGTGAGAGTGTTCAAGCATTATAAGTCCGGTTGCCTTGTTCATTGTGTTGAGCGCCTCCCTAGATGGACCCAAAAATGGGAACAAGAGCACTCAAGTTTATCCCGAACACCCCAAAGACTCGTGGCATGGGGCTGAAGCCGACGACTTGCCATCTCTCAGATTTGATAAACAGCCGCATGTAAGGTAATATTTTAAATTAACAAGCGTTGCTTAAGCGCATATGAAATAAGTTTTCAAGCGGGATAACAAAATGCGAGTCTACTCAAATATTACATCTTTGGAGCACTCACCGCAATAGTGCGGGCGCCCTTCAAAGACACTCTTATAATACATCTCGGGCGTGCGATGTTCCTTGCCCTCTGGTGGCGGGTCCGTCCACGAGCTCGGGCATCCATCTTGCCCCAGTGCATCTTTTGGCGGGCAAGGGCCCGACAGGCACCCTCGATACAAGCGGAATGCTTGATAATTTCAACCCACGGGCACGCATCCACCACCGCACTGGGCTGTAGCTCCGGGCATGGCCTCCTTAGGCCACCCCGAACTATGAGGCCCTTCATGGCCTGTTCGGCTACCTTGTGGAGCTCGACCACCGCTTCACCGGGTCGCTAAGGGGCACGGATGTCCGGCCTCGATATCTTGAGACCCGACCTTCTCCGTTGAGCTCCCCTCCTCGGCCCGGTAGAATGCGGCAACATCGAACATGCTGCGAGGAAGATCTGCGAACGCCTCTGGAGAGCTCCGAATTCGGGTAAGCAACAGGTAATTAACACTCACATGCTTACTCTGCATGAAAAATGCCTTACCTGCTGCTATTTTCTTCACCGCCTCAATCTCCTGGAGGGCCTTGCAGGCTTCGGCCTTAGCGTCTTTGGCACTCTCAAGAGCCGTTGCAAGCTCAGACTCTCGAGTCTTCGATTCACGCTCCAAGTTCTCATGTTTTTTCACAAGATCCTGGAGCTCTTGCTGTACCTCCGCCACCCGCGCCTCCTGCTTCTCTCGCTCGGTGCGTTCCGCGGCCGCATTACGTTCGGCCGCAGCCACCACCTCCTTTAGGGTCGCCACCTCGTTAGCGGCCCCTACAATACCCACGTTATCCTTGTCATTTTTCTTGCAACCAAATCCTTTTCTGTAAGGTACAATTTTCATAAGGTATTACTCACCTTCTTTTTCCTCGAGCTGCTTCTTGGCATGGCCGAGCTCGTTCTCGGACCGCCGAGGTTTTCCTTCAAAGTATTGACCTCCGCACAAGACGGGCGGAGGTCAAGCAGACAGCCCGCAATCCCATATTGACATATTTTTATGACTCCTGCGTTTATCTTTCTAAAGATCCTCGGTCCGCTTTTCTTTTGAACACCGAACCGAGCATCCGGGGCTCTTGTCTATGCGGTACCATTTTACATATATTGAAATTCTTACCTCAAAGCACATTAGAAGGCTCTGCGAAGCTTCAGTCAGCCCGCTCTTGGCGAGTGAACCTTCAATCACCGCACTCATAACGGTCACGGTGTTCCTCTTTGATGGAGGCGCCATTGGCGCCTCCGGAATTATCCGGCACCTCCGGTTGGACGGAGGCAGTGGCGTCTCGATCTTGCCCTTCTTACGAAGGGTGCGCCGCCGGACTCACGAGCCACTGCGGCCTCGGGGTTGAGTCCGTGCACAGTCCGGGAGGGTGTCCTGCGACACCTCGGGGCCTCCTCCTCCTGGTGGGTCCTTTTCGATCCCACCTCGGCGGCGTCCATGCACGGGGTGGAGGCCGTCGGAAGGAATCCATATCCGACGCACCCAAGGACCCTTCGGCCAAGCAGGAAGATCATCCTTGGGCGGACTGCAGGATAGTATGCGGCATTAGAAAGACGTTATGTGGCGAAAATAAAAACCTTGAATTTATTCGGGGGTCCAGATACTTACGATCTCGCCAGGGGCTTGGCCCTTGGATGCCAGTCTTCGTCGTCGTCACTGGCATTGGCGGAGCAGTCCGGAGGAAGAGTTTTTTCCTTCTTGGACCCTTCGGCCTCCCTTGTTGGGGAGGCCTTCCTTTCTTTCCTCCTTCACCGGGGAGAGGCTTTCTTCTTCTCCCCTCACCTTGGTGGGAGGAGTCAGCCTCGGATTCATCATCCGATAGCACCCAAAACGGAACTCTTCCGAGTCCCGTGGCCGTCTTCTTGGCCTTCTTCTCCGGCACCACGTGGGGTGCAGACCCAACTCCGTTAGGCGGGCGTCCGGCCTGGAATCCTCCGGCAATGGGGCGGACGGGTAATCCATTGACCTTCGCCAGACCATTCCTGTCAAAGGCAAGGGAGTTTAGATCCGCATAGAGCCAAACTATGGAAGACAAGTGGTGAAATCACTTACCTCGTCACCGACATCATGCGAGCAGAATCCGCGATCTTGATGGCGGATGCGGAGTTTCGGCGCCCTTGAACAGCACCTTCCGGACATCTTCGTGCGTAGTGTCGAAGAGCCCGCTCAAGGTCCGTGTCTTTGCGCGGATCAAACTCCCACATATTAAAGCCCGTGTCAGCACGGGAGAATCCGCGGATGAGCATGACACAGACTACGTTGACAAGCTTGAGCTTCTTGTCCACCGGCTTACGGATACAAGCTTGGAGTCGGTCGGCTCCTCGAATCCCCCAAATTCGGCCACTCTCTTTCCGGGAGGAGAGCCGTGTGGGGATGCAGATCTGAATTCGGGGCGCTGCCCAATCAGGGTCACGCAGCGGCTCGGTGATGTAGAACCACCCCGATTGCCACCCCTTGATGGTTTCCACGAAAGTACCCTCCGGCCACGTAACGTGGGACATTACGCCCACCATGGCGCCTCCGCACTCCGGCTTGGCTGCCCTTCACAACCTTGACTTGACATCAAGGTCTTGAGCCTAAGCGAAGTGGGGCTGAATGCAGGAATACCTCGCACCACGACGATAGACGCCGAGATGTTGAGGATGAAATTCGGGGCGGATCATGGAAATCTAGGCCGTAGTAGAACATGAGCCCCGGACAAAGGGATGAAGCGGGAAGCCCGGTCCATGGAGGAAATGGGGAAGAAATACTACCCTCTCATGGGGCACTGGGTTGGGGACGAAGCTCTCCCTCGTCGGGGAGCCGATCTGCGATGTTGCTGGACAGATATCCGGCGTCATAGCTTCGATCTGCCCCTCCGTGACGGAGGAGGCCATCCACTTGCCTCCCGCTCTGGACATAGTTGGAGAAGGTTGAGGTGAGAAGTGCGGACTTGGGCGCCGGAGCTCGAGTTCGTGGAGATGGATAAGCCAAGGAGGAAGAAGGCGCGGTAAAAGGGTTGGATCCTTATCCCTTATATCGGCGGACAAAAACATGTGTCCCCACCGGCTGGTAAAACTCGCTTATCTTCCAAGCGCCACAATCAATGGCGCGTTGGGTTCTACGTCTGTATTGATGGGAATCACGGAATAAGGGGAACACGATCTCTGCCTCGACAAGGCGTGCCAAGGAAACCACTTCGCTAAACGCTACCGAGGTGGAACAAGTAAAAACAATTTGAATAAAGGCTTGGTAGTGGTGCGACGTCACGCCACAAAAATACGTCGTGATTGATCTTGTGTAATATTATTCTCTCTACGGTGGTATGTGGAATTTATTTTGCGAGCGGACACTATCCTGGTGTTCACAATCTTCTATGAATCATTCGAAGAAGAACCTGCCTTGCAATGTCGAAGACAACATGCGCCACGGACTCATCGTCATTGAAGCCTGGTTCGAGGGCTCTTGATGGAGTTAGGACTAGGGGTGTCCGGATAGCGAACTATCATCATCGGCGGACTCCAAGACTATGAAGATACAAGATTGAAGACTTCGGCCGTGTCCGGATGGGACTTTCCGTAGCGTGGAAGGCAAGCTTGGCGATACGGATATGTAGATCTCCTACCATTGTAACCGACTTTGTGTAACCCTAACCCTATCCGGTGTCTATATAAACCGGAGGGTTTTAGTCCGTAGGACAAAAAACAATCATACCATAGGCTAGCTTCTAGGGTTTAGCCTCTTTGATCTCGTGGTAGATCCACTCTTGTAACACACATCATCAATATTAATCTAGCGGGGCGTAGGTTTTACCTCCATCAAGAGGGTCCGAACCTGGGTAAAACATCGTGCCCCTTGTCTCCTGTTACCATCTGCCTAGACGCACAGTTCGGGACCCCCTACCCGAGATCCGCCGGTTTTGACATCGACAAAGGGTATGATGCCTGCTGTAGCAAATTGGGACGCCGGTTGAAGCATGCAGCAAAAACCACAACACCAATTTTTGCTCGGGTATGGCCGCCCCGCGGTCATCACGCTCATCGCCCATGGTCGCGGCAGCCCTTGATACCGGCTGCAACTTCCACCGTTCATATTTGTAGCTCCTTCTTGAGGATGCGCTCCGGCTCATGGCGTGTGGTGTGAGCTGCAGCTTGTTGGGGAAGGAAGAGAAATGCGTTTCACGGGAAGAAGATGAACGTGTGAAGGACAACGATCCTGAGCAGATAAGGCAAGCGCGTGCGGTACCTTGGGCCACCAACATGTGATCCTACGCGAGGCGATGCTTGACACGGGCCACAAATCTACCCTGATCGAACTAAGCACGCGGCGGCCCGAAGTTTCGGCTTCCCTACAAGAAAACTAATCTGAGATGAACTCAATTGTTAGAAAATAGAATCAGTGGATCACATCCTGCTACGAAATGGAAGTTTCGGCTTGGACTGCAGGACCAACGATCGCCATGCTACATTAGTGCACAAGAAGAGGACACGGTGGATCACATCCTGCTGCGATGTGTATTTGCTTGCCAGGTTTGGCACATCTGTTTTCTACTCCCTTCATTTCTAAATATTTTTCTTTCTAGCCAATTCAAATGAACTATCACATACGGATATATGTAGACATATTTTAAAATATAGATTCATTTATTTTGTTTCGTATGTAGTCATTTATTAAAATATTTAGAAAGACAAATATTTAAAAACGGAGGGAGTGCACGTTGGATGCCTCGGTGGTGCCTGCGATGGACGATACAATTGAATCCTAGTGGATGGCCAGCCGTACACGCATACACATGCCACAAATTCACAGGAAGGGCTTCGATTCCTTGCCGATGCTTATCTTCTGGCAGCTTTGAAAGCATAGGAATGGGATGGTGTTGGGATCAGGGACTATGATCGCCACGGTGCAGCATTTCACCTCACACTTGTTCGATGAACTCCTCACATGGAGGTTAGCGGGTTGCCGTGGAGTTAGTGTCTTTACTGAGTAGTAGGGTTTAGACGGAGTGGAGTTGGGGTTTCTGGCAATGGAGGTGTCATGTGCCAAGACCTACTAATTGTCTGTAAACTTCTTATAAATATATTTTTGCCTTAAGGTACGGGATTGAGTACTTTGGAAAAAAAAAGGGAACTGAGAAAATGTAATATGTTTTTTAACACTACACTGCGTTATGTGATGGAGGGAGTAATTGGCAGTGGCTCCATTGTCTTCACGTAGGCAAACGTCCGGTAGTAGTCTCCAACGTAGCCCCCCATGTTCACGACAAGCCTCCCCTCATCCTCGTGGACGACGCGCACCACGTCGTCGTCTTCGTCACGACGCAGCCTCCTCCCCGAAGGCGTTGCATCTTTCCGCCTGTGCGCGTAAAACGACGCCCCGTTGCGCACCGTGAGGACGCACTCGTCAGCGTATGCAAAGTGCGGCAGCGGGACACGCTGCTCGAGGATGTACCGGCGACTCCATCTCTGTCCGTTTTCCTCCAGAACCCACGCTTGGGCCGAGGCGTGCCCACGGGTGACAAAGCCCAGCCTACCGCGTACCTCCGTCAGGTGGTAGCTGTTGTGCCCGGTCGGCATCGCGGGCGGCCGCGCGGTGGCGGAGGCGACGACGTGCTCGTCGTCGAGGTTGAATGACGCGACCTTGGCGACGCCGCTCGCCGTGACCCAGATCCAGTATGTCTTGCCGTCGACGCTGACGATGCCAGCGGCGAGGTTGCACTTTGCGCCGCCCGGACCGGCAGACACCTCCCGCCACGTCGCCCCCCCCCAACGTGAGGACATGGACGTCGTCCAACTCGCAGACCCGTTCGTAGCTGCACGGGACGTGCACCACCTTGTGCTTCCCCGTCGTCGGGTGGTACGCGAAGCTGTACGCCTGGTGCCATGCCTCCGTCATGCTCCACTTCTCCGTGGTGTGGTGCCCGACGAGCGGCAGCGGCGGGATGGGCAGCTTCGCGCCGGTGGCCGGGTTGATGACCGTGAGGGCACCGCCCACCCGCTCCTCGTCGTCGCACAGGCAGAGCAGGCCGTTGCACGTGCCGACCAGCTGCACCGCTTCGCCGTTGCGGCCTTTGCCGGCGCTCCTCCACAGCTGCCTGCAGCTCCGCGCCGCGGCCGCCGCCGAGGACAGGTCGTCGACGACGTAGGCGACGGCGTTGCCTGTATGCCAGAGGAGGGGCTTCGCGCGGCTCTGCATCTCCGTGGTGCACTCGTCGACGACGTCGCGCCAGACCCGGCAGACGAGGCGCGCCCTGCGGCGACTGCTCGGCGGGAGCCGCTGCAGGATGTCCACCAGCACGTCCGTGGAGAAGTAGCGTTCCATGGCCGTGGTCTCCGTGGATTTCCAATTCGATCTCTTCCCTTCCCCCGTTGAAGCCATCCGCGTACTTGCTCGATCGTGTCGTTTAAAACGGGCAAAGGGTTACGGTCGGAGCCCGGCTTAGTTACCGAGGGTTGTGGACTTGTTTTTATCATTCCTGACTTACCGAGGGTTGTGAGCTTGCGCTCGTTTTTGGTTGGAACTTACGTGGCTGTCAAGCTCAGTGTGAAAGGTTCGGATGGAATTTGAGAACGCAATGCCGAGCAGTTGCAGGGGCTGCAGATTTTTTTGTGATTTTTCACTATGGATTAAGGACCGGAATATCTGAGGAAGGTTTCACAAATACTTCCTCCGTAAAGATATATAAAAGCGTTTGGATCACTAAAAAGGGAGTAGTTTCTTTACGAAGCGGGGAGGTGTTGGAGTTGCTTAACTCCAACGGCTCCCTTAAAAAAAATCTTTCCCTTAAAACTGGTTTTTTATTTGCTTGGACTGGGGAGATGGAGATAGCAGAATTTCGGATCTTGGCTAACATGGCGTCGAGGGCGTCCCTGTTTTCTCCTTAATCAATAATCTCCACCTTTGCAGTAAATATACAAGTCTTAAATAAGCAATGCTTAGCAGGGAAAACATGTTCGATAGTAAATTTATTCCTTGTCGTCCAAAGGGACCATCACATGGCTGCGAAGCCCATCCAAAACAATCTCCTCTGGCACCAACTAAAGAATTAACCAAGATGCGCAGGTTAGAAAAGGAGGTCGGAGCCCAGGATACATGCAACAAGGCCTAAAACTGATTTTTAGGCCTTCCTTTTCGGAATTCAGAAATCATCATTCAATTAAACGATGGTTTTGTTACGGATTCACATAGCACCCTAATCAAACTCCACGACAGCATGCTGTTCGGAGTTTAGAAATCCATTGGATTCATGCACTCCAAAGGATGACTCATCGGTCGGTGGGATAAATCTACCCAAGAATGATTACCAACTCAAGCAGCATGTTTCAGAACAAACTTTCGGGCACGATTTAGTTTTTGAATTCTGCAGATGATCAAAGACAACGCGAACTGGCTGTTCACCACAGTTCTAAAAATCAAACGCACCTCTATAGAATCTCAGGCTAGCGTACTCCTTAACTTGCCCTGCCTGGCGAGGCCGTGCATTTGGTAGCACGTTAGAATCTAGCTTTGCCAGGCGTGACAGTTGGTTAGGGCGAGAAATTTAAATACTTGCAAACAGAGGCGAGCAAATTTGACGATCGATCTAGTCGAACACAGCCAGCTTCTGGTACTCGTCGCCGGAGATGGCCTCCATCATAATGGCCTCCGGGTTCACCACGCCGTCCTTCTTCACGAAGATCTTGAGAAAGTTCTTGGAGAAGCCGCTCACCATGGCCACCCCAGGCTGTGTCGACGTCACCGGCGTCGATTTGGAGTCGCGCAGGTTCCAGAAGATGATTTGCGGCACCACGTCCCCGTACCCGGCGTCCCTAAACTTCTGGCAGATCACCTTATAGTCTGTGTTCCACGACCGCTGCTCCTTCTCCTCCTCCTCGTCCTCAGAGTAGTCATCGTCGTCGTCGTCCTCGTACCCCGAGGCCTCATCGAACTCCATGTCGCTGTACACAAACACCGTCCTGATCATCTTCTCCGGCGCCAGGCGGGCTTCCACCGCCGTGCGGAGGATCTGGTCAAACACTGCCTGGAAGTTGGTGTTCATGTCCCAATCCATACGCTGCACAAACCTCATCTTCTCACGGAGGGTCTTGCCGTTGATGAGCTGGAGCTCAGGCCTCTCGCTGAAGGTGATCACCTTGCCCGCCCACGGCTCCTCGCTGAGCTCCGACGTGAGCACGCCCAGCGCGATGCACACCTCCATGGGAGTGCCGGTCATGCTGCCGGACACGTCGCAGACGGAGATGCAATTGCACAACGAGCCCTTGGAGCGGAGGTCGTCCACCATGCGGTGCCACTGCAGCTTCGACATTTCGTCGTCCTCGCCACGGTAGGCGGCCGCCGCGATCTCGTGGGGCAGCAGCGCCCCCGCCGAGATCTTGGCCTTGCCGGCCTCCACGTCCTCCAGGTACTTGTCGAAGCGCTCCTCGTCATGCTTCTTGAAGAGGAGCTTGTAGCGCCGCATGGCCACCGAGGCCACACGGGTGTAGGGCAGCTCCGACCACCGCTGCGCGCTCATGTACACCTCCGGGAGCTCCAGGACCTTGCGCAGAGGGACGAGCACCTCGCGGCGGAGGCGGTGGAGGGTTTGGTACGTGTAGTGCTCGTCGGGGAGCTTGGCGTACTCGGGGTCCGAGTCCCGCGGGAAGAGGCGGCGTGCGATGGCCTCGCAAAGCAGCGTGGTGCGGTCGAATGAAGAGCCCGGCGTGGGGCACCACTTGGCGGCGAGTCCGATCTTCCTCTTCTTGCCGTCGAGGGCCAGCTGCTCGAGGTCCGTCGCGAGGAGGGCGGCAAAGAACTCGGCGATAGCGTCGAACAGGAAGCGGTAGGCACGGTCGCCGTAGTACGTCTCCAGCGACTTCACGGCGAGCTTGGCCACCTTCCGGACCTTCTTCGACGGCCGCCGCTTAGTTGCCGCCGTCTTCTTCTTCTGGTCCACCTTCGGCTTCTGCTCGGCCGGCTCCTGGACCGGGACAGGGGCGGCCTCCACCTCCATGGGCCTGCTCCTGCCGGACTCGGCGAGGGCGGCGGAGAGGTACGCGCCGAACATGGGCTTTGGCGGCACAGGGGCCAGCACGCGGGCTTGCTTGCAGTCGGCCAGCCTAGGCTTTGGCTTGCCGAGGTCCTTCTCCTTCCTGCCCGCCTTCTCGGCGTCCGCGCTCTCCCTCGCGATTTTTGGTTGAAAGAGACCCTCTGCCGACTGGAATTGCCAAAAAAGACCCTCTGCAGACGAAATTGATAAAAGAGACCCCCTCACAAGTGGCGGCAGGCGCGGCAGGCGACACGTGTCACCTGCCGCCACTCCACGAGGCGGCGGGCCCGGCCGCCACCACAGGAGGCGGCCTCAAGGCACAACGGCTTCTGACAAGGTGCAGCGTGTCATGACGGAACGGGCGAACCCGTGGGCCCGGCCGCCACCGTGTGAGGCGGCTGCCGCTGTCATTGCCGCTTCCCCGCCGACACGGGTTCTGCGCGCTGACGATACAGAGGGCCCGGCCGCCACCACGTGAGGCGGCAACGCTCCTTCAGGCACTGATCCCCGTGCGCGGACACTTTTTCAGGCGCTGATTCCCGTGCGCGTCACTTTTGTTCCTTGCTTAATCTTGTTGCTTTGCCAGCGCAACGACGCATTTAATTTCACGGGCTCGCTGTTGTTAATCGGGCTGATTCCCACGCGCGGAGGACGACGAATTTCACGGGCGGGAATCACTCTGGCTTTTGCTTCTTTTGCCTTAGCGGATGCGACGGCACTATGAGAATCACGCTGATTATTGCTTCAGCAGATTCGATGGCACTGCGGGAATCACTGCGGGTATCCGAGGCTGCGGGAACCTGTTGTGCCGACACTACAGGGATTCTCTTCCTTTTATATAGTATGCTTCTGCTCCGTGCGCAAGCACACTGGCATCCTCTTCTACCTTCTGAGTGTGTAAGAACAGAGAGAAAGAAAAACTCAGCAGGCACTTTCACTCGTGATTTAGGGCGATTTGGAGTTGGATTTTGAATATGTTGAAGTTGAAGAAAAGATAGACGAAGGTAAGATCTATCCATTTTTGTTGGTTTCGTTTGCATGCATTATGTTTTTACCCTTTTTGTTTAGTTCATAACTATGTGTTATGTATTTTGTTAGGCATTATTTCATCACTTTTTGGAGTCATTTAGAGCTTTAGGAGTACGATTTGCCTAGCGAAGTGAACTACGAAGTTGAAGGTCAAGGTATGAGCTTTGCAATAAATTGATTTTTTTGTGCATGCAAGGTGGTAATTAGTTAGTCTTTTAGCTCATCATTAGCTATGCAATGTTAGTGATTAGAGGTTAGAAATAATTTCAGACGATAGATGTAGCATTTATAATATATTTTTTAGAAGAGTAGGTTGAAGATGTTGTATCAATGTTAGGTGCGTCCATAAGTATTGACATGCAAGAAATCTTAATACGGTAATTAAGAAACACTTGTACTGTAATTGTTCATTGCATGTGGTATGTTATTTCATGTGGTATGTTTATTAATAAGTCTATAGTTAGGAGGCTGCAGGTCTACTTTGTTATGTCGAAATAATCTAAATTTTGTATGTTACGAATTTGTGCTAATGTACTTGATGATGTATGTAATTAGGTAAAACAATTCATCTTAGTAGCAAACAGAGTTTAGGATATTTTAGGGCTAGTTAGAGATAAGCAAACAGAGTTTTAGTTTGTGACGCTAGTAGACGAGTTTGAGAAAAATTAGATCTCTAAATACCTGTTAACCAAACAACCCCGGAAAGTCTAAGCAAATGATTATTATTTTTGTAAACGAAAATACGATTATTATTTTAGTCGTATGATATGTAAATGTTGTCATCGTACTACTACTAAATGTTCTGTTACTAATTGTTTGCAATGTAAAAATGTATGTTGGTTAGGTACTATGGAAAATTTAGTAGTGTACTATGGGAACGTCTTACGCGACGGTCCATTGTGGGTGGATGTGTCCTTGTGTGAGTCGACTACAGTTGTAGTGAGAGACATGGTCAACGTGGGTTACGCAGCAGTTAGAAGGTGCATCCGAGAGGTGTTTGGCCCAGGGATGCAGGGGAAAAAATGACAATGGAGGCCTTCGTCGTTGACGGAGGAAATGATGGGACAGTTGCCCATTGGGGTTTGCGGCCTGTCACAGGTGATCAACCGTGGGGGTCGTACATGAGGTTTGCAAGCAATCCCAATAACTCAATGTATGGTCAGCCGATGGTGTATGTGGATTTCATTTCAGTCACTGATGTTGCCAGATGCAGTAGCAGGGGTGGTGAGGTTGAGTTGGCCATCACATCAGCCCTCAGCCGCCGCCCATCGGAACCGACGGCGGCCAGCCTGTATGACATGTGATATTGGTCTGCGGCTGTTGACATGAGCGAACACGTGGAGGGATTGCGAGGCGCTTAGATGAGATCATTCTTCTGCGTCTTGAGTCAAGCGAAGAAGAAGATGTTCCTCCTCGGAGGGCGGTCGCGGCACTGCAACCTGGGTTTTACAGGATATGAGCATCACCAATGAATTTCACTCGCTTCGCCTAGGAGCCGGGAGCACGGAGGTTGGGCAAGTTTTCCTGCATAAGAAGTCTGCTTACTGTGCAATGGGTAGCTATGCAATCGGCATCCACCGCCAACATAGAGTGAAGCAGTCGATAAAAAGAGTTGAAGGTCATATGCATCCACACCGCGAAAGATTGCCGCGGAAGAGTTCTAGCTAGACTGAAGCCTGGGGTATGTCAGTCATGGCATATCACAAAAATAGTGGAGCATACCTGCGAGCAAACTGGAACTCTTTCAAATCACTGCAATGTGACAGCAAAATATGTGGCACAGACGATGAAAATGATTGTGCAGGGAAGTCTCAACATTAGTGTTAAGGCTCTGCAAAAAGATGCAGAGGATCAAATTGGCTTCCCTGTTAGCTACAACAAGGCTAGGCGTATGAAGGAAAATATATTCAAGAACTTGTATGGTACCTATGAGGAGGCATACTCTTATGCACCTAGAATGCTTCATCAAATAGCAAGTGCTAATAGGGGGACTCAAGTTTGGCGGAGAGAACGTCCAAACCCAATGAACCCGGGTGAGCTAATCCAAAGACTGCCCGTATCGAGCCAACAACAACGCATGATGTTGATATATATGTACTCGCCATGTCTATTTATATTTCTACTCGTTATGTGTACTTATATTAAATTTAAATTGAATCTCTTTGTATTATTGTACTCCTGATGTTAACTTCAGATAACTAATGTAAATTGTATCTCTTTGTATTTTTTAAGTTAATTTTGATTTGCATTTGTATTTCCGTCTTCCTCGTAATGTATATTTGTATATTTGTGTGCAGGTTATGGGTGAAGTGACAGTGCTTTTGCAGGGGCCCCATGACGCCGCCACCGCTACACCTATTTTGAAACCAAATACTAAGCATGATTATCGGCCTTTCGGACTTGAACCATAAAGAAAAACATGGCCAATACACAATTTTTTCCTTGCTCACCTTGGACGCTTATGGACTATAAGGTTTTGCTAGGCTCACATCATGCGACGACCAAGCACGCTTTGGACCCATCCCTTTTGACATCCCTCGTTGACCGGTGAAGACCAAACCCACACCTTTCACTTTCGTTTTGGGAGCTTACGCCTACACCGAAAGATGTTTCTATGATCACCGCTTCGCCAATTATAGGTGAGCCGTAGTCTCTCCACGAGTGTCTCCATCTTGGGCATTAGATATAGCAGCCCGTCTTGGGATGGAAATGCCGTAATCACAACGCTCGTAACCCTCGGGCATCCCCTCGTCCGCTTCGTGATAACTTTCTTAATTTATCTAGCTTCGCCAATGAGGAGACGAAAAAGACATCTGCTTATGATTTGTTGTGGCTCCTCAGGAATCTATTTCCAAATTCACATGGGGACGTTGTTATCCCTGGTCTCATCTACATTACAAAGAATATGGTAGATGAACCTTTACCCGAGCAGCCAAAATACAGCTTCGGTTCTGCCATGCTATCTCATACATACAGAGGCTTGTGTGATGCCACGCAAAAAATCTCTTTCGCACAAAAAGCTCCATTACTTTGTGTCGCCTATGAGTTTCTGATTGTGGTCCTGGGAATACCTCCTCAGAGGACGACCTCGTATAGTACAACCCAGATACCCTTACGACTTTAGCGAGGGTGCCAACAAGAACTATGGCCACCAGGTGGACAAAGGCACGGAAACGTTGGTCTCCAGATATTGCAAAAAATTGTTACCCTATGTACCACCAGCAGTTTGAGATACTTGATGAGGCGGAGGACACATGGAACCCGTGGACTCAGGACCAGCTACAAATGGTCTTTGATGCTCGACACTTCACACCAGGCATGTTGAGCGATAGTGCATTCTGGCTGACTCGCTGCAACTTATTGTTCCTGTGGTGTGTTGAGCCTTACAACCCAGAGCGTGTAATGAGACAGTTCGGTCTCTATCAAGAAATTCCACCATTTGAACTAAATAACATCCAAATATTGTTCAGCTTGAAAATTGCAACGAAGTAGGGCAGATGGCTACGGATAGCATGCCGGCCCAGGGCCCATTTCGCAAGACATTCCAGAAACTTCTTCAACAATACTTGGCAAAGAAGTTCGAGATGCGGTAGAGGCGACGACGTTGTCACCGGAGCATACAACATGCCGCTACCGAGGTCGGCCAGACCAAGTGCGGCGCCGTCGTCTGCATCGAGCGAGGCGCTGTCACGAGCCATGGGCAGTGGGGAAGGTACGAGTACTAGAACGACATTGCCACGACAGACTCATCTCTCGCCATCGATCACTCTTCTTCGATGCGGCTTCACCAAGGGCGTATATCTCAGACCATGGCACGGGCTTGGAATCGATGCCCGAGCGCTTTCTTTCCCCTAACCCATATGCGTACACATGATATGATGCATACACCCAAGGTGAGGGATCTCACCGTGTCTCCACGCGAGGGATCCCCATGCCCGAGGAGACTTCGTACCAGATTTAAACCAACACCACGTACAATCGCCAGACAGTATAGGAGAGGGATATAATCAGGTAGTCATGTTTACATTTCAATGCATTTACAATGATATCATATATTATTGTGACGCCCGGATAATCACGCTACAGTAATCCCACGCTAATCATGCCACGTCACCTCAGTTACTGTGACTAAACTCTCGTTGATTCAAACCCGGTTCAACTTCATATTGAAAACATAGGCAAAGAAATAAAAATTTTAAAAATTTCAAAATTAAAACAAAAGTGTGGGAGGAAACCCCATCAGCCCAACCGGGCCAGCCCCCACCTGGCCCGGGCCACCCATGGCCCGCCCAACCGGCCGCCCACCTTATCCCCCTCCTGCTCGGTGAAACCCTAGCCACTCACCGCCTCGATCCCCTTTCTCCTCCCCGCCTCGATCTAGATCGGGCCGATCCACCCTGTCATACTTCGACGCCGACGACCTCGCCGCCTCGACCAAGGCCGCCTCTCCTCCTGCGCCCCTTTGACGCCGCCTGGATCCCTTCCTCCCCACTGTCCCAGCGCGAGGCCCTCGCTGCCAGCTGGGTCGCCCCGACCCCCACTGCTCCGGGCCTGACGCCGACGGCCGCCTCACCCTCCTCCTCACCGGTCGCCACCAGCGCCCGAGCCCGCCTCCTAGACCTCAAGGCTCCCCAGTGAGCTCTCCTCTCCCCTCGGGCCCCTCGCTCCCTCTTCCCTCCCGAACACCGCCCGTCGCCTGCCTCCTGCCGCTGCCCGGCCGCCTTTGCGGTCATCACTGCAGCCGCCCAGCCACGCCTGCCCCCACCTCCTCTCCTCCTCCCTCGCCCAGCGGCCTCCCCCGCTCCGCACCAATGCCCCTCCCCGTGGATCCTGTCGCCGACGCTTCCCGGTGACCAACGGTCACGGGCCGAGCCTGCAGTGGCTCGGCCAGCCCCCTCCCGACCCCTGTGGCCTCCCGAACGGAGGTCAACCTCCTCGCCGCCTCGCCGCTGGCCAGCGCCGTTCGGCCGAGCCCGGCCGACCTCCTTGCCCCATCAGAATCAGCCGTCCTCACTTACGCTCCGTCTGACAGCGCCCAGATGGGCCACCGAGCACGAAGTCCGGCGGCTCGGCGCCCTCCGCCAAGGTAGCCACTGGCCAACTCCTTCTCGGCGTGGCCACAGGGCCCCTTTGCCATCATCGATGGGCCTGTGGGCTCCTCCTGCTGACTTGGCCAACAGAGCCAGGCCGTCCACCCTCCCTCTCGACTATGACATGGGGGCCCCACCTCACAGAATGGTTTTAATAATAAAAAGGAAATGAAAATTAGATAATAATAAATAAAAATGAATAAAACTAATTAATTAATTAATTTAATTAATCCTTATTAATTAACCTAATGACTAATTAACCTAATTAACTACTGTTAATTAAACTTAATTAGGTTAATTAGTTAACAGAGGTTGACGAACGGGACCCACATGTCAGGGTTGACTTGGTCAACCCTGTTGATCTTGACGTCAAAGATGACATCATGCCGACGCTATAAATACATTTTTTCGAATTAATTAATTAATTAATTAAATTCCGTAAATTAATAAAATCTTTAGAAAATCATATCTTTTAATCCGTAACTCGGATTAAAATATTTTCAACATGAAAGTTGCTCGGAAAAATCCAACGAATCCGAATACACGGACGTTCATCTCATCACATGCTCCTAGCATGCTGAACATGGAACTTTCCTCCGGTCATCTGTTTGACATTAAGTCCGAACCGGAATACATTCCTGCTGAATTCCCTTCACCTATATCGTAGCCATGCGTTAAGTCACACCCTTTGACCGCTTATTGCCATGTTATGCTTTGTGATGCTATGCCCGCTTTATATTTACCGCTTTCTTCCTCTTCTTTTCGATAGACCCGAGACCGATGTCACTTCGTGATCGACTACGCCGACGACGACCCCTCCTTGCCGTGAGCAACCGTGCAAGCCCCCTTTGAGCATCCCGATATCGCCCATTCCATTCTCTCATGCTTGCATTAGATTTTGCTATCATTATTGTTTGCACCTATTCTCGATGCATAGCCCGCTTTTGTATCTCATTGTTGTACCTTACCTCGCTTATCCTAAATCGCTTAGTATAGGTTGGTTAGAGACCCATCGCTGACCCCTCACCTTGTCCTTGTTGCCTCGCTTCATCATTGAAGACCCGATCAACGGGATCAAGACCAGGACCCGACATCGCACATCACTTCCCTTAGTTGCTCGACACTCTTTGGGTTACTATCGAGTACCGAGGGTGAAACCTCTACAAAGACTTCCGATATTAACCCTGTAGTATAGCTATCCGGTCGTGGTCATCGAGGGTGATTTCCTCCTTAACCACTTCCGACACGACTGTCACAAGAACCCCTCAAGTGTGAACCTCGGGGGTGATTCCTCTTACGTTCACCTTGATGATTACATCTAGTGGAATTCATCGGGGGTGATTCCTCGGCTTTTTCCCCTTGATGTTTGGACACACGATTACTTGGACTTTACCATCGTTATTTGAAAGACGGGTCGACCCGAGGGGTACCCGCTGCGCTTAATTGCGAGTGATGTGGAGACGGGTTGACTGGAAGGTGCCCGCGAGATAATTACGAGGCGTGGCGGGCATTCCTAGCCCTTGCCGCAAGTCCTCGAGACGGGCAACGGGTCACATCTTTCGTGAGTCTCCGCTTGTTACCGCTGCTCCTAATCCACTACGATTTGGATATTTGATCCGAGGGGCCTCGGCCCGATAGCACTAACCATCACGTGGGCATAGTATGGGCGTTCAAGGTCAGATACATCAGCCAAGCTTAATAGACGTCGGCCGACGGAGCGGCGCGCGGGTTGGACCGGTAAGCTCCTCGCCTTTTTAGGGAGGTAGCTAGGTCTGCTCACCGCCGCCAGACGCAACGCAGGAGTTCGGGGAGATGGCCCATGACCCTGGGGCATAGGTTTAGTCCGGCGTCTTGGCCTCTCTATTAAGCCTAGGTCGGGTTGCAGACATTGTTTGGCCGAGGCCGCATGACCTCGGAAAGTGTGTCCGCCGGAGTTAAGCGGCGTGGTGGGTAAGTTGGTGCACCCTGCAGGGAAGAAAACATCTATCGATAGCCTCGTCCAACGGTAACGGACACTTGGAGTTGTATCCCGATCGATACAACTAGAATCGGATACTTGTGATGAGAACCGGATGGCGATGAGAAATGTATGGTGATGATAATCGGATAGTATGGCTCGGGATTTCTTTCTCGCAGAAGTCGAGAAAGGATCTCGCCGAGGTTGATAACACTTCTGCTACTTTAAGTTTTACTACTCTACTCCCTCTTGTTTGTCGTAAGATGGTGGTTTCCGTAAGATGCTAGTCTTCGATAGGACTAGGCCTTCTCTCTATTCTCGCACTTCGCAGCCAGTCCACATATAAGCCTTCCTTTGATAATGTTGCATATGTAGTGTAGATCCTTGCTTAAGTAGTACTTTGGATGAGTACTCACGGTTGCCTTGCTCCTCCTTTTCCCTCTTTCTTCTTCTTTCCGGTTGATGCAACCAGATGTTGGAGCCCGTAAGTCGATGCCACCACCGATGCTTACTACTACGTGGAGACCGTCGACGACCAGAGTAGTTAGGAGGCTCCTCGTGCAGGAGGCCTTGCCTTTTCGATCGTAGTTGCTTTTGTGCTAGCCTTCTTAAGGCAAACTTGTCTAACTCATGTCTCAGATTTCAGATATTGTTGCTTCCACCGACTCTTGTGTTTTCGAGCTTATGTATTCGAGCCCTCGAGGCCCCTGGCTTGTAATATAAAGCTTGTATTATTTTAATTTGTGTTTAGAGTTGTGTTGTGATATCTTCCCGTGAGTCCTTGATCTTGATCGTACACATTTGCGTGTATGATTAGTGTACGATTGAATCGAGGGCGTCACAATTATCCTCTAACAGTTTGTTTAAAATGTTTATATGTGCAGGACATACCTGATGTTAATTGGGGCGATGAGAACACCCAACATGGCGTCAACACAGGGAGCATCACATGATCATGGCGTCAACACAGGCCTCCAGGGAGCATCACATGATCATGGCGTCAACACAGGCCTCCGGGGAGCTTCACATGATCATGGCGACACGGTTACATCATTAGTTACAGAGTTCTTCGGAGGGGACGTTATTGGCCCATCTTTTATCCCCGCAGAGTCACAACCATACGCCTACAATTACGCTTTAGGCTCGCAACAAGGATTCGCGACTCCACCACCTACGCAGGACTCGCAGACACATGAAGCCGAATTGGAGTACGCCTGCCGGTCTTCGTGTAACTCGCCACCTAATCGCTTGTCGCCTTCCGGTCGTAAGGAAAGGCCAGGTGGTCGTCGTAAGTAGGGTGATTCATCTATCCACATGCGCCACCCATTGTATCTACATATGTCTCAGACGACTTTTTGATTTGAACATCTATGTATGCTGAAATAAAATGCACCAGCCAGAACAATTTTTCCCGCCTATATCTCCCGCCATACTATCCGCTTCCACTCTTTTGCTTATGTTAGGCCCGCTTCCGCCAACCCCTTCCCGCCATATCTTCCTCGCCACCCGCTTCCGCCAACCCCTTCCCGCCATATGTTCCCGCCAACCCTTTCCCCGCCATACCGCAGTCATTCTTTCCGCCATTTTCTCCTCTCTACCTATAAAACCCCTTCAGACGGGAGGTGGATAAGCATTCGAGTGTAGTGTAGTCGAGATGTCCCATTATCCTTTCGATCGTAGTTTTCACCACAGGATGAGCAAGACTCTTCCGAGGCTAGCTACCGATTTCAGGATGGACAATAGGATAGTTCCATGGGACGAACTCACCGTAGTGACACCATAATGAATGAGTTGGCTCACCAATTACGTGAGGTCCTGGGTGGCCCGAAAGGACCTATGAGGAGGTACGCAAAGAACTTCTTAGGTTGAATGCAAGGTGGAAGAAGGTAGTGGAGCCAAGAGTGAAACTTTTAGAAGGACTGCAGAAAAGCATCCATTTTTATGGATCGAGGAGAGCGAGGACGAAGATGATATCTTCATGCCGCCGCTTCCGGTTCTCGTGATCGTCAAAGGGCAAGAGTTCTCAGATCGTCCAAGGGCAAGAGTACTGCATCCTCGAAGGGCAAGAGTTCTTCATCGTCCAAGGGTAAGAGTTCTGCATCGTCCAAGGGCAAGAGTTCTGCATCGACGGAGGATGACGATGATGCCTTCATGTAGGTTTTAAGTTGTATTCCAGTTGTACCGTTTAATTCAGATGTACTTGCATTATTAGTTTGTACTCTCTTATTGTAAGGCATTATGTTCTATCTTAATTTCATTTTGTAGTTGTTGCACGATGTTCGGTAATTAGTGGAGGGAAAGAAAATGCCACTACTTTATTCTAAAACTATATTTTTCAATCACGACAAGGTACAATTGAAAATAAGATACAACACGACAAGGTACAACTGAAAATAAGATACATCGTAGAATTTAAATAAAGCTACATTTAACTACTGAAATAAAGCTACATTAAACTGCAGAAATAAAGATACAAATGATTGCAAAATTTAAAATACTATCACAGGAATCTACTGAGTCCAACGTGGATATTTTCCTTTTCCATCGCCAAATTTTCTTCTCGCTGCCTTGGCCCCGACGAGCCCTTTCTTTCTTTTTCTACCTCTCCGCCTCCACGAGCCTCCTTCGCTGTCGTTCCTGCTCCTCCATGCGATTTGAGCCTCTTCCCTGTTTTTCTTTCCTAAATCCTGAAAAAAGCGGTGTTGTTCGCATAGTATTCTTTAACTCTCTCTTGCTCGCTTTCTCCTCGCTTCCGCCTTCTCGCCGCTTCTTCCAAGATAGAAACTATTCCACGCACGGCGACTTCTTTCACGAATCTCAGTCACTGCCCAAGCCGGCATCTCCGTGTCAATCCAACGATAGTACATGCACAGAGGCGGAGGAGAGTACAACAAGAAACTAGAATGTTATTAAAGAATCTATCAAAATACCAACAATATCTATTTGTGATGGTTAAAACATACCGGAGGCTTGTCGTACTCTGAAATAGCTATGGGTGGATCTTCCTCATAATTGGCGCACATGAAAAACTTCATGCCCAACCAATCTGAAAAATCCAGAACCTCCTTCACCTTGCAAAGATCGCCACACCAACACCGCAGGATCGCTATCCCCAGAGGCAAACTTGCATTCTTCATTTTCCTCGGCCTAATGCTTTGATCCGAGCAAGGCAAACTCATACCGACTGAAAAATGTGTTACACACTTTGCGCGAAGGCCGATTTCGAGGATGGCTGGACGAGAGCCTCGGTGTCTCCTTTTATAAGCTCGCACGATAAATGATGGCGAGAAGATTAAGCGGGAAATTTAGGATCCTCAGAGTGTCAAGACAACAGCCTTCCCGCAAAGATCGGGTTCCCAGTGCCATCGTGATCCGCCGAGGCAAAAGAAACAAAGGCAGGATCGATTCCCCGCGAAAGAACCAAAAGTGTCCATATTCCGTGCCGAGTCACCGCTGCTGCCAGTAGCTCGCGCCCGGAATCAGCGCCGTTATGTCGCGTGGCAAAGATCACAGGCATGCCGCTTGGCTGGCGGCGTGGCGGTTTCTGGGCTCAAGGCCAGTCGTGGTCGGCAGGGAGCGACACGGCAAGCGGCCTCACCCGGTGGCGGCCGGGCCCACGTGGCGCTGCCTGCCTGCCGCTGCACGCCAGACTGCGTTGGCTGCCAGCCATGAGGCCGCCTCGCGGGCGGCGCCCGCCTCATGGAGTGGCGGGTGACACGTGTCGCCTGCTCCGCCGCCACTTGTGAGGGGTCTTTTTGTCCATTTCGTCCGCAGGGTCTTTTTGGCAATTCCAGCTGGCAGAGGGTCTCTTCGACAAAAATCCTCCCCGGCGAGCTTATGCATCGCCGGGCCGTGGATGAGGCGGAAGAGCAGCTCGGCAAGTCTTGAGGTAGCCGAACTTCGGCGAAGGCGGCGACGCAGCGGCGTAGCGGGGTGGTTCTGCGGCAGCCAGAGCGGTGGCGTAAAACACTCGCAGGTTGCGAAGCGAGCTTGAGCGCCGTGGAGCGTCATGCGCGCCAGTAGCGCCAAAGCAGACGCGCCGGGCGGCGTGTCGGGCACCACCTGGAAGAAGAAGTCGAGGCGGGCCCCGAGTTGGCGACGTGGCGGAGCAGCTCCGTGAGCGCTCGCGCGGCTCGAGTTCGCCTTGGTCTCCATGGGACGGCGCGCCGAGGACGCCACGGAGGCGCGAAGTGCGCGTGAGCCGGGCGACTGGCAAGGCCGATGACCGGAGGGCCGAGGAGGCGCACAAGCGGCCTGGGCTCGTCTCATGCCATGATGGCTAGGGTTTTGGTCGGTGGTCGCGATCTGATGCGATTATTGATGTTTTTTATGTGAACTTATTGCGTGATAGCAGAGGGGGCTCTGGGCTGTCGATTGAACCGACATGCAGGTCGACGGCGCAGATCCGATCGAGAGGACTATTAATGTAGCCAACGGGGAAAGAAGTTACAATGCTTATGGAATACAGACGATAATATTTTTGACCCCTCAAATTTTTTATTTATTTGAAATTTTATAGTCGTGTTCTAACCACTTCAAGTGAATTGTCGATTTTGTGAAGTTACAATGCTTATGGCCTTTTTGCAATAAGAGCCTTATTACAATTACAACATGCTCTTTGTTGCAAATACAAAACATCTCACGCGAGCCCCGGGAGAAAGAGATTAGGACGAGGATGCCGACCTGCGGGAAGGACCTCCGTTGGGGGGGCACAACAGGCTGACCACACCGTTAAGGCCGCCTGCCGCCGCCGGCCACCAGATGTAGCGTCAGGTCGAGGTATGTCCCTAGTATCCACAACACGAGCTATCTTGAGGAGCTGCAAACCGGTGCTTCATGGATCCCTCTGTTGTTGGTAAGGGTGACAAGAGCTCGTGTGGTGCTGCAGAGGACTGTGGCTAGCGCGACAAGGTCAGCACCAGCAGTCGCGTCGGGTCGCGTGGTGCTATGAGTGGAGAGCTTGGCATTTGGACGGAGATGCAAGTGAAGGGAGAAAGGTAAAGGATAGAGAGCTGGAGAGGATAATGTTGTGCGTGAGCAGCTCTCAAATGGTGTGCAGTCCCCACCAAAACGTGTGGCACCCAAATACGTGTTGGAGAGACGGTCCCCACCAGGACATGTTGAGGTTTGCCCTTTGCAACTTGGCTTATGTTGCGATGTGTTTGCTTGTACGGGCACCGTCAGATCAAATTGAATCGGATCAAACGACAGCGGAAGCGGTTGACGCGAGAGAGCGATTCGCCGGCTGAAAGCTATCATTTCCCTTTTTCAAAGGGCTCTTTTGTGGGCACTACTACGCGTCGGCCGGCGGATCTTTTTAAACATTCGCCGCCTTGCGAGATATGGGATTGGAAGAAGTGAGCAGCCGAGCATCATCCTTTATCATTGCAACAAAGGTGTGTTGCAGTAATTTTTTGCAACACGGGTCATGTTACAGAAAATTTGTAAAACATAGTAAGTTGTAGATTTAAGCTGTAGATTTTTTTCTTTTGCAATAAAGACCTTGTAATAAGGTTTTTTTTAACGGAGGTCATGTTGCAATTTTTTTTTAAATAGAGGCCTTGTCGTATTTTTTTTTTGCAATAGAGGTCGTACTGCAATTTAATTATTTTTGTAACCGAGGGCATGTTACAGTTTTTTTTGTAATAAAAGCCTTGTTGCTGAAAGGAGAGATCGTGGGAACAAAATCCAGCACGTCACGTGAGACGCGTGGCGTGCAACCAAGGCGGCGGACGCGAGCGTGAGAATCCGCAGACTGAAGCATATCATTTCCCCTCTTTTTTTCGTTGATATTTTCTTGTGTAATCGTACTTTCAAATCATCGAGTCATCTACACAATCCTAAGAAATCTATCACCGCCCTCCTCAGGTCCTCCCTTAAGGCCAGCTCCAACACAGACCCCCAAATGGTTTAGCCGCGTTCGTTTGGGCCCAAACAGACAGACGAGCCGGTCCAACGCGCATCCTCATCCTCAAATTGTGGTGTTTTTTTGTTCGACTCGATCTGTTCCAGACGCATAGTTGAGCGAGCTTTGCGGTCGCGCGAACAACGAACGGAAGGGCACGCGGCGTCTCGGCGACCGCCTCGGGCCCACGTGTCGGTCATCCAATCACCTCCCACTGACCCTAGTCAATGCACACTAGTGGTTGGGCCCGCAAGTCAGCCACCTAGACGGCCCGCGGCCATGTCCTTTTTTATGGGGAAGCCGTGGACTTCCATTGCCACTTCCACTTCCCCGTCTGCATCCACTTCCCACCATTGCCCCCTCCACTGGAGACACCAAACCCTAGTCGTTGTCCACCTCGCTCCCCGCTGGCCATGGGCTTTTGGAAGTGGCACCCCGGCAAGAAGTGCAAGCACGACCACGAAGCGGGGTCGTCGTCTGCCTTGTCTGGAAGCGCGGCCAGCCACTCCACCTCGCCAGTATCCTTCTCCATTGTAACGCCCGGATAATTATGCTACAGTGAACATATGCTAATGATGCCACGTCAACTCCATTCCTGTTGCTAATCTTTCGTTAGTTCAAAACCGATTCAAAAATCAATTCAAAATATGGTAAACAATAAAAGTTTCCAAACGTTGAAACAAAAATGTTCGGTGGGTGCCAAATATTGCACTGGTAATTATTGTGGAGATTTTTTTTAGAAAGTGCGTAAATATTTTAAAGTGAAATAAAACAGAAAAGAAAATAAATAAAAGAAAAAAGTGAAAATAAAACCAAAGGAAAAGAACCCCCCGCCACACCGGACCAGCGGCTCACCACAGCCGACCGCCCACTGCCTAGCTAACCAACACCGCCCGCCGCTTCGCCTCCCTTCCCTGTTCCCCGACCGGTCGGAATAGGCGCGCCTCACCAACCGCCTGGCCGGCAAGACCGACGGAAGGGATAAGGCCGCCACGCCCCCTCGCCTCCTCGATCCCATCTCCCACTCGCCCTTGCTCTCCCTCTCGGTCCCTGCGCCCCCCTCCCCTCAGATCCACCTCGCTGCTTCCCCTTCCCCATCGCGTCCAAACGCCGCCATGGAACCGCCGCCGTGAAACGCCCGGCCACAGCCATCGCCTCGCCTCGCCAGCGTGTCCGTCATCTCCGCCATCGTCTTCCTCTTCGACCGGTGGCCGCAGCTGGAGCTCGGAGGCGCTGCTGCACGGTTCCCCTTCTTCCACGTCTTCGGTCACCGCCGCTCTTCACCAACTCCAGCGACGCCCCTCTGCTGCTACGAAACCGTTCACCGGCCTCCGTGTATGCCGCTCGGTGAGATCCTCCACCTCCCGCCCCTCTCCGTTTGCTTCCTCGCGCGCCGTAGCTAGTTTGCCACCGCACCATTTTCTGTCCGCTGCCGACGAGCTCGTGGTTGCCGCCATACCGCCATCATGTTTCGCCGAGCCCGCATCGCTCTGTGTGCTCACAGGAGCCGGACGCGCACGCGCACATGCCTTCCCGTGCCCCCTAGCGCTGGATCCACGGACGCCCGAACTCTGGCGCCCGCTCCGCCGCTCGCCACCGCTGTCTCCGGCCGTTTCCAGCCAAGCCCCCTCCACCGTTCGACGCGCCTCGACGCGCTCGTCTGTTCGATCCCAAACACGCATCGTTCGAACGCCCCGTCGCGCGATCCCTAGAACTGTTGTCCGCCGCGCTCGTCGCCGACGTTGTTTCCAACCACCCCCGCGCATTCCGACGGCGTAGATAGGCGCGGGGCACTCTCCTCGTTCGAACGCAAGAGACGGCGCTCGATTTCGTGCCCCGTAGGCGAATCTCGACGCCGCTGCGTTCGTCATTACAGGAGCTCACGGAGCTACTCCGTGCGGTTCACAGTACAGGGCCACCTCGGTCATCGCTCAGGGCCTAGGGGCCCCAATCGCCATGTCGATCAAGTCAATCATACATGTGGTAGCTACTGCCCTTGACATGCGGGCCCGCGTCGTTTAAAACATTTTTGTAAATAGATAAATTGCTAATTAATTAAATTAGTTAATTAAAACCTTAATTTCTCACTGACTACTGGGTCCCGCCCGCTATTTAACCCATTTAGTTAGTCTAAACTCCCCTGTTAGTGCCCCTGACAATGACATGTGGGTCCTACTGGACCCACCTGTCTAGTTTGACTGGTCAACCGACCATTATTTGCCTCGGCCGACATCACTCTGATGTCATGCTTGCATCATCATTCACTATTCTGGATAATGTTGGATTTAAATAAATAATTAAAATCAGAAAATGGTTAAAACTTTAGAAAATCATATAAAATAACCCGTAACTCGGATGAAAAAACTTTGTACATGAAAGTTGCTCAGAACAACGAGACGAATCCGGATACGCAGCCCGTTCATCCGCCACACATCCCTAGCATAGCTAACACGCAACTTTCCCCGTCTGGTTCATCTGTCCGAAAACGCAAAACACCGGGGGTACTTTCCCGGATGTTTCCCCCTTTCGCCGGTATCACCTACTACCGCGTTAGGGCACACCTAACACCGCTCATTGTCATGCCATGCATCGTCATGCTTATGTTTGCATTGTATTTACTGTTTCTTCCCCCTCTTCTCTCTGGTAGACTACGAGACCGACGCTGTTGTCGCCAGCTCGACCACGGAGTTGACGACCCTCCTTCTTGCCAGAGCAACCAGGCAAGCCCCCCTTGATCACCAGATATCGCTTATTCTTCTCTCACCGCTTGCATTAGAGTAGTGTAGCATGTTACTGTTCGTTACATCCTATTCTCATTGCATAGCCGTCATTGTTGCATAAATAAGTTGATACCTTACCCGCAATCCTAAATGCTTAGTATAGGATGCTAGTTTATCATCATTGGCCCTACATTCTTGTCACCGCCTTTGTTGTACTATCGGGCCGTGATCACTCGGGAGGTGATCACGGGTATATACTATACATATATACATACTATACAGATGGTGACTAAAGTCGGGTTGGCTCGTTGAGTACCCATGAGTGATTCACGGATTGGGGGCTGAAAGGACATTTATTCCGATGGCCCTCTGTGTGGATCTTTGTGGCGGAGCGACATGGCAGGATGAGACCACCTAGGTGAGAGGTGGGCCTGGCCCTGGTCGGCATTCGCGGTTACTTCATAATAGCATGCTTAACGAGATCTTGGTATTTGATCTCGAAGTTCCGCCACCGGCCTATACGCACTAACCAACTATGCGGGAACAGCTTATGGGCACTCGACGCCGTGGTATTAGCCAAGCCTTCTAGACGTCGGGCCGAGCGGCGCCGGATTGACCGGAACGCTCGCTCTTGTATTAGGGAGGCTAGGTCTGCCTACCGCCACGCAACGCAAGTGTGTGTGTAATGGGCGATGGGCCTGCACTCGCACCATAGGAGTTAGACCGGTGTGCTGACCTCTCTGTTAGGCCTAGGTGGGGCTGCGACCTGTTGATCTTTCGAGGCCGGGCATGACCCAGGAAAGTGTGTCCGGCCAAATGGGACCGAGCGTGTTGGGTTATATGGTGCACCCCTGCAGGGAAGTTTATCTATTTGAATAGCCGTGTCCCTCGGTAAAAGGACGACCCAGAGTTGTACATTGACCTTATGACAACTAGTACCGGATACTTAATAAAACACACCTGCATAAGTTCCAGACAACCCGTGATCGCTTCCCACAGGCTGTATGAGGGAGGATCACCGGGTAGGATTATGCTATGCGATGCTACTTGGAGGACTTCAATCTACTCTCTTCTACATCCTGCAAGACGGAGGCTGCCAGAAGCGTAGTCTTTGATAGGATTAGCTATCCCCCTCTTGTTCTGGCATTCTGCAGTTCAGTCCACCGATATTGCCTCTTTACACATATACCCATGCATATGTAGTATAGATCCTTGCTTGCGAGTACTTTGGATGAGTACTCACGGTTGCTTTTCTCCCTCTTTTCCCCTTTTCCTTCTACCTGGTTGTCGCAACTGTATGTCGGAGCCCAGAGCCGACGCCACTATCGATTTATGACTCCTACTACACCGGAGGTGCCTACTACTACATGCAGCCGATGACGCATTTACCGAGTAGTTTAGGAGGATCCTGTGCAGGAGGCATGCGCCTCTTTCGATCTATATCCCAGTTTGTGCTAGCCTTCTTAAGGCAAACTTGTTTAACTTATGTCTGTACTCAGATATTGTTGCTTCCGCTGGCTCGTCTATGATCGAACACTTGTATTCGAGCCCTCGAGGCCCCTGGCTTGTATTATGATGTTTGTATGACTTATTTTTACTTTTAGAGTTGTGTTGTGATATCTTCCCGTGAGTCCCTGATCTTGATCATACACGCTTGCGTGCATGATTAGTGTATGATTGAATCGGGGGGCGTCACAAGTTGGTATCAGAGCCACCGCCTCAGGGAATCCCCTTCCACACTCCTTGGCCGAAGTCGAGTCTAGTCACTACAAAACTTTTACTAACTTGGCTGTGTACCTTACGGGCCCACGTTGCCATTGGGTGGTATTAGGATCTTTTACTCCTCGACCTTTACTCTGGGGCTCTGAACTCTCTCCTACTCGGGTTAAACGAATTTACTAACTCTAACATTAGGATCCCGTTACCACGTTCACCCCAAAGTTGGATAAGCCATAGTTATTCTGTAGGATAGTATTTTGAATAATACCCACATTGTCATTTGACTCCATTGAAACATCTTTGTTTTAAGATGGAACCCACGAGGCAGGCCGTGCGCCACACGGCGGCCATTGGTGCCTCAGGATCACCTGCTGTGCTAGCTGAGATGATGACCTATCTGGGTTATCGCTGGCACCCTGAGTACACCGTGTACGAGGAGTACCAGGACTTTAACCAGGAGCAAGACCGTACATCGCCCACCTCTACTCTCGGAGTATGACTCCACTACCGTGTTGCACACCGCTCATGGTGTTGAGTGACCATCGAGATGGCAGTCCACGATGCTGCTCATGCTGCTCTGACACGTCTTCGTGGAGAGTATCGGGCGTTGGACACTTCCCCTTTCAGGCACATCCCTATCGCATCTGACGTTGGTGCGGAGGGATACTACACTGCTACCTACTCCACCGTCACCCGAGAGCCCTTCCACCATCAACCTGGTTCTGCATGCTGATGGGATGGACCGAGCTAACCGAGCTCTTCACACGAAGTTGTACACCACTGTCAAGACCTTTACAGGCTCGACGCTGTTGCACCCCTTTGTTCTATCTAGACAGTCCGCTGCTCTGCGATCTACCCAGCTAGGACCGTGATGCCCCACGGTGTCGGTTGGTCAGAGGTGGGAGGCTACTCTCCCGCACTTGGTCCTCTTCTACTACCTGAGCGTCGGGCTCTACACCAGAGTATCCGCGGCCCCCATGCCGCTGACATGGACTATCCGTTGCCTCACTACCAGTTGTCAGGCTACGACTACCTCCACAGTACCTCCTGGGACTGATGTAGTCTTGCTCATTAGTATTAGATGCATTCGCCGCGAGCCTGCGTGCCGCCTATGATGACTTAGTCTATGTACTGAACTCTGTGTACTGAACTCTATGTCCGACCCCTTTTGTAAGTTATGCCGACTACTATGTAGTATTTGTCGTGCTTCTTACATTATGCATGTTTCATCATGAATGATTCTTGTCTATGCAAATTTCTCAATGCTGAACTACCCCTGTTATATATTAGCAGGATGGTTAGACCAGGTGGTCGTGGTCATGGCGGCAACGCCCCACCACCGCCTGAGTACATGGCTGGTATGATCCAACAGTTCGAGCTGAACCGTCAGTTCATGGAGAATATGCTGGCTCAGTTTCCTCGCCCCAATGTGAATCAGTAGCCAAACCCAATAACTCTGCAGGATTACATGTGTCTCAACCCAACCATCTACCGCAGCTCAACTCAGCCTCTGGATGCTGATGACTGGCTCCGTGACATCACCTATGAGATGGAGTCTGCTGATGTAGCCCCTGCCAGCTACGTCAGCTTTGCTTCCTTCTTCCTGAAGGGACCAACAGCTCAATGGTGGGACAGCCACAGGCGTACTCTGCCAGTTGGGACAATCATCACCTGGCCGGACTTTCAAGCCGCCTTCCGTGCCCGCTTGATTCCTCAGGGGATCATGGACAGGAAGAAGTGTGAGTTCCGCAACCTCACCCAGGGCAACAAAACTGTGGAAGCTTATCAGCGGGAGTTTCTGGACTTGTCCCGCTATGCTGAAGAAGACATTGCAACTGATGCATGCAGACAGGAGAAGTTCTGTGACGGCCTTCAAGCTGACATCAAGCTCGCACTTCTAGTGCATGACTTTGCCGATTTCGCCACCTTGGTGAACAAGGCTATCAATGTTGAGACTGGTCTGCAGGAACACCAGAGCTCTCACAGGCGCAACCGTGACACGAGATCATCTTTCGCCCGCCGCAGGTTGTGAGGATTTGGATTCCCAACAGCATGTACCAACCAACTGCACCTGCTCCAAGACAGTCCTATGCTGCACCGCATCTGCCTCCTCCACCATCTAGGCAGTCAAGGCTTCCAGCTCCACCACCCCGAGCTCCTACTCCCACTCCCAATAATGGTCTGTGCTTCAGGTGTGGTCAGCCAGGACACCATGCTAGGGAATGCAACCAGAACCAAAATCAACTGGCCCTTCCAGCAGTTGGCCGTGGTAACAACCAGCCCCGCAACAACAATGCCAAGTCTTATGGTCGTGTTCATGCCAACCACTTTGATCTGAACGAAGCTCAAGACCAGTCTGCTACTGTGATGGGTACACTCCTTGTAAATTCAGTACCAGCATCCGTTTTATTTGATATAGGTGCATCACATTCATTCATGTCAGAAGATTTTGCATGCTTGCACGACATTAAATGTGAGGACATGAACGCTTCTCTATTAGTGCACACCCCTGCGGGCCAATGTCGAATGTCCACGATTTGCAACGACATCCCCATTGAAATCGAAGGACTTCCTTGTATCTCCCATCGTACTGAAGTCCTGTAGCATTGATCTCATTCTGGGAATGAATTGGTTAAAAGCGCATACTGCTTCTATAGTTTGCGCCACTAAGACCGTCCATCTGCTACACCCTTCTGATGAAATAATTAGCTACAATGCTCGTCTGGTTCAGAATGCCGAGGCAAGGCTTTATGCCTTGAACGCATTGAACGCTTCACCCCTTGAGGGCATTGAAAACATTCCTGTCGTTCGTGAATTCCAAGACGTCTTTCCTGAAGAACTTCCGGGGATTCCCCCTGCTAGAGCTGTCGAATTCATCATTGACTTAAAACCAGGCACCACTCCTATAGCCAAACAACCTTACAAGATGCCGCCGCATGAACTCATTGAGCTTAAGGAGGAAATCGACAAATCTCTTCGAAGTGGTTTCATTCGCTCAAATTGCTCTCCTTGGGGAGCACCCTCTCTCTTTGTCAAGAAGAAGGATGGGACAAACCGATTGGTCCAAGACTACCGCCCTATTAACCAGACTACCATTCAGAACAAATATCCTCTTCCTCGGATCAATGATTTGTATGATCAACTGGCTGGTTCGTTAGTGTTCTCTAAACTCGACTTGAGGTTGGGTTACCACCAGATCCGTGTTCGCGAAGAGGATATCCCAAAGACTGAATTTGTGACTCGCTATGGATCATACGAGTACACCGTCATGTCTTTTGGATTAACCAATGCTCCAGCCACCTCCTCTCGTCCGATGAACTATATCTTTATGGAATACCTCGACAAGTTTTTCGTGGTTTATCTGGACGATATCCTTGTATTCCAAGAATGAAGAAGAACATGTTGAACATCTTCGTCTTGTTCTGGAAAAGCTTAGAGAGCATCAACTCTATGCCAAGTTCTCCAAGAGTGAATTATGGCTTCCCGAAGTAACCTATCTTGGGCATGTCATCTCCAAGGATGGTATTTTTGTCAACCCTGAGCGAGTTTAGGCTATTCTCGATTGGACTCCTCCGAAGAATGTCAAGCAAGTCAGAAGTTTTCTTGGACTCGCCAGCTATTGCCGTCGATTCGTCGAGAACTTCTCCAAGATCGCTAGGCCTCTGACTAACCTGCTTCATAAGGGCGTCAAGTTTGAGTGGACAGAAAAGTGTCAGGAAAGTTTCCAGGTGCTCAAAGACAAGTTGACCTCTGCCCCAGTGCTTGCTCCTCCAGATACTAAGAAGGACTTCGTCATTTATTGTGATGCTTCACGTCAAGGCCTAGACGCTGTCCTAATACAAGAGCGTAAAGTGATTGCTTATGCCTCTCATCAATTGCGCCCTCACAAAAAGAACTATCCAGTTCATGACCTCGAGCTTGCTGCTGTTATACATGCACTAAAATAGTGGTGACATTACCTTCTCGGTAATCGTTGCGAGATCTTCACCGACCACCAAAGTCTGAAGTATGTGTTTACTCACTGCACCAACCTCCGCCACAGAGATGGATGAAGATCTGTAAATTTTAACTTGGGTATCTCCTATACTCCAGGCAAGGCTAATGTAATGGCTGATGCCTTGAGCCGCAAATCTTACTGCAACCACCTCCAGGTTCACAAAGTTCAGCCCTCGCTTGTTAAAGAATTCAGAAAGCTGAACCTCCATATTGTTCCTCCTGGTGCACTCGCTCCCCCTCCCCCAGAGTTCCAAAAGATGAATCTTCGTGTTGTTCCTCAGGGTTCTCTAAACACCCTCGCTGTCGTGCCAGATCTCGTGGGCGGTATCAAGACTATTCAACATTATGACTCTAAAGTCGAGAAGATTAAACGCTATCTCTCAGAAGGAAAGCCCTCATTCTTCACTATTGCCGATGATGGCGCCTTGTACTTCAAAGGCCGCCTAGTGGTGCCATGTCCGAGTGAAAACCTGAATCTGACTCCAAGGGTTATGAAAGAAGCTCATGATATGTCACGCCCAATATGCGATACTATCCTAAAGAGACTCGAAGGTCCCACCAAGGATAGAACCACATATTGAAACGCTTTTGCAAGGTGGATATCATTACATCAACATTACATAATACATAGGGATACAACCAAGACATACAATGTCACATGAATACAACAATACAATATACAAGATCAACATCCGACTACGGATGAACCATAAACAGAAACTCAAACAATATCCACCCTGCTAGCCCAGTCAGCCGACCGAACCTATCCCCGATCAAGAAGCGTAAGAAGAACTCCAATACAAGCAAACATCGCTCTCACGCCATGATCATCGCAAACATGTACTGCAATCGGTGGTGTAGTAGTCTGTGAGCCACGAGGACTCAAAGCAATCCCATTACCATGGGTATCAAGACTAGCAAAGCTTAAGTAGGAAAGGAAGGGATAAAGTGGTGAGGTTGCAGCAGCGACTAAGCATATATGGTGGCTAACATACGCAAATGAGAGCGAGAAGAGAAACAAAGGAATGGTCGTGAAGCTAGCAATGATCAAGAAGTGATCCTGAACCCCTACTTACGTCAGACATAACCCAGAAACCGTGTTCTCCTCTCGATCAACCCCAAAAGAGACACTCACTACGCATACCTGCTGGTGTATTTTAGAAGAGTTTTGCTTCAAGTTTACTACAACCGGATATTAACAAATTCCCATCTGCCACATAAATCATGGCACGGCTCTCGAAAGTTTATACCTGCAGGGGTGTCCCAACTTAGCCCATGATAAGCTATCGCGATCAACGAAGGATATTCCTTCTCCCCGGAAGACCCGATCACCTCGGAATCCCGGCTACAAGACATTTTGACAAGAATAAAAAGATCAGCAAAGCCGCCTGATGCGCCGACAATCCCGATAGGAGCTGCACATATCTCGCTCTCGTGGCAACACCGGATGAGACTAGCTACGAGTAAAACCAGCCCTCGTGTTGCCTCAAGGTGGCCCCGCAGTAGTTCGGTTCGGACCAACACTTAGAGAAGCACCGCCCGGGAGGGGGCTAAATAAAGATGACCCTCGAGAGAGCGACTCCTAAGGGAAAAGTAGGTGGTGGTGAGGCAAATGGTAAAACCAAGGTTGGGCCTTTTATCGGAGGAGTCTTATTCAAAGCGAATCGTCAAGGGGGTCCCATAAACCACCCAACCGCGTTAGGGACGCAAAATCCGGGAACATAATACCGATATGACGGAAACTAGGGCGGCAAGAGTGGAACAAAACACCAGGCATAAGGGCGAGCCTTCCACCCTTTACCAAGTATATAGATGCATTAATAATATAAGAGATATTGTGATATCCCAACCAAAATCCTGTCCACCATGGAGCAATCTTCAACTTCACCTGCAACTAGCAACGCTATAAGAGGGGCTGAGCAAAGAGGTAACATAGCCAAGCAACGGTTTGCTAGGAATGGTGTCAAAGGGTTAGAGGTTCATGGCAATTTGGGAGGCTTGAAGAGCAAATGCTAGGTAGCGCAAAGAAAGCGATAGAACGAAGCAACTAGCATAGCAATGATAGTAGTGAGATCCAGGGTAGCGGTCATCTTGCCTGAAATCCCGCTTAGGAAGAAGAACGAGTCCATGAAGAAGATGAAGCCACGAAGACGAACCAAGCGTGAGATTTAACGAGTCCTCACGATCGCAACGAAACGGGAACTATCGAGAAGAAGCACACAACAAGGTAAACACACCACACATGAACATGACATGATGCACAACAAACATGATGCATGACAAATCTATATGAGGCTACTCATGGCAAGGGATGATGCAAACAAGAGCAACACATCAAAGCAAGTTTAAATGAGGCCGGAAACAACATAGAGCAATACCGGTAAGTCCTCATATGCAAATTTCGAAATTGGTCCAGATCTGAATAAAACTTATGTACTAGTTGTTAAAGAGCAAGTTAATATGCACCACGATGATCTACACGAAATTCTAGTCAAGTTACATATAAAGTTCATTTAATTCGGAGCTACGGCCTAGAAGATATGAGCAAAACAAGTTAAGCATGACATTGATGCAAAATGCATACAAACATCAAGCAAACACCTCAGAACAAGGATGCAACATGGTAATATGAAACTACATGCAAAATCAAGCAAGTTTCATATAGAGCACACTCAAAACGGAGCAACGGTTCAACACATACACTCTACAAGTTTAAAGGAGAAGCTGTCTAAACAGCAACTAGGCATATTGCAAGCATCAAAACAACATGCTACAGCATCTTAACATGATAACAAAAGGCATGGACGTGATGCACAGGTAAAGCATTACAAAACATGAACACTGAGCTAACTCCAGAAATCACTAGAACATGCTCATACACACATGGCAAGATTGCAAATAATAACAATTTCAGACTTTAGCAGAAATAACATCAGGTTGCAATGTTTAGACCTATCAAACAACATGTTACAGGAACTTATCATGGCAAACAAAGACATGGCATGAATCTAATAATTGCATAGAATAAAAGTCCCTTACTGACCATGAGCCAAAAAGGATCCTAAGATATGATAGCACCCATGTAAACATGGCAAGTTATATTACAGATTCATACATGGCAGGAACAACAATAAGTAGGCATGTTGGTGAGCTTGAACCACTCACCACAGAGCAATACATGGCATGGCAAGGAAACTCACAGTAAGAATACATGAGTATGAAGCTAAGAATATCAAGAGCAAGGTCATAGGGTGCATTGATCACAAACAACAATCATGGCAACATTGAACTTAATGTTAACAGGCTGACAGCAACATTATTTAGCAATTTGAGAGCAATATTACAACAAGCTACAGCAGGCTATAAATGCAACCGTGGGCATGGATGGATAGAGAATGACATTTTTAACAAAATATCATTAGTGAATATCTCCATATTATGCATAGAATGACTTGTAGAAGCAGGTTAACATAGCATCATAATATAACAGAATCAGTCTAGCAAAACAGCAACAGCAAGTACCCTACTTAACAAGCTTGATGCACTCACTACAAGACTCACAAAAATCCATGAATGACACCACTGTGAAGATGGCATGACATAGTTTAAAACACATGTAGACATCAACCTCATAGGATGCACACATCAATCATGGAAAAAATGACAACTCATCAAGTTATAACAGTTTCAGCAGATTAACATCACCTAGCACTCTTGCAACGATAATTCAGGCATCAAGATGAACTCAAATGAACATGATGCAATGGAATGAAATGAAGTACTCGTCGAGGCGAACAATTTGACATATTACATGCACAAAATGGAGCAGTATGCATGGAGTTATGATGCAATGAACAGGGCATGCAAATAACAACAGATCCGGAGACTTAGAGAAAATATACCCTCACGAAAAAGTCAACCCGGGACGGAGGGATCCGAAGACGGGGCAGGCGCGTTTCGATGGGATCCCGATGGATCTGGTCCACCTTGCAGGATCTCGCCGAAGTTATCGCCGGAGAGGAGGGAGATGGCCGGAGACGGTCGCCGGTGGGGCTGCGGCGAGGGGAGCCGAGGAGGAGGCGCGGCTGCAGGGGAAAGGGGCGCGCTGGGCGCAGCAGTCACGGCGGAGGCGGCGCGGCGAGGACGCCCTGACGGGAATAAAGCGGCCGGGCGGCGAAAGGCCAGGCGGCGGCGGCGAAGCCGACGCCAGCGGAGGAGCGAGGCGCGAGGGAAGCTTCAGCCACGCTGGCAACGGCCATGGCGCGCGGCGGGTCCGCGGACGCGCGGGTTAAGTGGGCACCGGCGGGCGGCTTCGGGCGGCGGGCTCGCGATGGGCTCCCGGCTCAAGGGCGGGGTGGAGAGAGAGAGATGAGGCGGCGCGCCGGTTGGAGGAGAGCGCGGCGGGTGACGTGGCATGCGCTGATTGGCCCGGACGACGTGGCTGAGGGCGGCGGACACGTCCGGCGGCGCACGGACATGTCCGGCGGGCGAGAGGGAGGCTAGGCTAGGGTTTCATCCGTGAAAATGGAAGGGGAGGGCCTATTTATAGGTAGAGGGAGCTAGGAGTGTCCAAATGAGGAGCGGTTTTCGGCCACGCGATCGTGATCGAACGACCAAGAGCATGGAGGGGAGTTTGGTGGGTTTTGGGCCACTTTGGAAGGGGTGTTGGGCTGCAAAGAGAGAGGGGGCTTTACGGTTACCCGGTTAACCGTTGGAGTATCAAACGACCTCCAAATGACACGAAAATTGACAGCGGTTCATCGGTGCTATACCAAGGTCATGGCAAACCTCGACCATTCCGAGAAAGTTTAACACCCGCACATGAAAAGAGGTAAAAGAGGGCGCCGGGGAACATAGGAGTGCCGGATTGGAAAACGGACAACGGGGAAAATGCTCGGATGCATGAGACGAACACGTATGCAAAATGAGATGCACATGACGACATGATATGAAATGCAGAGGATGACATGGCAAAGTGCAACACGCAAGCAAATGACATGGAAACGACGGCGAATAACTGGAAGACACCTGGCGCATCGAATCCGGGGCGTTACATGATACACCTTTGTCTATTCATCCCGGTAGCACCAAGATGTACCAAGACATTCGTCAGAGATTCTGGTGGTCTAATATGAAGCAAGACATAGCTCGTTATGTTGCTGAGTGTGACGTTTGTCGTCGTATCAAAGCAGAGCATCAAAGGCCTGCTGGAACTCTGCAACCTATCTCTATTCCTGAATGGAAATGGGACCATGTTGAAATGGACTTCGTCACTGGATTCCCCAAATCGCAGAAAGGTAATGATGCTATTCTAGTAGTCATTGACCGGCTTTCTAAAGTTGCACATTTTCTGGCTGTCAAAGAAACAATCACTGCTAGTCAGCTGGCAAACCTCTACATGTCCAGAATTGTCTCACTACATGGTATTCCACTGGTTATCAGTTCAGACTGTGGAGTTTATTCACTTCAAGATTCTGGGGAAGTTTCCAAGAAGCTATGGGGACTCATCTGTCTTTCAGCACTACTTTTCATCCTCAGTCGCAAGGGCAGGTTGAACGCGTCAACCAAGTTCTCGAAGACATGCTTCGAGCTTGTGTTATTTCCTTCGGAAAGAAATGGGAGGAATCTCTCTCGTATGTTGAGTTCTCTTATAATAATAGCTATCAAGCTAGTCTGAAGATGGCCCCCCTCGAAGTGTTATATGGACGAAAGTGTCAAACCCCTCTTAACTGGTCAGAAACTGGGGAACGTCCACTTTTCGGTCCGGATATTATCCAACATGCCGAAGAACAAGTTCGCATTATTCGCGAGAATCTCAAGACTGCTCAGTCACGTCAGAAGAGTCAGTATGACCGTCGTCATAAGGACATGGTCTATCAACCTGGCGAAAGGGCTTATCTTCGAGTCACACAAATGAAGGGTGCTCACCGCTTCGGGATCAAGGGCAATCTAGCTCCTCGCTATATTGGTCCTTTCACTATTCTGGAAAGGCGTGGAAAAGTGGCATACCAACTGGAGCTTCCGCCGAACCTTTCTCAGGTTCACGATGTGTTCCACGTGTCACAACTCCGCTGCTGCTTCAAGGACCCAATCCGAGCATGGATCATGAAGTTGCTCGAGTTGCAATAGGACCTCTCTTATAAAGAGCATCCGGTCCGCATTCTCAACCAAGCTGAACGCCGCACACGTCATAAGGCGATCAAGTTCCTCAAAGTTTAGTGGTCACACCATTTTGAAGATGAAGCCACTTGGGAACGCGAGGAACGCCTGCGTGATGAATACCCCGCACTGTTTCCTTCTACCTCCTAAATCTCGGGACGAGATTTCTTGTAATGGAGGAGAATTGTAACGCCCGGATTATTATGCTACAGTAAACCTATGCTAATGATGCCACGTCAACTCCGTTCCTGTTGCTAGTCTTTCGTTAGTTCAAAACCGATTCAAAAATCAATTCAAAATATGGCAAACAACAAAAGTTTTCAAACGTTGAAACAAAAATGTTCTGTGGGTGCCAAATATTGCACTGGTAATTATTGTGGAGAAAACCTTTTTAGAAAGTGCCTAAATATTTTAAAGTGAAATAAAACAGAAAAGAAAATAAATAAAAGGAAAAAGTGAAAATAAAACCAAAGGAAAAGAACCCCCCCCCCCACTGGACCAGGCGGCCCAACTCACAGGCCAGACCGGCCCACCTGGCCCAGCTAACTAACAGCCGGCCCGGCCCCCCTGCCTCGTCTCCCTTCCCTGTTCCCCCGACCCAGGTCGGAACAGGGGCGCGTCCCCGCCCGTCCGCCTCGCCAGCACCGACGCCGGGAGGGGATAAGGCCGCCACACCCCCCCCCCCGCCTCCTCGATCCCATCTCCCACTCGCCCTCGCTCTCCCTTTCGGTCCCTACGCCTCCCTCCCTCAGATCCACCTCGCTGCTTCCCCTTCCCCACCGCGTCCAAACGCCGCCATGGAACCGCCGTCGTGAAACGCCCGGCCACAGCCATCGCCTCGCCTCGCCAGCGTGTCCGTCGTCTCCGCCATCGTCTTCCTCGTCGACCGTTGGCCGCAGCTGGAGCTCGGAGGCGCTGCTGCATGGTTCCCCTTCTTCCACGTCTTCGGTCGCCATCGCTCTTCACCAACTCCGCCGACGCCCCTCTGCTGCTGCTAAACCATTCACCGGCCTCCGTAGGTGCCGCTCGGTGAGCTCCTCCACCTCCCGCCCCTCTCCATTAGCTTCCTCGCGTGCCGTAGCTTGTTTGCCACCGCGCCGTTTTCTGTCCGCCGTCAACGAGCTCGTGGCCGTCGCCACAGCCGTCGTCATGCTCTCCTGAGCCCGGCATCGTGCTCCTGGTGCTCACACGAGCCGGACGCGCACACGCACATGCCTTCCCGTGCCCCTAGCACTGGATCCACGGACGCCTGAACTCCGGCGTCCGCTCCACCGCTCGCCACCGCTGTCTCCGGCCGTTTCCAGCCAAGCCCCTTCCACCGTACGACGCGCCTCGACGCGCTCGTCTGTTCGATCCCAAACACTTATCGTTCGAACGTCCCGTCGCGTGATCCCCGTCTGCGCCAGAACTGCCGTCCGCCGCGCTCGTCGCCGGCGTTGTTTCTGGCCACCCCCGCGCGTTCCGACGCCGTAGATAGGCGCGGGGAACTCTCCTTGTTCGAACGCAAGAGACGACGCTCAATTTGGTGCCCCGTAGGTGAATCCCGACGCTCGCCGGTGTTCGGCCGCTGCACGCGAGCTCGCCGGAGCTACTCCGGCGGCTCACCAGCCGGGTACACACTGGGCCACCTCAGGTCATCGTCAGGCCTAGGGGCTAATCGCAACGCTGACCCGAAGTCAATCATACCGATGTGGCGCCTATCGCCTCGACATGCGGGCCCGCGTTGTTTAAAACATTTTTGTAAATAGATAAATTGCTAATTAATTAAATTACTTAATTAAAACCTTAATATCTCACTGACTATTGGGTCCCGCCCGCTAATTAACCCATTTAGTTAGTCTAAACTCCCCTGTTAGTGCCCCTGACAATGACATGTGGGTCCTACTGGACCCACCTGTCTGGTTTGACTGGTCAACCGACCATTTGCCCTGCTGACATCACCCTGATGTCATGCTTGCATCATCATTCACTATTCTGGGTAATGTTGGATTTAAATAAATAATTAAAATCAGAAAATGGTTAAAACTTTAGAAAATCATATAAAATAATCCGCAACTCGGATGGAAAAACTTTGTACATGAAAGTTGCTCAGAACAACGAGACGAATTCGGATATGCAGCCCGTTCGTCCGCCACACATCCCTAGCATAGCAAACACGAAACTTCCCCCTCCGGTTCATCTGTCCGAAAACGTGAAACACCGGGGGTACTTTCCCGGGTGTTTCCCCTTTCGCCGGTATCACCTACTACCGCGTTAGGGCACACCTAACACCGCTCATTGTCATGCCATGCATCGTCATGCTTATGTTTGCATTGTATTTACTGTTTCTGCCCCCTTTTATCTCCGGTAGACTACGAGACCGACGCTGCTGCTGCCCAGTTCGACTACGGAGTTGACGACCCCTCCTTCTTTCCAGAGCAACCAGGCGAGCCCCCCCCCTTGATCACCAGATATCGCCTATTCTTCTCTCTACTGCTTGCATTAGAGTAGTGTAGCATATTCTTGTTCGTTACTCCTATTATGTTGCATAGTCCATCATTGTTGCTACAATCGTTGGTACCTTACCCGCAATCCTAAATGCTTAGTATAGGATGCTAGTTTATCATCATTGGCCCTACATTCTTGTCAGTCTGCCTTGCTATACTATCGGGCCGTGATCACTCGGGAGGTGATCACGGGTATATACTATACATATATACATACTATACAGATGGTGACTAAAGTCGGGTCGGCTCGTTGAGTACCCGCGAGTGATTCACGGATTGGGGCCTGAAAGGACATTTGTTCAGACGGCCCTCTGTGTGGATCTTTGTGGTGGAGCGACAGGGCAGGATGAGACCACCTAGGTGAGAGGTGGGCCTGGCCCTGGTCAGTGATAACCCACAAGTATAGGGGATCGCAACAGTTTTCGAGGGTAGAGTATTCAACCCAAATTTATTGATTCGACACAAGGGGAGCCAAAGAATATTCTCAAGTATTAGCAGCTGAGTTGTCAATTCAACCACACCGGAAACTTAGTATCTGCAGCAAGGTGTTTAGTAGCAAAGTAATATGATAGTGGTGGTAACGGTAACAAAAGTAAAGACAAAGAAAAGTAATGTTTTTGGTATTTTTGTAGTGATTGTAACAAGAGTAACGGAAAAGTAAATAAGCGAGAACCAGATATGGAAAGCTCGTGAGGCACCGGATCAGTCTTTGGATAATTATGCCGGATGCGGTTCGTCATGTAACAATTATAACATAGGGTGACACGTAACTAGCTCCAATTCATCAATGTAATGTAGGCATGTATTCGTAAATAGTCATACGTGCTTATGGAAAAGAACTTGCATGACATCTTTTGTCCTACCCTCCCGTGGCAGCGGGGTCCTATTGGAAACTAAGGGATATTAAGGCCTCCTTTTAATAGAGAACCGGAACAAAGCATTAGCACATAGTGAATACATGAACTCCTCAAACTATGGTCATCACCTAGAAGTATCCCGACTATTGTCACTTGAGGTTGTCGGATCATAACACATAATAGGTGACTATAGACTTGCAAGATAGGATCAAGAACACACATATATTCATGAAAACATAATAGGTTCAGATCTGAATTCATGGCACTCGGGCCCTAGTGACAAGCATTAAGCATAGCAAAGTCATAGAAACATCAATCTCAGAACATAGTGGATACTAGGGATCAAACCCTAACAAAGCTAACTCGATTACATGATAAATCTCATCCAACCCATCACCGTCCAGCAAGCCTATGATGGAATTACTCACGGACGGCGGTGAGGATCATGAAATTGGTGATGGAGGATGGTTGATGATGACCCTTGCGACGAATCCCCCTCTCCGGAGCCCCGAACGGACTCCAGATCAGCCCTCCCGAGAGAGATTAGGGCTTGGCGGCGGCTCCGTATCGTAAAACACGATGATTTATTCTCTCAGAATGTTTTCTCCCTGAAAGCCAATATATGGAGTTGGAGTTGGCGTCGGAAGGTCTCCAGGGGGCCCACGAGGTAGGGGGCGCGCCCGGGGGGCGCCCCACCCTCGTGGGATGTGGTGTGGGCCCCTGGTCTTCATCTTTGGCGAGGATTTTTATTGTTTATTCTAAGATATTCCGTGGAGTTTCAGGTCATTCGAGAACTTTTGTTTTCGCACATAAAACAACATCATGGCAATTCTCAGAAAACAAATCAACCGAAAGTTAGTTCCATTCAAATCATACAAGTTAGAGTCCAAAACAAGGGCAAAAGTGTTCGAAATGTAGATACGATGGAGATGTATCAACTCCCCAAGCTTAAACCCTTGCTTGTCCTCAAGCAATTCAGTTGACAAACCGAAAGAGAAAAGAAAAACTTTTACAAACTCTATTTGCTCTTGTTGTTGTACCTATGTCAAGCCGGCATTCAGGTTTTCAAAGAAAGATTATAACTAACCACATTTGCAATAATTCTCGTGTCTCATGTTTACTCATATCAATAACATAATCAGCTAGCAAGTCATAATAATAAATCTCGGATGACAACACTTTCTCAAAATAATCACAATATGATATAACAAGATGGTATCTCGCTAGCCCTTTCTGAGACCGCAAAACATAAATGCAGAGCACCTTCAAAGATCAAGGACTGACTATACATTGTAATTCATGGTAAAAGAGATCCAATCATAGTCATACCCGATATAAATTAACAGTAATGAATGCAAACGACTCAACATAAAAGTAAATAGATAGGCCCTTCGCAGAGGGAAGCAGGGATTTGTAGAGGTGCCAGAGCTCGGTTTTGAAATAGAGATAAATTATATTTTGAGCGGCATACTTTCATTGTCAACATAACAACTAAGAGATGACGATATCTTCCATGCTAAACAAATTATAGGCGGTTCCCAAACAGAATGGTAAAGTTTATACTCCCTCCTCCACAAGCATCAATCCATGGCTTGCTCGAAACAACGAAAGTGCCTCCAACATTCAACGGGTCCTGTGGGGAGTTTTGTTTATGATTATTTTGATTTAGTTTGCATAAAGCATGGACTGGGCATCCCGGTGACCAGCCATTTTCTCGTGAGTGAGGAGCGGAGTCCACTCCTCTTGAGAATAACCCGCCTAACACGGAAGATAAGGGCAGCACTAGTTGATATATGAGCTATTCGAGCATGCAAAACAGAATGTTTATTTGAAGGTTTAGAGTTTGGCACATACAAATTTACTTGGAACGGCAGGTAGATACCACATATAGGAAGGTATAGTGGACTCGTATGGAATAACTTTGGGGTTTAAGGGATTGGATGCACAAGCAAGATTCCCGCTTAGTACAAGTGAAGGCTAGCAAAAGACTCGGAAGCGACCAACTAGAGAGCGACAACAGTCATGAACATGCATTAAAATTAATAAACATTGAATACAAGCATGAGTAGGATATAATCCACCATGAACATAAATATCGTGAAGGCTATGTTGATTTGTTTCAACTACATGCGTGAACATGTGCCAAGTCAAGTCACTTAAATCATTCAAAGGAGGATACCACCCCATCATACCACATCATAATCATCTCAATAGCATGTTGGCACGCAAGGTAAACCATTATAACTCATAGCTAATCAAGCATGGCACAAGCAACTATGATCTCTAATTGTCATTGCAAACATGTTTATTCATAATCAGCTGAATCAAGAACGATGAACTCATCATATTTACAAAAACAAAAGAGGTCGAGTTCATACCAGCTTTTCCATCTCAGTCAGTCCATCATATATCATCATAATTGCCTTTCACTTGCACGACCAAACGATGTGAATAATAATAAGAGTGTACATGCATTGGACTAAGCTAGAATCTGCGAGCATTCAATAAACAGGAGAAGTCAAGGCAATATGGGCTCTTGGTTAAATCAACAATGATGCATATAAGAGCCACTTCAACAATTTAATCATGGTCTTCCTCTCGACCCCCAAAGAAAAGAAAAGAAATAAAAACTATTTACACAGGAAAGCTCCCAACAAGCAAAAGAAGAACGGGAAATATTTTTGGGTTTTCTTTTTAATTATTACTACTACAGCAGGAAAAATAAACTATTACTAATTTTTTTGGTTTTTCTTAAAGTTTATTAAACAAACAAGAAGAAAGCAGGAAAAAGAAAATAAACTAGCATGGATATTACAGTGAAAGGGTATGAGCACCGACATCTAGCAATGAGTGTGTGAACATGAATGTAATGTCGGTGAGAAGTACGTACTCCCCCAAGCTTAGGCTTTTGGCCTAAGTTGGTCTATTGCCAGGGATAGCCTGGCGGATACCTGTAGGTGTAGCTGGGGTCGTACTGCGATGCAGCGGCTATCGCCTCCTGAGCTGCAGCGTGGCGTCGAGCTGCCTCTGCTCTACTCTCGTACTCATCTGCCTCCTCTCTGGTAATAATATATCTCCCTTTTGTCTGAAAATCAAAGAAGGCAGGAGCAGGAAGAGTAACATGGACAACATGCCGTTTGTTAAAGATTAGTCGATACTGGAGAGGTGGTTCGGTCCTGTCAACAAACTTGTGGGAAACCATAGAATCAAAATCTAAATAAGTAGGGGGTAACTCCATATCACCCTCACGAATGTCTATCTCCAGAAAATTAGCTAAGCGGGTTGCATAAATTCCTCCAAAGAAATCTCCGTTATGTCTATTATGATGCAACCTACGAGCTACAATGGCTCCCATATGATAAGATTGGTCCCCTAACACAGCACTTCTGAGAATGCTGAGATCAGGCACACATGTGACATGCTTCATCCTTAGCATTTATGCATCTACCAATGAAGAGAGCAAAATAATGTATAGCAGGAAAGTGAATGCTCCCTATAGTGGCTTGTGTTATATCTCTAGATTCCCCCACAGTTATTCTAGCTAGGAAGTCTCTATATTCAGATTTAGGGGATCCTGACACTACCCTGTGATGGAAGTTTGCAAGAAAAGTGAAATCCTCTAAGTCCATGGTATAAGATTTGTCATAAAGGTCAAACATGACCAAGGAGAATTACGCGAAGATGAAAAATCAAACTTCCTCACAAATGAACTTGTGAGATCATGATACTGGGGGCATTTGTCAGCCTCAAAGTCCTCAAGACCGGCATTACGCAAATATGCGTTAAATTCTTCTTTGATTCCCGCTTGATCCATAAAAATTTCCGAAGGCCATTCATAGGGCCTCACAGGAGCGTCTCTTGGTGGTTCCTCGTCAGCATCACGCATTGCAAGCATGGGACCTTGCTTCCTTGAAGAACCACCTTGGAACATCTTCCTAAACATATTGTTTTCTCTGAAAAAAATTCTGAAATTTTTAGTAACTTCAAACAAAAGTGAACCAACTTCAATAAAACTGATAGCAAATACTCATACAAGTGCCTAGAGCATATATCAAGCATTAGAACTACTTGGAACCATATAAATTTGACATGCAAGCTCAAGAACATGATCACCTATGCAGCACAAATTTGCAAAGAATAAAGCACTAGAACAAAAACTAATTGGACCAATGGAGGAGTCACATACCAAGGAACAATCTCCCCAAGCAGTTTTATGAGAGGTGCTTTGAGCAAGGAGATCGAAAATCATAGCAAAAGTGGCTGGAACACGAGCTTGAGTTGGTTTTTCGGGTTTGTGTGAGGCAGAGGAAGAAGATGGGTGCAGGGATAAGTGGAGGAGGGCCACCATGGGCCCACGAGGCAGGGGGGCGCGCCCAGGGGGTAGGGCGCGCCCTCCACCCTCGTGGCCAGGTGGCAGCTCCCCCCGCGGTAATTTTTGCACTAAAAATCCTCAAATATCCCCAAAAAATCATATTAAATTGGCATGGCATTCTGAGGACTTTTATTTTCGGGATATTTCTATATTGCACGGATAAACCAGAAGCGTATGTAAAAATACTATTTTTACTTTATTTCTACTAAAGGATGTAAAATATAAAGAGGGCATGTAAGGTTGTGCTTCTAGTTTCATCCGTCTCATGCTCATCAAAAGGAATCCACTAACAAGGTTGATCAAGTCTTGTTAACAAACTCATTCCGATAATCATGTAACCGGAGAAATTTCGAATAACACTAGGTTACCTCAACGGGGATATGGTGTTGGGGAACGTTGCAGAAAATTAAAAATTTTCCTACGGTTTCACCAAGATCCATCTATGAGTTCATCTAAGCAACGAGTCATGGGAGAGAGATTGCATCTACATACCACTTGTAGATCGCGTGCGGAAGCGTTCACTAGAACGTGGATGATGGAGTCGTACTCGCCGTGATCCAAATCACCGATGACCGAGTGCCGAACGGACGGCACCTCCGCGTTCAACACACACGTACGGAGCGGATGACGTCTCCTCCTTCTTGATCCAGCAAGGGGGGAGGAGAGGTTGAAGAAGATGGCTCCAGCAGCAGCATGACGGCGTGGTGGTGGTGGAGCAGCAAGATTCGGCAGGCTTCGCCAAGCTTCGTGGCGGAGGAGGAAGAGGTGTAGCAGGGGAGGGAGGCGCCAGAACTTCAGTGCGGCTGCCTCCCTCCCTTTATATAGGCCCTCAGGCGCCGCCCCTGAGATCTAATCTCCTGTGGGGCGGCGTCAAGGGGTGGAGTGCCCCCAAGGCAGTGGGCGCCCCACCCTAGGGTTTCAACCCTAGGCGCGAGGTGGGCCAAGGCGCACCAGCCCACTATGGGCTGGTTCCTCCCCACTTCAGCCCATGGGGCCCTCCGGGATGGTGGCCCCACCCGGTGGACCCCGGACCCTTCCGGTGGTCCCAGTACAATACCGGTGACCCGAAACTTTCCCGATGGCGAAACAACACTTCTCAGATATAATTCTTTACCTACGGACCATTCCGGAACTCCTCGTGACGTCCGGGATCTCATCCGGACTCGAACAACATTCAGTTTACTGCATACTCATATTCATACAACCCTAAGCGTCACCGAACCTTAAGTGTGTAGACCCTACGGGTTCGGGAGACACGTAGACATGACCGAGACGGCTCTCGGGCAATAACCAACAGCGGGATCTGGATACCCATGTTGGCTCCCACATGCTCCTCGATGATCTCATCGGATGAACCACGATGTCGAGGATTCAAACAACCCCGTATACAATTCCCTTTGTCAATCGGTATGTTACTTGCCGGAGATTCGATCGTCGGTATCCTAATACCTCGTTCAATCTCGCTACCGCAAGTCACTTTACTCGCATCAGTAATGCATGATCCCGTGACCGGACACTTGGTCACTTTGAGCTCATTATGATGATGCACTACCGAGTGGGCCCAAAGTGATACCTCTCATGTAATACGGAGTGACAAATCCAGTCTCGATCCGTGTCAACCCAATGCACACTTTCGGAGATACCTGTAGTGTACCTTTATAGTCACCCAGTTATGTTGTGACGTTTGGTACACCCAAAGCACTCCTACGGTATCCGGGAGTTACACGATCTCATGGTCTAAGGAAAAGATACTTGCCATTGGAAAAGCTCTAGCAAAAGCGAACTACGATCTTGTGCTATGCTTAGGATTGGGTCTTGTCCATCACATCATTCTCCTAATGATGTGATCCCGTTATCATTGACATCCAATGTCCATAGTCGAAACCATGACTATCTATTGATCAACGAGCTAGTCAACTAGAGGCTCACTAGGGACTTATTGTGGTCTATGTATTCACACGTGTATTACGATTTCCGGATAATACAATTATAGCATGAATAAAATACAATTATCATGAACAAGGAAATATAATAATAATCCTTTTATTATTGCCTCTAGGGCATATTTCCAACAGTCTCCCACTTGCACTAGAGTCAATAATCTAGTTACATTGTGATGAATCGAACACCCATAGAGTTACGGTGTTGATCATGTTTTGCTGCATGGAAGAGGTTTAGTCAACGGATCTGCGACATTCAGATCCGTATGCACTTTGCAAATTTCTATGTCTCCATCTTGAACATTTTCACGGATGGGGTTGAAGCGACGCTTGATGTGCTGGTCTTCTTGTGAAACCTGGGCTCCTTGGCAAGTGCAATAGCTCCAAAGTGTTGTCACAGAAGAGTTTGATCGGCCCCGACGCATTGGGTATGACTCCTAGGTCGGTGATGAACTCCTTCACCCATATTGCTTCATGTGCTGCCTCCGAGGCTGCCATGTACTCCGCTTCACATGTAGATCCCGCCACGACGCTTCGCTTGCAGCCTGCACCGACCATCGCTCCACCATTCAACATATACACGTATCCGGTTTGTGACTTAGAGTCATCCGGATCCGTGTCGAAGCTAAGCGTCGATGTAACCCTTTACGACGAGCTCTTCGTCACCTCCATAAACGAGAAACATGTCCTTTGTCCTTTTCGTGTACTTCAGGATATTCTTGACCGCTTTCCGGTGTTCCTTGCCGGGATTACTTTGGTACCTTCCTACCAAACTTACGGCAAGGTTTACATCAGGTCCGTACACAAAGATGGCATACATAATAGATCCTATGGCCGAGGCATAGGGGATGACGCTCATCTCTTCTTTATCTTTTGCCGTGGTCGGGCATTGAGCCGAGCTCAGTCTCACACCTTGCGATGTGCAAGAACCCTTTCTTGGACTGATCCATTTTGAACTTCTTCAAAATCTTATCAAGGTATGTGCTTTGTGAAAGACCTATGAGGCGTCTCGATCTATCTCTATAGATCTTGATGCCTAATATACAAGCAACTTCTCCAAGGTCCTTCATTGAAAAACTATTATTCAAGTAGGCCTTAATGCTGTCCAAGAGTTCTATATCATTTCCCATCAAAAGTATGTCATCTACATATAATATGAGAAATGCTACAGAGCTCCCACTCACTTTCTTATAAACGCAGGCTTCACCATAAGTCTGCATAAACCCAAACGCTTTGATCATCTCATCAAAGCGAATGTTCCAACTCCGAGATGCTTGCACCAGCCCATAAATGGATCGTTGGAGCTTGCATACCTTGTTAGCATTCTTAGGGTCGACAAAACCTTCCGGTTGCATCATATACAGCTCTTCCTTAAGATAACCGTTAAGGAACGCTGTTTTGACGTCCATCAGCCATATCTCATAATCATAGTATGCGGCAATTGCTAACATGATTCGGACGGACTTAAGCTTCGCTACGGGAGAGAAAGTCTCATCGTAGTCAATTCCTTGAACTTGCCGATAACCCTTAGCGACAAGTCGAGCTTTATAGATGGTGACATTACCATCCGCGTCCGTCTTCTTCTTATAGATCCATTTATTTTTTCTATCGCTTGCCGATCATCGGGCAAGTCTGTCAAAGTCCATACTTTATTTTCATACATGGATCCTATCTCGGATTGCATGGCTTCAAGCTATTTGTTGGAATCCGGGCCCGCCATCGCTTCTTCATAGTTCGAAGGTTCACCATTGTCTAACAACATGATTTCCGGTGACAGGGTTGCCATACCACTCTGGTGTGGAACGTGTCCTTGTGGACCCACGAAGTTCAAGAGCAACTTGATCCAAGTACCTTGATCAGCATCATTAATTTCCTCTCTAGTAGGTGTAGGCACCACAGAACATTTTCTGAGCTGCACTACTTTCCGGTTCAAGAGGTAGTACTTCATCGAGTTCTACTTTCCTCCCACTTACTCCTTTCGAGAGAAACTCTTTTCCGAAAGGATCCGTTCTTGGCAACAAAGATCTTGCCTTCGGATCTAAGGTAGAAGGTATACCCAATGGTTTCCTTAGGGTATCCTATGAAGACGCATTTTTCCGACTTGGGTTCGAGCTTTTCAGGTCGAAGTTTCTTGACATAAGCATTGCATCCCCAAACTTTTAGAAACGACAGCTTAGGTTTCTTCCCAAACCATAATTCATACGGTGTCGTCTCAACGGATTTAGACGGTGCCCTATTTAAAGTGAATGTAGCTGTCTCTAGAGCGTATCCCCAAAATGATAGCGGTAGATCGGTAAGAGACATCATAGATCGCACCATATCCAATAGAGTGCGACTACGACGTTCGGACACACCGTTACGCTGAGGTGTTCCAGGCGGCGTGAGTTGTGAAACGATTCCCCATTTCCTTAAGTGTGTACCAAATTCGTGACTTAAATATTCTCCTCCACGATCTGATCGTAAAATTTTTATCTTTCGGTCACGTTGATTCTCTACTTCATTCTGAAATTCCTTGAACTTTTCAAAGGTCTCAGACTTGTGTTCCATCAAGTAGACATACCCATATCTACTCAAGTCATCAGTGAGAGTGAGAACATAACGATATCCTCCGCGAGCCTCAACGCTCCTTGGACCGCACACATCGGTATGTATGATTTCCAACAAGTTGGTTGCTCGCTCCATTGTCCCGGAGAATGGAGTCTTGGTCATTTTGCCCATGAGGCATGGTTCGCATGTGTCAAATGATTCATAATCGAGAGACTCTAAAAGTCCATCGAATGGAGCTTCTTCATGCGCTTGACACCAATGTGACCAAAGGCGGCAAAGTGCCATAAGTATGTGGGACTATCGTTATCAACTTTACATCTTTTGGTATTCATACTATGAATATGTGTAATATTACGTTCGAGATTCATTAAGAATAAACCATTGACCATCGGAGCATGACCATAAAACATATCTCTCATATAAATAGAACAACCATTATTCTCGGATTTAAATGAGTAGCCATCTCGCATTAAACAAGATCCTGATACAATGTTCATGCTCAAACTTGGCACTAAATAACAATTGTTGAGGTTTAAAACTAATCCCGTAGGTAAATGTAGAGGTAGCGTCCCGACGGCGATCACATCGACCTTGGAACCATTCCCGACGCGCATCGTCACCTCGTCCTTCGCCAGTCTCCGTTTATTCCGCAGCTCCCGCTGTGAGTTACAAATATGAGCAATGGCACCGGTATCAAATACCTGGGAGTTACTACGAGTAATCGATAAGGTACACATCAATTACATGTATATCAAATATACCTTTAGTGTTGCCGGCCTTCTTGTCCGCTAAGTATTTGGGGCAGTTCCGCTTCAAAGGGTTCCCTTCCCTTTGCAATAAAAGCACTCTGTCTCGTGCTTGGGTCCATTCTTTGACTTCTTCCGGCAACTTGCTTATTGGCGGCAACATCCTTGCCGTCCTTCTTGAAGTTCTTCTTACCCTTGCCCTTTTTGAACTTAGTGGTTTTATTGACCATCAACACTTGATGTTCTTTCTTGATTTCAACCTCTCTGCTGACTTCAAGATTGAAAATACTTCGGGAATGGTCTTCACCATCCCCTGCATATTGTAGTTCATCACAAAGCTCTTGTAGCTTGGTGGGAGCGATCAAGGATTCTGTCAATGACCGCCTCGTCTGGGAGGTTAATGTCCACCGGGACAAAGCGGTTGTGCAACCTGTACATTTTGAGTATGCGCCACCGATGTAACTGTTTTCCTCTATCTTACAACTATAGAACTTGTCGGAGACTTCATATCTCTCGACCGGGCATGAGCTTGGAAAACCATTTTCAGCTCCTCGAACATCTCATATGCTCCGTGTTGCTCAAAACGCTTTTGGAGCCCCGGTTCTAAGTCAGTAAAGCATGCCGCCTTGAACGAGGGAGTAATCATCAAGATGAGACTGCCAAGCATTCATAATGTCTTGGTTCTTGCGATGGGTGCATCACCTAAGCGGTGCTTCTAGGACATATTGTTTCTTGGCTGCTATGAGGATGATCCTCGTGTTAGGACCCGATCCGAATAGTTGCTGCCATCGCCTTTCAGCTTGGTTTCTCTAGGAACGCGTTGAAGTTCATGGTGACATGAGCGTTGGCCATTTGATCTACAAGACATTTTGCAAAGATTTTAGACTAATGTTCATGATAATTAAGTTCATCTAATCAAATTATTTAATGAACTCCCACTCAGATTTGACATCCCTCTAGTCATCTAAGTGTTACATGATCCGAGTCGACTAGGCCGTGTCCGATCATCACGTGAGACGGACTAGTCATCGTCGGTGAACATATCCATGTTGATCGTATCTTCCATACGACTCATGTTCGACCTTTCGGTCTCTTGTGTTCCGAGGCCATGTCTGTACATGCTAGGCTCGTCAAGTTAACCCTAAGTGTTTATGCATGTGTAAAACTGTCTTACACCCGTTGTATGTGAACGTAAGGATCTATCACACCCGATCATCACGTGGTGCTTGAAACGATTTAACTTTAGCAACGGTGCACGCTTAGGGGAACACTTTCTTGAAATTATTATAAGGGATCATCTTATTTACTACCGTCGTTCTAAGTAAACAAGATGCATAAAACATAATAAACATCACATGCAATTATATAAAGTAGTGACATGATATGTCCAATATCATATAGCTCCTTTGATCTTCATCTTCGGGGCTCCATGATCATCTTGTCACCGGCATGACACCATGATCTCCATCATCATGATCTCCATCATCGTGTCTCCATGAAGTTGCTCACCAACTATTACTTCTACTACTATGGCTAACGCGTTTAGCAATAAAGTAAAGTAATTTACATGGCGTTCTTCAATGACACGCAGGTCGTACAAAAATAAAGACAACTCCTATGGCTCCTGCCGGTTGTCATACTCATCGACATGCAAGTCGTGATTCCTATTACAAGAACATGATCTCATACATCACAATATATCATTCATCATTCATCACAACTTCTCGCCATATCACATCACATGACAATTGCTGCAAAAACAAGTTAGACGTCCTCTAATTGTTGTTGCATCTTTTACGTGGCTGCAATTGGGTTCTAGCAAGAACGTTTTCTTACCTACGAATAACCACAACGTGATTTTGTCAACTTCTATTTACCCTTCATAAGGACCCTTTTCATCGAATCCGGTCCAACTAAAGTGGGAGAGACAGACACCCGCCAGCCACCTTATGCAACTAGTGCATGTCAGTCGGTGGAACCGGTCTCACGTAAGCGTTCGTGTAAGGTTGGTCCGGGCCGCTTCATCCCACAATACCGCTGAAGCAAGATAAGACTAGTAGCGACAAGCAAGTTGACAAGATCTACGCCCACAACAAAATTGTGTTCTACTCGTGCAATAGAGAACTACGCATAGACCTAGCTCATGATGCCACCTGTTGGGAACTTGCAGAAAATTAAAATTTTCCTACGGTTTCACCAAGATCCATCTATGAGTTCATCTAAGCAACGAGTCATGGGAGAGAGATTGCATCTACATACCACTTGTAGATCGCGTGAAGAAGCGTTCACTAGAACGTGGATGATGGAGTCGTACTCGCCGTGATCCAAATCACCGATGACCGAGTGCCGAGCAGACGGCACCTCCGCGTTCAACACACGTGCGAAGCGGATGACGTCTCCTCCTTCTTGATCCAGCAAGGGGAAGGAGAGGTTGAAGAAGATGGCTCCAGCAGCGGCGGGCGTGGTGGTGGTGGAGCAGAAGATTCTCGGCAGGCTTCGCCAAGCTTCGTGACGGAGGAGGAAGAGGTGTAGCAGGAGGAGGCGCGGAACTTCAGGTGCGGCTGTCCCCTCCCTCCCTTTATATAGGCCCAGGCGCCCGGCCCCTAGAGATCTAATCTCCCGAGGCGGCGGCCAAGGGGTGGGTGCCCCAAGGCAAGTGGGCGCCCCACCCTAGGGTTTCAACCCTAGGCTAGGGTGGGCCAAGTGGGCGCACCAGCCCACTATGGGCTGGTTCCTCCCCACTTCAGCCCATGGGGCCCTCCGGGATGGGTGGCCCCACCGGTGGACCTCGGGACCCTTCCGGTGGTCCCAGACAATACCGGTGACCCGAAACTTTCCGATGGTCAAACAACACTTCCTATATATAATTCTTTACCTCCGGACCATTCCGAACTCCTCGTGACGTCCGGGATCTCGTCCGGACTCGAACAACATTCGGTTTACTGCGTACTCATATTCATACAACCCTAAGCGTCCACCGAACCTTAAGTGTGTAGACCCTACGGGTTCGGGAGACACGTAGACATGACCGAGACGGCTCTCGGGCAATAACCAACAGCGGGATCTGGATACCCATGTTGGCTCCCACATGCTCCTCGATGATCTCATCGGATGAACCCACGATGTCGAGGATTCAAACAACCCCGTATACAATTCCCTTTGTCAATCGGTATGTTACTTGCCCGAGATTCGATCGTCGGTATCCCAATACCTCGTTCAATCTCGTTACCGGCAAGTCACTTTACTCGCATCAGTAATGCATGATCCCGTGACCGGACACTTGGTCACTTTGAGCTCATTATGATGATGCACTACCGAGTGGGCCCGGTGATACCTCTGTACATACGGAGTGACAAATCCCGATCTCGATCCGTGTCAACCCAATGACACTTTCGGAGATACCTGTAGTGTACCTTTACAGTCACCCGGTTACGTTGTGACGTTTGGTACACCCAAAGCACTCCTACGGTATCCGGGAGTTACACGATCTCATGGTCTAAGGAAAAGATACTTGACATTGGAAAAGCTCTAGCAAAACGAACTACACGATCTTGTGCTATGCTTAGGATTGGGTCTTGTCCATCACATCATTCTCCTAATGATGTGATCCCGTTATCATTGACATCCAATGTCCATAGTCAGGAAACCATGACTATCTATTGATCAACGAGCTAGTCAACTAGAGGCTCACTAGGGACTTAGTGTGGTCTATGTATTCACACATGTATTACGATTTCCGGATAATACAATTATAGCATGAATAAAAGACAATTATCATGAACAAGGAAATATAATAATTATCCTTTTATTATTGCCTCTAGGGCATATTTCCAACAGTCTCCCACTTGCACTAGAGTCAATAATCTAGTTACATTGTGATGAATCGAACACCCATAGAGTTCTCGTGTTGATCATGTTTTGCCCATGGAAGAGGTTTAGTCAACGGATCTACGACATTCAGATCCGTATGCACTTTGCAAATTTCTATGTCTCCATCTTGAACATTTTCACGGATGGGGTTGAAGCGACGCTTGATGTGCCTGGTCTTCTTGTGAAACCCGGCTCCTTGGCAAGTGCAATAGCTCCGGTGTTGTCACGGAAGAGTTTGATCGGCCCCGACGCGTTGGGTATGACTCCTAGGTCGGTGATGAACTCCTTCACCCATATTGCTTCATGTGCTGCCTCCGAGGCTGCCATGTACTCCGCTTCACATGTAGATCCCGCCACGACGCTCTGCTTGCAGCTGCACCAGCTTACTGCTCCACCATTCAACATATACACGTATCCGGTTTGTGACTTAGAGTCATCCAGATCTGCTCCACCATTCAACTTTAGAGTCACCATTTAACATAATTTCTCTTAATGGAGCATGGTATAGTAGGTACTCCTGGATCTCCAAGTTTCTTTGGATTCCACCCTTAAAAGTATAATTAGCAAGCATGGTGGAAATTTCAGCTTCCGGTATCTTTCTTTTATTTGTAACAATATCTTTCATATACTTAGCATAAGGATTCATTTTGAGCATATCAGTCAATCGCATACGCAAAAAGATGGATCTAATCATTTCAGCAAAGCGCTCAAAATCCTCATCATCCTTTTTCTTGGATGGTTTGGGAGGAAAGGGCATGTGTTTCTGAACCCATGGTTCCCTTTTCTTTACCATGTTTCCTAGCAATGAAGTCTCTTTTATCATAACGTTGATTCTTTGATTGTGGGTTATCAAGATCAACAACAGGTTCAACTTCTACATCATTATCATTACTAGGTTGAGCATCATCATGAGCATCATCATTAACATTTTCACTAGGTTCATGTTCATTACCAGTTGTGTTTCAGCATCGTAAATAGAGATATCATTTGGATTATCGGTGGTTCGATAATAGGTTCCTTTGGAAGTTTGCAAAGTCCTATCATTTTTCTTTTTCTTCTTTTTAGAAGAACTAGGCATATCAATATTATTTCTCTGAGAATCTTGCTCGATTCTCTTATGGTGGCCTTCATGATACAAAGGTTCCTGAGTCATTCTACCAGTGCTAGTAGCCACTCTAATAGCATAATCATTTTTCTTATTATTCATTTCATCAAGCACTTCTTTCTGAGGTTTAAGTACTTGTTCTACTTGAGTGGTAACCATAGAAGCATGTTTGCTAACAAGTTTAAGTTCACCTCTAATATTAGCCATATAATCACTCAAGCGTTTAATCATAAAGGTATTATGTTTTAATTGTCTACCAAAATAAGCATTAAAGTCATCTTGCTTAAACATAAAGTTGTCAAACTCATCCAAGCAATCGACTAGCAATTTTAGTAGGAGGGACTTGACTTTATCATATTTGTAGAGAGAATTTACCTTTACTACCGTGTCGGGATATCGGGATCAGGAGGTTCTTCAGTGAATAAAGAATTGAGATCATACACTTTTTCAACAGGCGGTAAATTAAGACCATGTATTTCTTCAATAGGAGGTAAATTCTTAACATCTTCAGCTTTAATACCTTTTTCTTTCATAGATTTCTTTGCCTCTTGCATATCTTCAGGACTGAGAAATATAACACCTCTCTTCTTCGGAGTTGGTTTAGGAATAGGCTCAGTAATTGGCTCTGGAGCTGGCTCGGGGGCTGGCTCGGGAGGTGCCCAATTATTTTCATTTGTCAACATATTATTCAATAGAATTTCAGCTTCATCCGGTGTTCTTTCCCTGAAAAGAGAACCAGCACAACTATCCAGGTAATCTCTGAAAGCATCGGTTAGTCCATTATAAAAGATATCAAGTATTTCAGGTTTCTTAAGAGGATGATCAGGCAAAGCATTAAGTAACTTCAGAAGCCTCCCTCAAGCTTGTGGGAGACTCTCTTCTTTAATTTGCACGAAGTTGTATATTTCCCTCAAAGCAGCTTGTTTCTTATGAGCAGGGAAATATTTAGCAGAGAAGTAATAAATCATATCCTAGGGACTACGCACACAACCAGCATCAAGAGAATTAAATCATATCCTGGGGACTAATCAAGCAGTTGGACCGGCGGCGGCGATGGACACAATCGTACCCTAGGCGAGATCCAGGTCGCCCTGGAGATCGCCACAACGATAATTACGGAACTGTCACCCAAGGGACGGACTTAACCCTATGTTGACCGCTTCCTGGGTTAAACAAAAGAAACATGTAGAAGTTGTTCCGCGAAAATTACATCCATCAAGAGGGAATCACAGGGAGAGCAAGGAGCTAAGCCACATCATTTTAGTGTGCGGGTCGTTTGCGATTGGCGTGTGCCTGTGGGTCGCTGTGCGTGGCAATGTTGTTTGTTGTGGTCCACAGGTCAGTCGGCGTCGATTCGTCATCGCTGCGTGTGTAGTGCCTCGGACCTAGCTCATCCTTGGCTCCATGTCTTGTTTCCTCTGCGCCTCCTGTCGCCCTCTTCCTCCGTCCCTCTCACTTCTTCTTCTCTATTTGCTCGGTCTCTAGCTACCATGGAGGCGATCTTTCCTACGGTTTGCGTGCACAGGACGGCAGAGGAGGCGCGCCCCTATCACTAGTCAGATATAACAAGGAAGCGTACCCGTGCGCCCCATCGCATCACACCACATGCATGCACATCTTGACGAGGAATCAGAGTATTATTAGATCAAACTCCGGCCCTCTGTCGCGCGCCGAACTCCCACGTCCAACAATGGCATCGCCATGCTCTGCTCTCTTCCTCGCCTTGCTCCTTGCCGTGCTAGTGCACCACCACCAGCCAGGGCTGCTAGTAGCCGCCGCGCGGACCAACCTCATGGCCGGAGTCCCCATGACGCCGCCCAGCTACATCTCCAGCCCGTCCGGCATCTTCGCTTTCGGCTTTCGCGCCCTCGACGGGCCCAGCCCGGGCCAGTTCCTCCTAGCCACATGGTTCCGCTCCGACACTGCGACGACGGCCAACCCAGCAGCACCTCCCAGCTGCAGTCTGTGGTGTGGTTCGCCAAGCAGTCGGATACCTATTCGTCGGCCGCTCTCGCTACGGCGCAGTCCGCCCTCAGCTTACGATCGACGACCGGCTGGAGCTCGCCGACACCACCGACGGCGGCAACCGTGTGCTGTGGAAGGCGCCGATCCCCCTCTTCAAGAGCGGGTCCGTGCTCACGCACCTCGACTCCGGCAACCTCCAGTTCCTCGGCGACGCCGGCGGCGGCCCGGAGAGCGTGTTGTGGGCGAGCTTTCGGTACCCGACGGACACGCTGCTGCCGGGCCAGTCCTTGACCAAGGACGATCAGTCCCGAGGGAAGCTCATCTCAAGGCGCGCGGACACAGAGTTCACCACCGGCCGGTTCACCATGGGCGTCCAGACTGAGGGCAACATTGTGCTCTACGTGGACCTGCTCAGCGGCAACAGCCCGACCAACTCCTACTGGCAGTGGCAGGCTGATACCATCAGCTCCAGCGGCAACACAGCGGTGACCTTCAACGACTAGGCACTAGTAGAAAAAGGGCCTATAGTCCCGAACCGGGACTAATGGTTCGGGACTAAAGGCCCTCCACGTGGCCGCTGCCTGGAGGTCTACCTTTAGTCCCGGTTGGTAACACCAACCGGTACTAAAGAAAAATTTTATTATTTTTATTTTTTTAATTTTTTTTCAAATTTCTAAATTATTTTAACCTCTAATCTCTAATCACCCCTTATCATCCCAAATCATCTAACTTTCCGGACGGTCACCCATCCTCTCACTACTCCAGCCTGAGCACGCTTAACTTCCGGGTTCTATTCTCCCTCGTTTCCAAGTCTACACTTGTTGTTTTCCTGACAATAGTAAGATGTCAATCCTATTAACCCTCAGGAATTTAGCTTGAGCATGAAGTCACACATTTCTCTATTTGAGTTTGAAACTATAGTTCTAAAAAACAATAATTATTTAGTAACACTAATATTTCTTGAATAAGTAGTTTCACCACAGTTTGACTAGATTTGACCAAAATTCAAAAAATGGAAATAATTATTTAGTAACACTAATATTTTTTGAATAAGTAGTTTGACCATTGTTTGACCATAGTTTGACCAGATTTGATCAAAATTCAAAAAAGGAAATAATTATTTAGTAACACGAATATTCTTGAATAATTATTTAGTAACACTAATACTTCTTGAATAAGTAGTTTGACCATAGTTTGACCAGATTTAAAAAAATTCAAATAAACTAAAATTTGAGCAAAAATTTTTTCCTTTTTGAATTTGAGGATTCTAAAAATTTGCAAACAGGTCGTAGGCTGTCAAAATCGGATGCGGAATTTTGTGCTGAACATTTTGATATATTATATGCAAAATTATAGTTGTTTTACATTTTCCCTACACTTTTTGCAAAACATGTCCAAATTTAAGTTTTTTAAATTTTCCTAACTAGTAGATGTGGTAACATAACTACATCTCGAAGGATTTTAACTTTTAAAGTTTTTATCATTTTCTTTTGCTTCTTACAAAACTAAAAAGGCGATACACCGGGGTAAGATTTGAAAATTGCACCATTAGTACCAGTTCGTGGCATCAACCGGTACTAAAGGTCCCATTTGAACCGCAAGTAATACCTGTACGGTGCCCTCGTCGCTCGAACCGGGACTAATGCTCAAATTAGTCCCGGTTCATAATGCAACTGGGATTAATGCTCTTTTCTGACCGAACGAAATCCCTGTTTTCTACTAGTACAACGGCGACGTCTAGAGCCTGATATCGTCGGCGGCGACCGGCAGCCCAAGCAAGTTCTACAGGTTCGCCAGGATGGACCCTTCGTGCCTATGCCCGTGCCCTGGACGGCGGCGGCAACACGTCGTGGAGCGTCTCGGGGGCCTTCCCCAGCGACGCCTGCAGCAGGAGGACGTCTGGACTGCAGGGCCTGTGCGGCCCGGGGTCGTACTGCACGGATCAGAAGGACCGGCTCCGCTGCATGTGCCCGTCGGGGTACACATACACCGACGCGCAGCACACGGACAGCGGGTGCACGCCGGAGTTCGTGCCGCAGAGCTGCGACGAGGAGAACAACACCAAGGAGTAGACGCTCGTCGATCTGCCCAACACTACCTGGGAGACATCGATTTTACTACAAGAAGTTCATGTCGGTCACGGAGGACCAGTGCCGGGACTACTGCATCAACGACTGCTACTGCGCCGCTGCGCTGATGATCGACGGGACCGACTGCGCTGAGATGGCGGCGCTGACAAACGGGCGGCATGCCAGTGACGTCATCACGAAGGCACTGATCAAAGTTCGGCGAAGCAATCCTCGGGCGAGGATGTCGGCGAGGACAAGGACCATAGTAGCCGTAGCCGTGACAGTCTGCGCGGCCATCGTGCTGCTGGCCGTCCCCGGCGGCTTCCTGGCTAGGCACTGCCTGACCAAGAAGAACAGAGAGAGCCAGGGGTTGCTGAGCGTGAGAGGTTTCAGCTGGAAGGAGCTCCACAGAGCCACCAACGGCTTCGAGAAGCTGCTTGGGAAAGGGAGCTTCGGCGAGGTCTACCAAGGAGAGCTCAAGTCCCCGCGGCGGCGCCTCATCGCGGTGAAGAGGCTCATCAACTCGAACGAGTACAGCGAGAGGGAGTTCACAAACGAGGTGCAGTCCATCGGGCAGATCCACCACCGCAACCTGGTCCAGATGATCGGGTACTGCAAGGAAGGCAAGCACCGGATGCTGGTGCTGGAGTTCATGCCGGGAGGGTCACTGCGCGGCTTCCTCTTCAAGCCGGAGCGGCCGCCGTGGAGCTGGCGCGCCCAGGCGGCGCTCGGCATCGCCAGGGGGATCGAGTACCTCCATGACGGGCACTGCGACATCAAGCCGGACAACATACTCCTCGACGACGCGTACGCCCCCAAGGTCACCGACTTCGGGATCTCCAAGCTGCTCGGCAACCAGCAGGTGCACACCACGGTGACCAACATCAGGGGCACCAGGGGGCACATCGCTCCGGAGTGGTTCCGCGGCGAGGCGCGGATCGACACCAAGGTGGACGTGTACAGCTTCGGCGTCGTGCTGCTGGAGATGATCTGCTGCCGAAAGTGCCAGGACCCGTTGGTCGACCAGGACGGGGACGAGACGGTCACGCTGTTCGGGTGGGCGGTCCAGCTGGTCAGCAGCAAGAGGACTGAGCTCATACTGCCTGACGATGACGATGCGGCGGCGGATTTGGAGAGGGTGGAGAGGTTCGCGCGCGTGGCGTTCTGGTGCATTGAGCCCAACCCGTCGCTCCGGCCGACGATGCACCATGTGGTGCAGATGCTGGAGAGCGCGGTGGCTGAGGCTGAGGTGCTACCTGACCCTCCCTCTTGTTACATGGACTCGGCTCCTTTGATCGTGTCTTCTGTTTGATTAGATTGGGTGCATCGAGCACGACTATTGTTTTTGGTATTGAGAACACCATTGACATAGAATGATCCACCAACCATCCATCTCTTCCTTGAAAGAACAAGAGAGTGGTGGATATGAGCAACCGTATCATAAGCCCCTATGGCAGTATTGTGCAATTTACTCTTTTGGTTTTACAGTAGTTTCATCATGTTGGCACTATTTCTATACATGATACCAGAAAACTAGTCCATGCTTCACACATATCTTTAATTAGCAACAAACTAGCTTCACGTATATTTCACACATTTTTTCCAAGATGTCTTCAACCTAAAGCGTTTCAAGTGGATCGCCAAAAAAATCCAATTCAAACTATCTGAACATTGTTTTAAGCTCGACGTGCGCATATGTGTGCTCCTGGCCTTTTGTGCATGGAAATGTAGCTATCCCAACAAAGTAGCCACATTGAGAAAAAAAAATAGCCATGCAGGATAAACTTGAGGGACTCTAATGTCAGGGGATTAAACTATCCGGCAAGGCGGGCAACTGTTAGTGCTACCATTGCGTCTTCCTCCTGCCAAATTGTGTGTCTGCAAGAGATAAAACTGGATAAAATGGATGTGTTTACTGCTGCCTTTCTCGGTGGTAACAGGCTGCGGAATTTTGCGCAACGTCCGGCTGTAGGGACAAGGGGTGGATTGTTGCTGCTATGGGATGACAGTGTTCTCGAGGTCTCCGACATTTCTTTCTCGGCTTATTGCCTTTCGGCTTCGGTCCGAGTCCTCGAGAATGAGGTGTGTTTCAAACTGACTAATGTCTACGGGACTACGGACTATGCGTGCAAGGAGGCCTTCTTTGCTGAGCTATGCTCCTGCAAGCCACTTACGGATTTGGGATGACTCGTGCTTGGGGACTTCAACCAAATATATCGTGCTAGGGACAAGAACAAGCGAAACATCAACCGGAGGAGGATTAAGCGCTTTCGGGACACTCTGCAGTCATGTGAGCTCAAGGAGATCCATCTACAGAATAGGCGGTTCACGTGGAGCAACGAGAGGGAAAACCCAACCCTTTGCAAACTGGACTCCTTCTTCTGCAATGAGACCTAGGACTTGTCCTTCAACACTCATGTGCTTCATGCCCTTTCGTCATCCCTTTCCGAGCACTGCCCTCTGCTGCTCGCCGACGACAGGGGGCCTAGGCGGCCTCGGTCCTTCAAGTTTGAAAACCTCTGGGTGTCCTTGCCTGGTTTTGACGAGGTGGTCTCGAAGGCTTGGGCCGAGCGGGTGAGACACACTGAGCCGTACCAAATTCTGTATCAAAAGCTCAAGAAAACCGTGTTGCGTCTCTCTGAGTGGAGTAAAAAGCTTTTCTCCAAGGCGAAGGTCCAGTTTCATGCGGCTCAGCTAGTGGTCCTCCACCTTGACATTGCGCAGGAGGACAGACCCCTCTCCCCTGAGGAACGGGACCTCCGCTCGAGACTGAAGAGAAGGGTTATTAGCTTGTCGGTGCTCCAGAGGGCTCGAAAGAGTCAGTGTGCAAGGGTTGCAAATTTGAAAGATGGCGATGCTAACACCAAAATTTTCCATCGGCGCATTAATGCTAGGCGGCGAAAGAACCACATTCATCGGATCAAGCACGGGCATGGTTGGGTAACCGAGCACACAGAAAAAGAGAAGATCATTCACGACCACTTCCATGAGGTGATGGGGAGAAGGGGATCGAGCGCCAAGGACTTTAACTGGGAAGAGCTAGGCGTTGAACCCCATGATTTGCACGGCCTTGATGCCACCATTTCTGAGGAGGAGGTTTGGGAGGCCATCAAGGTCATGCCTTCTGATAAAGCACCTGGCCCTGACGGCTTCACGGGACTGTTCTTCAAGAGGTGCTGGGGGGTCATCAAGCATACGGTCATGAGGGTGGTCCAACGGTTTGACTCCCTTCACATCGACGAGCTCCACTGGCTAAACTCTGCCAATGTTGTTCTCTTGCCCAAGAAGGATGGGGATGAGGGCATTTCTGACTACAGGCCCATTAGCCTCATTCACTCCATTGCCAAAATCATCGCCAAAGTACTCTCGCTCCGGCTCGCCCCACTTATGGATGGTATTGTCTCGAACGCCCAAAGCGTTTTCATCAAGCGGCGCAGCATCCATGACAACTTCTTGTATGTGAGGAACTTCGCACGGAGGTTACATAAGTGCAAAACTCCTGCCCTCCTCTTCAAGCTTGACATCAAGAAGGCTTTTGACTCTATGAAGTGGGGATATTTCCTGGAGCTTCTTCAACGGCTTGGGTTTCCCACCAGATTTCGTGCTTGGGTTGCTGCTCTTCTCTCGACATCATCCTCCCGCATCCTTCTCAACGGTTCGCCAGGCCGCCCATCAAGCACGGCAATGGTTTCGCAGGGGATCCCCTCTCCCCCCCTGCTCTTTGTCATTGGGATCGACCCGCTTCAGAAAATCCTTAATTTGGCAACAACAAAAGGTCTACTTCGCAAGGTCCGGGGACGGGGGGCCGAGATGCGGACTTCGCTTTATGCTGATGATGCGGACGTCTTTGTGGCTCCTTTCAAGCAGGACATTGACAACCTTGCAGCGATCTTGAGAGGCTTTGGCGAGGTTACGGGCCTCTGTTGCAACTTTCAGAAGAGCTCGGTCATGCCAATTAGGTGTGCCCACATTCATCTTGAGCCCATCCTTGGGAGCTTGCCGGCCACCCGTGCGTCATTCCCGGTCAAATACTTAGGCCTCCCGCTCTCGGTCTGGCAGCTCAAGCGGGTGGATTTTCAATATCTCGAAGACAAGGCGGCCGGCAAATTGGTTACTTGGGAAGGCCAAAACATCACAGCTATGGGCCGCACGGCCCTTGTCAAATCAGTCCTTTACTCCCAAGCGGTGTTCTCAGTCACACCGCTCATCGTGCCTCAAAGCACTCTTCATAGTCTGACCAAGGTTGAACGGGCTTTCCTCTGGTCAGGTGCTGACAAGACTACGAGAGCCAAGTGCAAAGTGAAGTGGGACACAGTTTGTAGGCCCAAGTAGTATGGTGGCTTGGGGGTGCTTAACTCTGAAAAATTTGCGTGTGCCCTTCGCCTTAGGTGGCCTTGGTTCGAATGGAAGAAGCCCCACAGATTGTGGGTTGGTTTTGGCAACCCTTGTTCGGAGGATGATCTCAGCTTCTTTTATGCCTCCACCACCATTACTCCGGGAAATGGAGCCAAAACGCCTTTCTGGGATTCTCCTTGGCTCCTTGGCCGTAAGCCCAAAGAGATCGCCCCACACATCTATGAGGCCTCCAGGAGAAAGAACTGGAAGGTTAGGGAGGCTATTAGAGGGAACGCTTGGATCTTCAAAATCAGCTACAACACCGCTGCCACCGGAGATCACATTCGAGAGTTTTTCACTCTTTGGATGCTTTTGGATGACGCCCATCTTGATGAGCATCGGAGGACGACATCACCGGAAGCATTCCAATGATGGGATGTACTACAGCCAAAGGTGCTTATAAAGCTCAATTTCTTGGGTTAACCTTGTCACCAATCGATCGCATGGTCTGGAAAGTTTGGGCTCCTCCGAAGATCAAATTCTTTGCTTGGTTGGCTATTCAAGATAGGATCTGGACTGCGGACCGCCTGGAGAGGCGCGGGTGGGCCAACTGCGGTCTATGTCCTCTTTGCTCTAAGGAGCAGGAAACAGGTGCTCATCTTCTCTTTAAGTGCCGCTTCACTATTCGGCTTTGGAGGTCTCTCGCGGCCAAGCTTGGTCTTCATCACATTGACACCTCCAGGTGGCATCTTCATGGCTCCGTCCTAGATTGGTGGGAGGATGGTACTGGGAGCCACGTCCCCAACAGGAGTGCCTTGGCCTCCCTAACCCTCCTCGTCTCCTGAACCATCTGAAATGAACGTAATGCTAGGGTGTTCCGACACAAAAGTGCTCCGTAGCCTATTCTTCTTAACACAATCTTGGAGGAGGCCAAGCTTTGGGTTACAGATGGTGCAAAGAAACTAGGGCTTATTGTATATCGTGAGTAGTTCGCATGCCGTGTTTAAGGTGGTTGCTGTAAAACTCTAATCTGCTCTTTTTTATTTAATCGATGAGGCAAATCTTTTGCCTCCGTTTCGAAAAAAATAAAATAAATCCACGAAGCAGTGAGCCAGAATCCAGAAATAAGAGAAGAAGCCTCCACCAAGCCTCCTCAGAGATCAGCGACTCTCGGCCATCGGATCGGTTCCCTTGATGCATTTTCGTCCGTCGGATCGGTTCCCTTGATTCGTTTTTACTCCGTTTTTACGGTCTGAAGTCGCTGGCGTGTGGGTCCGCTCGCGGGTAGGCCGCGTTTGTCAGCGACCGTGGCTGCGGGTGCGGCGGGACGCGCACCAGCGAGTAAATATCCTGCGCCGTCACATGTAATATCTTGCCCCCGCCAAGGGTACTTTGGTCTTTTCGCGTCCAGGCCTAGTGCGTGGTGGGCGGTGGTTGGCCCGTGCGGCTATGGGGTGGGAGAGGGCAGCGGCTTGCCCTCTCGTCCTCTCACTCGTCCCCTTTGTCTCCTCTATGGATCTCCTCTTCTCTCATCCCCCTCTCCAAAACCTAGCCGCCCAGACATCACCTGCCGCCGCGCCGCCGTCGCTGGCGCTCGCCCCGGCCCATCCTCGACCCTCACGGCACCCAGCGTCTCCTCCCCACCCCTCAGCACTTGGTAGGAGGAGCACAAGAAGCTCGTGGGTCGCCTCCCTCCTCCTCCTCCCCATCGGGACGAACAGGAGGATGAGTGCCTCCCTCGCGACCGCCTCAACGGGAAGGGGCTGCCGCCGTTGGTGCTAACCAGGACATCTACTGCGCCCATCCTTCTACTCATGCATCCCTTCACCTCGTGGCGCAGCTCGTCCACGCTGGTACGTGCACCCCATCCACCCCGCCTCTCATGGTATCCGGTTTGATGGATTTTCCTCTCTCGATCTGCCCCGCTTTTCTTTCTTTAGATTAAATCTTGGCGGACTGTCGTGCTCTTCTTCTTGCACCGGATTTGTTACTGCTCTTTGAGGATAGGTCACGTTGCTTCATCGTGCAGGTGCTTGTCTTTTTTCTAATCGTACTGGTGGATTTGATCTCCCACGAATCTTTTTGCGTTTGGATCCTTTTGCATCTCCTGTTCCTCTTTTGGTTTCTTCTTCTTGCCTCTGTCGTTCCTTTGGATTTTTTTCTTGGGCTAATTTGGCTGTTTGTGGAGCGTTTGTTTCTTCGATTTTAGCCTTTCACTTTCATTCTCCTCCTCTTACTTTCACTTTTTCTGTGTTTTCCTCTTCACATGGTTGATACTGTATTTGTTTTGCAGGCACTGGCCGGGCTTGGCATGGATTGGTGTCTCGTATGTTTGGCAGACACATAATCGGTTGGTTACAGGTTTCTTGCGTGTTCAGGTAGCCGATTTACCCCATATATAACTTATTTTACTTAGGTTTGATGCTGTATGGTTCCCTTTAAAGCGGTTCTCTTTAGTGCCTCATGTTCTTCCAGCTGCTTGGTTTGTTAGGACTGTTCAGAGAGCCCTATTACATTTAGTTATGAGAGGAGGCCCTTGACAGATAGGGATTCAGACGAAGCAATTGCTAGACAGGGATGACCGTTGCATGTATGAAAAGAAAATTTCTCTGTAGGCTTCACACTTTTTCTTGGGTTTATGAAGTGAAAGAGCCATGGTAGCTATCCAGTTCTTTTTGGTGTTTGCACATGAATCCTACATCTTCCATGGGATTTTTAGGCCTCATTTTTGTTTGTATCAAAGTTATAATAGGGGTTTGGTTATTGCAACAGGTAGCTTATTTACCCCCTAATTTCCTTTACTTTTGTTTGATATTGTGTACATATCAATGTTTAGTGTCACTTCAATTCAGAAAAAAGAGCTGGTACGCCGGACACAAAAGAAAGGAGTAGACAACTATATAGATTCAAATGCTATAGTTCCTATAAATACGAAGTAGAGAAAGTTCTAGGTAAAAGTAAATTGATGGTCGGAATTGCTGGCACATTTTCACCGGTCTGCTGTGTTTGTAATCACACATTCAACATGTAGTTTAGCAAGTCGGCATGTTGTTTCATACTAGGTTTTGAATATCTGGGTTTCTTCTACTTTGGATGAAATTATGATTTTATAGGCCTAGGAATTTTACTTCTGGATTCTCAGCTAAACCAGATAAAACTAATTTCATTTCTCTTTTTATCACCATTCTTATGTTATCTGGAAAAGCCGGAGCGCATGACACTTTTAGTTTAGCCACAGGGTGCTTGATGCTTCAGTGACAGGAAGAAATCGAGGCCCTTTTAGTTTATCAGCAAGCAGCTTTCATGTAGTTTATGCTCTTCTTCCCTTTTTCTTATCATACATAAACCAATTGCTCACTTATTTTCATTCCCCTAATTACTTTGAGATATTCCATACCATGCTATCTGAAAACATTAGCGAGTTGCTTTACTTCCTTTTTGTTCTACTATGTCCTTTCAGGTCCTGATTCAATAACTTTCTTATAAGTTTCTTGATTTTATCCTATTAGATTCCAAACCTGACTTTGGGCGATTGCTTGAGGGAGTTTCCACTTCTCTTTTTGTGTGTGATTCTTGCTATAATGGCCGAATTGGTCATGTTGTGTGCATACTGCTGAAGCACCTATTGAGTTTAAATCATCTGAAGAATGGGACAGAAGTGATGATAATAAGATAATAGTATTTCTAAGCCTATATTTAGTTTTTCCTTCCTTTTACACTAAAATGTGTACTAACATTTCTTGAGAACAGAACTAAGGCAGTGCACATATACGATTTATTTATTCTTCTTTCATATTGGAGAGAGTGGTAGTACCTTGCTGATTACACTAATTTTGTCCTATTAGAGGGTTCTGTATATTCTCTAGCTACTTAATGATTTCTTTCTTGGGTGTGATTTATTTGGTATTTGAGGTGCTAACAAATAGGAGTTGTGACAGAAAAATGTCATTTTATTTGCTCTCATGTGACAAGCATGCCCAGAGTCTTGCGAGTTATACCCGTGTTGAGATATGCTATGGTTTATTATGTCTTTATTTCATGTTTATTTCAGGCTTGTTTTGTCGCCTCAGATCCAATGTATCCTTGATTCTGTATTTATTGAATAAATGTCTGCATTCTGCATTCAGTTCTGTAACATAGAAGTTTGGCGTGCTTCTTTTCATCTCCAGCCAACTGGTCCACCATTTCTCTGGTTTAATAAAAAGGAAAATATTGTTCCTGTTGTAGCTCAGTGGCACTTATTGCCTTATGGAGGCTGATTCTTAAATTGCCTAATTAACAAGCAACACTTAAATGTAGATGGTTATCCTTTGCCACTCTTTAGTAATATATCCGATTTTCCCATATCTTGTTCATGACAAAGATGTGTATGTGTGTGTGCGTGTGCGCGTGTGCGTGTGCCATTGTATTAGGATTTAAAGTTTGGGCCTCCTCTGATTTAGTTACTTCCTCCTCCTATTCTAATGCTGATGCTTTGCTTTTGTGATTGCAGATCGACTTGCAATGTTGAGCAGATCACCATGTTAAAAGATGAGCATTTAGAGAAGTGTGTGCTCGTCAAGGACCCAATGGGTTTCTGAAGAGTTGGCTGCACATCGTTGGTGTCCGATGCACTAAGGTATATATGAGGTCCGCTCTTGGCTTTACCTTGGTCTTGTAGTTAGCAAATCAATTTTTTTTGGAATGTTCGACTTTAATTACATTTAGTTAGTCTTTCACCCATCCATATCTTTGAGATTTGAGACCAGGGTGCATGCCACAAATATGTCAACCATGATGTCAGGAGCCCCTTAATTTCCTCTTCCTTTTGGGTGTGAGCATTGTTGATTGCTAATAGCAAAGAAATTTGAAAAAAAAAGAATATAAAAGTAACTTCATTTTTTACATGGCTTGATTTAAATTTTTGTGTACATGTTCTTTGATGAGATAGTGTAAGTGCATCTAGTGCCCCTTAGTGATTTTGGTGTATTGAAGACTTATAGGTTAAGTAACTAATGCGTTTGTGAGTGTACACAGGTCTATAAGTCCATGAGGAGTTTTGATATTTACAGTGAAAGTCGACCCCTAAAAATGAAGTTCTTCATCTGAAGACTTTGATATTCTGAAGACTTTCTGAAGACTTTGAAAGTGAAGAAATTGGTGTGATCCTGAAGACTTGGTATTCGCTTGAGGAACATGAAGCGTGAAGACTTTTGTTTTCGTAGTTTCATTTTCTCTTTCTTGAGTCATAGGAAACACCGTACTGTTAAAAGGGGTCGAGGAAATACTAAGGGAAAATTTCCATTTGATGCTCAACTCAAAATCCTACACCTACCAAACCCTTCGAGTGAAGCTTTTGGAAATCTCATACAGCTTCAGTCAATTTCTTGATGTGAGACGAAGCTCTTCCGATCACCGAGGAATTTGTTCGACCGAGGAGTTAGGAATTCGCCATGAATTGCCTACACCGTGAGGAACATGATAGCCCCGAGGAATTTGAGAGTCAAATTTCCGACCGTTCTGTCTTCTTGGCCACTGTCCCAAAATATCTTATCCACCTAACGGTCATATCATTGAAGGGCATTTATGTCTTATCATGTCGGGCTGCTCCCTAGGCTATAAATAGCCGCCCCCTACAACCACTAGTTGGTTGGCTGCTCCGAGAGAACTTGACACTTGTCATTTGAGAGCAACCCATCCTCTGAGGACTTTGAGCGAAAATCCTCAAGTGAAAAAAAACCCAAAAAGTGAGGAAAAACCCAAAAACCAAACCCCAACAAACCCAAAGTGATTGAGCATCACTGAAGAAATTGATCCTGCGTGGATCCGACGCTTTTTTACCTTTGAAGACTGTGCTTCTTCCAGACGGTTAGGCGTCAAGGTCTAGAGCATCCAAGAGGAATTGTGGATTGCCGGGTGACCAAGTATGTGAAGGTTTGGAAGTCGCCTGAAGACTTACCACGAGTGATTGGACGAGGTCTGCATGACCTTAGTTCAAGGAGAATACGGTGAGGACTTGGTGTCCTGAGCTGCGTGCTCAAGGATCGGGTGTCCGGACTGTGTCCTCGAGTTTAAATACTCACCGCTCCAACCAGACGTACAACCGAGACAAAGCAGCTTGAACTGGTCTACCAAATCATTGTCTTCACCAACCTAATCGGTTCTATTTCCTCAACACTTTCAGTTCCTCATAACTGTGTTGAGTGTTTGTCATATCTGTGTTTGAAGACTTTGACTGAAGACTTTCTCAATTTCCTCAGTTCAATTTCTTCAGTCGGTTTGTCTTCATCTTGTGTTATCCTGTGATTACGCTTTCTGTACTCTGTGATTGTCTTCATTTCATCATGATGACTATGCTTGTAATCTGTTATGCTTACATCTGAGTACTTATTCCGTTGCAAGTATTTCTTCGCTAAGGAATTTCCTCACCAAAGAAATTCCTCGATGAAGAATTCATAAAAATCGCCTATTCACCCCCTCTAGTCGATATAACGCACTTTCAATTGGTATCGAGCAAGGTACTCCCTTGTTACGTGTGATTTTGGTTTAACCACCGGAGTTTTAGTTATGTCGACCGCAGGTATGATCAAGGTCTCATGCAGGGTGTCCTACCTTCGATGGGACGGACTACCCCTCTTGGAAGAACAAAATGCGAATGCATCTTGAAGCAATTGACAACGATCTACGGTATGTTGTGACAAAAGGTGTTTCCTCACCACACCCTCTCCGAATGATGCTGATGTGAAGAGATTCAAGCAACTCGATTCTCAAGCGAAGAATATCATATGTGGCCATCCGAGCAAAGGTCAATATGGAAGAGTGAGTGCTTTGGAATCGCCAAACTCATCTCGGGACAGGCTGTCCAAAGTAAATGAAGGTGTTTCAACTCAGCGTGACTCTCGAGTTGATGTTCTTCTAATCTCTTCAACCGCTTCAAAAGACTCGACAACGAAAATGTTCAACAAACCTTCGATCGCCTCACCGACATCTCAAATGAGCTTCAAGCACTTTGGGTGCCACTTGACATCACCGACCATGAGGTGGTGAAGAAATTGCTAAGATCGCTTGATTCCTCATTTGATACTCCGCACCGATGATACAAGAACGAGCTGACTACAAGTCTCTTGATCCTGCCGATATCCTCGAAAGGCTAAATACTCACGAGTTCCAAATTTTGAAAAGAGAGATCTTGGTTACGGCTATGGAAAAACACGTGCCACGAAGGCCAAGGCTGAATCTGAATCGAGAGTGAAGACTACGGTAGTAGCCTTGGAGATCCTCAAGAATTTGGCCAGGAGCTAGCACCGCCGTGAAGAAATTCCAGAAATTCTCAAGACGTGGTCGCTTTGGAAAATCCTCAAGAAGCAAAGTGATTCCTCATCTAGTGACTATAAGCGAAGACTTTGCCACAAATGCAAGAAACCTGGTCACTATATCCAAGATTGTCCTCGATTGGGAAAAGGAATTAAGAAAGAAGAAACACAAGGATTACAGATTACGATGACGTGAAGAAGAAGAAGAAATCATCAAAATCTTCATCATCAAAATCCTCAAAACCTTCTTCTCACAAGAAGAGCAGCTCCAAAAAGGCTCGGGCATTCATTGGCAAGGAAATGGACTCTGAAGCTGAATCAAGAAAATGAGGAAGAGGAGGAGTCTCAAGAATCCGAATCTGGTGTGGCTAGTCCGGCTCTTGCTCTGCTTATGTTAGCAAGTCCATCTTCAACATCAAGAAACTGACTCCACCGACAAACCTGATGAGGAAAACGATGACTACGCTCCCACCTATTGCTTCATGGCAACAGGTGCCAAGGTACTCAATTTCACCTCCTCTGAATCCAGTGAAAATGAATCTGATGAGGATCTCAAGCCCAGCTACTCTAAACTTGCTAAGATTGCTATAGAACAACAAAGGGCTTTTGAAAAGGTTCAAAACATGCTAGATAAGAGTGATGATATGTTAGGTGAAGAAATGGATCGCACTCAAGCCCTGACTAAAAATCTTCAGAGACTTGGCCTAAGCTTGATAACCTTCAAGGTCATCATAACACTCTCTTATCTCGATCATGAGAAACTTTCTTATGAATTTCTTCAAAGAAAGCAAGATCTTGAGAAGCTAAGAGCGAGTTATGAAGATCTTCAAGGAGCGCGAGTCATTACTTGCTCAACAAATCAGCGCTTCTCAAGAAGAATTTGTTCCTCCATGCTTAAAGTGCATTGAACGTGAATCGCTAATTCTTCACCTGAATGTTCAAATGCTTCAACTGTTATAAATTCTTCACCTGCCTCTGCTATCACTAATTCCTCATCCGAGGACATTGCTAGTATCACCGACGATGCAGATCGAAGGAATTGTACATGACAGGCATGTACAAAAGCCTCAAAGGGCATCAGACTCTTTGTGATGTGCTTAAAAGCAGATCCTCAATAGGAACCCTAGGAAAGAGGGCATTGCCTTTGAGAGGAAACTCAATGCCGATGGAACATATTGGAAGCCCGAAAGTATCCCAAAACCTCATGGGTTGCCGCAAAGGGACCTCCAGTTGATCCATCTACCTTATCTGGTTTTACGTGCGAATTTCCTCATTCTGGCGATGAGTCATTTGACTCCAACTATAAACTGTTCAAAAATCAGAATGGTGAAGTATTTGCTAGATATGTTGGCACTAATCTGCAGGAACGGTTCCCCTATGAAGAAAATCTGGGTTCCCAAGAAGTGCCTTGAATGTCTTCGGTGAATGTCCTCATGACACCACCGGTGAAGAATAGGAACCCCAGATCAAATTCTTCATATGGACCAAATTCTTCATATGGATCCAAGTCCTCATACGGACCAAATTCCTCACGTGGATCAAATTCCTCAAAAGGATCAAAGTCCTCATATGATTATCATCGTGCTAATAACTCTGCTTCGCAGGTAGAGCTAAGGGCTATGAATATGTGCATTATTCTTCAAACCAATATGTTCATAAGTCCTCAAGAATTTCTCTGCTTATTCATATACTTACCCTAACCCCTCTTATGTGAAACGAAATGGTTTGGCCTCTATGCCACCATTCTCATATGGTGCTTGCAGAATGATGAACTCTTTGCCACCCCTTCAGATGTGGGTGGTAAAGAAAAAGAACTAATCTCTTCTGCAGGGTCGTCTCCGGGCGTGCCTTAACGTCTCAAGAATTTCTTTGGGGCCCGACAAATTGCTGAAAGGACGCAGCTAATCATGATGAAATGAACTTTCATTTCACACGCCCTCATACCGCTTATCTCAGATAATCTTGGTGATGAAATTCATCTCGATGAACTTGATATCATATTCTTCACCGATGAAGTATATGAGATCGTAAGTTGTACTAATTCATCCGCAGGATGATCAACCCAAAGCCACCGAGTGGGTTCTCGATAGTGGATGTACAAATCACATGACCGGTGACAAGAATCTATTGATGGATGCTACCTTATCACCGTCACATCTCAAGCATATCATCTTTCTTTGACAAAGGCAAAAGTCGTATTGGGACTTGGTAAGGTTGCTATCTCTAAGGACATGCACATGGACAAAGTCATGCTTGTTGAGTCTTTAGGATATAACCTCATGTCAGTCTCAATGCTTTGTGATCTTGATATGGTTGTTATCTTTGGCAAGTATCGGTGTGTTGTGATTATGGAAGTGACAATTCCAAAGTCTTGAAGGCTTTAGGAGAGGAGATTTGTATATTGTTGACTTTTCCACAGGACCACAACCAGCCGTGTGTCTACTTGCAAAAGCTTCAGAAGGCTGGCTATGGCATCGACGACTTGGTCATGCAGGCATGAGGAATTTACACACGCTTGCGAAGAAGAAGCATGTCATTGGCATTGAGAATGTCAAATTCCTCAAGGATCACTTATGCGGAGCCTGTGAAGCTGGAAAGATGACCAAGGCCAAGCATCCAGCGAAGACAAACATGACCACTACTCGCCCCTTCAATTGCTTCACATGGACCTCTTTGGTCCCAATCATTATTCAAATTGTCGTTAATGAAGCATCACTATATGGCTTTGTTATTGTTGATGATTACTCTCGTTACACTTGGGTACACATTGTTACTTACAAAAATCAAGTGCAGGAAATCTTCAAACGATTTTCCTCGAGGGCTTCAACCAACTTTGGTGTGAAGATCAAGCACATCAGGAGTGACAATGGAACCGAGTTCAAGAATTCCGGTCTTGATGACTATCTTGATGAAATTGGTATTACTCATGAGTTATCTGCTCCCTACACTCCGCAGCAAAATGGCGTCGTGGAGCGCAAGAACAGAACTCTTGTTGAGATGGCTCGCACTATGCTTGATGAATACAAAACGCCTAGTCGCTTTACGGATTGAAGCAATTGACCTGCGTGCCACATCATCAACAGAGTATATCTTCACAAATTCTTCAAAAGACTGCCTATGAACTCCTCACGGACAAGAAACCCAATGTAAGTTATTTCAAAGTCTTGATTGCTAAATGCTGGATTAGAGATCCTCACCACACCTCTAAATTTGCACCGAAAGCACATGAAGGTTTTATGCTTGGTTACGGAAGGACTCGCACACCTACAGAGTCTTCAACATCACTCTACACAAGATTGTTGACCTTTGTAGATGTGCGGTTCGATGAAACCAATGGCTCGCAAAGAGAGCACCTACCTTCCGTGTTAGATGAACCAAGCACCGAGGATTCTATCAGATTCAAGGCAACCGAGGATGTCATTCCCATCAAGAAACTCTTCAAGAATTCATTCACAGACGTGAAGAACTTCGAGCTGATGCACCTGAAGATAATGCTGAAGAAAATGGTGCTGAGGAAAATAATCAAATTCCTCGACGACAATCAGCTCATCCTCGCGTTGCAAAAGAAGTACAAGTTGACAAGATCATCGATGACATTGAAGCGCCAGGTCCTCTCACACGCTCAAAAGCTTCACATTTATCTAACTTTTGTGGGCACTATGCTTTTGTCTCTATCACGTAACCCACTAAGGTAGATGAAGCATTTACGAGCCGGAGTGGATTCAGGCCATGCAAGAAGAATTACATCGATTCGAGCTCAACAATGTCTGGAACTGGTCAAACGTCCAGATCCTCGCAAGCATAATATCATTGGCACAAAGTGGATCTATCGCAACAAGCAAGATGAAAATGGTCTTGTGGTGAGGAATAAAGGCACGACTAGTAGCTCAAGGCTACACGCAGGTTGAAGGAATCGACTTCGATGAAACTTTTGCACTGTCGCTAGACTTGAGTCTATTCAAGCATATTACTCGCCTATGCTAACCATCACAATATCACTTTATATCAAATGGATGTGAAAAGTGCATTCCTCAATGGTAAGCTTGAGGAAGAAGTATATGTTGCTCAACCACCAGGTTTTGAAGATCCAAAGAATCGACAAAGTCTTCGTGACTAAATAAGGCTCTCTATGGCCTCAAGCAAGCCCCTCGGGCGTGGTATGATACATTGAAGGAATTCTTCGTGAAGAATGGCTTCACTCCCGGTTCACTCGACCCTACTCTCTTTACTAAATCTTATGATGGTAAACTTTTTGTGTGCCAAATATATGTTGATGATATTATCTTTGGCTGTACTGACCAACGTTATAGTGATGAATTTGCCTACATGATGAGTGAAGAATATCAAATGTCTATGATGGGAGAGTTGAAATTCTTCTTAGGTCTTCAAATTCGTCAACAACACAATGGCATATTCATATCTCGTGAGAAATACCTCAAAGATGTCCTGAAGAAATTCGCATGCAAGATTGCAAAGGTGTCAAAATTCCTATGCCCACAAATGGCCATCTATGCAATCGATGAAAATGGTATTGACTTCGATCACAAGGTATACCGCTCCATGATTGGTTCTTTATTGTACTTATGTGCATCTAGGCCAGATATAATGCTTAGTGTTTGCATGTGTGCCCGATTTCAAGCTACACCGAAGGAATCACACCATAAGGCTATGAAGCATATTCTTCGATATCTAGCTCACACACCAACACTAGGATTATGGTACCCCAAGGGTTCTACTTTTGATCTCATTGGATATTCTGACTCTGACTATGCTGGTGATCGTGTGGACCGCAAGTCAACATCTGGTACTTGTCATTAACTCGGACGATCTTTGGTCTGTTGGTCCTCGAAGAAACAGAATCACAGATCACCGTCCATCGCGGAAGCTGAATACATTGCTGCTGGCTCGTGTTGTGCTCGATTACTATGGATGAAGCAAACCCTCAAGGACTACGGCATCAACGTGAAGAATGTGCCTCTCTATTGTGACAATGAGAGTGCCATCAAGATTGCTCACAACCCAGTTCAGCACTCGAAGACAAAGCACAATCAAATTCGTCATCATTTTCTTCGTGATCATGTGTTGAAGGGCGACATCTCCATCGAGCACGTGACGACTGAAGAACAGCTAGCTGATATCTTCACTAAGCCCTTGGATGAGAAGAGATTTAGCAAGTTGCGGTGTGAGCTAAATATCTTAGAATCTTCGAATGTTCTTTGAAAAGGACACACATCCTAACACTTATGCAAATTTGATGACTTAGATGTGCAACACATGAAGAAACGATTTTCTTCAATCAATTAAGAATAACTCTCTAATTGTGAAGAAATTAATGAAGAATTTGATTCTCGTAACCCTCGACAATTGTACGCGGTGTCTGAAATCATCATTCTTATACTGATTGGGTCACGCCACCACCAAAGTTGAAAGTCTTCAATTTGAGTTTTTCCTCAAATTTTTGAAATTCTTCAGTTTTTCAAATTCTTCAACTTTGCAAATTCTTCACTATTTCCGTCGTCTTTCTTCATTGGCTATATATATATATATATATAGATTTATGTCCTCTACAGCATTCACTTATGGCTATTTCTTCAAGTCGTTTTTTTTTTTGCTAAGTGAATGTGATCGGACCCTTCCCCCTCTATGCTATACTCAACCCAATCCATTCACAAATTCTTCATGTGCGTTCTGCTTTGAAACTCGTTCAAATTCTTCACTGTGTCCTTGACAGCTGAAGAAATTGCAATGGAACTTTTAAAACGAATCTTATTCAAACCTTCGCTTTTACCGCTCAAACCGTTCCGCATCCCACGATGCATTATTATATTCACCCACGATCGTACACGATCTCCACTACACAGTACGTGGGTGACACATGTCGTGAGAAGGGAAGTGGTCAGGCATGTTCGTCCTAAATCTTGGACGATCCGCTTTTCACCGTGTCTATAAATACCTCTCTCCCTTCCTCACTCTTTTACTCCGCTCAACCTCTCTCTCGCTCGTGCTCCTCAAAACCCTAAGCGCCGCGCTACTCCGTCGTCGCCGGTGAGGAAAAGCTTCACTGCCTTGACCTCTTCGCCGACGTACTCGCACCGACCGTGGAATATCTTCACTCCGCCGTCGCCGTAGCTGATTTCCTCTGCCAAGTTAGGGCGGGGAAGATCTGAACGGACGAACTTCTAAATTGTTCATCTCAGTTCGTCGTGTTCTTCACTTCGGGTAATTAAAAGTTACTTTTATTACTCGCTTTGATTCTCAAATTTTCTTCAAATTCTTCAAAGGTGTTTATTCCTCAAATCTTCACACATATGAACACCTCAAATCTCTTGACTCGTTTCTCTAAGCTATGTTTTTCTTCAAGATTCCTCAATTGTGTGGATCTTCGATCTATACAACTCTGGAACCTAAGACAAAGAACGCTTATTGAAATTCCTCAAGGTTCATCTGGTCAAGATCCTCAAAACTTGTTCTTTTTGAAAAACCTTCTGAGAACGCATATGACCTCTCCAAATTCCTCGCACCTATACTGCTCACGGTACAAATGTCATTCTTTGAATCCCTAGGTTCTCATCAACTTAACTCATTTGCAGCGTTCCTCGAAGAAAAACTGCACACTTCTTGAGAGAACTCAATTGTTCAATTTCCTCAATCAAGAAAATGGCGTATTTAAGAAGCCGCAGAAGGGAGGAAAGAAACACGAGGTCATGACAAGATTTGAAATCCCCGAGGAATATATGCTGATTCTTGTACACCGGATGAGGAAACCAAAACCAACGCAAGGTGCGTATTCGTAAGATTGAACGAAGATGGGCACGGAATGGAAGGAATACAGATATGTAACTCCTAAGTACATGAAGAAATTCGCTTTAAATCCTCCATGCCCAAGAGCTCCTTTGGCACTGCCAAATAGCTGATCCCACTAGCGTCCAAACGCGGTGAGGACTTTCTGTGGAATGGGCTAAACGCCAAGCAAAATTGGCAAAGCAAGCAAAGGAGGCGGTGAAGAAATTCAATGAGGATTCTGGCCACCGCTATCGCCATGCAGGTCTCGGTCAAACCGAGGAAATCAATGCAAAAGAAGCCTGCTCATAAGCCAAGTGCTTCATCATCTGCGCCCTCACGGCCAAGTTCCTCAGCAGCACCTTCCAAGCAAATTCCTCAAACTGCTGCTGCTCCACCAAAGTCCTCAACAGCTCCGTCAAAACCCTCAGTTCCTGTGCATCTGGCGACTTGTCAAAGAACCATTGGTTTCTCAATTGCCTCAGGCATCTCTGCAAGTTCCTCAGCTGCTCCAACTTCCTCAACAGGTCCGACTCAAATTGAAGACCAAAGCAACAATGGTCGAGGTCCTCGGCCTAGCCCGACGAAGAAAATGGTTGCATTCCATGTGCCATCGATGATGAGGCATCCGATGAAGAACTCGCAGAAATCATCGAGACCGACAAGCAAGGGCCGCTAGAGCCAAAGGTACATCTGTGCCCTTTGCTATTGGACCGAAGATAGTCCTCGACTTTATTGATCTCTCGCACAATGATCCCAATACCCCTCCGCTCGATCTTCACTTGACACCTGGTCAAAGTCATATGTTGACTCACTTCATAGCTGAAGAAAAATGGAAGTATGAAAAGGCGAGGGAAATCAAAAAGGCTCAATACAGGAAGGAGAAGTTCCTGAAGAAAAACATTGTCAAGATGACACCTGAGGAGCTTCTCCAAGTCCAGACTGAAATTCAAAACCTCAGCAAAAACTTCGATTCATTCAATGCTGATTGGCAAGGAGCCAAGGACAGATTCGCAACCCGACGAAGAATCTCACAAATGTTGCTGTCCCAATGCAACATGAAATTCCTCAGTCAGTAGCCTCAAATTTCAGCCCTCTTGAAGAAAATGCCAAGATCACTGATGACGTTCAGCCTCATTGATGAAAATGCTGATTCGTGGCTGATGATCTCATTCCACCAATGAAGAAATTGCTGTGGCACCCACTAGTGGTGCGCTGAAGAAATTGTTCAAAAGCAGGAACTGCATCAGTTGCTCTCAAGAAACTGAACCAAATTCCTCGGCTCCTCCTCGCCAACTCCAACTCCAATTCTTCCATCCGCTTTTGATGTGAAGAAAACCAAGGCTGCGTAACGAGCCATGAAGAAAAGGAAAGCATCACCGTCAGATTCTTCTACCGTGAAGAAAATGAAGCCAATGACCAGCTCATTCAAAACCAATTGATGCTGTTCCAATTTCCTCCATACCATCAAAGGAAGTTGTTCCTTTTGGAGAAGAATACGAGATCCCGCCGGATCCGATGAAGAACATCATCTGCTGCTTCGTCGAGCAGCTTGATGAAGAAATTGAAGTGGATGCCATCCCTTCAACCCCGCTTATTCCCTCATCGGACTATGAAATTCCTCAGTGGTGTCGAGGAAATTGAAGATGAAGATGTGGATATTGGATGCACCACACCAGTGATCAATGATGACTTTTGGGAAAGTCAAGATCCCAATACTCCTCTCTTCACCCCGCTCCAACAAGTTCCTCACTCCCCGCATGCATCGGTCCAAATAGACTCAAGAAAATCAACCCACGGGTTACGTGCATGAAGAAATTCCGTGCTCTAGTGTCGATGAAACTGCTGTGCCGCTAATCCTCGGGACCGCAAGTTGAGGACCAAGAAATTCCTCAAGTCGATGAACCTGAACTTACGATTCCCGAGGTGGTGATGCAACTCATCGACACCCTCCTCTGCCCAAGCGGAAGAATCCGTTCTCATCCAAGCAAAAGTTCAAGGCTGAAGATTTCTTTGCCGAGCACGTGTTCTTCATGAATATAATCCTTATGATTCTGCTCGAATTAGGAAGAGGCGCTTACGACCGCCACCAAGCCAACTTCTATTCCTCGGTGCTTTTCAACAAGGATAAAATCTTCGATCATGCTCATATTCCTCATGTGGATATGGAGTCACTCGCCGAGCTTTGAGCCAGTCCTCGGTGTTCTTCACGACGCAGGACTTCTAAACTTTTGCACCGATATTTGTGGATCGAACGAAGAGCTAATTCTTCGCTTCTATGCAACCTCAAGATATCACCGGAGACGTCAAGACGCTAATTCATGGGTCTTAGATTGGATGACTGAAAACACTCACTACAAGGCACTGCAATTGAATTGCTTCGTGCTCTACCACTCGATCCTCCGCTTGATGGTGCACGTCGGATCTATGAAGAAAAGGAACTTTCAAATCACTATATGCAAGTGCCGATGAAGCCATTGAAGCCAAGGCAGCACTAAGAACCAAATTCCTCGTCAAGGAATTACTATATGTGCCTCGGACCGTCTATCGAATCTTGACGAAGACTATGAGTCCTATCAAAGGCCACGACTCGAACAATGAAGAAGTCGTTGGCATCATGAAGAATATGCTTTTCAATATCATCCATGGCGTTCCGTAGAAATTTCCATGATTTCTTCATGAGGACTCGGCTAACATTGCCATGTCACCATTTGAGCTGAAGCCTTATGCGCCTTTGGATTATGAGATTTATCGTGTCAAGGTCCTCACTCAATTACAAAGTCGATACTTTGAACCACCGCAGCCTACCGCCCCGATTGAAGTCCTCAAACGGCAAATTGCCTCGGTGATGAAAAGGGCAAGGCTATCACTGTGATAGATGAAGGTATTCGTCCATTGGATGGACAGTTTAGCAAAGCAAGATCTTACTCCACCAATGATGACTCGCCACACATGACTCAAAGAAGAATACCTCAAGAAGCAAAATCCTCAAGGAATCGCACCTGTGGTGATGATCGATCGTGAATTACTCCTCGCCTTCATCAAGGTTGATCGCAATCATAAGTGGGTCAAACGTCGGTTTGGTACTCTTCTTTACAATATGACGCCTACTCACAATGCAAAGTGAAGAAAAACCACTACTACCTTCATGAAACCTTCAAGCGCACTGGCTGTTCTTTCACATGTCTATAATGAAGAAGAATCGACATCAATGGGTCTCAAGGAAGAATTTGACTGGTCCGCACCTCCTCCGAAGAAATTCAAGAAGGTCAAAGTTCCTTCCTTGGTGGCTAGCTCCTATTCTTCATCTCGCGACACCGATGAAAATGAAGATTTGGAAGACACCGCCGCTGGTCCTACTTCAACAAACAACCCCGACAATGTCAAGGCGCTCCATCTTCAACTTGATATTCCTCAAGAGCGTTAGTCCTCGGTTTCGATCCTTTTGGTCATTCGATGACAAAGGGGAGAAATTTGAGTTAGTCTTCAAGCGGGTCTAGTTTTTGTCTATATACAGTATTTTATTAAGTTACAACTCTCGTTCTTCCTAAACCTTTTATTGGATCGAGTTGTAATCTTAAACCCTATGGTGCTTTTGATACTTTTGATGCATTATGATTTTGCACTATGCTTCATAGCAAATCTACTTGTGCTCGATACTTTATGTGCTATGATTCCTCATGCTGAATTTCATCAAGCACCATATTTCATCATGCATTTCAAATTCTTCATATTATATGTCAAATGCGTGTATGAATTACAAGATATAAAGGAGATCTCCATGATTCAATTCTTCAAGTGTGCATTGCCTCAAAAGCAAATTCCTCACTATGCACATCTTCGTGGGGAGTTCTACTATATCTTGCAATCAAATTCCTCATTATCGGTATTTACAATTCATATGTTTATCCCCGTTGAAAACTTAACCCATATTGTCATCAATCACCAAAAAGGGGGAGATTGTAAGTGCATCTAGTGCCCCTTAGTGATTTTGGTGTATTGAAGACTTATAGGTTAAGTAACTAATGCGTTTGTGAGTGTACACAGGTCTATAAGTCCATGAGGAGTTTTGATATTTACAGTGAAAGTCGACCCTAAAAATGAAGTTCTTCATCCAAGACTTTGATATTCTCAAGACTTTCTCAAGACTTTGAAAGTGAAGAAATTGGTGTGATCCTCAAGACTTGGTATTCGCTGAGGAACATGAAGCGTGAAGACTTTTGTTTTCGTAGTTTCATTTTCTCTTTCTTGAGTCATAGGAAACACCGTCTTTGTTAAAGGGGTCGAGGAAATACTAAGGGAAAATTTCCATTTGATGCTCAACTCAAAATCCTACACCTACCAAACCCTTCGAAAGTGAAGCTTTTGGAAATCTCATACGCTTCAGTCAATTTCTTGATGACATAGACGAAGCTCTTCCGATCACCGAGGAATTTGTTCTGATCGAGGAGTTTGGAATTCGCCAGTGCGGATTGCCTTCACCGTGAGGAACATGATATCCCTGTGGAATTTGAGAGTCAAATTTCCGAACGTTGCTGTGCTGCGCGCCAGCTTTCCCATAAATATCTTATCCAACTAACGGTCATATCATTGAAGGGCATTTATGTCTTATCATGTCGGGCTGCTCCCTAGGCTATAAATAGCCGCCCCTACAACCACTAGTTGGTTGGCTGCTCCGAGAGAACTTGACACTTGTCATTTGAGAGCAACCCATCCTCCGAGGACTTTGAGCGAAAATCCTCAAGTGAAAAAAACCCAAAAAGTGAGGAAAACCCAAAACCAAACCCCAACAAACCCAAAGTGATTGAGCATCATCAAGAAATTGATCCTGCGTGGATCCGACGCTTTTACCTTTGAAGACTGTGCTTCTTCCAGACGGTTAGGCGTCAAGGTCTAGAGCATCCAAGAGGAATTGTGGATTGGGGTGACCAAGTATGTGAAGGTTTGGAAGTCGCTCAAGACTTACCACGAGTGATTGGACGAGGTCTGCGTGACCTTACTTCAAGGAGAATACGGTGAGGACTTGGTGTCCCGAGCTGCGTGCTTTCGGTGACTAGGTGTCCGGACTGTGTCCTCGAGTTTAAATACTCGGCCGCTCCAACCAGACGTACAACCGAGATGCGGTTGGAACTGGTCTACCAAATCATTGTATTCACCAACCTAATCGGGTTCTATTTCCTCAACCCTTTCATTTCCTCATAACTGTGTTGAGTGTTTGTCATATCTGTGTTTGAAGACTTTGATCAAGACTTTCTCAATTTCCTCAGTTCAATTTCTTCAGTCTGTTTGTCTTCATCTTGTGTTATCCTGTGATTACGCTTTCTGTACTCTGTGATTGTCTTCATTTCATCATGATGACTATGCTTGTAATCTGTTATGCTTACATCTGAGTACTTATTCCGCTGCAAGTATTTCTTCGCTAAGGAATTTCCTCACCAGCAAATTCCTCAGTGAAGAATTCATAAAAATCGCCTATTCACCCCCCCCTCTAGTCGATATAACGCACTTTCAGATAGTCTCCTATGTTTGTCAGGTCCAGTACTAGGTTTTTTTGACTCAGAACCAACAATCCCAATTTAAATCAAATATAGATACACACAATATTTGTAAGCTACTACGGGAATTTAGAGGTGGTCATAGATATCTTGGTCAAACCAAATAGATAAAGAACACACATGAATCCAGGCTTGTGCTCTGTTTTGTATTTCTCATGTACGAGCAGAGTCTGTGTGTATATGTTGTAAGCTAGAACAATTTGTACACACCAGAACCTATCTGTGTGTATGAGCAGAGTCAGTGTGTATATGTTGTAAGCTAGAACGGGTTGTATCCACCAAAACCTCTATATGTGTGCCTGTACTCCTGTCATGCATGGATTTTTTATCAGACAAGATTATTTTTTTCAAATGTATAATCCTATTTTTCTCAGATATATATTTCTTTTTGTTCATTCTTTTCGGCTTAGAGCACGAATAATCAGAATATACCTGTAGTGTTTGTACTATATGCATACACTTTAGCTCAAAATAATAATGCACTTCCTATTACTTGCTCTGTTTTGTTAAAATGTACGTACATCAGTTGGTTAATTGGCCTGGAAATTGTGCTCTGGTGATTGCAAAATTATAGTGGCTAGCTGGGACACCTAATTCCGCCTTTGCAATTATAAGCTATTAAGCTGGTGTATTTTCTGTTAGAACTACCGGATATTCATGTAACTTGGTTTCTTTTGTGGTACATGTACCTTAGTTTAAATATTGATTAACTGATACACACTACTTATGGTGGTCTTCAATCAAATCACAGCTACAGAGATTTCCTTGGCGAAGATCTCGGGACACTCGGGTAATTTATTATTTTCCATATGATCACGATGCAGAGGCTAGGAGAACTATCTCCTTTTCATTATATGCATAAGTAGTGCAGATTATTCTGTAGGGCATTATTTCCTGTTTTATCTCATGTTGCTACTCTGTGTTAGGTGATCATTATAGCCATATAATGCCACTAGATGTAGTGCCAGATATCTCCTTTATTGCTTCAGTTTTAATTAATTAGGAAACTAGAGCAGGGTATTAGGTTGGATACCCCCCTCGTTTCTTTGAGACCTTCTGATGATGTGCTTATTTTAGTGGCTCTGTCCTTGGATGGTCATTTCTGATGAGTGATAACCAGGGCAATTTCACTTCCAGAAACAAGAGAAGAGGGTCTCACCGAGCCTCCTCGGAGCTCAGCGACTTTCGGCCGTCGGATGCGTTCGCTTGATGGAGTTTGGGTCGTCGGATCAAGCCATCAGACGTACTCTGTCTGTTCGACCGGGACTAGCTGACGTGTGGGGCCCCTCGCGGGTGGGTCGTTTGTCAGCGACCGTGGCCGCGGGTATGGCATGTTCGTCCCGTCGCGCGCACCGACGGGTAAATATCCCGCGCCACTGCACGTAATATCTTGCCCCACCGAGGGTATTTCGGTCTTTTCGCATCCAGGCCTCGTGCGTGGTGGGCGGTGGTTGGCCCGTGCGGCTATGGAGTGGGGGAGGGCAGCGGCTTGCCTCTTCATGCTCCCATTCGCCCCTTCTCTCTGGGTCTCCTCTCCTCTCGCCGCCGATGCTCGTGTCGGAGGCCATTCTTGCTAGGGCAATGATGATTAACTGTGGCTGAAATAAGTGTGCCTTTGAGCAATCGAGGCACCTATGGGTATCAAGTTGGATCCTCCCTCTCGTCCTTAAAATCATTTTTGATCATGTGATACTTATGGTTCTGTCCTTGGATGGTCATTCTTGTTGAGTGATAACCAGGGCAGCTCCACTATGTAAACAGATTGATCTGGTGGTAGGAGATGACGGGGTAGGTTATATGATCGAGGAAAGGCGAATCTGAGCCCACTATGCAATGAACCCTAAACCCTTTTTCATCTGTATTTAAAGGTGTTGCTTATTTATGCTCCAGTGTTTATAGCCGTTTTAAGTAAAGTTTTCTTCTCTCTCATACCTTTATTGCATATAAGTTGTTCTTGATCCTTTATTGTTTCTTCTTTGGTCTTTGATTTAATCTGGTTCGAGTAAGTTGCACTTTGTTATACTAGAAAGACTCACTCCCAACAAGTTATCGGTTGAATGACTTGTTTTAATTAGATTAATGATACTATTACTTCTATTTTTTTGCAAGTTACCAGTTGTAGCTATTTGTTCATGCTACGTAAAATAATACTATAGGATTTTTTGAGATTTTTCTTGAGATAATGTCGGATTGTTCATGTAAAGAGTGACCGAGGTAGCATGTCCCATTTTGTATCCATAAACATTTTTTTGACTGCTGTGATTAGGTTGTTGGGTTAATCCGAGCCATTGAGCAGACATTTCCTTTCGTTTTCTTTAGTTTGTTCTGAAGCTTTCCCCAATTCTGTACGTCACCACTGCATTTTTTTTGAATCCTGCAGTTTGAACACTCTTCCAACTATAGAGTTTAAAATATGTTACCTACATAAAGAGGAGTTAAATACGGATGAGCTTACACAGCTTATCCTTATTTTAGCAATGAGAGTATTTTGTCTATAGAGTTGATACTCTGAAACTCTGTTTTTATTCCTGTATTATATTATGAAGGTTCAAGTATTTGGGTTCTAGCTCCAGCATGGATATGGTAGATGCTTATTCATTTTCCTATTAGTCTAGCAGGATTACATCATTGATGCTACTTCCCAACCAATATTAAGCTGGCAGTTGTTTATTTTCTCTTTTGCCTAACACATCAAAATCTAGGGCAACACTTTTTGTTGATTGATATTTCCAACAGAATCTTGATTACTTCTTTATTTTATTGTATTGTTAGCCAATTAAAAGGTCTTGTTGTAGGTGTATTTTTTTTACGTATGGTGTATATTATGCGAGTTATTTCTAATGCATCTTGATATTATCTTAGAATCATCTGACTAGAGTCTCGGTCCTTCGAGCTTAGTTAACTAAAGCATCTTTTATATCAGATATCAAATTATCTATACTTGTACTAAGATATAATGTATCTAACCAGATTTTCATTTCTTTAATGGAGTTTTTAGCACTCAGATTTATTAGAAATAGCTGCTCCTATATTTTTGTCAGTGCTTGCTGTACTTAGTTTAAATGTTTCTTCTTGGTAGGATCAGTTCTAAATAGTGTATGTAAGCATGCCTTTTCAAGCTTAAGCATTTGATTTTTGGCGATATGGCGTTCTCTCCTTACAGATGACCTTCTGCTTTCTTATTTTAAAAAATAGACAAGTTGGATGCAATTGCCGCCACTCATGTCGCTACAGGAGTGCGCGCAGGGGGGAGTGGCGGGTCAAGGTGCGCTCATCGGCGCCCCTGCTGACCGGCAGATCCAGGCGCACCCTCGGTGCACGCAGGGGGGTGATCTACGACGACCTCCTGGGCACGACACCGCTGGAGAAAGTGAGAAACACGCACTCCGTCCACCATTGGTCGCCGGCAGTAGCAGGACGAACCGTCGCCGTAGCCGCCAGGCTGAACCATAAGACGCCTCAACAGCGACCGACGAAGTCGTCGAGGTGAGATGAGAACCCCCTTCCGACGCCTTGCATCGTCCTCTTCTCCTTTTCCTTTTGAGACATCCTCCACCTAATCCCCTCCTCTCTTAGGCGACGGCCTGGAGGTGAACTCCAGCGACAGCGTGAACTTGGCCGGCGACCGCAAGGACCCATCCACGGGGTCCCTTCCTCTTTGAAAACGGCCTAATTGTTGATATCTTGCCTCCCCTCTCCTTCTCCCTCTCTTAATTTTCAAATCGGTATGGTATTACTGTTAGGTAACCCTACAAACTTTTGGAACCTAAAAAAATAGGTACTCCTGATGGATTAGAGTGGTTCTGCCTGAAACAACTTCCAATGAATTGTTGAATTAGCCAATGCCATAATTAGTAAATTTGTGCTGTTATATGCTGTAATGAGATCACATTATGCCCATGTTTAGATGACACTGACCCAAGTTTACTTTGTGATTCCCTTAATTTCTCTACCTAATTCTTGTGGCGGCATGCTTTCATCAGTTTCAATACGATGAAGATGACAGATCCAACATGGTATCCTTTACGGATGAACATGAGTTAAGAGGCATGTGTGTAAGTGTTGCATATACTGTTCGAAGATCTTCCGTGGCATTCCAATATGTACCATGCCATGCTACAGAACGATCAAACATATATTATTTATTGGTTTATTCCTTCGGTGATTAATTTCAAGCCACCCAGGCCACACAAAGAAGGCCCACTGATTTTTTTGGACAGGATAAGTGCACTTCAGGCCACCCAGGGTCGAGCTTTCAGCAGAGACACCAGAGGACATACCTTTGTGCAAGACTTCTCTCGGTTGAAAATATCCAAAGGTTGGTGCCTCAAGCTAAACTTATCACCTGTGATTCTTTCCCTTTTGGTGCTATCAAGTTTGATCCATTTGCTCCATGCAACCCCTTCTCTGGACAAGCGATAGTTATAGTCGTCATGGACTCCGATGAGATTCTCGACGAAGCGATACCCGAGTGGTTGGAATTCGCAATCATATGCTTCCAGCGGTATCACTCGCCATGATGAACTCCACCATTGGTTCTAACTTTGTGTACTTATCAAGACTGCCATCTAACTGTCACCAGCCTTTGTATAAACGCCTTGCTTTTAGTATTTTGTGATGTTCGGCTGTCTTGTAATGTGCTACTTAGTTTTCGGTCCCTTGCTATGTAACCAACTTACTCTAATTATTAATAATGGTAATTCAACTTGTGGGATGCATTCATTTCTATATAAATTACTTGTCAGTAATCCCGATCTATCAAGAATTTTGATGGTTTTTATTGAACAATATCTTACTTTGTACTGCACTTATATGATTTGTATTGGTTTACTTACTCCCCTGATAAATACCAGGCGCTGGATTATTGGATCACTACTTTAGACATATCTCTACTCCTAATGTCTCAGTTGGTAGGTCGTGTTCCGGGTTTTATTTTCGACCCACCATTTTCGTCTGGTTTTTTTCGCTGGTTTTTTTTCGACGGTTTTCTCGTCCCTTCCCCGCACGTACAAAAAAAACAGCCAGCGAGGCTCCCCTCGATCTATGTATTCTATCCTACGATCTCTCAAAGACGCCCAGCCCCCAATACGAGCCGCCACCAAGATCCAAGACGAGCCGCCGCCGAGATACGAGTCGATCCGCCGCCGCCGAGGACCGAGTGGAGCCGCCGCCGCCGCTGGCCAGGCTCTCCACGATGTGCGTGCCGGGGCGCCGCTCCCGCTCCCGAGCATAGCAGCGATGGCGGAGCCCGCCGCCCAGCGAGCTCACTCTGGCGGAGGAGGGCGGGCGAGCTCGCCGTCTCCCTCGCGCTCAACAATCTCTTCTCCCACGCCGTCGCCCACTTCACGGCCTACTTCACCTCATGCTCCCGCATCGACCGGCTCTTGGCGCGGAGGGCGTCCATCGGCGGCGGGCGAGATCTCCCGGCTGGATGGGCCATCGCCTCCACCATCACCGCCTCTTCGTTGCCGCCGCCGCCGACATGTGCGAGGATGCCTGTCTTCTTCAAAGAACGAGATGAATGAAGGATGCAGAGGAGACAGGCTCCATGGCGTGTTCTGCTGTAAAGCTCTCGACCTCTCGTCACAGTACACGTTTCTTCTTCACGGAGTTTGAAAACACACATACTACCATGAGCCGGAGATCCATCCACCCAGTTATGGATCCATCGTGTACAAGCCACTAGCCACCGTGTAATAGAGATTTCCCCTCTGATTTAGTTGGATTGGGGGAGGCTAGAGAGGCTTGCTTGTTGTTGTGTTTTCTGCGTGAGAGAGCAGAGAGAACTGAGAGATCACATGGATCCAATGTATGATGAGCTTTTGGTGTGAGGGTGGTGGTGGTGGTTGAGGTAGCGGGGAGAGGATGGTCACTAGATGGAAGAGTGCAGGGGAATGTTGCTTGCTCTGCTATCGCATGTGCTATTGTGTTATTTTGTAATATTTCTGAACTGTTAGTGATATTGCCGCATGATGAGATGAGCTTATTTTGTAATATATGGTCTTTTCCAAAGTGCATTGCAAAACTAACTAATAGTTTGTGATCCGACACCTGGTAACCTCATGATTGGGTGGTGCATGCGGGGCACACCTCCGAGCTAGCCGATGCTTAGTATACCGGTGTTCTGCTGCATCCGGTGCGACCTCAAAGATTACCTTCGTCTAGCTGGCCGTTGAGCACCTTAGGGACGATGAGGTGCAAGTGCGATTGCACAGGTGTAAGCAGTTCAACTACACGATGAAGTGAGTAGAGGGGTTAAGACGGCAGTTGCGTTGTCGTCTGCTGCTTGCTTCTTTGGTGAGTGTCGCCTCTGTGACTAGGTGTTCTTTGTTGTCTATGCCCTCTGTAGTTTAAGGTGTTTGTTCTTTTATGCAATGCTCGCCGCCCAAAGTATGTACGATCTTTACCATAGTACATTAGCTAGCTATAGGAGATGACATCTTTGTGCTTTTCTTCTTCTGAACACGCATATGGATGTTTGTGCATTGGAACGGCATGTCTTTCGGATCAACTGTTACCTCCTCCGACTTCGCCTTTTAATTTGGTGAATATCTACTTACGCTCTCCAAGATTGTTCCTGTGAGTTTCTTTAAAACCTATTTGTGCACCCAGCTAGATCATACAGCTTGTTAATGTATGGAGTTTTTATTGGGTCTGTTTATCTCGTGGCTCTGGCGCGCCCGATTTCGTTTAGACAATTTTTAGAGCCAGATTTACTCGAGGAATACTCTTTATATTGTTCAATCTCGGTGTAGGTCTAATTTCTAAACAGTTTCAGTCAATGCTGGGCCGAAACCTCTTAAACTCATTAAGTAGCATTCTTGGAGAGTTGAAATCTCATTTCATTGATGATGTATTGCGCTGCGTGTTGGTTAAGATGAAGCAAGGAGAAAACCATTGACGATGTATTGTGATGCATGTTTCAGTCAACTTGTTGGACAACTGTACACGTATGTGTTTTCTCAAGCCCACTGATTTCAGCCTCTCCGTCTCCTTCAAGACGGTGAGTAATTAATTGGTTAACTGAACATACTATTTGAGAAGGGACAAGGGAAGAAACCTCAACTATTCCCCTTAGTTCATGTTGTCTCTCACTACAAGAAATATGTCAACTTATGACCTTCTGTCAGTGACCCTCGAAGAATTGGTCATAAATTTATGACCATTTTAGACTAATTGGTCAAAAGCTGTTCAGGGGGCTTCAAACCCTAAACCATTGCGACCATTTTGGTCAGAAAGGTCGTAATTTCCTTACAAGAAATGGTCACAAAGCAAACAGTGCTAGTCCGCCGCCTTATTTCTAGTTGTTAATGACCAAATAGATGGTCATAACCTTGTAGATTGTGGTGGGTTGTGATGACTAGGCGCCATCTCATCAGTTTTGCCTATGTGTCATGTCCATGTGGCAGTTTTTGCCCTAGGTTGTGAAGCAACCTATATTTCTATCATTCCCAAAATTCCCAAAAAAATCTCATAAATTCTTTGGGTCATATCTTCATCAAATATGTAAAAATCTTCCTTGCCTAGTTCAAAAATAATTCAAAAATATTCATTTTCCTATTCTGTTCAGAGTAACAGTTTGTGAAGGAAGTACCACTTTGGCATGTCCAAATAGTATCCATTTTCTACAAAGGCTTTCCTATGACCAAATAACGATCCTCCACCAAATGCCAGCTCAATCCATTCATTATTTTGAGCCAAGCTTCAACATTCGTATTTATGTCCAGTGTGGTGGTTTGCAAAGAAAGTACCACCTAGGCTCCTCCTTTTGAGCTAGAAATTTGTGAAGACGGTCTTCCTGGTAACTGATCATCCTCAGCCAAAACTCACGCCCATTAGCCATGTACATTTCCCGTACCGCTAATCAAACACTTGGCCGCTAATTCATGTTTGAGCATCGATCGGTCTCCTCGTGAGAATCTTATGTTGTAATTTTGTTCCTAGCACCTACCTGGGGAGTGCTCACCCACTAGACATGCCTAGGCTGCCCAGAACACAAGGAAACACCACGGTCACGCGGTGACCACGCACGCGAACATCTTGAGTTCTGGCGCTCTAGAGTTGGGGCCCTCGGCCACCGCCCAAACCTCGACGTATCACCACCAAACAATGTATTTATGATTAAATAGGTACTTATGTAACTAGAAATGATTTTTGGAAAAATAAATAGCAAACTATGAGGCATTTGCAGTTCAAATTTGACCCGCTTCCAACCCAGATCGGCAGAAATTTGTCTTTTTCACGAGAGGTGGATCAAAAAATTTACACCAGACCATTTCGTCAATTGTGCATTAAATATGGCCTAGTATTTTATAAAAATGATTTGGTCCAATTTTGCAACAATTATTTGGTAGTTCCTTCACAAAAAACCTCCTTTCGCACTCGAAAAATGGAAAATGGTTTTTTCGTCCAACGAAAATGAAAACTTCCTTAGGCAAAATTGTTTGCCATTCCAATATGCACCCTTGTGCACAATATGAGATCATTTGAACAAACTATGCCATGAATGTGGCCATAAGATTGATCATTTGGCTTGAAAGCCATGAATCTTCACACATGATAGCTCATTTCTGAGAACGTTTTTTTTTAAATAATCGTCGTACTACAAGTTTATTATTTTTCCTAAAAACTTGGTGACATATAATGACACAATGCGAAGGTTTTCTAATTTTTTGAATTTTTTTGAATTTTTTATGCCCATTTTAAAATGCAGTCAAAACGGCGGGCTTGAGCGTTCATAGCTAGTGGTTGAATCTTGGAAAACTTTTGATGTTTCCCTGATTAAATAGATACTTATGTACCTAGAAATGATTTTTGGAAAAAATAAATAGCAAACTATGAGGCAGCTGCAGTTTAAATTTGACCCGTTTCCAACTAAATCGGCGGGAATTTGTCTTTTTCACCAGAGGTGGATCAAAACTTTTTACACCCAACCATTTGTTCAATTGTACATTAAATATGACCTAATATTTTATAAAAATGATTTGTTCCAATTTTGCAACAAATATATGATAGGTCCTTCACAGAAAAGCTCATTTTGGGCACTCGAAAAATGGAAAATGGATTTTTCGTGAAAAAAAAATGAAAACCCCCAAATCAACATTGTTTGTCATCCCAAGATACACACATGTGCACTATATTGATTCATTTTAACAAACTATAAGTGATTAATATGTTGAATCTTTGCCCTCAATAAGAGGATAAAAACTATAAGAAAAACAACAGATTTTTTTACATAACCTTAATTCTAATATGTGGAATCAGCTAAGGCATGGATCGATGACATGGCGTACATCCGTCCATCCACCCGTCCATCCAACCATCCCGAGCCACCCCACGACCAACCGTGACCTAACCTCTCCTCCACGAGGCAGATTCCTCCCCCATCCCACGATCTCTCCTCTCCTCTCCTCCACATCCGCCGCACCCACCCACCCCCCGCCACCGACGACCCGCGACCTCCGCCCTGTGCCCCCGATCCTCTCCACCTCCCCTCACCTTCTATCCCACGGCGGGCCCCTAGATCGAGGAGGCGGGCATCGTCAGATCCGCCATGCCCACAGCTCTCTCTGCCCCACCCCAAACCCTACCCATAGTCGCCGCCGTGCTCCGTCACCGGCGACCTCGCCACCGCCGCCCCTCTCCCCTCGCCCTATCTCCATACTGCACACGAGGGAGGGAGGGAGGGAGGCCCCAAATCGAAGCGAGCAGCAGCTTCCGGATCCAGATCGAGAGGGGCCCCAAATCGTGACCTTCCTCCGCCCCTTGGCTCCTCTATGTCGCCCTACCCCATGGATCGCGCGACGACGAGCCGGACGGGAGGAGCCACCGCCCTGCAGCACACGCGCGCCGGTTGGGCGAGGGGATCGCTGGCGAAGTTGTACGAGCAAGCGGTGCCCTCACCGGATCTGAACAAGAACACCGAGTGGTTCATGTACCCGGGGGTCCGGACACCTACATCTTCATCCTCTTCATCTCATGGCTCCTCATCCTTTCCATCTTCGACGAGAGCATCTCCCGTGCCAACCTCGCCTGCTTGCTCTGTTTATTGTTCTACACCTATTACTGAATTCCAGTCGCTATATGTGGTTTCTTACCTGTATATATGTACCACTCTGTGTGTAGCATTTTTCTAACTGTACAATAGCACTCACTCCTCTACTGTCACATAATAGATTAGCCTTGAATTCATCTAGTTTGGATCAAAATAGAACCATTGATTAATACTACATGATTGTTATTGTACATTTGGTTACAGATTTCTTTGAACTAGTTTGACTCCCTGCTGATCTACATCTTTTACTTACTCACATGCTTGACTGAATTTGCTACTGCTGTTACTCTAGTGGTGAACGAGATAGGCATTCTATTGCTTGTTTCCTTGCTTCCACAAATTAAAAATCGGTAATCTTGTTAACTGCTACCGCCATTCAATAGATTTTTCTAGACATTTTATTGGATCATGAGATGGTTGGCGTGGCAGGGTGTGTTTGGCTAACATATTGCATCGGAAATATATTGTTCTTCATCGCCTAATGTCATTGTTGCCGATAATAGGGCATGTAGATAGAAAGTTATGTTGCTACTTGCTAGTGGCTACTTATGCTTATTGTGTCTCACACTGAAAAATAAAATGCACAATGAGTTTGTTTGACTTTTTGGATGTTATAGTATACTTGATCAGGGCAGTCTATTTCCTGTGATCCTTCCTATCATGTGCACATATTAAATTTTGTTGACTTGAATCTGTTATGCCCTTGATTTTTTTACTTAGCTTGACCCAGAACAGCAGCATCCTTGATTTTTACTGACCCCCACCTTGCTCTAGCTCTCGTAGACCCGAAGGAGCTTGTATGCAATGCACCTCATCTCCGGTGGTGAGAGCGTACACGGGTCGTGGGTCCGACAAATTTCCATGTCTGTGGCTGCTCCTGCCACTTCCCTCTCTTTAAGGACACATCCAGAAAGACGCTCAATAAAACAGATCGTCGTCCTCTCCAAGTGGAGGGGTCAGCTCAAGCGATAGTAAGTTTCTAGTATTCTCTACCGTGTTGATGTGGCTTGTTTACCTCGTCCTTGCTACACTTGATTGCATTATATGATTTCTGCTCGAGGATCTGATAGAGATGGTTCGTTCAAAGTAGTAGAGTATATGATTCATGTTTTGTTATAGTTTGTTTGTTTGTCCCAATCCTCTGTTTCATGGCTAATATGTGTCCTTTCCTAATCGCATTGCACATATTTTTGTTACTTGAAATGTGACAGTATTCAGTCAATTTCAGTCCCTGTCACAGTCCAATAGGCATTGCTTTGTCGTTGGACACTTTGGTAATTAAGAGAGAGCATTGTATACTCTCGATTATTTGTCCAATGATTGTCAAGTATCTATCTTACTAGCTTTTAGAATGGAGAAACTCGTGTCATTTCATATATGATCTGAATGAAATGATTAGGACTTGTTGCAACAGATTTATTTGATACTGTATATTGTACTAAAGAAACAACATATGTGCTCCTGAAGCATTACTACGTTCTTGTCTGCTACATGTTCCCATTTAAGCTATGTGCCCGATTTAAATTTCAACAATGGTTTGTTTTGCATGCTTACCTGTTTAGTAAACTTGGTGCCATGCTTATTTCATGTAGCTAATAGTAACCTACATAAAAATTGTAATTGCCAAGATTGATTTGTTCTGCTTGCCTGCTACAAACTTTTCAAATAACTACTACTCCCTCCGTTCCATATTACTCATCGCTCATTTAGTACAAAGTTGTACTAAATCAGCGACGAGTAATATTAAACGGAGGAAGTACTTAATTAGTAGCATGTAGACTGGATTATTATTTTATCAACATTCTATTCCAGAGATATATACAAAAGCATGTGTTGTCCATCCCATGTAGCAATCATCGCTAGTCTCAGATTGAGCAAACAAAGTGCACCACATCGTAGCTATCCTCATGCAGCAGCAGCCTCCCGGACGCTGGCCAAAGGCCGTGTGCAGTTTAGATTTTCCAGTCTTTCTTTCAAAATGTCAGGTGTTGTATTAGTATCATGATGTTAGCTTCTTAAATTCTGCTACTAGGACATCTATTCTTGAATAGTTTGCTTATAAAGTTTCCTAGTCATTTAGAACCAGCTGCAATATATTGATGGACATAGTACTCTGCTCATGTGTACATCTTTCTTTAAATGTCAGGCTAACATGGAAAGTGCTATGGAACAAGAGGTACCAGAAGGTGGAGAACCAAAGAGTGATGTTGTTGTTGTTGCTGACCTTTTCTCACTAAAGAATGGCCCTCCAGCAAATTCCCCCACTGGCTGTGTTGTTTTGGTTGGTGCCATCTTATGTTACTGGTTACTAGTGCACAATATGGACATGTGCCATCTTATGAACATGTGGTAATAATACTAAGCTACTAGTTGTGTTATATTGGTCGGGGCATCTTATGAACCTATGGTGTAATGATGGGCCTAACTTATTGAAATCCTGGAGAATTATATTATTATTATTATCATCATTATATTCTCATGTGTTGGCTGACTGCCAAATTGCCGAATGTATTTTTGTTTTTGAGATACTGTTGGTTGTTGTTGGTTACCCTTTAATAAGGGCTGGATTGAAGACACTAAATTGTGTGAGTGGGCTGGACCGTTTCAAGGCCAAATAGTTTTTTTTACGTAAAAAAATCAAAATGTTTTTGTTGGGTAGATAAAAGGGCTGGCCCACTTAATGATGGATTAAACAAATGGGTTGCACACCACAGCCCAAGAACTGATCTGTTGGGCATGGCCCATGCTTGTGGCCCAAAAGTAAATTTAAAAGTGGGCTGAATTATTGGGCTCAGCCCATTAAAACAACTGATTTGGACTGATCCAACATGGCATCCATGTCATCGCATGTGCCACGTTGGCTCAGCCACATCAGATCCTACGTGGTCTAGGCTCATTAGTAGTGACCATAATTTTCGTCAAAGATTTAATGTCCAAAATTTTGGTCAAGGGCGGCCATGACCAAAATTCTAGAGAAGGTCACGTTTGTTCGTTCTTGATGGCCAACTGTTGACCTTCCAAATTTGGTCAAAAAAAGGTCAATAAACGAAAACAATGACAAATTAATGACCAAAATGGGGAGTCATAATTGTCCATATTTCTTGTAGTGTCTGCAATTTACAATTGTATATGTAGTGCTACCTGAATTAAATTCTGGCAACTAAGCTCATGCAGTGCTTAAGATTAAATGGGATATAATGGAAATGCAGATGAGAAGTTCAAGGATATTCCTGGGAGTGCCTATTATGTGGCTCTGGAGGTGCTGAAGCGGATATATGGAGCCGATAATTGCATATGGAGTGCTGGAGTTATACTCTACATTCTGCTGTCTGGCATTCCTCCTTTTTGGGCAGCAGGGCAGGTGCGTTCTCTGGCTGGTTATGTCAATCAATTTTGGGGTTGTGATGGATGCAAAGACTGGAAGGTGAATATAGTTATCCTACAGGAACCCTCCCTTGGTTTTAATTACCTGAGAATGAGTAAGGTCTATTTGATGTTGTTCTTCAAGGTTCTATTCATTTCTCATTTGATCCCTGGCCATCAATTTCTAACGGGGATAAAGAATTACTCCCTCCGTTCCTAAATATAAGACCTTTTAGATATTTTAATATGGACCACATACGAAGCAAAATGAGTGAATCTACACAATAAAAATGTCTATATACATCCATATATAGTCCCTATTGAATTATCTAAAATAGCTTATATTTAGAAACGGAGGGAGTACAACAAACGGGAGAATCAGACATAACTCTGTTATGTGAGTAGAGAACGTGAGTGCATATGCTTATTGGGGTCGGTCAACATGGTTCAGTTGGCATAACAAGCTCCAACGGACACAACTTTTCATGAATTGAATTGATTGAATGCCCTTAGTAAGTTCTCGATAGAATTACCTCTTCTTACAAGGATGAGAAACTTAAGTGTTTTTCATTTATTTTGTGCAGATCCTCCTGTGAAGCATAAATTTCATTGTATCCAAGGAGATATCAAATGCTGAAAACATGGGACTCAAAATGTATAGAGAGTCGGAGACACTGCTAAACTGTCATTTATGGGTGTCTACCAATTCACTATCAACCACTATTGTAGGACCGGCGGTATGTTAAAATTTATTTTGGTTTTATTAGTCCATGTAGAGATGCTATGCTCAGCTATTGATTTGACACTTGTGATATCCAATTACACTCCTGTGGCTTGTATGTTGCTCGAAGATGCTCACAAGTCTGGTTGGGAACGTTAACCTTACTCTTAGGGACCATTATTTGAAACAGTACTCTGTCTACTACTCCCTCCCATGATATAGCTTAAAAATGTTCTTATATTATGGGACGGCGGGAGTATATGCTAAGTTGTGTACTGATGTATAGATATCTGATTTTGTTCATTTTGCATTAGGTTGGGAGGACATAGACTAAGAGCTATATATGATGATTCTACAAAAGATAATGTACTGGAAGACACGAGAACTTTTAGGATGCTACAGTGTAAAAATATTTGGAATATGGTATGGTTTGCCGGACCGGAACCAAAGCAAGAACGAGAAGGAGCTTAAGTAGGGCCATGTCGGGGTGTCGCCACAATAGGAAATTGTCGCTGGTGCTAGATACCAGGGGAACCAAAAAAATCTTTTTTCTACAAAGGTAACGAACTTTTTGGGTCTAGAGGGACCAAGATGAGCAGGCCATCAACATCCTATTCCTGCTTATCTTTGTTTTCTTTGTATCTGTATTATTAATCTTGGTTTCAACTGGCGTGTTGAGTGCAATCTTCCGGGTGCAATCCTCAAATATGGGATGTCGTACTAGCCTTAATTCCACATCTGGAATGGCTTATGATGGCATGGAGTTCCATTATTTCGGCTACTTGCGGCGGGGAGTGTGGCCGGTGCTTGCGGCAGCAGCGAAGCGGCGTGCGCGAGCACAGTGTAGGCAGTGGCCAAAGGCTCATCGGCCGCTGCGAGTACGCCGTTGGCACCAGGTTCATGACATTGTAAAAAAAATCTTGATTCAATATTCTTTCGTCATTATTCCTCTTTCATGTTCTTGATCCTTGAAGATACTTGCTAGATTTCTAGCTGATATTTTTGGTAGTATAAGCTCGATGTATATGGCCTGAATATGACCTGATTCAGAGTACATTGTGTTCTGAAGCTTTTTACTGTATGGTTCTCTCTTGAAAGAATTCAAGCCATTGTTCAATGGGAGAGAACAGTTGTAATCCTGAAATAAATGTCGTACCTATTCAACAGCTGACACAATTGCCACTGAGATCATTATTTTCCTTTTTTTCAGGTTTTCAACATCACAAATTTCATACTAATGGAGTGGAGCTACCAAAATATCTATTGAGGTAAAATCACTATATACATATTGTTTTCCCCCATTGCGTCAGGCGACACGCATTTGTTGCAAAGAAATAGGCATCACCTGCGTGCTTGCTTTTGTTCATTTCTAGCCGGCAAGAATCTATCGAGTCTTCCTCTATGTGTGCAACCTTGCCAGCATGGGAATCAATCAAGGTAGGGGCAGCCAACGTTAAGTATGTGCAGTCTTGCCGGGATCCAATCTATTGACTCCTTCAGCCAGCTTTGCACTATGTGCACGACGTCCATGCTCGAAAGCACTTTGCAAGTGGACCATGCACGGCTCCACCGGCCTTGCGTCAACAATTCAAATCCTTATCTTATAATTCCTCTGTCTGAAAAAGCTTGTCCCAAGCTTGTCCCTTAAATGGATGTATCTAGTACTAACTTGGTGCTAGATACATCCATTTGAGGGACAAGCTTTTCGGACAGAGGGAGTACTATTAGATAGACACGTACTTTTTTTTATGCAATTCTTATTTTATAGAAGCAGAAGAACTGATTATGTGAATTGAATATATAATCCCATGTGTAGGTGCTATCCAAGTGTTGTGATTATTTAGCACACATAACTTGCAGGGAGATAACTCTATAGTATGAAGACTTTAAAATATGAGTGCGTGTCGTTGGTGTTTTTGAAACCATCTTCCATCACGTCTAATATTTTTGTATTTCATAATAGTAATTGTTCAGCCTTTGACTGACATATGGGTGATATTTGTAATATATATCTTTCTTCCATATGACGGTAACATTATGATGAAGGTGGAACCATAGAGAGATGTGTATTTTTAATTGAGATATTTTCAGGAGTACCTTTGTGAAGCTGTATATCTTTCTTTTACAAGATATGGTTGCACTTGCTTCATCTACATAGGCTGTCTGGAATGCCATGAGGCCGGGATTGGTGTAGGAAATCTTCAAAGCTATTATATTGGTCTCAAGAAACTTGCAATACATCAATGCATTATTATTTTTAATTTTTTTGCTGACATCACAGCTACCACCTCTTCACTAAATGACAGAGGTTGCCAGCAATTGCACATGGAAAGATTTAATGTTATATTATGTCTACTAATCAATAAGGAGGGAGATCAAACTACTGCTCTCAAATATTCACCTGATTGATTTTGAAAAGAGGGTTAAAAAATGGTGTTATGAATGAAGATGGATGGGGTTGAGGGCTGGGAGAAAGATGTTGTATTGCAAGAAGAAGTTGGTTAAGAAGACTGACGATTATGAGAATGAAGGACACAACTTTTGAATTAGACCAATTGTTTGATCGATCATTTTTGTTCTCTTGAAAACGATATATGGTCAATTTTAGTATTCTGATGTATTGAAGAATATAGGAGGGACAAAGAGATGTGCTATTGCCAGGACAGTTATGACTCTCTATTAAGGTATTCAGGTATGATTCTCCATGGTCATGCTTCTCATGTTCACTTGGAAGTTTATTGATGGGAGGGAAGCCACTTCTGCTTCGATGATTTCTTGGAAGTTCAGGTTAAAACACTTTCGCTCTTAAAGTCTGTTTATCAATTCTTTGGATAACCTATTTAATAATTGGTTTTGATTTTCATACAGCTAGGTGAATTTACAATACAAGTCAGATTATTTGCGAGAGAATTTCATTCCCTAGAATCATTGTCATTCTTGTTGCCTACAAGGTACTTGAAGAAAATGCCCGAGACATATTTTAAGGAGGATAACTCAGCACTAAGGCTATTATTACAACGATGGAATCTTTGTTGTGGTAGTTATGTCTCCAAATGCGTCGATCCCTATCGGCTACTGAAGTAAACTTATTTATTTTTTCTGTGTCGATTTCTATTGGCTTCTTGATAGCTTATTTATTCTTTTCGAATTTTAATTCCTTGATCTTTGCCTCTGCCCATCTCCATATCACACAGAAGGTGCTCAGTGCAATGCATCATGCAGTGATTCCATGATAGGAATTAGGAACTGCTCATCATTTGAATCTTTCTACAATTTTCCTGCTTGTTAGAACATGTTTGATGTACTTACACATTAACAAAAATGACCTGTAACATTCATGAAAATATTTGGGTTTGGTCATCTACTTTTTTACTGTTTATTTACTCATGAAGATAGCAGATGTTCCTGTTTTTAAATATAGTTATCTGTGCTTCCAGTTGGTAGAGATCAAAGTATTAACTCGCCGATGTAGGGAAAAAGAGCTCTTTTATAGACACTACTGGCAGTGGATACAGGGTGAGCCTTTCTGAAATTGTTTGGGGGGGCTTGGGGGCACGGCTGGGCCATTTTTTGCCCTTTTTGCATCGCCGGCAGAGAAAAAAGGCTCCTCGGGGGGCCGGCTGGAGATGCTCTAAGTATACAGTAGCATATTTGACAGATGAGCATTGGAAACTCTTCTAAATCTGTGTTTAGCATTTAACAATGAACTATGTAATTTAATCAATAGACTCACTTCAGTTGCCATGCTAACTGAAAATCTATAAGTCAAATGATGCGACTGTCAAGTGGAAGTTACTTATATATTTTCTTACGTCACTTGAGAAGTTTCTTTTTAGCAAGCTTATTTAAGTGCAGCCGAAGTGTACTATGTTTTTTAGACGATCTCCATGTTTTCTATTGAGATCAGAGAGCGGCTGAAGTAGTGATGGGACTACACCATTTTTAGGTTCTGAAGGCAAAGCTTCTTACAGAGTTAGTCACATTTGTCAGTTCTGTGAGTAAAAGAAATCTTGATAGCTTGTTGCTTCTGCTCAGTGTGCTTGGTGCATAAATTGATTGCTTGCTGCAAATGTTGTTTAGTGTCCTATTTCATGGTAGTTGCGGATGCTATATATTTGGTGATTTTGTTGCCGGTATTTGGAGTGCTAGGAGAGTTTCTAAACTACTGTCACGGCATTATAGATAGGATAGTGAACCAATGTGACATATGTATAACATTTCATGTGAGATTCTTTGCAACAAACAGCATGAGCGAGCGGTCCATATATTATTTTCATCAAGCCGTACAATTTTTTGGTTAGGATAGAAGGGTTGTTGGTTGCTTCAAGAGTTAATAACGAGGGCCCTAGCAAGAAATGTCCTGTTAAGACGGGAATCCGAGCGGTAAGTGGAACGTCCGACAAGAAAGGTAAGTGTGCGTCGTGGGGTGGGGTTTTTGTGTTGGGACCGCATGTTGGGATAATATATGGGTTGGATTTGGGGGGGGGGGGGGGGGTGGGGGGGTCCGGACTATCCAGACGGTTAAATTTTGTGGAGCTTGCTTAATGTCCTAACATGCTCGGATGTATGAGGAATAAGATTTTACCTTGGATATGACCATTTGTGTGATTTATTTGTATGCATTGTAGCCCGGGGGGACTATCCAGACGGTTAAATTTTGTGGAGCTTGCTTAATGTCCTAACATGCTCGGATGTATGAGGAATAAGATTTGACCTTGGATATGACCATTTGTGTGATTTATTTGTATGCATTGTAGCCCGTAGCAACGCACGGGTGTACTACTAGTTTTTGTAATGACAAACTGTGTCATGTTTGTCATACTTTTGGTATATATGTTGTCTTGCCGTTTGGCAATGCCCTGTTTTTTATGTAAATTTACTGTATTGGTCTAATCCATTCTGAGCAATTGCTTTAATTCCCTCTGTTAACAAACGCACTGAAATTGATTTTGTCTTAGTCTCATGCCGATGTTTATCACCATTGTGTCTTGCTCCTATCATAACTGAATGTTTTTTCTAAACTATTTTGATATGTTGTATGAATGCATATACTAAAACTGAATTCATATTAACTTAGCATTACCTGCCTGACCAAATGTTGGGACCGGCACCCTTGCGCCAAGGCACGATCCCGATCTAGTTCGTTTGATCTGGCTTTTGCTATACGTGGTGTGCACTGTGCAGTCCCCACGCGACCAATTCGATCCGTGTGCCACAGGTGACTGGTCGTTCAGTGCAGCTGCCATTGCCTTTGCTGTGGTTTCCGTGGAAAGGGAACCCGGCGTGCCCAAGCCGGCAAGCTGGAGGGACACCAAGCCCTGCATCTCGTACCGCACATTGACTGGAGCTGGTCAAGCGAAAGTAGTGCCGTTTCCGGGTTGACGATGGTCGCGCACATCAGCTGTGTTGTGCCAGTCGCCGGTCAGGGGCGTAGGCACGCACGACACGACCGGAAGTCTTCCCCCTGCCGCGCACAGACAGTGAGATGGACACACGAGGAAGCTTCGCCCTATCATCGTTTTTTTTAGCATCAGTAAAAACACAAGCGCTTATATACACGCGCATATACTCACCCCTATGAACGCACACACGCACACCCTACTCCTATGAGCACCTCCGAAAGACTGAGCCGGCATATCATCTTGAGATTTACGAAGCCACCGTAGGCGCCTCGTCGTCGACGGCAACGTCTCCTCCCACTAAAAGCGCGTCGCCGGAAATTCTGAAATAAATCCATGAATAATGCGAGCATCAGGACTATCCAGACGGTTAAATTTTGTGGAGCTTGCTTAATGTCCTAACATGCTCGGATGTATGAGGAATAAGATTTTACCTTGGATATGACCATTTGTGTGATTTATTTGTATGCATTGTAGCCCGGGGCTACTATCCTGACGGTTAAATTTTTTGTATCTTGCTTTCTGTCCTAAATTGCTCGGATGTATGAGGAATAAGATTTGACCTTGGATATGACCATTTGTGTGATTTATTTGTATGCATTGTAGCCCGTAGCAACGCACGGGTGTACTACTAGTTTTTGTAATGACAAAATGTGTCATGTTTGTCATACTTTTGGTATATATGTTGTCTTGCCGTTTGGCAATGCCCTGTTTTTTATGTAAATTTACTGTATTGGTCTAATCCATTCTGAGCAATTGCTTTAATTCCCTCTGTTAACAAACGCACTGAAATTAATTTTGTCTTAGTCTCATGCCGATGTTTATCACCATTGTGTCTTGCTCCTATCATAACTGAATGTTTTTTCTAAACTATTTTGATATGTTGTATGAATGCATATACTAAAACTGAATTCATATTAACTTAGCATTACCTGCCTGACCAAATGTTGGGACCGGCACCCTTGCGCCAAGGCACGATCCCGATCTAGTTCGTTTGATCTGGCTTTTGCTATACGTGGTGTGCACTGTGCAGTCCCCACGCGACCAATTCGATCCGTGTGCCACAGGTGACTGGTCGTTCAGTGCAGCTGCCATTGCCTTTGCGTGGTTTCCGTGGAAAGGGAACCCGGCGTGCCCAAGCCGGCAAGCTGGAGGGACACCAAGCCACGCATCTCGTGCCGCACATTGACCGGAGCTGGTCAAGCGAAAGTAGTGCCGTTTCCGGGTTGACGATGGTCGCGCACATCAGCTGTGTTGTGCCAGTCGCCGGTCAGGGGCGTAGGCACGCACGACACGACCGGAAGTCTTCCCCCTGCCGCGCACAGACAGTGAGATGGACACACGAGGAAGCTTCGCCTATCATCGCTTTTTTAGCATCGGTAAAAACACAAGCGCTTATATACACGCCGCATATACTCACCCCTATGAACGCACACACGCACACCCTACTCCTATGAGCACCTCCGAAGATCGAGCCGGCATATCATCTTGAGATTTACGAAGCCACCGTAGGCGCCTCGTCGACGGCAACAACGTCTCCTCCCACTAAAAGCGTGGCGGAAATTCTGAAATAAATCCATGAATAATGCGAGCATCAGGACTATCCAGACGGTTAAATTTTGTGGAGCTTGCTTAATGTCCTAACATGCTCGGATGTATGAGGAATAAGATTTTACCTTGGATATGACCATTTGTGTGATTTATTTGTATGCATTGTAGCCCAGGGGGGACTATCCAGACGGTTAAATTTCGTGGAGCTTGCTTAATGTCCTAACATGCTCGGATGTATGAGGAATAAGATTTGACCTTGGATATGACCATTTGTGTGATTTATTTGTATGCATTGTAGCCCGTAGCAACGCACGGGTGTACTACTAGTTTTTGTAATGACAAAATGTGTCATGTTTGTCATACTTTTGGTATATATGTTGTCTTGCCGTTTGGCAATGCCCTGTTTTTTATGTAAATTTACTGTATTGGTTTAATCCATTCTGAGCAATTGCTTTAATTCCCTCTGTTAACAAACGCACTGAAATTAATTTTGTCTTAGTCTCATGTCGATGTTTATCACCATTGTGTCTTGCTCCTATCATAACTGAATGTTTTTTCTAAACTATTTTGATATGTTGTATGAATGCATATACTAAAACTGAATTCATATTAACTTAGCATTACCTGCCTGACCAAATGTTGGGACCGCACTTGCGCCAAGGCACGATCCCGATCTAGTTCGTTTGATCCGCTTTTGCTATACGTGGTGTGCACTGTGCAGTCCCCACGCCGACCAATTCGATCCGTGTGCCACGGTGTGACTGGTCGCTCGGTGCAGCTGCCATTGCCTTTGCTGTGGTTTCCGTGGAAAGGGAACCCAGCGTGCCCAAGCCGGCAAGCTGGAGGGACACCAAGCCCTGCATCTCGTACCGCACATTGACTGGAGCTGGTCAAGCGAAAGTAGTGCCGTTTCCGGGTTGACGATGGTCACGCACATCAGCTGTGTTGTGCCAGTCGCCGGTCAGGCGTAACGCGCACGCGACACGACCGGAAGTCTTCCCCCGCCGCCGCATGCATGGTGAGATGGACACACGAGGAAGCTTCGCCTATCATCGCTTTTTTAGCATCAAGAAAAACACAAGCGCTTATATACACGCCGCATATACTCACCCCTATGAACGCACACACGCACATCCTACTCCTATGAGCACCTCCGAAAGATCGAGCCGGCATATCATCTTGAGATTTACGAAGCCACCGTAGGCGCCTCGTCGTCGACGGCAACGTCTCCTCCCACTAAAAGCGCGTCGCCGGAAATTCTGAAATAAATCCATGAATAATGCGAGCATCAGGATTTGAACCCTAATGGGTTGGAATACCACTATCCACCTAACCATCTCAATCACAGGTTGGTTCGCCCTATCATCGTTCACGTACGGTGCATTGCACGTGGGTCCTCATGGGCCCTCAGTTTTCGATTTTCCACGGACGAAAAGAGAGATGGACGGGTGGAGCCATGAGGAACGTCGCGACGGACTGAACTGTGAAGACGCGCCGCGCGTGCGTGTGTCGTACACGACGAACACGACGCGTTCGATCTTGACTGCAGAAATGTGTTTTTGATGCGAGCTCTGACCCGTCCGACACTCCCCGACACCTGCCCTGCGGGCAGCTGATAAAAGGATATGGTCCGGGTGCGCCGTCACAATGCACACTTATGGTGCGTTTTTTTCGAGAAAATTTCCGATCTATTCATCTAAACATGGTAGTACAACGGATACCAGAAATAATAAAAATTACATCCAGATCCGTAGACCATCTAGCGACGACTACCAACACTGAAGCGAGCCGAAGGCGCGCCGCCGTCATCATCCTTCCATCGCCGGAGTCGGGCTTGTTGTAGTAGACAGTCGGAAAGTCGTCGTGCTAAGGCCTCGTAGGACCAGCGCACTAGAACAGCAACCATCGCAGATGAAGAATAACGTAGATCAGAAAGATCCAATCCGAAGACACATGAACGTAGACGAACAACGATGAGATCCGAGCAAATCCACCAAAGATAGATCCGCCGGAGATACACCTCCACACGCCCACCAAGACGCACCGCCGGAGCGGGGGTTAGGCAGGGAGACCTTTATTCCATCTTCAAGGAGCCGCCATTGCCTCATCTTCCCGAAAGGCGGGACATGCACTATAGCAAACCGAAAGAAACGACTAAAAACGGAACCCTCCCGCCGGCCTTTGCCAAGATCCACCGCGCCCCCATGACCTTAGGGCCACCGGAGAGAAGGCGGACCTGCGCAGGCGCCGGCGGGAGGCAGAAACCCTAGCTTTTTTGTGGAGTAGGAGGCGGCGGCTAGAAAGGCTTCCGTGTCGACCGTGCCAATTCTGTTTTAATGCACACTTACGGTTTAGTAAAAGTTAGATGCGACTTAACTAATTCTTACATAGATGAGAATCAACTTTCTGTTTCTTACAAATAGTTTATAGGCATGTTACACAATGCACACTTTGTCTTGCATCGGTTGGCTTATTAGATCACTAGTCTACCAGTTTCCAACCTGCAATTTTCATCCGGTTTTGAAATCTTCGACAAGGTTTCTCTTATTTTTCCTTTTTATTTATTCTTGTGTGTTCTTGGCCGGTATTTGTCATTGTTTTTTTGTTTTTCTTCTCTTTATCCTTTATCTTTTTTTAGTTTCATGAACATTTTTAAAATACAAACACTCTAAAATTATTATAAGTTTATTAAAATTCATGAATTTACTAATTTGTGAACACTTTTTCATATAAGACAACATAAATCTGTGAACATTTCTTGAAATTCATGAGCATTTTTTAATCATGAACATTTTCTAACTTTCTTATTTTTTTCAAATCCTGAACATTTTTATAAAACAATTTATAATTATTTATAAAAGTAATATGCTTTTTTTTGTAAATTCATGAACATTTTCAAAATTAATAAATAAAATAAAAATCCGCGAAGACACCGGACGGGCTGGTGATGTAGTTGGTCGGCGTCATGGGGACACTCCGGCCATGAGGTTGGTCAGTGCAGCGGCTATGTGGCCACCTATCACTGCAAGGACGCGGCGAGGAAGAGAGCGGAGGAGGAGGGCCATGCCATTGTTGGAGGTGGTAGCTCGCCGGGAGCAAGCGGAAGGAGTTCGATCTAATACTCTAACTCGCGCCCGAGCTCAAAAAAGAAAAACTACTGACTCGGGCCCATTTGTTGACTCCGATTCCTCGTCAAGATGTGCATGTGGCTCCATACGGCGCCCAAGTTGTGTCGTGTGTTGGACGAGGTCTTGGCCTTGCGTAATAGTTGCAATGGAAGGAGTTCGAAAAGAGTTTACTAGTTGTCTGTTTATTCCGCAAATGCTTAGTCGGGAACAAAATAGAATCACTAATTGTTGGCAAATTATAGTCGAACTGAGTGCACCACCGCTATATGGTTGCACCAAGGACTACCATGTATTGAGGATGCCTCTCGTCTATAATACTATACCTATGGAATAAAACTCTTTTCACCCTAAAAAAAGTGTTAACTAGTTAGAAGCCTTAATGAATGAAATTGGCTTCTAAAATAAGCTATATGTTGTAGGGGCGGCTTATGGCATAAGCCGTCAAAAGAACTGGGCCAAATCGTATAGGGCCCTATTTAGGTTTTTTAGCAACTGGGCCCTATTTTAGGTGCCTCGCTGGAGGTGCTCTTGGGCTTGACGGGCCAAGTCTTGTGCCTTGCTTTACTAGCCCAGCTTTGCCCTTCACCCGCCACTCCCTTTTTTGTCTAAAAAAAAGAACTCACCACTGCCTTTCCTCCTCGTCTCGCTCAAACCATGCCTCCGCCAGCGGCTTCCAGCCTCCTGGCCGTCCTCTCCGCCCGGCCCCCTCCGCCGCTCCGCCGCCTCCTGCAGCTCCACGCGCACCTCCTCACCGCCGGCCTCATCTCCTCCCCATCCCCACTCCCCTTCGTCTCCAGCCTAGTCGTCGCATTCGCCCACACCGACGACCCGCGCGGCGCGCCCCGCCCGCTCCTCCACGCGCTCGCCCTCCTCGCCTCGTTGCCCTCCCCGCCCGACTCCGCCCGCCCCTACAACGCCGCGCTCCGCGCCCTCTCCCTCTGCGCGCACCGCGGCCTCGTCCCGCGGTGCCTCCCGCTCTACCGCTCGCTCCTCCTCTCCGCCCGCCCGGACCACCTCACCTTCCCCTTCCTGCTCAAGGCGTGCGCGTGCCTGCAGGAGCGGGGCTACGGAGACGCTGTCCTGGGGCACGTCTTCAGGCTCGGGTTCCACGCGGACGTCTTCGTGCTGAACGCCGCGGTGCACTTCCTGGCAGTGCGCGCCTCCATGGCGGAGGCACGCAGGCTGTTCGATCAAATGCTTGTCAGGGATCTGGTGTCGTGGAACACGCTGATTGGCGGCTATGTGCGAAGGGGCGTACCTGGGGAGGCCTTGGAGGTGTTCTGGAGGATGGCCGAGGATGGGACGCTGGCGCCTGATGAGGTGACGATGATTGGGGTCGTGTCAGGGTGCGGGCAACTGCGGGATCTGGAGCTTGGGAAGAGGCTCCATCGATATGTGGAGAGTAATGGAGTGAGGTGCACTGTGAGGCTGATGCATGTGCTAATGGATATGTATGTCAAATGCGGCGATTTGGAGCGGGCCAAGTCTGTGTTTGAGAGGATTGATGGCAAAACGGTTGTTTCGTGGACAACCATGATTGTTGCCTATACAAAGTTCGGGTTGATGGACGATGCGAGGAGGGTGTTTGATGAGATGCCTGAAAGGGACGCATTCCCATGGAATGCGCTGATGGCCGGTTATGTGCAATGTAAGCAGGGCAAGGAGGCTCTTGGATTATTTCATGAGATGCAGGAAGCAAGGGTGAGGCCTGACGAGATTACCATGGTCAATCTTTTATCGGCTTGCTCGCAGCTTGGAGCGCTAGAAATGGGTATGTGGGTTCACCATTACATCGACCGACACCGGCTTTCACTTAGTGTTACACTAGGCACAAATCTAGTTGACATGTATGCGAAGTGTGGGAACATCGAGAAGGCCATCCATGTTTTCAAAGATTTACCGGAGAAAAATGCGCTCACGTGGACAGCAATGATATGCGGTTTGGCAAATCACGGACGTGCTTATGAGGCAATACAATACTTCCGGAGAATGATAGAGCTTGGATTGCAGCCTGATGAGATTACATTCATAGGGGTTCTGTCTGCATGTTGTCATGCTGGCCTGGTTAAAGAAGGCAGGGAGTTTTTTTCCCTACTGGTCTCAAAATATCACCTTGAGAGGAAAATGAAACATTATTCATGTATGATAGACTTGCTAGGCAGAGCAGGTCATTTAGATGAAGCAGAACATCTAGTAAACACCATGCCAATGGAGCCTGATGCAGTAGTGTGGGGTGCTCTCTTCTTTGCTTGTAGGATGCACGGTAATATTACTCTGGGTGAAAGGGCAGCAATGAAATTAGTAGAGCTTGACCCGAGCGACAGTGGAATATATGTGCTACTGGCTAACATGTATGTAGAGGCAGGAATGAAGAAGAAGGCTGATAAAGTGAGGGTGATGATGAGGCACTTGGGAGTGGAAAAAGTTCCTGGATGTAGTTGCATCGAGCTAAATGGGGTGGTTCATGAATTTATTGTGAAGGACAAGTCACATACAGACAGTGATGCTATCTATGACTGCTTGCATGAGATCACGCAACAAATAAGGCACACTGCAAACATGATTAACATTTATGCAACTGTTTGAGGCCTGCAAGATGTGATATGTTTGATTATTTTGCGCAACTCAATCATCTCGTGAGTTATGCCAGGCAATGTGCTAAGATAAGTAGGATTTGCTGATGTCCATCAAACTTTGGGCCATTACATCAGCATTATGGCTCTTTTACAGCTTACCAGTCTATGAAAATAGCAATTCCAGTGCAGATGCTCAAGGCAGTATCTCAATTCAAAAGGTACTGCTGCGCCTTACAAGCCAAAAAAAATTAAGCTTTTCAAATTTTGGATTGGTGCTTAGCTGCCTTTTTTCTTATTTCCGTACCAGTCCTTTGAATTCTGTCAGGCCGGTAAAGAGAGCAGGAAGCAGATCCATCTGTGAAGTCTTCAACTTTGTAAGTTACCCTTAAACTTTTCCTTTTCCTACTCACAGTTGTATCTGATACTGATTAAATTTGCATATGCTAGCCTCACGATTTAAGTTCGTGAAAAATATTTTTTGCAAATGACAGTGTCAAATACATCACCAAATGGACCCCCTAGGGAAGTTGCAAAAGATGACTCTTATGCTAAACCAAAAGAGCACTGTAAGCATTCAGTAATTTGTAGCAATATACAATTTGTTGCTGAAAATAAGCACTATTGACAAAAAAGTCGTTTCAATATCTGAATACTGACTATAGTTTATGATTCATCAAGAGGGATAAAACAGAATATAATATGTCATGGAATGGTGACATCACTTAGAGTCTGGAAAAGTAGCATCTCTTCTCCTGAACCTCTAGCCATTAAGCCGAATTTGAATCTCCTGAGAGCCTTCAGGAAATCTTCGTGGTCCAACAAAACTTTTTTTTTTAATGTGAGCATAACACTAAGACAAGTTTACTAGTATAGGATCCCATTATATTCAGCCATGTGTTGAAAGAATCAGCAAAAGCATTTATGCCAATTGGCATCAGACTCCTTATTTTGTCTATCATATGCTCCGTATCAAGAAACATGTTATGCCATATGCCAATGTTATGTCCTCATCTAGTGAAGCAGCCAAACTTTTGCATCTGATCTTTCTTTAATGTACTGTCAAAGATTCAAATCTGCAGAGAATACGAAATGTCCCATATAGCTAATTGATAGGGTTAGCAATGAGGGTGATAACATTTCCAGTGATACTGGACTTTAGGTGATACAACGAATGGATGGCACATGGTCCGTTTGATCTTGATCTTGCGTGTAGGAATATGATCACAACCTGGTGATATTCAGGTCAATGGTTTGGGTCCCCTATTGGTGAATATGCAGAAACACACTCTTTCCTTATTTCTGTAATAATTGAACTAACCGTTTCTTCCTCTCCATATTTTCCTAGCACCTCCATATCCGGAGCATGAAGCGTCGCTTGCTTCTGTTGGACCTGGACCCTCTCAGAGTGTGATTCAATGTCTGCTGACAGCCTATTTCTCGGCAAATGCCAAGAAGATTGGACGAGCCAAGGTCAATTTGGTTAGTTCATTGCCTAAACTTCTATAATCGCTAGTCAATAAAGAAACTCCATGCCAGTTGTTCTGCAATTGCAGCCCGTAAGGATTGGTTATTAAAGTAGTGTGCTTTCCAAAATAATATTATTTGAGCAGTAGCAGATTGTAGGATTGTATTGTTGTTTGAGGGCTAAACTTACGATCTGGAATGCACATCAGTAAGCTATCCATATCACTATAAGTCAGACAAAGATCAGATCAAGTATCTCCTTGGGATCCACACATCAAGATCAAATTCCGCAAGTGTTGCTCAACGTTGCTGGTTCCGATTCCTTTTTTTCTTGACTGAACCAAGCTTCACATAACAGCTTCAAATGAATGTGAAAATGTGTGATAGAATAAGGAACAAGAGTCCAGTACTGGATTTCAGAACGTTGCTTCGAATTTCTCAAATTTGCAGGTAATATCTAATATGTACTCACTAACTCGCTAAGTACGCCATATATTATTCAAAGGTCTACTTAGATCATAACAATACTGTATATGTTAGGAGCTAGGATTCTGGCCTGCCTAGGGCGTAGGCTATAGGGGAAGGAGGGAGCTGGGCGAGGCTGGGCGCGGGCTGGCGGGCGAGGCGCCGGCCCTTGGTGGCGGCCGCACAAGAGGGAGGCGGCTGACTAGGGTTTAGGGTTCCGGCTCCTCCGGGAGCCGTGCAATAGAATAGTCTTATTGCTTAATTCTCAAAATAGTCTTACAACTTGTATATATAACCATAATCTGAAAATAAAACTAAGATAACTTAGGCCTAAGCTCGCTTGATGGGCCTCGTGACCATAGACACGCCGGTCATAACATCTCTCCCCACTGCAAAAACAGCTCGTCCTCAAGCCGAAAGTCGGGTAGTCTTTGGTGGAACTCCTCATGTTGCTCCCAAGTAGCGTCCTCCTCTCGTAGTCCAGTCCACCGAATCAACACGCATCAGAGCCTCGGCGCGGTGAGCCTTCGCCTTCTCTGGCGCAGAAGGAGACGCCCGTCCGTGACCGGCGGAAGTCTTGCGGCGTGATGCCGGGTGGATCGCCGCGGAATGGCTTGAGCAGCCCGACATGGAAGACATCATGGATGCGCGCTACCGCCGGAAGTCAAGACGGTACGCCACTTTCCCAATGCGTTCCAGGATAGCAAAGGGACCGGCATAGCGAGGACCGAGCTTCTTCCTCACGCGTGGGTCGAACGACTGCGTAGATCGGTGAAGTAGACGCAGCCAGACCCAATCTCCCACCGTGAACTCCGCCTCGCGATGGTGGCCATCATAGTATCGTTTGGCCAACTGCTGGGCCTGGAGGAGTCGTTCTTTGGACCTCCGCGAGCATCTCATCACGGCTCCTCGGAAGAGCCCCACGCCTCGGTCCGTCGAGGCCGGATCAACCGGCAGGATCGGCGGCGGCCGACCATAAACCACCTCAAAGGGCGAGTACGGAGTGCGGAGTGATAAGAGGTGTTGTAGCAAAGATTCGCCCACGGTAGCCGCCCACCCATGCGCGAGGGCGATCACCGTAACACAACGCAAATACATGGCAATCACCTTCTTAATGATCTCGGGCGCCGTCCGTCTGAGGGTGGAAGGCGGTGCTCAGGCGGAGCTTCACGCCCGCCAGCCGGAAAAGGTCGCGCCATACATGGCCCGTGAACACAGGATCCCGATCACTGACGATCGAAGAAGGGAACCCGTGGAGACGGACAATGCCATCAAAGAAGTCCCGTGCGACAGATGCCGCTGAATATGGATGGCCAAGGGCGATGAAATGAGCATACTTGGAGAAACGGTCGACCACCGTGAGAATGAAGGATTTGCCGCCCACCTTGGGAAGGCCCTCGATGAAGTCCATGGAGATGTCCGCCCAAACCTGAGATGGGACCTCCAAGGGCTGAAGCATGCTAGCTGGCCGCAGTGTCTCCGTTTTGTTGCGCTGGCACGTCACACAAGACCGTACCCGATCCACGGACGAGGCACGATCACCGGAATGTAGAAGTCGGCGCGGAGACGATGGGCGTCTTTTGCACTCCTCATGGCCCGCCGAGTGGGCGAGACGCAGCACTGGCCGACGAAGATCGTCGTCTTGGCCGGAACGAAGACACGGCGCCCTGGAGGAGCGAGCCGTCGGCTAGATGCCACGGCTCCTCCACCGCCCGCCGCCATTCTTCTTTGCGGGGAGGAGGCGTCGGCCGGCGTGATCGCCAGCGGATGTCGGCGTAGAGGCGAAGAGGGCCCGGTGATGATGCAAGGCCGCCCTCCGCCGCACCGTCGTCCACATCGGCGTCACGCCGAGACAGGCGTCGGCGACGGTGTTAAGGCGACCGGCGGTACTCGGACGGTGAAATCAAAGCCAAAGAGTTTATCGATCCATCGTGCCGGGAACCGTCGAGAGCCTCTCGATCCAAAGATTAACTTGAGGTCAGAGTGGTCCGTGCGGATCCGGAAGGAACGACCCAAAGATAGGGCCGCCAATGGCGCATCGCTGCACCAACCCAATGAGCTCACGCTCATACGCCGCCAACTTAAGATGGCATGCGACAAAGGCGGTGAAGAAGGCGAGGGTCCATCGCTCGATGCAGACCGCACCAAACCCAGACCGGAGGCGTCGCAATGACGGTGAAGGGAGGTCGAAATCCGCATCTGCAGACGGGTCCCGTCGTGAGGGCCCCTTGAGGGCCTCAAATCTTTGAAGTGGCCTCCTCATCCCAAGAGAAGGCGTCGCGGCGGAGGAGACGCGTGGAGCGGGCCGCGATTAGGCCAAACTCCGGATAAACTTTCGGTAGTACCGCATAAGGCCAAGGAACCCGCCAAGAGCCCGCGGAGATCGCGGAATCGCCAGCGGGCGACGGCCGCCACCTTGTCGGCGTCCATGGCCACACCTCGGCCGAGATGACGTGGCGAGGTAAGCGACGAAGGTGTCCCAAGCAAGCACTTCGAGCGCTTAAGATAAAGATGATGCGCCAAGCTTCGTTGAAGACGATGGCCACATGCTTTGGAGGTGCTCGCCCAAGAGGCGCCAGAGATAAGAATGTCATCAAAGAAAACGAGCACAAACCGGCGTAAGTAGGGCCGAGGACATCGTTCATCAAGGCACGGAATGTCGTCGGGCGTTGGAGAGGCCAAAGGGCATCACCAAGAACTTCGAAGCGGCCGTGATGAGTCCTAACGCCGTCTTGGCGATGTCGTCGGGATGCATGCGCTTTTGATGATACCGACCGGAGGTCCAGTTTAGTGAAGAAGCGCGCCCATGTAGCTCATCCAGGAGTTCATCGACCACCGGGATAGGAAACTTATCCTTAAGTGTGAGAGCATTAAGGGCGCGGTAGTCGATGCAGAAGCGCCAAGTGCCGTCCGACTTGCGAACGAAGAGGACCGGCGCCGTAAAGGGTGATGTCGAGATCCGGATAATGCCCGCGGCGAGCATGAGTGCGCACTGCCGCTCCAACTCGTCATACACTGGCCCGAGGGTACCGGTAGGGCCCGTCTTGCCACCGGAGCCGAGCCCGGCAGAGATGAATACGGTGGTCGAGACCCGAGCCGGAAGGCCCCGGGTTCCGCAAAGATCACCGTCTTGCCGCAGGAGGTTATCCGGCCGGATGCTCGGCCTTCTGTGGTGGCCGCAGCTAGCCGGAGTGGGGCGACGCCGGGGTGCCTCAACGCCCTCCACCGGATCTGGCGGCCAAAGGCGCCAAGGTCATCGTCGAGCGTCGAAGTCCCAAAGGATGGGACCGAGTCCGCAAAAGTCGACGCCGAGGATGAAGTCGAAGCAGCCCAAGTCGATGCCGGCACAAGTGATGGTGAAGTGCTCGTCGCCGATAGTAATGGGAACGTCCGGCGAGCCCATGGCGTGAGGCGGTCGCCATTAGCGACGGTGACCCGCAATGCTTCCCCCGCCTGGCCGTAGTGCAAGGCGCCAGATAGTAGCCTCCGGTAGGAAGTTATGTGTAGAACCCGTGTCCAAAAGAGCCACCAGAGTCTCGGCGTGGATCGTGACCGGATAAGCATAGTCCGCTCATTGCGGATGCCGCCAACGCGTGAAGGGAGACGACAAGGGCGCGGGCGCTGGTGCGCCGCAACCTTGGCGGCGGCCGGTCGCCGAAGTCCATCATCGGTGATAACGCCCTCCGCCTCGCCGATCGTCTCCAAGTAGAAGAGGCGCGGCGCATATGGCTCGGGGCATAGGCGCGATCACGCTTAAAGCACAAATTTCACGGCGGCGCGCCGAGCCGCTCGCCTACGAAGGCGCTGGGAAGGGCAGCGTCGCCGGGTGGTCGCCAGTGAGACGGCCGGCGAGCTGGCGCGCCGGGCGGTGGTCGTGGAGGCAATCGGCTCCCGAGGTGCCGCGGGCCGCAGCAGGCTCGGGCGCTGGCCGAACGCCCGGCGTAGTACATGGCCGTCTGCAGTCTGGGGCCCCTTCATCTCGGCGTCCATGCGGATGTGGTCGGAAGGCCACCGACGAAGAGCTCAGCCAGTAGTGCCGTCACCCCGGTGCGTGACACGCCAGAGCTCAGAAGCGGTCGGCGAAATCTGGACCGTGGAGGTGAAGGGTAGGCGGCCCAGCTTCGGACAAGCGGCCGCCGCCGTGGTGGTCCGGGCGAAGGAGACACAGCTCGCGGAAGCTTGATCGAGGGAGGCATGCCGCCCTCATCTTGCTCGAGGCGTAGTACCATGTCCGGGCGGCACCGGAGGTGGTACGACGCGAGCCAAAGCGCTTCGGACGCAGTGTCGCTGCCCGGAAGAATCGGGTCACACTGGTTTAACCAGTTAAGAGGTCCTCCGAGCCATCATACGTGGCGAAGTCGATCCAGCGGCGAGGTGGTGTCGGGGTCGATCGCGGTGCCACCGGTTCGTCGTCACGGAGAGCGGAAGGGCGGCGCGCCCGTCTTGCGGCGTGGGCACCGACGTCGCCGACCTCCGTGTAGACCGGCGGTGGCGGCGTTCCGGTGAGCCATGCGGAATCGGAGAAGGCGGCAATTGGGAACACTTTTCTTGGATCGGGAGCCCCGGAAGAATACGACTCGAGCCGGCGCTAGGTGGTGGAGGCAGCGTGGGGGCGGTGCAGCCGGCAGCGGAGAGGCAGTCTTGAGCGACCGGCCATAAATTTGGCGGCGAATGACGGCCGATGCAGCGGTCTTGAGCGATGTGGCGAGCAGTCTTTGGGCGGCGGCTCTTTGGAAGCGCCGGGTAAGCCGGCGAGTCTTTGCGAACGCAAAGTACCACAGGGCGCCCGGTGGGCGGGCGCATAGCGGCGAGCGGCGGTGGCGGCTGTCTGGGCTGGCCGAGGAAGAGCCGAATGCCCTGGACCGCGACGACCAAGTCGTTGAGGACCCCCGCCATGGCCTCCGGGGTATAGTGGGCCGGTAGGGTTGAAGCCGATGGAGGCGTAGCGGTGATGGGGGCCGGTGGATGTGCCGGAGATGAGGTCCAGCGGCGCGGACGGGAGGACCAGCGGTCCCGTGGCGAGGGGCGATGGCGCGGCGGCGGTGGTGGTTGTGGATGCAGCGGCGGTGGTGGTCAAGGGCAGCAACGGCGATGGTGGTGAGGATGACATGGTCGAACCAAAGCTGGCTGATACCAAGGTGTTAGGAGCTAGGATTCTGGCCTGCCTAGGGCGTAGGCTATAGGGGAAGGAGGATCTCGCGAGGCTGGGCCTTGGCGGCGGCGGCGGCGCCGCCCTTGCGGCCGGGCGGCGCGGCGCAAGAGGGAGGCGGCTAGGGTTTAGGGTTCCGGCTCCTCTGGGAGCCGGGCAATAGAATAGTCTTATTGCTTAATCCTCAAAATAGTCTTACAACTTGTATATATAACCATAATCTGAAAATAAAACTAAGATAACTTGGGCCTAAGCCTGCCCAGTGGGCCTCCGGCGGCCATAGACCTGGCCGGTCATAACAAAACGGCTGATTCTTTTCTCTCCTTAGGTTAGATAGAAAAGTAAGGGTGTCCTTTATTTTTAACTATGTACATCATACTCACAACTAAAAATGTAGCTCCCCAGGTGATCAGCACATGTGCATCAATTTAGGCATCTCCAACTCCAAGTACTACAGCATGTAGTTCAGTTTATGTACATTTTCTGAATGCATCATCACTAATAATCAGTAAAATATACATTGTGATTCATCCTTCGAACTCACATTTCTGGATCTCAATGTCATTTGATTAAGTATTGTGATCAACTTTGCAAGAAATGTTTTGCAGCTTCCAGTTAGGCAGCAACTTCATTGGCTTCTTTAATTAGCCCTTGCGTTTCTTTCGGCCTGACTGCCTGCAAATGTTTCCCTGAAGCTATCCACTGCATCATCTTTCTGTATATGGTGTACGGCAGGCGTCAAGGAAATGAAGGCAGCAAACATACAAGGGATGAAAGTGGAAACAAAGGAAGAACATGAAAAGCGTGCTAGTGCATACCAACTCTATGAACAAAGGCACAATTTTCCCAATCCTGTGGTTTGATGGTATGAGATCCCAAGGCCTTTTCACCTTGTCACTCTCCCCCTTTTCATCGGCGAAAGAAATATGCTCATTCGGACAGAGATTCAGCTGTTGCAAGACCTGGGCCAGAGAACAAGACATTATAGATTTGCATGTAAACATTGCCTGAATGCAAGTAATTCATAAGTTGGTGACAAACATCTTTTGAGAAGGACGGCATGAAAGGCTCTAGCAAACAAGCGAGAAGGTAGACAACTCCAACTGAAGTTTTCATCACAGTCGCGCAACTAGCCGGATCTTGTTTGTAAAGCTTCCAAAATTGACTCTCCTGCATATCCAGGTAGAAAACCGGAGTCAAATCCCGTGCAAGTTAAATGATGCAGAGTAGAAATGAAATCAGCAAAGGAAGGAACAAGAGCTTACTTGAAGGTAAGCATTTCCCTCACTAGAGATGACCATTGCAATCTTCAGCCCTTGTTTTAGTTTGACCTGTTAACGGCAATGTTTATGTCACATAAATGCTTCAGATCTATGGTACTTATTCAGATTTATTCACTAGTACAATTCGGAGTTCACACACTTCAGGTTAATGCATTACCTTGTCCATTGCATCAATATACTGCTGAATCAAATTATCAACAGTTTCTGCTAACGACTGACTCAATGGATGTATATCAGCATTAGGTGCTTCAGGTATGATGGAGCCGTAGCCAGCTCCTGCAGGAACAATTGAAAAAAAATTATCAGCACCACCAACAAAGAAAATTTAAAAGAGAATGTTCGTCTTCTAACCCTCTGGTTTTGCGATAAAGCTTAGCACTCGATAGATGAAGTTGCCCAAATTCTTTAGCAGCTCGTTGTTATGCTTTATCTGCAAACCTCCCCATGTGAAAACTGCATCTGATGCCTGAAAGTTTTACAAAATAGACCAAAATGAACAAGCTTACATGCATAGAGGTTTAATATAGATAATTCAGTTTAACCGAAACCTAACCTCAGGACGATTACTAAGCAAGTAGTATCGCCACACATCAGCAGGAATATTTGTGGCTTTGGCGTCATTGCCAAAGACTCCAATGCCCTTAGTTTTCGAGAACTTTCCTGTGCATGATAACAGAGTGAACAAAAAAAAAAGATGTCCAAGAATAAATAATGGCCTGAACAAAACCTGTGCGATACCTGATTCATAGTTGAGATATTCAGTCACACTAATATTCTTCATCAGAGTCCAGTTTTCACCAGTACCAAGTAGAGCAGAGGGAAACATGACCTGCAGAATTGTTACATATGCAGCAAAATAAGATTTCTATGAAAAGATAATATAAGAATTGCCTGCTACAGATCTGTATGCACTTGCACATATTACTCCCTCCATTTCTAAATATAAGCCCTTTTAGAGATTTCAATACGGACTACATACGTATGTATATAGACATATTTTAAAGTGTAGTCCATATTAAAATCTCTGAAAGGTATTATATTTAGGAACGGAGGGAGTAGAATATATTGAAGCTTGTTAAGGGCATCTCCACTAGAAGCCCCCCCAGGCGCTTTTTTGGACGCCGGCGAGTAAAAAACGCCCCAATCAGGGCCCCAAGACGTCGTTTTGCGCCGGATTTAGCAAAAGTTAGCGCCGGCACGCTCACCCCGCACCCAGCCCGCCGGGGGGCAGCTGGGGACGCCGACATTAGCTTTTTGCAGGCGCTACCCCACTTGCCAGCCTCTCTCTCCCCCATTTCTCTTCTCCAGGCCCACCCACGCAAAGACACTCCTCTCCTCTCCACGCCCACACTCCTCTCTCCCCGGTTCTACTCTCCATGTACTACGGGCGGCGAGGCAGAGCTCGCCGTCCATGGCCGGGCGGGCGCCGCCGGGCAAAGGCCGGTCGGAGCTGGCGAGGCGGGGCCGTGGCCGGAGCAGGCAAGGCCGGGGCGGCCACGGGCGCGCGCGGCCACGGGAGTTCCTGCCCCCGCCCAAGAAGCACCCGCCGAGGAGGAAGAGCCGGACGAGGAGGAGGGTAGCGTCGACGTCTTCGTGCCCCCGACGGCCATGGCGGAGGAGGAAGGACGGGGCGCGTGACGGAGCTCGCGGGGAGGACGCCACGTCTCCGCTCGTCCGAGACCTCGCGGGACACCGTGGTGCGCGCGCCGGCGCTGTACCTCACCATCGCCCTGTCCGGCTCCAGCAGCGGCGCCGAGTCCGGCCCCGTCCGCTCATCGAGGCGCTCCCGTCCCGCCGCCGCCTCCTCCTCCTCGCGCCGCGAAGACAGTCCCGCCGCCTCGAAGCCGTCGTCGTCCGCCACACGCCAGACGCGCCCATGCCGTGCTCACCGCGCTTCGCCCGTGCTCAGCGCCCGCGCCACAAGACGGTAACGCTGTGGATCCTCCCGCGGCGGAGGAGCTGGGCCTCGAGCTGCATGGGCAGCCCTGGCCCCGAAGCGTGGCGAGACGGGCCTCACGGCGACGCCGAAGTCGAGGCTGGGTGCGGCCGCTGGCCGGGCGAGGCCTGGACGCGGACGGGCGCGGCCTGGGAGCGAGGCAGGAGCGCGCGCGGACAGCAAAACCAGGCCAGGGGCGCGCGCGGCGGCCAGGCAGGGGAGGTGCACGCCGGTCCTTCTCCTCCCTCCTTGTCGGCCCCCGCTTCTCACCTCCTGGGGGCGGAACGAGTGGAAAAATTCTCGCCCCCACGCCAAAGTTGTCGCCGGCAGCCCCCCAAGAGGCGAAAAAAATGCCTCCTGGGGGGCCGAACGGCTGGAGATGCCCTAAGCAGCGTTGTACATAGAGAGGGTATTTGTATACTGGAAACTCCCAAGTTGGCAAAAGAATCTCACCGTGTGGAATGGGACGTTGTCTTTGCCCATAAACTGATACAATTCGACATTCTCTGGGTTCTTCCACCACTTTTCCCACTCGGGCGTGTAGCAGGCCGTGATGGAAATATATCCGATCGGCGCGTCGAACCAGACATAGAACACCTGAAACCATTCATCACATTACTGACATTAACACAAACATGGGAGATATAAACTTTCCCAAATGAATCTCTGCATGCTCAGATGGATGGCAAACCTTATCCTTGTACTTCTCATGTGGGACAGGGACGCCCCATTTCAAATCCCTGGTGATGCAGCGAGGCCTCAGCCCTTCCTTCAACCAGGCATCCGTGATGCGAACTGCGTTCTGGCTCCACGATCCGGTCGCTGAGGCCTCGTCGATGTACTTCTCCAGCTTCTCCTTCAACAAAGGAAGCTCCAAGAACAAGTGGTCCGTATCGCGGATGATCGGTATGCCCTCACAAACCTGGAGAATGGTAACAGTTAAGCACATGGAAGATTGATACGTGGTGAGAAGAGCCAAAAGAAGTGGAGGGGCTCCTCCTGCCTTGCATCTGGGATCAATCAGCTCGGTCGAATTCAGCAGCCTCCCGCATCTGTCGCACTGATCGCCCCTCGCGGTGTCGTTGCCGCATCCCTCCACGGGGCATGAACCCACGACGAATCTGTCTGCCAAGAATCTTTGGCATGATTCACAGTAGAGCTGCAGTAGATAGACAGAGCAAGGCCCTTGAGGTGAACCTGTGATAACATAAAACAGGGCAAGGAAATTGCGGCTTGAACAGCGTGAAGCAAACCTGCTGCATTGTGTCCTCTGAGAGCCAGTTGTTGTCCAGCAGTTTGTGGAAAATCGATTGGCATATCTCTGTCTGCTGGGGGGTGGATGTCCGGCCAAAGTGGTCGAAGCTGATATTGAACCACTCGTACACTTCCTTGTGTATTGCATGGTACCTGCATCAGTCAGTAGGGGGGTGGATTTCAGAAGCTATGCAACACAGATGCAGCTTCCCTCTTTATTATCTGAAGCAAATTCCCTTGTGTGCAATAATTTAATTTAACCCATATTGCAGTACTACTAGCAAGCTGGACAGTACTACAGCACAAATTATCCATACTGCCCCTCCAATACGATTCGACCGAAATTTCAAGCTCCCGACGATACAATAATCTGTACTGAATATCGCTGTCACGTCTCAGGCTATGGCCGAGATGTAAACAGTGAAGACGCCATCCAGCAACTGCAAGATGGAAGACCAGCTAAGTTGTCAAGTCGTGTGGCTGTAGCTGAAGCAAACCAAGTCTGAAGTCTGAAGTTTGTAAACAATTCTGAATTCTCCTCCTACTCTTCCCCTTTGACTATGAGTCGTCGTCTTCTTCCTCACGCAATCAAGGGGATGTCACACACACACACACACACACACACACACACACACACACACACACACACACACACACAGCAACGGTTAGCCAAACGCTCCAACGCATCCAAGCCAAGCCAAACTACAGCATCATTTAGATTTAGCCTAGCCTAGTTCATCATGTAATGATGCGTATAATACTATCGAAAATCAAGTGGTGCGGGCGCTCACTTGTCGCAGATCTCCAGAGGGGAGCAGCCCTCCTCGAGGGCCTTGTTCTCGGTGGCGGTGCCGTACTCGTCGGTGCCGCAGACGTAGAGCACGTTGTGGCAGCGGAGGCGGCAGTAGCGCGCGAAGACGTCGGCGCTGAGCACGCAGCCGATGATGTTGCCCAGGTGCGGCACGTTGTTCACGTACGGCAGCGCGCTCGTCACCAGCACGTTCCGCCGCCCCGCCACCGGCACCTTCGCCTCCCCCTTCCCCGACGACATCTCCGCGCCGGCCGCTATAGAACGCGGAGTGGTGTTTCTGTGTGCGTGTATTTCTTCCTTTCAGCGCTTGTCCGATTGGTCGCGGGTTGCATTGCATATATGTTCTCTTGTGGATGCAGAGCTGACGCGTTCGACGGCGACGTCTTCTTGACGGCCAAGGAAGCTTGACTTTCTTATATTGTGGGTTTGTTCGTGGTACGCCAGTTGCCTAAACTAGGACTGGCCCTTCCGTGAAGGAAGCCCAAACTGCATAAATAAAGGGACGAAACGACTTAAGTTTTTTTTAGGGGTACCAAACGACTTAAAGTGCGTCGTAATCAGGGGCGCCCCCAGTCTGGCAGCCCACACCCATCGCGCGGGGCGGCCGCCCCCGTTTTATTTCTTTTTGTTTTTACTTTTACTTTTTTTTTCTGTTTTTGTTTTATTCTATATTAAAATAATTCGGGATTGGCTCTAAAATTGCAAAAGATTGTGAATTGGAAATAAAACAGTTCTTGAATTAAAAAATGTTTGTGATTCAAATTAATGTTTTTTCCTAATTTTAATGAACATTTTATTATTTTGATGAACAATTTTATGAGCAGTTTTTTAATAAAATGAACGTTTTTATATTACATGAACAAATTTTGAATTTGAGTAACAATTTTTTCACTTGACGAACAAAATTTGTATTTAAAAACATTTTTTTTGAAAACTGGAAGAAAAAATATTGAAATCAATGAAAAAAATTTGAGTTTCATGAAAATCTTTTGAAAATGATGAACACAATTTGAATTAAATTAACATTTTCCAGGTCGGTCAACATATTTTAAAATTTGATGAACATTTTCTAAATCTGATGAACAAAAAGTTGAATTTGATAAATATTTTCTTTAAATATGCATTTTGAACAAAAAAAATCAAGAAATCATAAATATTTACGAATTCCAATTTTTTTATGATTTTAGAAAATATTCATGAATACAAATAATGTTCATGATTTCAAAAATGTTTGAGATTTAAAAGAATGATTTTTTAAAATTTTAAGGAACATTTTATTATTTTGATGAAGAACTTTTATCAGAATTTTTTAATAATGATGAACGTTTTTATATTTCACGAACACATTTTGAAATTGAGTAACAATTTTTTAGCTTGATGAACAAAATTTGTATTT